>JASJOG010000014.1:0-645833 GCA_030142905.1 Heliopora coerulea | reverse complement strand
GCACCACCTGAAAAATTAATTACTTAATCATATGCAGTGTAGGATCCACTCGTTTTCCACAATCTTAACTTACCAGGATGAACTGAAAATTCATCATACAAATTGAAGACTTTGTCATTTCGTCCAATTTTAGTTGTAAGTTCACAGTGGCAAAAAGATTGCCTGTTAATTTACCTGACCATGCCAAGTGAGCTTAAGCCCTCTCCACATAAGTTCCCCCACGGATTTAACATTTTCTCCAGGATGGTTTTGGAGACGATTAGGGGACAAAAGCCCTACATTCCCTCCTGTCACTGTGCAAGGGCAGTCTCAATAATACGGTATGAGGCAGCACTGGCGGATTCAGGGGGTTACAGGGGTTGCAATCCCCTCTTTGGAAATATATTTGGACAAAAAATGTATTTAATTTTCTTGGAGCTATCTCAAAAACATGCAATTTTCTTCTATGTTTAAACTTCAAATGTTACTTAATATATGTCTATCTATAGGTCTTATATCCGGGAGGGGAGATAAGATCCGTCCACCACTGAAACTGTCATGTAACGTATTTTGAATGTTTGAAATAGGCTTAAGTTGGGTGTCATAAGTTGGGAAACCAGGTCAGGATTACTGACTATAATTGTTTTATATATTTTGAGTATTCACAATCGTGGGCTAATAAAAGCAGCCAAAGGTTGCTTAGTCATAGATTGATTTAAGAGGAAGAATTGAAACAGTAATTGAAAGTTACTTCTCTCAATTGCTGTGTATAATGATGAAATAACCTGTAAATGCCACTGTTTCTGATTACATTTTGTTGTAAAACTGCCCTCACAATGCAGGAAATAGCGTTTCAGAGCATTAGAAAATAAAAAATTTCCCGGGGGCAGCATGCCCTCGGACTCCCCTAGTGGTTTCTCGCGCCTTCGCCCTCGCCTACCTCGCCCTTTTAAAATCTTCAGCCTCCTCTCTAAAGTAATTCTTGATCCGCTTCAGGGCAGGGTAATTAATTGGACCAAAGAAGAGCTCAGGGAGTTGGACAGAAGAACAAGAAAGCTGTTAACTATCTATCGATTACTTCATCCACAAACAGATGTGGACTGACTCAACTTGAAAAGATCGAAGGGAGAAAGAAGATTATAATGCATGAAAGACTGTAAGGGTAACTTATTTCATTCAGTGGAAGCCAGTGATGAACGACTTCTTAAGGCTGTTGAGCTCGAAAATATGCTGGATGAGATTGAAAAATCGCAAAGAAAGTGTTTAATCATTGATGTTGCGTGTCCCTTTGGCACACGAGTAATAGAAAAGGAAAAAATGGACAATTATCAAGATCAAGAAAGGCAAATTCAAAGGATTAGGAATTGTAAAAGAGTTGCTTTCATCCCAATTGTGGTTGCTGCCCTTGGGACTGTGACCGGGAATTTAACGACGTGCGTTAGCGAAATAGGATTAGATGAAAGCAATTTATTACAACAGAAAGTTTACCTTCAAAACAAGGCCAGAATGTTACGGAGAAACGTAGAAACCTAACACTATTGGATATAGCTTGATATTTGGACCATTATTGTTTAGCTCTCCATAGTTGTGATGTCACATATTTAAATTTTATGATTCAAATACTTCTGCAGAGAAAATGTGTGGGAGTCTCAAACTTTTCATCGTCTGAACCTCTGATCGAAGTACTTCAAAATCGTTGTATCTGACTTTTAATGTTGATTACAAGTTGTATGTTTCGTATCGGGTTTCGGGATGTTTGTAGACTCGTGATTATGTGAATGCTCTTTCTTCTTAAGAACCATAACCTTTGTTGCTTAAAGTGCACCGTACTCAATTGACCTTATCGTTAGACTGTATTGCAGTGGTATCAAAGCCAGTCATTCTCCTAAGACTGAATCCTTACTTCTGAAACTTAGATTCTGAGGGCAGATGAATTCAGTTTCCTTGTGTAAGCGTGTGAATTCGACCTCCAACAGATTTCGGCTTACTTTGAACACGACTAATGACACAAAAGACAAATAAGTCGAGAAGAGAGCTAGATACAATTAGTAAAAATAAATGTGTTGAACAGCGAGGGGTATAAACATTTTTACCACTTGGTATCCTTGTTTACTTTTCGGTAAGTGACAACACTGTCGATATAGCGGTGACCAACTCTGCATGGTTTCCTTGACACTGCGACAAAACATTACCAACTTCACACAACATAAGGTCAGTTAAGGTTACTTTGTTTACCACCATTCTTCGCATAATATTTCGGGGGGCATACAATACATTGGAGACGAAAAAGAGGTGAAACCTCTAGCCGCCTTTTTCATATGCTAGAATGAGTGTAATTTGATCCACTGTGGATAACCAAGGTACTGTTTGCTGTGCTAGTTAAAATAAATATCCTTTTGATTTCATTGGCTCTTTGTTAAGTGTTTAATAATAATAGTAATAGTATTCAGCTTTACTTCAAGAGAAAAAATGTGGTGGAAGAAATCGAAATTATAAAAATCTCATGATACTGCTTGGACAGACTGATTTTCAAAACGTATAATCAGTATTGTATTTTTCCTATCAAATGAAAGGGATATGATTGTGATGTTACGTGATCTAAGAAGACATTTTAAACATCGGCTTATGAATGGGGTGCATATGGGGTACGAAAATCCCTAAATCGAATAAGGAGTTGAAAACTGACATTTTTACTGTGGAAAGTTTCTTTTTCTTTCTACAATTCCATGATTGGTATCGGGGGATTTATTATAATGAAATAATATCTGAGGGTACCATATTTCTGTTAACAAAAGTGCATCGGAAATCTCGAAATTTCAGTCTTAGACATGCTTAATACACTCCTCTCTTGGATAATTCTCTTCAAAATTTTTCATGATAATTTGACACTGCCGAAGTCAACTGAAAAATGCTGACTCGGGCGGGATTTGAACTCGTACCTTTGGGATATCGGTATCACAAAGGTGCGAGCTGAAATCCCGCTCGGGTCAGCATTTTTCAGTTGACTTCGGCAGTGTCAGATTATCGTGAAAAATTTCTGTTTATGTATATCTCTGAGGATGATTCTGAAATATAATTCACTTCACACGGCGAATTCTTATTCTTATGATTCTCGATTGACTACGAACTTGAAAATAAACACAGATATTAACGAATTGTTTTAAATCAGCACATCTGATTTCTTCATATTGTTTTACTTTTCATACATTGTGTCTCATTCTTGCAGTTTGTAGAAGAGGACACTAAATTGAATGAACGCAGCAGCAGTGATAGGTGGTCGGAAAGAAAGGTCAACAGAATTCTGACATACATACGTCCTGTTCCTCCATTAAAACGAGCTTCCCATGATAAACATTTCTTCTGAAGTTTTGCCTAGATTTATCTGGACTTGTGAGTGTTGAAAGAAAATCAGTCGCTTAGTGCCTACTGAAGTACATTTCACTTGGAAATACATTCTGTTATGAAGTAACGAGTGTTCTTAATCAATACTTTTAATGCCATTCATTTATATGTTGCCGCCAAGAAATTGTTCCTCCCCAAAACATATATAAATGTAACATAAATCTGGGCCAACTAAACATAAGCGAAACTGATTTTAATCTTGGTCACAACTCACAAAAACGATCTTAAAAGGATAAGGACCCCTTATCCAGAAACGAACTTTGCTGTCTTTAAGCTATCTCGGCTATCTCTGAAACGTATCTGAACAGCAACAGTTCTCCTTAACTTGAATTTGTTGTATTTGTTGTTTAATGAGCTGAAAAAAGGGTTGGAGGCTAAGAAGAGACCTTATTTGTTTTATCAATTTGAATTATCATGACATCTTGTCCTGTTGCCAAGAACTCTTTATGTTTTCGTAAGCAGAAAATCTAACCTCAAAAAAAAAGCGTGGATATCTTCTCAGTCACGTCCAATGGCACAAAGATAGACTTAATACTTATGTTTGGACTTGGAAAGTTTATCGCAGAGACTCAGTAACATAACTATCTGTTTTCTAGGGCGTATGGCTATTTTGTTAGTAATCATTAAGCATGCATTTGCCGTATCAGTACATTGATGGGCGAAAAAATTGTCAACAACGTCAAAACGTAAAATTGCACAAAGAACTGTGGACTAAATTAAACTGGAAATAAAATTCCCCCATTCTTGGGGCACTATTACTACTGTCATATGTCCATATCTGCAACTAAACATCAATTAATTAATCTATCCAGCCATTCGTTTTTACAATCGTTAATGTATTTGCTTTCACGCTGCGTTCCTGGCACGAGTTGCAACAAGAAGATTGTGTTCATCTGGTCCAATATCGACATTTTCATTTATTGTCTTCAGTAAGATTTTAGTTTCTTAAAATATGCGACTGATCGTTTTATATACACCCAGTGCAGCATTGACGTTCTAGGAGCCCATTCTTTTAGTTAGTATATGAATAAAACACTGTACGATGGCGTTAATTTTCAATAGATAATTAGTAAAACCTAATTCAAATCACTCCCCCGACAACTTATCAAGAGTTAATTTCTGTGGATATTAACAACATTTCTTTCTTATTGGTGAAAGTTTATTATTTTCTAGATAGCTATGTTCATCGAAATTAGATGTCTAAGATTGATTTGTTTTGTTCAGAAAAAAGCATGTCTTCTTATCTCTTGCATCAAATCTCCTACCAAACCTGCAAAATAAAGAACAGTTATAGTTATTTAACAATTAACAGTTTAGTCATACCTATCTGTCGGCTTATTTCAGATGTGACTTGACTGTCGGAATCTTATGCTAAGAAAGTGTTGGATTACAACAACTACTGTTCCCACTGACCTGAAAATTCAAGCAGTATCATTGTTAATGGTTATTACCTATTTTGTGTTTATATTGCGTTATTTTATTGTGAGAAACGTTTCGTATTTTATAATCAACTTCTTTTCCATGTTCAAGCAACTTTTGAGGAACTTTTAGGCATTTTTGGAGCAAATATTCGTATGTTCACAGCACAATTTTAGAAAATATTCTGTAAAATCTCTGTATGACTGACCCCTTCCACTGTCCTTAATTGGGCGGTGTGCGAGTTGTAATAATAACAATAATAATAATAATAATAATAATAATAATGATAATAATAATGATTATAATACTAAAAGCAGTAATAATAATAAAAGATACATGCATGGAAAATATTGCCTAGAATATCTGGCAATCTCAAGTTAACGTGAAAAATAGTTTAAAAGAATGAGAAGACCAATTAAAAATGGATAGACTACAGTAGTAGCGAAAAGTTTTCCGAGTTTTCACACACTTAATAATTATAGCAAAAAACATTTTTCAAACCTTGTTGTGAGACTTTTCAAGAGTTATACGAAGAAAAGATTTGTAATTCTATTTTCTTTTCGCCAAGCAATGAAAGATAAAATTCAACAATGGCTTCTTTATACGATTTTGCCTGTACAAGAAATTTCAAATTTTCGAAAACTCTGCGTAACCTACTTTTAGTAAAATTTCGCATGTCTTTTCACATATGAAAATGGTATTTGATATGACACAATGTTTGAGTTACATGTGTGAAATATACGTGTTGTATACCGACTCCTCACATGTGAGATTTGAACGAAGTCATTTGAAATGTGAATTAGGAATATGTAAAAACGTTCCGATTTCATAAGTGAAGTAAAGATATCATAATTAGAATTAATTTTTATAAATATAACCTTCCATCTCATTGGTAAATTACATGTTTCAAATACAAACATTTCACGTGTAAGATTTTAAACCAACTCTTTTCAAGTGTAAATTAGATTTTTCAGATGTGAAAAAAATCCGATATCATGCATGAAATGAAAATTTTATCTGTGGAAACGCTCCAATCCTGTAGATTCTTAAAATGTGAATTGACGTATGAAATTTTTGTAAGAATGCCTTGATTAGGGATTATACAGCTGGCGATAAACAGTCCAATTAGCTACTACTACTATGAAGACTTCACCTTTGTCTTCAATTAGCAAGGAGTTATTAAACCAAACAGAATTTGACATATTCCCTCCACTACGAAGTGGCATAACGAGAACATTGCTAGGTTAGAGCTTTAATGGAGCCTCACTAAATTTTGGGAGGTCAACATGTTGAAGAGATTTGAAGGAATTCATTTCAAACACCTACATTCCTCGTCATGCACACATGCCTTTGTAGGAATATCTACGTACAAAATGGTTGATCACTATATTACAAGTTGGTGTGGCTTTTAGGGAGGTCCAGAATTATTGGCAACCACTATAGTTACACGACAGCATCCTCAACTTTTCTCCAGTTACCTCAGCCTTACCCACTTCAAAAAAACTTCGCCATCCCTTGGTGAATCGTAAAATGCGAGCACCAGACTGCCAGATCCCGGCACATTTTAGGTTGAAGTAGCGCATGTAACACTTGGAGTCTCCATTTTATAAAATAACATAACTTTCTCTCATGTACTCAAATATTTACCTGACTGTTAGTGTAGACTTGCTTGGGCAAGTTGAATTTTTGAAACTTCGTCAGACCAACCGGGAACCGCACCTTGGTTCTACACAAAAAGAAGGGCAAACACATTTGTATCATGTGGCCTAACAGGTCTTATTAGTCAACAACATTCGTAACAAGTTAAAGAGGTCAGAACTGCCAAAATGTGCTAGATAAGAAATTGGAGATTCAAGAACATGAAACTGTTTCTCATGCAGAAAGTGCCTTCACTCGAAACGGCAGTTTCTTATCTAGTAAGTTTCAGCAGTTTCCTGACCTATTTAGATTTTTACACATCGATCAACACTGCGGATGCAAATACTGAATTTCCAGATAACCTAAGATTTGGTTCAGATTTAGATTAAGAAGGAAAAGACGGCAGTATTGTCAAATTAGCTGGGTTTATTTCCCTATATGGTCTGTATGGCACTTTCCTTTCAACTACATAATCGTAGTGATGAACCACAAGTTCATGTTGAATACTTTACCTTTCAAAAACAGAAATCAACGTTATTCTAGCAAAATATAAAGTGTGTATATAAAGGCAAGCATTGAATTTTATACATATGTTATTTTACCTTCATGTCTTCGAGCCACTTTCCTCTGATTCCAACGACATCCCAGCAATACGCAAGTTCGGTGCAAAAAACACAGAGGAAAACGAACACGTATACAGTCGCCAAAATGAATGCTAAGAGACGAGCCATTGTTTTTCAACTTTTAGTTTTCTTTGCGAGCAATCACACTGGAAAAAAAAAGTAGAATAGAAGTAAACGCTGTATCAAATGTTAAGTAATGTTCATTAATGTTGTTGTAACGAAATACAGTTTAGCATTCAAACGATAAGTTTTCAACAATAAACAAAAAATTTTAAAAACGTCTCGCTTTGCTATTAGAAGAAGCATAGGCCTTCTTGAAAATTTACCTCACCTGCGTACTTCACTGCTGTTCAGTTGTTGGACGGTTGTGGGTGAACTTCGAGACAGTACCTTCCTTTTATACGCAAATTATTCCACCGAAACACAGTCATTTATGGTTTTCATTTTTTGACGTGGTGGGCTTTTATTGATATTCAAAAAATGCTTGGGAGTTCTGTCTTTTCAAATGTCGCTCCATGTTGTCCGAGAATATTCCAGATTAGAATGTTCAAATTATATCTTTCTAGAAAGATAAACGAATATGACAACTTGCAATTTTAGTTGCCCAAGATGGACGGGATTTTGCTCTTTTCATGTCAGTTTACAACGCAAAGAACACGATGGCCAGACAGAACTGAAAACGTATCTCAGTTTGGTTAGCCAACGAAAACATCCCGTAGCGCTGTTCAAAAACTAAATTAGATTAGCCATGCATGGTGTTTCTAACAATCAAGTTCAAAAATAGTTCATTATCGAAAATAGCCACTCAATCAAATTTAGTATCTGTTTATTTAAAAATAGCCCTTTTGTTTTCATGTTGTTTGTAAAAAGATAGCTAACACTATTTATATGGATGCATGTGTGTCTATTTTTAACGTCCATTCCTTAGCTGTATTTTGTTAGCTACAGCGCTCCACAGTGGCATTTATTGGAATTTTTCTTTTTATTATATAACAGTCTATGATCATTAAGTTGTACTTAGGAGATTTTAACACATGCAGGGTTTACCTCAAGATTCTCTCGCAAAGATCTTGGGTTTTACATACTTTACATACTGGCATAACATTTTTGTACCGTATCACCCTCAAGGATACACCACCTACTGCGCTTCCTCGTCCCTATATAACTTGGATATAATGACGCATGGTTTTAATGAAACAAAATGAGTAAAATTCCCAAAAATTACCTATATGAATCTGATATTGTCCTTTTGAGGAACTACTTCGTTAACGCAATGAGAATGACGGTTCCCGTAATAATTATATACCAGTGTTTCTCATCAATTTAGAAACAAGTAACAAAAAAATTGAAACAAAAGAGTTATGTGGTTATGTGGTTTTCATTGAAGTTAATTTACACGAATGTGCTCACAAATCAGTACAACGAATTTTCATTCTATTTCCATTTCCTAAAATAGCATTTTCTTGACCATTTTAAAATTATTAGCATGCAACGATAAGAGTAAGTCTGGCCGGCGTTTTTTAGTTTAACCCTCATGATGGCTCGTTTCGTATAATTCTCTCGGCCTCTTTAGCTAAAGATCGTCAAGTTTTGAGATGTTGATGGATAACTGAGAGAAACAGTGCGAAATATTATCAACTAAAGTAAATAGAAAAATATCCATAAAATGTATCTAACCAAGAAATAAAATGCAAAGAGATGAATACTCGTGGTGTATTTAGCTTGGGTTAAAATGAAGTTCAGTATCGGTGACATAGGGGAGTTCTACTTTGGTTTATAACCTCGTGGTTTGAAATACAACGAACCGTTCACAAGCAGACTTCATTAACACTTTTTTCGGTCAACTTGCTTTGATATGGAAATTACTGCGTTTCAGTTGAGCCCCTGTTCATATGTCAAAAAACAAAGACTGTTCGGTATACATCAGTTTGAGTATGGTTAAAATTTCTTCCATGTGTGCCACCTTTCTGGTGCAACGAGAATTATTATTCGATTTTGTGTTATAGTTTGAAGGTAAGACATCTTAACTTACCATAGTATATTAATTTGATAATAGAATAGGGTGCATCAACCTAGACATTGTATCCTTTGTCATAAATAATCAAATGTTTGTGATTCGTAATGTCATACTTAATATTGAAAAGAACTCTTAAGAACTTGTGAAGGATATTTCTTTGCATTTTCGTCTTATCACATTTTTTTCCTTTCAGAATATAGATTTACAATTGCTGATTGCAGAATGTTGCCTTTAGTGCACAAACTTATTACCATGTGTTTGATGGTAACTTGTATGGCCGCATGTGACAAAGTCCAAGTTTTTGAAAATAAAGGTATGGCAAATGCCTTATAATCATTATGTTAAAATCAGTTCGTCAGCTTATAAATTCGAAAATGGATGTTAAATAGGTGTATTATACTCAAATTATCGACTGTTTACAAATGAAAATGGTTTTCTCTAGTTAATTATTTGTTTTGCCTTGATCAAAAGTTGTGAGTATGACACGTGCTGTTTGACAGGACTTTATTAAAGCATGGAATATGGCTTATTCTTGCATGTCATATTGAGCAATATCCTTTTGACAGATATGCTATAAATGGTTTGATCACAGGTTTAAAATTGCCCACACGCCCTTGTCCTTTCAGACTTTGTTATTCTGTTTCATCCTGATGATGGACGGAATGAAGTGGTCCGAAATATCAATTGACATTCCTGTTTCAACCGAGAAAGGCAAGTTAGCATCGTTAAAACATAGAAAGTTTATGGATCACGCCATCCTGCTGAGGTTAAATTTTGAAAATAGCATTCTTGAAATAACAAGTCCAGATAATTCTGAAATACCAAGGGGAAATATCAGCTGGACTTCACATCTCAGCTGAATGATATCCTGAGCAGTAAGCCCAAAGATTTAGATTTTTCTACAAGTACTTCAGGGTGTGTAACTTTCAGTTGACGCATTGGCTAACTAAAACACACGTGTAATGTAGTCGGTAATAACTTCATAAGTGAAATAAAGATCTTTACATTGAGGGAATAAAATTGTCAACTGATCGTGAAATTCAAGGTCTCTGTTATCTTTTTAGAAGAGATACTCTTTTCAGACAGCCAGTTGGTTCTCCATGCCGAGGGACAAAAACACCTTTGAAGTACTAACAATTAATCATTGTAAAAAGCGGATGGAGATATACAAAGATAATTTCCAAAGTGAAGCGTGCTTGTTTTTATTCGCTGCTCTAAAATAACAGGACATGGAGCATCCCTTACATTCATCAAGCCTGGGTAGGCTTGCGTCAGAGTCACCAGTTGCTATACTTTGTAACTATAAAGTCAGAAACTTAGGACGTAGATATACAAGGATAGTTTACAAAGTGAAGCATACTTGTTTTTATTCACTACTTTAAAATAACAAGACATGAAATATGCATCATTTGTGTACATCAGGCCTGATTGGGCTTGCATCGGAATCGCCGATTTCTATACTTGGTAACTATAAAGTCAAAAACTTAGGATAGGGATGTACAAAGATAATTTCCAAAGTGAAGCGCTCTTGTTTTTATCCACTGCTCTTAAATAACAGGCCGGACATGAAGCATCACTTGCGTTCATCTGGCCTTATTAGGCTTTAGTGAGGGTCGCCGATTTCTATGCTTAGTAACTATAAAGTCAGAACAAAGCCATTTTCTTTTCTTTTCTCTGTTTTCACACCTGGTGACATGCTTGGGCCAGAAGCAAAGCTAAGCATAACAACAGGTCATGCTAAGATAATTCAAAATTACAATATTCATATCTTGATATTGGAACATCGTAGAATATTTCAAATTTGGTTAGCATAGTTTTCCTATTCCAGAACAAAATAAGTCGTGATGATGATATATCTTTAGGTGCATTTGTCTGACATTGGGGACCGTGAAAATTTACGTATTATACATTTTTTCCAGCAAGACATAGTGTAATGAATAGTATCGAGTATTTCCACTTACAGAACAAGTCAGTCATATAAATAAAATTTTAGGTACACAGGCTTAGCATTTACACGTTTCACTCAGATTGTCATTTCGAAGAGGAATCGAAACTCACTGTAGTGAACCAATCTTTCACAATGCACGAACTGTCATTTTTGGCGCTAAATATTTTACCTTTACCTTATCACGTAATTCGTCTTATTCAGTGCTTAGGACGAACAAAATATAGCGGTGATAAATAAGATTTCGTGAATTTTTACATAAATACGTAAGGTTCCTTCTGTTCACAACTTGTGTTTTTTCGTCTTAGCAAAAAGAAGTATAGCTAAACATTTACTACAGGCACGCAGTGAATAACAGTTGGGAACAAACCAGCCATCGGCAAAAATATCATGAATACCAGCCTTTCGAGAGGGACTGGACCATTTCATCAGTATCTTCATGTCTGCAGGGATTACTGGAAATTAATAAGTTCCGAAATAATTCTTCCCTTTTATCTTTTGGACCTATAAAATCTTCTATTGCAGTGTGTGAATGTGTTCATGTGAATGTGTTGTATTTTAGCCCACTTTAGCGCGCTTTGATTGTGCTACAGGCTAAGGTTATCGCAAACAAATCGAGTCCATTTATAAAAAGACCATCTAGTCGGTACGCTGCCATAAATATCAAAAGCAACATTACACATGCAGCAGAATGAAATATTGTCGAAAGAATTTTTACCCCGCGGGCCATGAGTAGCAAGGGCAGAGTGATCGTTTTTGCTGTCATTCTGTCCCTCAACCGAGCGAAACTCTGAGCCCTTCTTGTCGTTCAAAGAAATTCTTCAGGGTGAATGTCAATCGGGTTTAAAACCATGCCAGACGCTGTTACGCAGCCAATGGGGAATTGGGAGGATATCTTAGGGGACAATTCATATCATTGATATAAATATTGCTCGATACATCTTGGAATGCCTGAAAATGGGTCTAAGAAGGCGCAAAATACAAAAAATGGCAACATACTTCCAGGGACAAATAAAAAAGTCCAGTTTAACTCATTGAACACTCATTCGCGATGAATAATCGTGAATATTCGGTTTAATTCTCGGCACAATATCATTATATTCTTATTATCATATTCTTATTATTATATCAATGATATTCTTATAAACAATTGTGAAAATGCTATGTCTGCTTTCAAGAGATTCAAGTAGGTATTTTATTTCTCTGTTTTTTCAGAAAAATGGCCGTCCCACGCAGTGTGGTATACCGATGAAGACAAACCTATCGATATCAATTTGACTAAATACATAAAATATTTAGCTGATACTAATGTATCAAAATGTAAGGCAACAATTAACTTGTTGCCTTCACATGGTTCTATCCAATATTCAGGAAAACTGGTAGAATTCAAGGAAAAAATTCTAAGTACTGTCATTTCATACACACCGAAACCTAACTACTTTGGCGAAGATGCTTTTTCTTATTCTTTACTTTGCATAAATACCTCAATACCGGACAATGAGTATCTGATACGAGTAATTCTGAGGCCACAAATTGACCCGATCCAAACTCAAGACGACACGGTCTACACAAATTCAAATGGATATGTGCATATTCCGATAAATTCAAATGTTCAGTCGGTAGATGATCCTGAAATATGCATGATAAAGACCAATGATTCGCCGAACGACCAACCACATGATGTAAACTTCCGCAACATAGCTGAGGATTTGGGTATGACAGCAGTCCAAGCAATGATATCGACCAGCCCGAACTGTTTGTTTGATAACTGGGATCTTAAACACAAACGATGGATCAAAGGATCTTTCTGTATGGCTGATACATTGTTTGGTGCAGCAGCGACCGGTGATTTTGACAATGACGGAAACTTAGATATATATTATGCACGCGTAGATGGAGAAGATCAGCTCTGGAAAAATCTAGGAAATGGATCCTTTGGGATGGTGACTTACGAAGCAAATCTCACGGAAACTGCTCGCCATCACTCGTCAGCAGTCGTGTGGGTAGATATTGATAACGATGGGGACTCGGATATCTACGTTGGAACGTCCGGCGACGAACGGCATTTTCTGTATATTAATGATGGTATGGGACACTTTACTGAAGATGCAGAAAGGCGTGGTCTAGCAGTACACCCGCAGATTCTCCCATTCCAAACAAGCTGTCAAGGTATTGGGGTAGGGGATTTTAACAATGATGGATGGTTAGACATATACACGACCGAGTGGTTGGTGCATTTAAATCAAAAATACGACTATAACAATGCAAGTCATTCTGGGGTTCGACTTTTTCAAAACCTCGGATCTTTACACAAACCAGGATTTTTCCGAGATGTAACCGTAGCTGCACAACTCGGGAAGAAACCACGTCCGGAAATACCGGCTACGCTGTTTGACTTTCGCCCCTATAACCTCGACATTCATGGTTCCTTTGCTGATATTGTGCCGGGACCTTATCAATTTTCAGCAACATTTGCAGACATCGATGATGATGGTAAGAATGTGATTAACTAAATCCGGTCATGTTTTAGACTCAACCGACGTAAATGGATTTATATGAATCCAAACCATTTTTACCACTTGTCCACAAGCCTACATATATATATATATATATATACGTACATACATGCATTTATACACACACACACACACACACACACACACATATATATATATATATGTATATATATATATATATATAAATCACATAGCCGATATAATTCCTGATAAAATAACCATAAAAAACTCATTTAAAAAATTTTTTATTTCATCTCAGACTTTTCGGTGCAAGCCCCTTTCTCAAGGTCGTAATACAGAAGTCTGTAATCGACTTAAATATAAATTAAGAAACTAATTAAAATTCATAATTAAGTAAAATCCCTAAGATTGAGTCCATTTCGAATGAACGTATTCAATTTATACGCCCAAAACCCCTCCTCCTCAGGTTTACTTACATCCATTTTATCAATAATCATTATTCTAATCTCCTCCAATCCCTGATGTCCCAGCTGAAAGAAATGTACATATAAATGTTCCCCAGCTATTCCCCTCTGACCCTTTCCATATCTTACTAACGAACTCTTGTGATTGTTAAACCTCTTTCTAAACGATGTGATTGTGCTTCCAACGTACAGTTTTAAACACTTTTTACATTCAATCAAGTAAATCACTCCATTGGAGTCACAACCAAAATCGTAATTGACATAATATTGCCGATTTCCAGAACTATCCTTAAAGCTTATTCCTTCCCTAACATATTTACAAATCTGACAACGCGCTTTAGAACATTTTCTCATCCCTTTACCCCGAATAACTCTACCATCCATCTTACTTCTAACCAATTCATCCTTCAAATTTTTTGGCCTCCGAAAACTTATCAATGGTGCTTCTCCAAAAACACGCTTCATGTCATCCGAAGCATGTAAGATGAGGAATAATTCACGAACCTTTTTTCCTATTCCCGATAGTGTTGGATGAAAATCCAAGACTGAAGGGACTCGACTATCAAAATTATTCCTTACCTTTGTCACTTGATCAAGTACCTCAGACCTATTAACCCTTCTAGCCTTCTGAAATTGCTTATCAATAAGATTATTGTTAAACCCTCCCTTTAATAAATATCCCCGCAATTCCTTCAACCTGGTTTCAAAAATATCATCCGATTCGCAAATTCGTCTTAGCCTAAGAGCTTGTCCATATGGAATACCAATCTTAACATGCTTCGGGTGACACGACCTATGGTCAAGATATTGATGCGTATCCGTTTCCTTAGAGTACACATCAGCAATAATCCTATTATCCATAATTTTCACTTTCAAATCCAAGTAAGTAGTTTGCTTTTCCGAATGTCCCCATGTGTATTTTATCTGTGGGTGGTAAGCGTTAACATAGTTTAAAAACTCGATTAAAGTATCTCCACCATACAGCCAGATCAAAAACACATCGTCCAAAAACCTCCACCAAACCCACGGTTTCAACAATGATTCCTTTAACATCTTTCTTTCCAATCTTGACATAAAAATGTTCGCAAACGCTGGTGCAAATTTTGTTCCTATAGCCGTACCCATTCTTTGTCTATAGATGTTGCCATTAAACTCAAAATAATTATTTTCCAAAATATCCTTAGCCAATCCAACTAAATCTTGTTTATCTAACTCTGATTCTAATCTCCCACCTTTCATAAGAAATTCATCCATAACTTCATTCATACTCTCCTATCCTTCCTCATAAGGTATATGAGGATACAAACCAACAACATCCATAGTACAGAGAATTGCCCCCCCCGGGAATATCACCTAAATCTTTTAATCTCCGCAAAAAATCATTCGTATCTTTTATGACATGAAGTAAATCCACCACTATTGGTTGTAAATGAAAGTCAACAAACTCAGGAATCTTTTCCGTAACAGTACCACAGTTGGAAATAACTGGCCTACCTGGCACATTAACTAATCTTTTATGAATCTTAGGCAAAAGATAAAAACGGCCTAACTTATATTTGTGATATTTCCCGAGAAGATATTTCCTATTCAGTTCCGAAATCTTTCCTTCTATCTGTAGAGACTCGAGTCTTCGATCAATGCTAACCGCAACTTCTTTTACTGGATCAATATCTATTATTTTATAAATCTCCTTATCACCTAGCTGACCTTGTGCTTCTTTCAAATAATCTTCCCTATCCCAAACCACTACAGCCGAACCTTTATCCGCCTCTTTGATAACTACATCTTAAGTGCAAGCAATTCACCCCTACTCAAATTACTACAATACCTTCGATTAGCACTGATCGAAGACACGTGTTCTTCCAAATCCCTTAAAAATAATTCCAACACTGGGTCTACTTTTGTAGGTACCCACTTAGAAGTTTCTTTAAACCTATCTAGATTATCTTTCACAATTACATTTCTCAAACCTTCCTTAAGTCCAAAATCGTTCTCCTCGATAGTCTCGGTCGTCGTTCTCTTTCACCACCCAAGAAACCACGCATCTTTCTTCGTCTTCGTTCCGTCAACTCCACCTTTAGTTCTTCAGCACTTTTTTCCAACCGTTCTTTAACAGCCTCCACCACACGTTGATCCTCTTCCAATTCCAAAGACACCATTCTTCGCTGCCATTTTGATAGCATACCCTCCCTCTTCCGAAGGATGAATAGCATACCCTCCTTCTTGAAGGATGAATTGGTTGGAAGTAAGATGGGTGGTAGAGTTATTCGGGATAAAGGGATGAGAAAATGTTCTAAAGCGCGTTGTCAGATTTGTAAATATGTTAGGGAAGGAATAAGCTTTAAGGATAGTTCTGGAAATCGGCAATATTATGTCAATTACGATTTTGGTTGTGACTCCAATGGAGTGATTTACTTGATTGAATGTAAAAAGTGTTTAAAATTGTACGTTGGAAGCACCATCACATCGTGTAGAAAGAGGTTTAACAATCACAAGAGTTCGTTAGTAAGATATGGAAAGGGTCAGAGGGGAATAGCTGGGGAACATTTATATGCACATTTCTTTCAGCTGGGACATCAGGGATTGGAGGAGATTAGAATAATGATTATTGATAAAACGGATGTAAGTAAGCCTGAGGAGAAGGAGGGGTTTTGGGCGTATAAATTGAATACGTTCATTCGAAATGGACTCAATCTTAGGGATTTTACTTAATTATGAATTTTAATTAGTTTCTTAATTTATATTTAAGTCGATTACTGACTTCTGTATTACGACCTTGAGAAAGGGGCTTGCCCCGAAACGTCGGAGATGAAATAAAAAAAATTTTTAAATGAGTTTTTTATGGTTATTTTATATATATATATATATATATATATATATATATATATATATAAACATCAAGACCAACTCCCTAACTCATCAACCATATGCAGCATCAAATTTAAAAAAATCTTGTTGACTTTAATAACCTTATATGTTTTTTAAAGGTTATTAAAGTCAACAAGATTTTTTTAAAATTTGATGCTGTATATATATATATATATATATTCGTAAATTTCTGGGGGGTACACTTGGTACAGATTTGACGGAGTGTTACTCAAGCTCTTAAATAAGTCATCTTGCACACCTGCATTCCTAGCTGGTCCAAGATTTCTTTATTAGTTGGGTGACCCTTGGGTTCCCTTGGGTAGCCCAGGTTTATTCAGTGGGCTACATCTCAGGCCAACCCTGCAGTTACGCCACTGAATAACCTGTGCTGACCGTGATGTGGGGGAATGTGGGATGTGTGAAACCCCTCTAAATTTTATTGGCAAGCAAATCTCGTTTCCAGAGCTTCCACGCTCGGTTGGGGCGGACTCAATCTCTGATCATGGATATCCGATTATCGGTGAGCATGTTCTGGATGCTTCTGCTTACCAAAATTGGTGGCAGCCTAAGGCTCGTCTTCAGCTTTCCCACTCCATTTACTTTCGACTTTAACATAAATTATAAATTATCATATATGAACTACCGCATATCATATTTTATAAAAAATATGTATTATATATCATATGAAGTATATCGTATGGTATACAATATATAGTATGTAATATTAAAATAGTAAAATGTTTTATTAATCTGGACGTAATTTCGTTCAAAAATCTTCCTAATGACGGAGGTAGTTGTTAATTAATGACTCAGTGCTTAAGACAATAAATCAAAAACTAAAAAAATGTCGGACTCCTCTAATGGTCATACTTTCCCCAACCGAGCAGGATGACTCGAGAATGAAATTGATATGAAAGTTAGCATTTTCAAGTACGCCAATTATTTCTATATTGCATTAGCAGTTTGAAATGAATTGTTTATTGTAGATTTTGGTTTTTAAAAGAGCAGTAAATCTAAAGTTGTAAATCAGTAAATTGGCAAGCAAGTTTTGAAGAGTGAACGTGACAAGTTTGATGTGGTATTCCGTTTTATTTTGAAACGTTTTATCGTCGTGATAACAACGCAAGAGGCTCGAAGTCAATATAGGTCGGAAGTCGAACGCCTTGTTACACACTCTAATAATTTTCACTTCGGAATGACCCTGTGGAATGACATCCCCTTGAAAAAATTCTGTTTATACCTACAGGTTTCCAAGACCTGCTTATAACAGGAGATTTCAAAACAAGCAGACTTTATTGGAATAATGGTGACGGAACTTTCACAGATGGCACAGAGGATGCAAAAGTAGGCACTGACGAAAATGCTATGGGTTCAACCGTTGCAGATTATGATCTTGATGGCCGGCAAGACTGGTTCATCACCTCAATTTACGACCCACGGCGACTGGCAGATGCAGAAACCAAAGTCAAAGACGAACCTTTCTTTCAGAAAACTGGATACATTTTCGGATCGACAGGAAATCGTCTGTTCAAGTATGAAGGAGATAGAAAATTTAGCGAAAGAGCAGACGAAGCGAATGTTCGTGATGGTGGCTGGGGTTGGGGAGCGGCATTTTTTGACTTCGACAACGATGGAGATCTTGACATAATGCATACGAATGGCTGGGACGATCCAGAAACGACTGACACTGACTTTTTCCACAATACTCCAAACCTGTTGTTCGAGAACGTCTTCGACAAAACAGGGGAGTCGAGATTCGAATCGGTAGGAGACAAAAGAAGGGCAGATGATCGAAGGGATGGTCGTGGACTTTTCGTATTTGACTACGACAAGGACGGAGACCAGGACGTGTTTATTGTAAACATATGGGATAAACCTATTCTTTATCAAAATCAAAACGGAAACCAACGTGACTGGATTCGGGTCAAAGTTCTAGAGTGTTGTGTGAATCGCGAGAGTCTTGGTGCCAAGGTTTATTTGCATTCTCCCAAACTCAACAAAGACATCTTGAGGGAAGTGCGGAGCATTTCTTCATTTTCTGGTCACGGCGAAACCATCGTTCACTTTGGTTTAGGATCAGAAACGGACACAAAATTTACTATTCGCATCCACTGGCCTGTTACAAATAACACAAGGATAATCACAAATGTGCCAAGAAGGTCGTTTCTACAAGTCCGCGATTTGAAAGGAGTCAAAAACACGGTTGAGACTACTTTGCGTCCGACTGACTGGGTGCCAACATGTTCGCAGCTGGTCGTCCAGGATATTGTAGCGCCGCCAATTCATGGAAAAGTTGCTCGCCATCCTAAGTACTTAACTTATCAAGCAAAGCCAGGAGACGAAGGAGACGATATCTTTAAATACTCTGTTACCAATGGTTGGTCGTCAGGAACCGTCTCAGTCCATGTGAAGGTATTAAGTCCAGTCCACACGAGCACATTTTCTGTGGCAAGTTTTTATTTGCTTTAATACATGAGAAAATTTGCCCGAATTTTATGTGGCAAATGCATTTGTTGAAAAACTGGCGCGCCAGTTTTTATGTGGCAAAGAAAAAACGTCATGCAAAAGTTTGTTCCTGTGCACGACCCGTCACAAAAAACTTGCTACAACCCCTGGCAAAAGTTATGGAATCACCACATGCAGAAGATGTTCAGCCAACTTATTTACTATGTAGCAAATAAACAACTCACAGATATGACACAAAACAAGTTTTGTTTAATAGCTGAACATTCTGGCGTTGTGAAACATGCCTCAAACAAATTAAATCAAATTATTTTAATTAATGGCATATGTTTTTCCAGATCAACTAGCGGAAACAATTATGGAATCACTTAATGTTCAGGAAAAAATTATGGAATCACCTTGTAATTTGCATTTCTAGAACAAATACTGGCGCAAGCCTAAAAATGCAAATTAGTCTGCAGTTAAAAGAGAGTTCTTGTAGACCTTAACAAGTTGTTGGACTTGGCTACTTGTACAGGTAATTGAAAGAAAACATGGCCCCAACAAGAGAGTTGTCAATTGAAACAAAGGAAAGGATATATAAGGAAAGGCATATCAACTCAATGACATAGCCAGCAAACAGTCCGGATCTCAATCCGATTGAAAATTCATGGTAGAAATTAAAGAAGAAATGGTCCACGACAAGGCTACATCCTGCAAAGCTAATCTGTCAACCGCTATTCGAGAAAGTTGGAACCAGCTTGATGAAGAATATGGTTATTCATTAGTGAAGTCCATGTCTCAAAGAATTCAGGGCGTCATAAACGCTCGAGGAGGAGCAACAAAGTGCTAATTGTGATTTTTTTCGTTGATGATTCCATAATTTTTTCCTGATAATTGAGTGATTCCATAATTGTTTCCGCTAGTTGATCTGGAAAAGTATATGCCATTAACTAAAATAATTTGATTTAATTTGTTTGAGGCATGTTTCACAACGCCAGAATGTTCAGCTATTAAAAAAAAACTTGTTTTGTGTCATATCTGTGAGTTGTTTGTTTGTTACAAAGTAAAAAAAGCTGGGTGAACATCCTCTACGTGTGGTGATTCTATAATTTTTGCCAGGCGTTGTACATACTCAGAGGTTGACAGTAGCTTCTTCGGGTTTTATATCCACTGTCATTTGTCATTTCTGGCGCATAGGCAAACAAGTTTTCAGCATAGCATTTGCTGTCTTTGTACACGAGCAAATATCTTTGTCACAGAAAATTTGCCACAGAAAATTTGCTCGTGTGGCTTAGGCTTTAGGCTGTAGATTTTGGTATTTTTGTCTACCTTGTACTCTTCATAACTTTTATCATTTATAAAAACGTATGAATGGTGGGTCTCATAATAACTACTGCATGCATAGTTTTCAATGTGCAGATAAACCGAAAGTCAAATTTGCTTCATCCTAGTTAAGCCCCGAATGACGATTAATAGTGTTTATGGACCTTTAATGTCTCACTATAGTCATTGAGATCTTCAAACATATTTGATACTCGAAGACTCATTAATTATTCATAAGGAAAATACGAAGGGAAATCATAGAGAAACAGCCAAAGGTTTGTGTACTGCCAAAGATTAAATATATGAGGGAAACTGACGCTTCAAGCGAAAGGCCTTTGCTTAAAACGTCAGTTTCCCTCATATATATTTCTTGCCAGTACACAACCTTTTGACTATTTGTATTTGATAAACAACTGGCTACGCAGCACTCCTTTGTATAACTGTTAGAAGGAAAACCATAACCGTGTCGTGTCTTTAAATGTGAAAAAAGTACACTTACATTTCGCCCCAAATTTTTGCGGCTTAAAAAACATTAATTCTTAAACTTTCTTACTGAATTAGCTAACGATGCATGGGGTTCATTTTTTAAGTTATTTAAAAACTTGGAGTACGTGTTTTATGGTCGTGTCTAAAACTACACGAGTGAATGCGAGTGAACACCAGGGAACAAAAGTGAACACGAATGAACACGAGTGAAAACAAGTGGGAACAGGCGACAGAGGTACCAGGCGGGAATTGTAAACGAAGAAGAAATAATAAAGCCTAGCAAAAAACACACGAAATAGGCATATTTAAAAGTTTATAGTATAATTCTAACGTTTCGTTGCTGCACGCAACATCCTCAGAAAATGGATAACTTATATTACAAGGTGGTAAATATAGTGGTTATGTTGCATGATATGTATTAACGAGATATTGGCGTAAGAACGAAAGTGAAAAAGACAAAAGGAAATAGCAAACTGAAATGTAGTGGAAATGTCAAGAAACGAAAAGTCTTATAATAAGAAAGTGGAAAGCAGCCCATGTTGGCATTAAGCGATGGATTGAGTTTGCGGATAAGAAGACTTTCTCTGACGAGAAGTTCACAGTTGAAGGATGAAGACAAGACGGTGAAATCATCAAGCGAGACAGGGTGTCCAGTGTCACAGTGATGTGACAGGATGCTTATCGGAGGAGGATTGACTCTCTTTTTGCCATTAAGTGCAGAGATCCCCAAGTGCTCTGAGATTCGTGTCTTGAGAAGCCGACTCGTCTGGTCGACATACAACGAACTACATCGTTGTGGCAATGGTGGCATCGTTGATTATGACATTTGCATGTAAAATTGGTTTGAATACTTCAAGATGGAAGTGAGATTGGGAAACACAAAAGACGTTGCTCGTCATTCGGGGAGCAAATATGATTAAAACAAACTTAAATTCGAGTTCATTAACATTTTAAACTACATATCTCACAGTCATGATAAAATCCCAGGGATAAAAGCTTTAAATTACAAATACTGCTGCGGCAATTGATTCGGTTAAGCGTTACCATCATTTTCCGCAATGGAAACAAGGAAACCTTTAGAAAGTTCGTTTGTGAAGACAGCGATCAGTTTCACCTATATAAGATTTATTACAGCCGGAACAAGTGATCTGATAAACAAGATTACTGCGGGAGAAATCAGGAATTTTATCTTTGTTGGAAATGAAATAAGAGATTTTAAGTTCAATATGCTATTTCCATGCAAAGTTTTCGGTTTGTTTTAAGGCCTGTCCACACGTATCCGTTTTCGTTTGAGAACGCAAATGTTTTTCTTCGTTTTCAAAAATATTTCCGTCCATACGAAGCGTTTTCGAATCGTTTTCGCCGGTCCACAGAAGTACACAAATACGATTTGAAAACGATAACAGCCTACTTGGGCTCCAAAGTTATTCCACCAAGCACTTGGACGTCCTGGTGTAACCCAAAATCTTGAAGGTCTTGTTTGTCTTCGTCCTCTGTAAAGACGTTTCAGACTGGCCGTCGAGATCGGGAGTGAAATTTACCTGATAAAGTTAAGCCTCCTCCTCACGTAGTCAGCTTGAATATTCAGCAAAGCCAGGTTGATCTCAAGACATGCTAATAGGCTTGAAAAAGCCGAAAGTTACACAAAATAATATGTCCGTCTGCCATTTTATATCTCACGCGGGATACCATACCATGACGTAGGCGTTTATGAAAAGTTCCGTTTTCGGTGAGCAAATTCGCTGCATAAGTGTGGACTGGAAGGCAATCCGCAAAGAAAAAACTCTATTTTCCAAAAAAAAAAAACCAAAAAAGCAGATACGTGCGGACGAATGCATTCGAATACAAATTAAACTCATTTTCGTAGGAACGGTTTGGCTACCAATCGTTTTAAAGCATAGCAATTTCATTCGGAAGCGGGTTATTGAAATATTCGCTATTTGCAAATTGTCTTCTCGGAAGCGAGTCGTGGAGCAAGACTTCGCCAAAGAAAATCAGCTTTCATTTCTAAGTTAATAAAAAACGTATTTTCACGTGAAAGGCTTCGCACCATTTGTCATTTTCGAGTAGATGGAAGAGGTTAATCGGAAAACCCTTACCGGACTGCTTTCCCGACTCGTATATTCAATTTCGCTGACTAACCAATGAGAACGAAAATGTCTTTCCACTTGTTCCGTTTACAAGTTGCAATTGAAATTTTTCTGAAGTGCATTAGCCACATAGGTTATAATACTTCTACTAACAATAATCAGGGTATCGACTTACAAATAAACAAACAAAAGAACAAACAAACAAACAAACAAGGAAAAGAGCAGACAAGTCATGAGACAAACATACGATGTAAGTCACAAAGACTTGCTGAACGTTTATTTGCAGTTAGTGACTAGCATGGCCCTGAAATTTCAATACAAGTTGAAACATGTTATATGGACTAAATGAAAACAGTCCTGCATTCTTAGTATCAAGTGCATCCCTTCCTTGGATTAAGTACTGCTTGACTACCTAACAAAACCTTTCACACAGGGTGGCTCAACTTTTTTGCACGAGGTTCTTGAGCTCGTCAAAGTTACTGGAAATCCTGTGATTCAACGCAGTATGCATGTCCTGAAAATTTTCAGTAGTGTTCCCATAAGCTCTTGTTAATGGCTATTTCATCAACTCGCCTTCTTCTGAAATCACTGTTAAATAATAACAGACTGATCCAGATGGTAAGGGGTTTATATAGAGATGAGCTGGGTGCTTGATCGCATTGAGCACCGTCCGTCGGTCTTCGGTTAAAACATCCAGACCATAATCCTAACCCTTTATACTCTTGATTTTATCACCGAAAATAACTTCAGACTATTTCTCCCTTGCATGTCCATTCCCAAGAATGTTTTCAAACCCTAAGCAAGCCTTCTTCTGAGCAGGAATATGAAGTTCAGCTTCCTTCAAAGTATTAGTCCGAACACTGATAGCTGCTGCTACTTCTTCTTCTTTTTCTTCTTCGTAATCGAAGTAAAAATTTCCTGCCCAGAGTCTATCCTAATGTTCTAAATTGAGAAGTATTTTTCATCGTAAGGTACAATTGACACGTCATTAAATTCCGGTCTTATTTAGATGAATTGCAGAAGTTTGTCTCATGGGAAATTCCTAGCAATATTTAGCATGTAATGTACACCTTTACAGATCAAGAATGGCTTTTAAAAGTTACCATTTGCTGTCTTGTTGCCTGCTCAATTCTTTGACTTTTAGTACACAAACAAACAAACGAACAAAAAAAATTAAATTCTGAACCCGAAATTCACTGGTGGTACGCCATGCATACTTGATCTACAAGTTTTTAACGTAGTTTTTCTTATTCAAGATCCAGCCAAGCGAAGAGAATAGCATAATCGAGAATCAGGGAATTGAAGAAAAACCCGGTCTTTATGCTTCATACAGTGGCCATGGCAACAATTTACAGCATACAAACTGGGGGAAAACTATGTCTCCTCTACATCGGCTAATTCCTCCAGCTTATTCCGATGGTTATCAAAGTCTCGCCGGAAAAACTCGGCCAAATCCAAGAGTCGTTTCCAACATTCTCTGTCAACAAAACGCTGATATTTTGAGCACGGAAGACTTGAGCGAAATGCACGTCCACTTTGGTCAACTGGTGGCTCATGATACTGATTTTTCAACTCCTTTTGCCAATACTTTAGCCACTGAAAACGTGGCGATTGAAATTCCTTCAGGCGATCCTCATTTCGATCCGTTTTCAACAGGGGAGCAAATGATGCGATTTAGACGTTCCGCACACCAGCCCAACTCTGGAAACTTTAAGGAGTTCCCTCGAGAGCAGGTATGCCTCAATGTCCATTTATACTCGTACAATTTTGTCTCACGATTGTCATGTTGAAGTATGCAATTACCCCCACTTAGTCTACGTAGCAAGACTTTGGCTCATGATTTGTTTCTGTTCGTCCTCGAGAATATTGTGATTTTATCGCAAACATCAGAACGACAGTCAAAAAGCACAAAATTGCATGAGTAAAAGAGTCTTAAAATTTCCTCCAGACGGTGATGTAACCTAAAACATCTCTAGTCGGGGAGTAGTTTCATTTGGAAATTGTAAAATTGGTTGGGATAAATTTAATGGCGAATAAACATGCGTGATTTTCTATCCTGCGATTGTTATTCTGGAGGATGCAATAACTCCAAGTAGTGTACCATGCAAGATTTCTGATTATGTTTTGGACAAACTCGTTCGGGATGCTCTCGGAAGATTAAAGCATACAACATGTGGAACAAAATCGCACGTCTAAAGGCACATTACAGCAGATCTGGTGGTGTATCTCGCATAGTTAGATGTGTCGACCAGTACTGTAGAATTGAAATAAACAAAGACATTCACTGACCAGAAAGATATTTAATTTGACGAGCTTTCGGTTACTAGACTGTGGTCTTGGACAGGTACAAGAGAAATGAGATTAGCAGTATTTAGATGTTATCATGCGGAGGATTACGTCATTAGTTAAAAATAGTTGTGATATATAAACCATAAGGCGGATAAGAATTGTAACTAGCAGCGGCAATGATTTTTTATTAAGGTAGTGTATTGTTTCGCTAATGGTTTCGCGTTGTTTTCTGCGCCTTTGGTAGCTGTGTCAGAATTCTAGTGTTTTTCGAATTCTGAAGTTACCTTTATGAATGAGTTTTCTTTTATCAAAGTCAATCTTGTGGTCCTATTTCCATGTGTGGTTCGCGATATTTGAACCGTTGTTGTAATTGGTAACATTTCCAACATGTTTCCTTTTTTCGGGTTTCGAAGGATCTTCCTGTCTCTCCTATGTAGCACCACGAGCAGTCTGCGCAGGGATCTTGTACACCACATTAGTTTGTATATATGTTTCAACTCTGTGTTTGGATGATGGGAAATGTTGTTGTAGTGTTTGTAGAGGTTTAGTCGTTACAGTGATGTCATATTTGCGTAAAGTTCTAGTTAACTTTTCGGTTATACTTTTAACGTATGGTAAGGTCACGTGGCTTAGTTGTTTCGTTGTCTCAGGTGGATTGACCGATCTGAAGAACATGCCTACCAGTTTTTCAGGTGACGGTGCGGTGGAGGTTGATCGTATGTTATTAATGACATTGTTGATAGTCGTCATAGTGTATCCGTTTGTGGGTAGAGCATTAGTTACTTGTTTTAATTCATTAGTGTTTCCTTCTTCGGTGTTTGGTAAAGTCAAAGCTCTGTGAACTAATGTCCTAGCTGTACTGGCTTTTTGTTTTCGGTTAGGTTTTACGTAGATTTTTTATCATTAAGGAAATTGTTTCGTCGTGATGGATCAAAATGAGTACGACAACAAAATGAGGACATTACTTAATGATAAAAAAACCTACGAAAAAGTCACCAAGCAGCCTTTCAAAAAGATCGAAGGAGAATTAAACGCAAGTCTTCTAAACCTCAAAAACCACGGTAAACTAGAAGAAAAAACCTCTCGCAAGCTCCATTCCACCGACGGTTCACCACCAGCCATAAGAGGATCATTCAAACAGCACAAACAAGACAACCCACTGAAACTTATCGTCACTTCTATCGGCTCAGCACTCTACAACACATCAAAGTTCCTAGCGGACATAATTTTTCCAATACAAAACGACAACGGTTTCACAGTTCAGAATTCCATAGAGTTTGCTAAAGAAGTCAATGATGTTGCCATCGCTGATGATGAAGTCATGGTACCGTTTGATGCCATTTCATTATTCACAGCGGTTCCGGTTTAGGAAGCATGTGACTACATCCGAAAGAAACTTAAAGAAGACAACGCCTTGAGTTCGAGAACGAATCTTGACATTGACGATATAATTTCACCTTTAAGTTACATCCTCTCCAACAACTATTTTATTTTTGAAGGAAAGACTTATAAACAACTACATGGATGTGCCATGGGAAGTCCCGTCAGCCCAATTGTCGCAAACATCTGCATGGAGAGCACAGAAGAAATGGCCATCAACCAAACTCCTGTCCGTCCCAATGTTTGAAAACGCTTTGTTGATGATAGCTTTTCAATCTTCAACAAGAATGCTGTTTGGACATTTCACGACGCACTGAACCCCATCGACAAAAACATAAAATTAACAATCGCATACGAAAACAACGAAATACTTGCATTTCTCGATACTATCATTTTAAGACGAAACGGAATACTTTGTGTTGACGTTTACAGGAAACCGACACATACAGATAGATACCTTGATTTTAACTCACACCATGACCGAAAACACAAAAGCAGTAGCGCTAGGACATTAATTTACAGAAGTGTAATAATCGGAAAGGTCTGAGTAATGCCGAAATGTCAAGAGTAGTTTTCTAACGTTTCGAGTAAAGGCCCTTCGTCAGAGAGAAAAAAAAGAGTTTTCTATCTGACGAAGGGCCTTCGCTCGAAACGTTAGAAAACTACTCTTTACATTTCGGCATTACTCAGAACTTTCCGATTATTTCACTTCGATTTCAACAGTACCTACGCAGTACTCTATTTTCATTTCATGGTGTTAATTTACACAGCTTTGACTTTACCAAACACCGAAGAAGGTAAAACTAATGAATTAAAACATGTAACTGATGCTCTACGCATAAACGGATACACTATGACGACCATCAACAATGTTATTAGTAACATACGATCAACCTCCACAGCACCGTCACCTGAAAAACTGGTAGGCAAGTTTTTCAGATCGGTCAATCCACCTGAGACAACGAAACATTTGAGCTACGCGACCTTACCATACGTTAAAGGTATAACCGAAAGGTTAACTACAACTTTACGCAAATATGACATCACTGTAACGACTAAACCTCTACAAACACAACAACAACATTTCCCATCACCCAAACACAGAGTTGAAACATATAAACAAACTAATGTGGTGTACAAGATCCCTGCGCAGACTGCTCGTGGTGCTACATAGGCGAGACAGGAAGATCCTTCGAAACCCGAAAAAAGGAAACATGTTAGAAATGTTACCAATTCCACTAGCGGTTCAATTATCGTAAACCACACATGGAAATACGACCACAAGATTGACTTTGATAAAAGAAAACGCATTCATAAAGGTAACTTCAGAATTCGAAAAACACTAGAATTCTGGCACACCGCAGCTACCAAAGACGCAGAAAACAACGAGAAACCGTCTGCAAAACAATACACTACCTTAATAAAAAATCATTGCCGCTGCTAACTACAATTCTTATCCGCCTTATGGTTTATATATCACAACTATTTTTAAACTAATGACGTAATCGTCCGCATGATAACATCTAAATACTGCTAATCTCATTTCTCTTGTACCTGTCCAAGACCACAGTCTAGTGGCCGAAAGCTCGTCAAATTAAATATCTTTCTGGTCAGTGAATGTCTTTGTTTATTTCAATGCCTTTACCTGACCCCGCTTCTTCTATATTTTGAAATACTATAGAAATTGAAAAAATGTAACGAAATAATTGCATTGTTGGTTGGTTGGCCCTTTGAAAGTGCTTGACATTTTAGAAAAAAATTCTCCCTGAGCTCCCGGTAGTTACTCCTCTCAAATAAATCGCCACAGTTCCATGTGCGATTTTTTATGTCGGTAATCTTTTTGCTTCCACACTGTCCCACCGCTAGAACGCAAAGAAAAGTACACGTGTCATCAATCAACTGAAAAGTCGCGAAAAGTCCAACGAGTTCATTTTCTGGAGACAAAAAAAAAAAGCTCTTGTGATCCACCCAGCAACCCTGCACCCATTTCGTACACTGCTAAAGTGATTTTTTATATTTCAGGTAAGGGCTTTAGCAATCGGGGGCGGGGTTGGAAAGCTGCGGTAACCCTCAATAATTCTTGAAATGAGAAATATAACACACTTGCAATAATTTAAAAATTATCTGAACACTTGTAATAATTTAATAAAACAATAAAACGCTTGCCATGATTTAAAAATTATCTGCTGTCTAAAGATAATAATGGACAACTATAGACAGATATGATTGGCAATAGCTGAGCGGTTATCTTCCTAAGCTTGAGGGGTTAGCTTAGTTTTTAACAAGAAAGGTGCAAATTTCTCGCAACGATGGTCATGGTGCAACAAAGAGCATTTTAGGGATATTTAGATCAGGGGTGTTCAACTGGTGGAATGTGGTGCGGATCCGGACGCTGCAAAGTACCTGAAGACGCCAAACAGCTCTTCTTTGAAATCCGCCGAATTTTTGAAATTGCATTGGCCACGGACACGCCATTTTTAAAAATTGTATCGATTCAACACATCTTGACAAATAAAGGGCAAAAATGCGGCTTGTTGACATTTTTTGTCCATTGCCTCGCGTATTTTTACTGGATTTGAACGACTTTACCGTGCAAAATGGCCGCCGCGATCGGATAATGGGTAGAGCCTACAAATTACAAAACAGACATAAAATGATCCGGACCTTTGTTATCCAGGAAGTCCGTAAAACTAGACCTCTTCAAATTTCACTAGAGTATCTTGCTTAAAATGCCCAAAATTTTCCTGGGTAGCATGCCTCCTGCCGGCTTGGGATACGCCCGCAGTTTACCTCCCGGCTCAGTCAAATATTCTTCGTATATTGCTTGGTAGTATTAGCAAAAAAATTTTTGTTGGCAAAGTTTATATAGCTTTGAACAAACATCAAATACTTTGTATCAACTACACGTGCAAAAATTTGCACGAAGAACCGAGCCTTCAGATTTGTGTGTTATGGTAAGACAGCAGGAAATCAAATTCGGAGCAAGATAATTTACTGGTTGATAACGATAGAGAGTATCTTTAAGGCAGAAGACCTGTGCCATCTGCGGAAGCCTATCAAAGGCTGACGTTGGTAAAAAAAGTCAAGGCCATGGTTATTCTCCCTACAGTATGAAAACGGAATCCCATAAATCATTTTGTCGTACGATCTTCTGATGTTACGAGATACTACACAGGGTAAAAACAGGCAATGATTAATTTTTTAATAACTTCAACCACAGACGTGTAGAAATGACATGATTTCTAGGTCCATACAAATCAATTTATATAGACATCAACTGGCGTCCATACGCATAAATACAAACGTCTTTTGGTATTACGTGCTGATTTCGCTCCAAGGGTAATTTGGGGTTGCTGGTGCGTTGCGACATGCCGTTGATATGTTAAAAATTGGTATAGGTAATGATTAATTAAACCGTATAAGTCGATAATAACGTTAAAATGGTATACATGAGTGTACATCATGCCTGTCTACATATCTGCATATAAATGTATGCATATATGCACACATAAAAACGTACCTACGTACGCACGCCAGCACATGTATTTATACATTTATACACCAACACACGCGACACGCCCACACGTTTATTGCCATATTCGTTATGGCAACCGTTTAAAATATTCTTCTATAAGCGTCTCACTAGCCTCGTCGTAGTGTTCGGAACTGAAATGAATCTTTGGTTCCAAGCGAGGCAGATGAGGTGCATTAAGATGTTCATGGAAGTAAAGAAAGGTGCTTTTTGAAAACACAGAACTGGTATATATTCTTCTTGTAACCTGCGCTTTGCAATACAAAGATTCTGATTTTTTGTTGTTTCAGATCAACAAAGTGTCCTCTTACTTGGATCTTTCAGTAATATATGGCTCCGACAAAGGAAGAGCAACGAAATTGCGAGCTGGCAAACATGGTAAGATAAAACTTGGTCCTGACTGGAACTTACCTCTGAACAACGACCAGATCCCAAATTTAAATCTACTTGGAGCACCGCGGGAACGTTTAGTTGTATCCGGTGATACTCGTGTTAATGTTCAACCTGGTTTGATCGCATTGCATACCCTATTTGCCAGAGAACATAACAAAATTTGCGACGAACTGCAAACACACAACTTCATGCAAGACGCAGACGACGAGACGCTCTACCAAACTGCACGCACAGTGACTCGAGCGAAATGGCAAGCCATTGTCTGGTACGAGTTCCTTCCGACAGTAATCGGAGTTAAAGCATTTCAAAATCTTGGTGACTATCGAGGCTACAACGAGTCAGTCGAAGTGAAGATTTTTAATGAGTTTGCGACAGCTGCCTTTCGTTATGGACATAGCCAAGTAGGTAATACAGTGCACCGCTTTGACAAGAGTTGGAAGACTGTAAAGCATGGTCATTTAAATTTGCGCGATGCTTACTTTAATCCAGGTAGAATTCTTAATGAAGGAGGGATAGAGCCTCTTTTACGAGGAATGTTGGCGAAGGAGGCCCAAAACGTTGACACTCAGTTTGTCGACGGAGTTAGAAATTTCCTCTTTGGCACAAACACCCAAGGATTAGATCTCGTTTCTTACGGTATCCAAAGAGGAAGAGATCACGGCATTCCAGACTACAATATGGTCAGGAATGCTTTGGGTTTGCTCCCGAAGAAGTCTTTTACTGAAATAACCACAGACAAGGCAGTCCAAGAGAAACTTCAGTTTCTCTATAGAAATGTAAACGATTTAGATCTTTGGATTGGAGGTTTGGCTGAACCGCACGTTCAAGGTGGAAGTGTCGGAGAAACATTTGCGCGAATAATTGCAAAGCAATTTGACATCATTCGCTCTGGGGACAGGTTCTGGTTTGAAAACCCTAATATAGATACAATGCACGGTCGGTTAAGGGGTTATGCTGAAACACGGCTACGAGATATTTTGATAAGAAACACAGATATTGAATGGCCAGGCTCAGCATTTCATGCCCACCCGTGGAAGAAATATACAGATAAATGACGACAGAAAATCAGGACGGGAGGTGAAGAATATATTTGGAAATTAGCCGCCAAAATTTTTGCAAAACCCTGCATTTACAGCTTCAGATATTGCTACTTGTTCGTATTTATTTAGTCGTTTAAAATATAAGTGTTATAAAAAAATCACTTGTGTTCAAGTAATGTGGATATGCCATATACAGTATCTTTAGGCAATTTCTAAGGGTTCGAAAAAGAATGGAACTATTCTAAAGGGCAGAGTAATTTGCATCGACTTGCGAGAAATTGAGTCAGATTATTGGTCGTTAAAATTTGTCAGTCGCGTTGTCTACAGGTACCAACATAAAAAGCCAGGTGAATCGCTTGCGCAGCGTAGAGAGAACCTGAATCGAAGATGTTTCCCTTGCTGCATCCCAGAAGTAACCAAAGATGAAGTAAAGAGTCTAATGCAGATATCGAACACAGAGAAGAGGATTTGAAAAACGAGGACAGGCCATGTTAATTAAACGCTTTTCGATCTCATCTGACTGCGCCGAAGAAAAATTCTAACTCAAGGTCAGTGGCTAAGGGTGTCTGGGCTCTAAACCACTGACCTATTAGGACACCCGATGAGAAACATCCATCGCATGGCTTTTGAGGTGTTTCACTGAATGTTCTTATAATCATTAATAATTAATGAATTAAAGTAGCCAATCCGATTCCACGAACGCATACCACATCACATGAGTTTTGCAACCCAATGTAAACCTTTAGGAAAATCACTAGTGATCCGGATCATCTTAATTTACGTTTTGGTTGAATAAATAAAATAAATCAATGAGAATACACGTTTGAGAAGTAACAGTTATAACACTCGTTTATCGTGTTTCATCCGGTGACTCCAAACACTCAACAACCACGAAGACCTTGAGGTTACGCCCTTTGGCGTTCATTGTTTTCTTATGTTTGGAACCCCTGATGCAAGACTCAAACTCATGTTCGAACTATTACGTCAAATACTGCCAAGAGAATTTGATATATCATCTATAACGAATCAGTATTTTATTAAGAAAAAATAGAGGTGAAATTCTTGGCCAAGAAGTGAAATAGAAGGCTGTTTCTTATTAAAGTTACCATCCTTTACGAAAATTTCATACGTCATTTCACGTGTGAAAAATATTTGGAATTGGAACGTTTTCACATACAGTATGCTTCCAGTAGATATGGTGCCGGCGTGATACAATAGTCATATTCCAATTCTAGTGTAAAATGGACGTAGTAACTAATGTTGATTTTTTTTTACTTAGCCTATGTTTACAATTTTTTTGACTTCAGGGATACTGTGAATTTAAAAGAGAATTCACAATTTAGCAAAACAAACTGTACTTTAGCAAAGCAATTACAGTAATGGGATTACATCACCGGTTTAAAGGCCCTTTACACTTGCGATTTTGTACCTTGCGATCGACACCATGGAATATGGGTTATACTGACGAAAGCACCAAGAACAATCTGGAACGAAACATGTAAGGGGATATCTTGATACATAATTGCCTTGGGTTTATTGCATACGCCAGGATTACAATCGCAACGTAGAAAATCGCATGTGTAAAACGACCCTTAAGTGGCGGGGGCTGAGAAACTGGTATCGACCTGAGGCATTTTTACTATTATTTTCCCGGCCAATGCAGTCTAAAGTAAAACGACCAGATTTCAGAAAATTGACAATTCCCCTGCACCTCTAAAAGAAGTTTGAATTTATTGTCAATCTTTGAACCCAACCGTACCCTGGTACCTCTCCAGTATGATTGTAAGATAGTTAGGCAAACAAGGGAACTGTTTTTGTAAAGACCCACATACATGAACAACCAGGAACAAGTGTCTCGGTAAACGTGTTAACCTTTATCGAAATTAAAAGTTGTTATGACGTTTTGCATTTAATGTTTACTTTATTTCTTTTAATCAGCATCGTTTCGTTGACTTTTAAGCTGTCTTTGGTCTATGCATTGCCCTTTCGTTTTCTGACTAATTTTATTTCACTACAAAAGAGGGTGGAGATATAGGAGGAGGGCAAGGCGGGATTGAGCCCCCACTTTTAAATTTGCGGGTAGAGCCCCCATTCCTGTCATTAGCATAGCTAGGGGGGCAGGGGGGCAGGGGGGCAGGGGGGCAGTTGCCCCCCTACTTTTTGTCCTGACTAGGTTTGTCGGTACATCCAATTCGATGTTTGTCTGTCACGGATTCCATTTGCTTTTGAATTACAAAATATAAAATCTTTAAAAGCTCCGGCGAAGGTTCAGTATAGGAAGGGCGTTCAAAACAAAATGTTCGTCAGAAATTCTGTTCTTTTTCAACGGACAAAAACGATAGATGTGATCAAACCTCAGGACAAAGTAGTTGTGATAGTGGTGATGACCGAAGAAGATATGTTAGTAGACATCATAGCTCGCGTGATCTGCGCACTTTTGCGTTAAATCATTTTCAAAATTTTATACTATTATCCAACAAAATGCAACACAATATGTGTTCGGTTAAGCCCTTTCAGGGCTATCTTAACTTAAAACATTGAAATATGTTTTGTAGTGGGATAGAGAATAGTTCTATTCTACCTTTCTTGAACGTCTTAATTGATCGCACACACGGCTTTCGTCCTCTGTTTGTAGGAAGCCTACGTTCACCGGCTTGTTTATAAATTTTGATAGTTTTATTCTTTATCTGTTAAACGTGGTTTCGTCTGCACCTTCACTTAACTGATATTAGAATGCCCCTTGACGCAAATGGTTGCGTATCTACGCTAATGAATGTCACTTTCCATGCAAAAATGATAATTGAAAGCGATAGAAGCGTTAATGAATGTCGATTGAATAAAATGAATGTCTTTTTGCGTTAACGAGTTTGAGGTTGACGTTAATTATAGTATATCTCCTGGTAATGAACAGCAAAAGGTGTACTAGCTAGAACTGGCAAAATAGAAATCATTTATTCCTTTTCGCAGAAAGAAGCTCCAGAAAGATGATACTGTAAACTTAGAATGTACGTGATACAGCAAAGTATTTATGGTTTTGTGATCCAACTTGTTATACTTTTTCACAGCTTCAATGAACTCTTACATCTCATTTAGGTAACTCAATGCTCATCAAAAATTGTTACAGACAGATTAAGAGTTGTAATATTCTGTATTTACAGTTCATTTAGAATATGATAAAAATCATATAATTTGGGATTTTACTTTGTTTTTTGTTTGTTAGACTAATTGCTGTAGTTACTGTCGTTACAACTGTTCTTCAAAAAGCTAAAAAATGCATGAATTTGGTTGAATAGAGTTTGTAATAATGTGCAGTAAAATGTTTTATACAGTGAATGCCTGCAAGAGTTGGGTGTTGGTTGCACTGATTTGTACAGAGTTATGCCTTACCCTAAATTGTACATACATCAAATGTATACTTTAGGAAGTATATGTTCAGGAAAATGACTAGTTTTCCATTGAAAAGTATTCTGATTTTTATTCATTCATGCACAGGTAAATCACGGTCAAAAATGCAGGAAATGGTGTTTTAAAGGTTCTTATAACCCAAAATTTTCCGGGGCAGCATGCCCCAGACCTCCCTAAGTTTCAGTACTCTAGTGCCCCTGTTAGATTTTAGCCTGGATCCGCCCCGATACTTGATGTCTTGTTGCTGTCGTTAATTACTTTTAGTGTTTTACTGACGAATCAGTGAAGAGAGACTTTGTGCTTGCGTTTATTAAATTGATAAATAAGTGCGACTCGTATTTTTTTCTGCTCTCGGTTTGGTTAACTTTGATTTTTCCTTAATTATATTTGTTGGTACATTGCTAACATCTTGTCGGTACATTGGTCTAAAAATTTCCTTTACCCCTCGATTTTCAAATTGCTGGCTACGCGACTAATTCCTGTCGAAAAAAAATGTAACATTTGTGCTTTAAATATTACTGGATCTGGACATATAGGGGAAATTTGGTGTAATCTCAAGTGCAAAAAGTAGCAGAAAAAAGTAATAAAAAAAATTGTATAGAGGCAATCATGGACGTGTCACGAAATGTTCGCGCTTGCGTTTACCTGCAATCAGAATACGCGCATTTTGTGTGGTTTTCTTCGCAAACAAAAGTTCAACGTGCGAGAAGTCAACATTCGTTGTTTAGTGCACGGTCCATATCACATAAAAAAAGGAGAGAGCCAACTGAGAATGAGAGGAGGAAATTATAATTTATCAATACGTCCCAGTGCCATTTGCTCCCCACTCTTTTGAAGCCATCTCCGCTCTTGTAAGATGTTTGTTTACAATATTAAAACGAGCACGGACATTGTTCATGCTCCCTTTATAATATAGTAGAAGTAAAAATACGCAACAGATCAACTTATCTTTTGAAAACACTTAGCATTCCGTGGCTCTTTAATCCAGGCAATCAGGTACACGAGTTTTTGTCTTCCACGGAATACAAATCATGTCTTTTTTGCGAAGTGAATGGCATTTGTAAACGTACTCCATCCAAGTAACTAAAATCTAACAAAAGATGTTTGGTAAATAGAGGAAATACCATAAAAATTGAATAAGGGCCCACCTTCAAATAAGTGCTCATGAATGAGAGCCCACCTAAGTGCTTTTGGTAGTTTTTTTAGCTAGAGGCAGGCTGCACATATCTGTAATAACAGGGACATTTCACCTTTGGGCTAATCTCGCTTTAATGCCTTCACTGTTCTACTGGAAGAGTAGAGTACTTTTATCAAAATTTGTACTGACATGTCCACATGCGCACAAAGTTCTTTCAATCGCAGCATTTCGTTTTCAAACTGCTTGGCGATGGCTCAACTATTGAGTTTTGTTTTGTGAAAGTGAGATAAACTCATTATCTTCAGTTTTGTCATTCTCTAAATAGAAAACGTCTTCATCAGTTGAAAATAGTGTAAATTCAAATAAGCGCCCACCTCATAGGTCGCAAAATTAAGTGAGCGCCCAGGGCGCTTATTCGAAATTTTACGTTAGAATTTCATACAAACAAGAGTTAGATGTTCTTAAAGATGGAGAAATCCTAAAGGTTTAGGCAATGTTATACTGAGTAGTTATTTCTAGCAGGGCTCTTCTCCTTTTCCCAGTATAAATCTGAATGACTTTTTAAGAACTTTTTGTGGTACATTTAAGTCATTTTCAAAGACCCCAGGCATATGGCACCCAATTCAAAAAAAAAACCCAAAAACAAACTCTAGAAAATATATAATACATTGACATATAACTATAAATATGCTAAGTGTCATGATAATGACTAGACTATCTCTGACTTCATTTGAATAAAAATGAATGATTACAAATACATGATACAAAATAACTCATGGCTATTTAAAATTAATACGAGCTTTATTAAAAGGCAGCATAGCAAATAAAATGTAAAAACTTTTGACGATCTTGGGTAGGTTTTTAGAAAATTTAATAACTTTCATGGTTTTTGTCTGAGCCGTACGTAGGTGGTAATTCGCCCGGAGCAACTTCTGCTGAAGCTGCCTCCCTCAGCCTTCTCTAATGCCACCCAAGTTCCTTATACTGTATTGCACAACTAAACGAAGTCCTTCTGTAGAAGTTGCAATAACTTTCGAGTATTTTTCGCATAAACATTCTTGCAACCCAAGGACACTTTTTAGGGTAAGACGACCCAGATTCTAATGACTTTTAAAAGAATACTTCAACTTAAAACATATGCAAAAACTATCGGCCTTTTCCTTTTTCGTGACGTCATGATAACGTCACAACAGTACATCATGAAGCAATGGAATTTTACATACAATTACGGCATACAGATTTGTAGAGGTTGGCTCTGACGTCGATGAAGGCATGAGAATATTTATGTTGATTCTAACCTTAAAAAGTAAATACATCCAAGCAACCTGATATAAGCTGAAAACAGACAAGCACTTCGAAGGGTTTGTTTCATGTACTCGAATACCTTTATATTTGCCTTATATCACAAAATCGATGGCATTGGACATCTTTTGCCCTTTTACGGGCATGTAAGCAGGAATACTTGCTGACAATGCTAGAAAAGACATTATGGAGTGACGTAGATTTGCAGGAAAGTTTAAAGGAACGGTAACAATCTAGAGAGGCAAAACTTTGAAAGCCTACTAGGTAAACAATTAACGTGAAGCTGAGGGCTACTTTTGGGATATCTTAACGTAAAACCCCGGCATAAACCGACGTTTCAACATGCCTTATATGGATCAATATAATGCTGTCGAAGGTTGATTTTTAATCTTGAGCTTTGATCTTGAGCTTTAATCTTGAGCTTTCAAAACCCGCTACCTAATATTTGCCTGCCCACGCCTTGCTTCACCACGAAATGCGAAGCAAGAAGTCGTTGCACGCAGCTGCATAGAACTGGGCAATCGTAGGCCATATTGTACGAAAAGCGACTAAGAGAGATCTTTTCCAACATGTAGAAATATAGGGCTGCGAAACCAACCCAAACATGCAACCATGATGTATGCGATGTACAGAATAATTACAAAGGTAGAATAACACATACAGGTGCATAAAAACTACGAACAAATAACAATTTAGCACTTTCCAGCTTTTCAAAAGTTTCATGTCTATTTCACAAATGATGATAGCATTTTGTTACTGCCCTCGTCTCACTGATCTTCGTACAAATACACCGGATTTCTTTTGCTTTCACGTTTAATAAAACTATTCATAAACTACAACATTACATCTCCGATGACATCACATCACTATGTGTTCTCTTTTGCTTTCGTCCCTTAGTTCCTTTTTTTCCCGCGCGTTCGCGTATTTTTCGGGACGTCCTGCTAAACGTGAATAAGAGCAAAGTCCCTACACTTTCCCCCAGGAAACAAACGTAGTCCCGACGTAGGATTGTCTCTCACAATTTCTCAGTAATTGTCTCCATAGGATCCTAATTAGTTAAACTACAAGGACTGTAAACCTAACACGAAATGCTACAATTCATTGCGACTTAGAATTATCGCTTACTTCCCAACAAACTATTCACACGGTAACTAACATGCAGTATTAAACCTTTCATCAGCATAAATACTGCAAGTTTTGTCCGACATTGAAGAAGGGCAGCGACACTAGTGGGTAGGGTTGCCATACGAAAGGGAACCTGGTGGTATCACCGCGGCTGTCGGGTTGGTATGGCTGTCTGGTATGGACACCAATATTGATCAATTTAATTCCACATGGAATTTCTCCACCAGAGTTTCCAGGCGACCAACATGGTGAGCGACATGGCAGGTTTCGGATTCTAGTTGGTCGCAGGGTTACTAGTTGTTACCTTTCTTCGGCTGTTTGTTGCACAAATTGTTCTAGTTCCTCTGGAGGTTGTGGTATTGGTTGTTCCAGCCCCTGTAGAGAGTTGTCTCTCGTTAACCACTTCCGTTACATTGGTAACATTTGTAGGCGCTCGTACCATATAGTCATATCCAGTGGAATCGCAACTTCCGATTTCACTAGTGTGATTTCGCTACCAGCTACTTAGTTGTAGATGCTTTTGTTGTCGATTGGTCGATAGGGACCGAGGCACAGGGTATGAGGATCTTCCTATCTAGAGTTCTATTTGGTCCTCTTCCCGTTTCGGACTTTGCAGCGTAAATCAGGCTATCAGTTTCCTTTCTGGAGACTACAGTATAAATAATGTCTTCCCAGTAGTTTTTCAGTTTGCCGGAGCCAATATGTTCATTCAGATTTCGTACGAGCACCCCTAGGTATAATTCTTAACTGTGCGCCCGTCGATCATAAACACGCTACCTTTTGAGCAGGCTCTGCTGACTCGTCTGGCTGGCGATCCTGTACGCTTCGACCATCGCTGTTCGCTATTTCCCCACTTAATGAGTATGATTGCATTGGGGGGGGGGGGGGGGGGAGAGGGAGGGCTGATGTATAGTTCACGTTAAAGACAAGGTCGATTGGAAGCCCAGGATGTCCGCCGAATAAGAGATACAACGGCGACAATCCAGTAGACTCGTGACGCGTGCAGTTGTAGGCATGCAACATTTTCGGAAAATGGTCTTTCCAATGGAACTTTTGGATTTCGGAGAGAGTTTGGAGGATGGATAGGAGAATCCGGTTAAAACGTTCAACCCGACCGTTGCCTTGTGGGTGATATGGGGTGGTTCTCGAGTGGCTGATGCCAAACAGCTTTTCTAGTTGTTTGGAAAGTTGATTTTCAAACTCACCTCCTTAATCGTGGAGAAGCTTTTCCGGAAATTCGAAGTGTAGAGTGAGATCATTATACAACTTCTCCGCCATTGTCCTTGCTGACTTATCACGTGTTGCATAAGCCAGGGCGTAGGGAGTAAAATGATCCATTATAACCAGTATGTATTCATATCCTCCACTGCCCTTTTCTGATAGGACAAAGTGCAGCGGTACCACCTGAAACGGAGCGGTGTTGGTTATTGGTTGTAAATGTGCCCTTGTTCTGAGAGTAGGTGCTCGCTGTTTTAGACATCGGCATTTCGCAGAGATGTATTGTGTTATACCTTTCTGCAGGTAAGGCCAATAAAATCGTGCTCGGGCGAGGTTGATCAACCTGTCCGCACCGAGATGTCCCATGTCCTCGTGTAATTCTTTCTATACCAGTCGAAGGAACTTTTTTGGCAGGACGATTTGGTTATTTGAACCGCGCTTTTTTCTAAGAAGACCATGCTCATCTAAGTTGAGTTCGTTCCATTCATGCAACAGCTCCTGTGTTTGGAGAGTTTCGCTTGCTTTCCCTCTCGACATGGGCTTCTGGGCAGACTACTAACTTCAAGACCTTTCCAATCCATTTATCCTCTCTTTGGACCGTTCTTCTCTCATCCAAAGAAATCGTTTCAGTTGTGACGTTGTGGACATACTTCAGGTCTTCATCGAGAACAGCATGGTTCCAGTGAGAACTGTCATCCAATTAGTCTCGTTTTGTTCCTGTACCTGAATGGTAGATGTTGCCGCTTGTATAGGATCTGGGTTGGCTTCTCCAGTGCAGGAGTCGAAGAAGCTTTCAACCTCTGGCAGCAATCGTGAAAGGGCAGCAATCGTGAAAGGGTATCAGTATCTGTATTGGATATTCTGGGGCGGTACTTAATGTTAAAATGGAAACCAGCTAGTTCTCCCACCCAACGTAAGCCAGTGGCGTTAAGCTTCACAGAGGACAAAATATAAGCTAGGGGATTGTTATCAGAATAAACGGTGAAATCCGGGGTGTAATGTGGATAGTCACGAAAATGATCACTTATTGGCCATTTCAAGGCAAGGAATTCCAACTTCCCGGAGTGGTGGTGGTAGTTTTTCTCTGCGGGTGTTAAACTGCACAAAGAGTAAGCGATAACTCTCAACTGACCACCCTATCGCTGGTACAATGCTGCACCAAGTCTTTGCTGCGATGCGTCAGTGTAGAGGATAAATGGATTGGTAAAATCGGGATATGCCATGACAGGTGGATTAACCAGGTAGTTTAGTAGTTCCTCAAGGATAATCTGGTGATTTGTGGTACATACCACAAATCGAAATCTTGTGGGCTCAAGTGGTTCAAAAGATCTTGAGGGGAGTGGCGCATGCCTTGAGCTAGCAGTGAAATAACTAAAAAACTACTCGGAAAATGTTGACACGCGTGCCCATATTGTGTCCAGGTAACATTTGCTTTCTGGCTACGCCACTGGTCGGAGCAAATGGTCCGTTGTAGGTCTCGTGGACATTTTTATATGGTGAAGCAAGGTCTGTCTCTGTACTTTGTCCTGCCAGTTTCACCAATGCTGGGGTTACAGACTGGACAGGTTTCAGGCGACCAAGTAGTGTTCTTTTAATAGTGACATCATGATTAGTTGCAACACTTGTCTTTCCCTTTCTAATAGGTTAGCAAAGTTGCTGTTAGTTCTAAACTAGAAGGCCAAGGCATTGTTTCATCAGGCTTAAACGATACAGGCGTGGTCCTACCAATAGGACCCGCGTTCCCACGACATGGGATCTTCACATGCTGTCCTTTTGAAACTACAATGTCTGTCTTCCTTACTTTTATATAAGTAATCTGCCCTAGCATTCTGAACAAAGTTAACTACGATCCTGGCAGACTCGGTATCAATGTTAACAAATAAAGCTTGTACTTCTGAAATTAAATTATTATTCCCATGTTTAAGTATTTCTTCTATAACGTATCCAACGTATCCAACGTATCACTTGTCACTAAAAATGGTACAGATACTTTCTCAGTTCCTGACATCAACCCAAACCTTAAATTTACGCACCCTATAGACGGTATAGGACTACCATTTGCTGCTGCTAACTGCAATTCAGTTTCTAGTAACACAGTCAAATCTCTAATGGTTACCATTGGATGAATTTCTTTCAAGTAATCTTTGGAGTCCATTGATACTTAGGTTCCAGTGTCCCACAGTACATTTTCTAGTTTAATATTAAGTTTACCTTTAAGTCATTTAGCGTCCTCTCTTCCTGAACTGTTGATGCTTGGTGGATTCCAGTACAAATCACCTTTGGTATGGTCAGACCAATGTTGTTTTTGACAGTAAAGATTACAATAGAAAACACATTTACAACCTTTACACTTCCGGGTGGGTTCACCCTTTTCGCGAGGCTTGTTGCAGCAGCTACACTTGGGGGACTGATTGTTTAGACTGCCGGCAGTTTCCTGTCCCTCGGAAACAGCCGGAGATTGTTTATCTTCTTACTTTATTCACATTCCTCGGCAAGGTGACTATTCTTACCACATATAAAACAACATTGGCAAGTGTCTCCTTTCCTCAGGTTTTTGCAGGTTTGCAAAATGCTCCTCATAAGCTGTTCATCTGATATTCCGCATTCTGTTATATCGTTCGTAGACCAGTGGTTAAAAAACTTTCAGGAAAGTATTTTGGACTGTTCCCCATAGTTGAAGTCACAGTCACCCTTTTTACTAGCAAATACCACTTTATTTCAAACATCCAAAACTCTAAGAAGGAATTGCTGCGCACTTTCTGCTGGTTTCTGACACATTGTTGACAGTTGTTGGTACAACTCTGAAGCTGTCTTCTAAGGGTAGTGAATTCGAAGGATTTTTTTGAGTTGTGGAAAAGTGAGGTCGGGTAGAGTCTCAAAGTAACTTCGTAAATTCGTGTGACGCGATAGTGCTCGAATTACAGCGTCGACAGTCTCGTCTTTGGTGTATTCCCGCCTAGTGCCTTAAGCGACATAAAAGTAAGCTTCTCCATTTGTCCAGGTTCTCCAATTTGCGAAACAATTTTGAATTCTGGTCTCAGTAAACTCTGGCTATCCCCAGGCAGTCCGACAACGAGTTAATTATTTTACTTTACTCGTCTCTTCGACTGCTGCTTTGACACGCTCTTCAGTTTTATCTTGTACTTTGACCTTAAGCTCATCTATCTTCGATTTCATCGCTGACAGCTGTTCTTCTTGGTCAAGCTTGAGCTTTGCGCATTCTTGCGGCAATTTCTATATCTCTTCTTCTTCATCTGTTCATACCACTTTTTCAAGAACCTTTTAGGCGCCATGCTCCGACAAAACATCATTTAAAAACATAATCTTGGTGTTGTTATCGTCGAAGCATTCGACCAGCTCTTCGACATGTTTCCTTACCAGGTTAATTCCATGTATTCTCAGTTTTTCCTTCAGTTCCTCAGCGTCTTCGAGGTCAACTTTCTTGGCAACATTTACAAGTGTTTCCGTGTCTTCTTGTACAGAAATTCTTCAACTTTTAGCTCTAAATCTTCAACTGGCAATGACATCATTTCAAAGCTGTAAACCATCCGGTTGTTTTTCTTCCACTCTTCCAACAGGCAACCCCACGTTGGGCGTCAAAATGTTACTGCCCTTATTGATCTTCGCAGAAATACAACAGAATTCTTTTGCTTTCACGTTTAACAAAAGTATTCACAAACTACAACATCACATTTCCGATGACATCACATCGCCATGTGCTCTCTTTTTTTTTTGCTCCTCAGTTCCCTTTTTTCCCGCGCGTTCGCGTATTCTTCGGGACGTCCAGCTAAACGTGAATGAGGGCAAGGTCCCTACAATTTCACATGTAAAAATGTTTCAATTCCATATGTGAAATGAAAATTTTATAAGTGAAATTAACTTTCGCATGAGAATTTTCCATGTCAAATGTGAAATACATGTGTTGCAAACCTATATTTCATTAGTGAAACTTGATCTTGAAACAAGTCATTTCATATGTGCATTAACTATCTCATATGTTTTTCCCATTCTGAACAACGTAAGATTTTCATTAGAGAAGTTTCAAAAGGTCCATTTTCCTCTTAAAATTGGTCGCCAGGATATCGAAATAAAATAAAATGCTAACTTTTTTGCTCCTTTCCTCTGGATTTCTATTGGGATAGGTTCTACGAAAAGAACTTGATTCTTGTGTTCTTAACTTATATCTTCCTAGATAAATCTACAAAATATTTGCTCTAATTAACAAGAAGTAAAATTTCCATTAAACATTAGTCATACAAGTTCTTAAAAACAAACAACCTACAAGGTTTTGTTTCATTGGACCTTACCAATTTGGGCGTACACAACCTCCTCCTGGTGTTGGCATTGTGCAATAATCTCACCACTGAAACAAAAAGATATAAAGGAACATCAAATTTACAAATACAGTTGAACTCCTGTTAAGTGGCTACCTTTTAAGCAACCAGTTATCACAGTCCCAAAAGTATTGTCCTTATAAATATTGCATATAAAACTCCTATTTAGCGGACACTTCTATTATATCGACCGCAACCACCTTTAGGGCGTCCCAGCAAAGGTTCCCCTATTGTTTTTACCTCCATTAAGCGATCATCGGTAATTTAACACTCCTAGTTTCGTCCGATCTTAAAAGAGTTCATGACAGACGAAATTCTCGAATGGAAGGTAACAAATGATAAAAACATTTAAGCTAACGTTTATAGTTATGTTGACTAGAAGTGATAAATTTTTGATTATCTGGCAATACGTTTTAAACCTTAATTACTGTAAATGTACACAGTATAGACCCTCTTAAATTGGGAATCCGAGGATTATCCCAAGCTAAATTCTGTATTCATAGCTCTGTTAGATCAGTTTGGCTCAAATCCTTCAATTCCAATCTTTCAGTTCAACCATAAGATGAAAAATTAGTCTCCGGTAGAGTGGCATTCCCATGGCACTTCCAAGCCATAGCCACCTCCTATGTTAATACGTTTACCCTTAACAACTGCTTTGCCATTATTTTGTTGCTCTGTTATGGGCGACAGTTGTCACAAACCTCCAAGCGTTTGTTTCCAAATAAAGTGACTTTGTACCACGCCTTATGCAAGGTTGTGACAAATTCGTATTAAGCGGCCAACCCGTACTAAGCGGCCACTTGCAATTTCCCCGAGGGTAGTCGCGTAATAGGGGTTCAACTGTATAGCTATGCACAGCATGTCAGTTCGACTTGAAACCAGGTCATATCATTCATGATTTTTCACTTCCTTTTAAGCGTTAGATATTCCATATCCACGACGTAGACTTTTGCAAATCTTATCTTGCAATCCGAAATTGGTTTCAAAAATGCAGGAGGAAACTGTAAAAAATCTCTACAAATACTGGACGTGAACACGGTGCAAGGACTGTGATGACATCAGGTGTATTCGTTATGTATCAGGCAGTGTATAGCACGTAGAATATAGTTCATTGTACGTATTACATGTTGCATAGTACATTATAAGCGACTGATAGAACATAGTACATAATGCATAGCACATTGTATGTGCCCCATTCATTGTATGTACGATATATTAATAGAAGAGCTTAAAATAACGGACGATAATCAGTCAATGACCAACGAAATAACACTTCGGTTTCTTGACAACTTTCAACTTTCAACTTTCAACTTTATTCATTTATATTGCGCAAATATCAACTGAAAGTTTTCAAATGCGCATTGACCCGTTGACTGTTTCCACTAATAATCTATAATGCGTCAGAATGAGAGTGATTCAGCTGCTCGTTCAATAAACAACATATCAGGCCCATAAAATTTTGTTTTAAGGTCTGACTTATGCCTCGAAATCAGCCATACTCTCTCCAAACCGTACGGGAGGTTAAAATGATGTAGTACTTCGCTCTGATAAAGTTATACTCATGAAAGTTATCAAGTTCATTTAACCCTTTAAACAACAAGGTACGATATAACAGTACCTGTTTAATTTGGCATCAGCTGGATTAAAATTAAAAAGTCGGGTACAGACCAGAATGACTCTATAGAAATACTTAGCCCTTTTCTAATCTGGAATGTCTCTCGTTGCTAAGGGCAAAATCGTCAGGCGTTAGCTAGAATAAATCAAAAAGTCGGTATGGACCGAAAACAGTTGTTCCGCCGAATCTATCGATAATGCTCCGTTGTGCACATTTAGACAATAAACTTTATAGAAAATCATATGATAAATGTTATTTAATGGTTCCTACAAGGTAAATCTGTACATTAGAAAACACTGGAAGAGTTTACTATGTATGTGTCGAAACCTTAGAAACCCGAGCATTGTGGAGTGAGTGTCGTACTGTTGTACTTACCAAGGACCGGCTACCATACTGTGCCCCCAAGAAACGTATGCTGCTTTTTCATCTCTTGCAGGTGCTGCACACGCAACGTACACCTTAAATTTAAAAAAAGGTTTAACAAAGTCGTCAATTCAAATCCGTAAACTATTCGAGAAGTGTCTCATGCTATTCATGGATAATGATGAGAGTTCGCTGTCAAAAGCTTCCATATAAATTTATGACGAAATTCTGTATACACAGTAACCAAATGAAATTCGAGAAGTGTGAATGTAAGAATAAAAGCTACAAAACTATAAGTGTTTTGGGGTCTCAAAATACAAACATGAACTACTAAATTGACCGGAAGACGTAAATGAGAATTTCTTGGTGTTTTGACGATTTTAGCTTCCTCACATTACCAAACTGTTCACAAGCATACCTGATTATCCACGGCCCTGAAAAAGAATGGAGAAGACTTGAGAAACCTTCTTAGTAGTAGATTCTAAATTTTTTAAAGTCGTGCTGACGGTGCTCGGTAAACTAGCAGGTCCCTGCGAGGATCGAAAAGATTATGCCCACCAACCAAGTAATTCAAGCAAATGATCAAAATGTTAACACAGACATTAAACACCAAGAAGTTTATTCTTCGTCGGATATGTAACAGATAGAGACCTTTGGTAGATCGACAGAGGGAGGACACGACAAATGTTGAAGGGCTCTATACAAAAAGCAGCATTATCTTACTCCGTCTTCCTCCAATCTGTCTGACACTACGCCTCGACGTAGTGCAACTTGCACACGTTTTTTTTTTTTTTTCATCTGGTTTCCAGCTGTCAGTATAAATTCAGTACACGCAGTCAATGGAAGTAGCCCTAACGCTAATACTACACATGATTTTGATATATACTGTAGTGCTGCATTTCTGTCTTTAGTGCAAAAAGGTAGGAGTGTGAAAATTCCCGAAAACAGTAAACCGAAAATTCGTGCAAAATTGGTCGTCCTCATCAGTACCGTACCAAGCGGCGATCCAGTGGGGCGCTTGCCCAGAAGACAAAATTCTGTGGGGCGACTTTTTCAGATATAAAAAGTCGACTTCTTGGGTCTCTTTTTCTAGATTCAACGATATTTTACAAATCTCAACAAAATGTTAAATCAGTGTCTCGACTTCTCATTGTTAATAGACGACTTTGCAGCTGTCAAGGCTCGGGAGAGCCTGTTTTAAATTTTCAGTTAATAACATTATTAACATTATCAGTAACAGAAAACAAAATCCCTTGTTTCTACAGAAGTATGTCGTTTAGTAGTATACCAGCAGTACTGGTATACACAACCTTTTAGCAACTGGAAAAAAAAGTAGATCGTGCGATAAAAATAGCGAGTGGAAACTGACCTTAATAAGTTATTTACTATCGAACTTCGCAAAAACTATAGTTTTTCCCACCAATCTTGTATAATAAGAATCCAATTTACAATATGCCAATCTGGTTTGCCAAAAAGGAAGGATGGAAGGAAGGAAGAAAGGAAGGAAGGAAGGAAGGAAGGAAGGAAGGAAGGAAGGAAGGAAGGAAGGAGCAAATTTGAAAGAAAACTCATTATTGTCATTTGAATTTTCTTGCATTTAATATTTCAGCAACCGGACAGTTCCTACTCAGAAAGACTGCATATGCTTGAATGACTTACCTACTCCTGATAAGAAGCTCCCAGTGGGTTGGTCCAGTGGTCATTTCAAAAGCACTAGGGTAAAACAGTAGCTTGCAACCTGTAACACAGAAATCGTCGACGTAGATAGGAAGTAAGTCAATTTGGTCAAGCCGTTTTTGCCGATTTCAGATCATATGACCTTAAGCTGGATAATTGCATTTTTAAAATATGACAATATTCAGAATTATAAAATAAGTTTCCAATTGTTTTCACGCAGTGATTGGTAAGTTACCGTGTTTATATCAGGCTATGCAAACACAGTTATGACATCACAGCGCTGCTTGGCGCCAGAACTTGTTCTGGGAAGCTCTGATTTGCTTACGAACTACTAAGGAGAACTTACTGTGTGATATTGAAAATATAGTTTGTTATTCACAATTATTATTGCTTAGTTCTTTGCTTATTTTATAAAAGAAATCGAAACTGTTTTGTTGTGTTTATTTAGCCCGATGGAGACACTCAGAGAGGTTGGGAGAACTCTCAAGCAGCTGTGTAAGAATCAAATCAATAACCTGATCGGCGGCGAGCTGCTGTAAATATTGAAATACACGAGTTAAGATTGCAGACTTATATTTATCTTTGGAACCATAGTCTTGCAAAGCAAAAAAGCATTAAAAGCGACGATGGAAGGAATCAAAGGCTATATTATAAACTCGTTATTAATTAACTGTTTTTGTTTGGATTACACGAGAGAGAATTTATCTTCGGCTTTATTCTCCCGAACCTATGTCCTTCATCGCTTGGTCTGTACGAAAATCTTTGGCAAATACCTTCCTGTGCAGACCTCGCACTCGGTTAATACTTAAGACATATGCGTATATACACATTCACATACGGAAGGTCAGCTTATCGCCCGCTCGTAGTAAACAAAATATTCTGAGTGCATTTGTCGGTAATATTAAAATAAATTATTCTTCGGTAACTAAAACAAAACCGGAACCCGTTTTGTTTTGGTCGCACGTGAAAAATGCAAGATATTCTGAGATATAGGAACCAATCACATTGTGCAAAAAACACTCTCCACCTGCGAGATATATAGGAAATAATATTCCGAATAGCAGCGAACACTCTTTAGTTTATTCCACAAATCCAATAAGAAATTAAATAGCATCTTATTTAACTAAACGTATTACATGTTTCCGGGACCAGCCACTTCTGCCGAATCAAATTTCCATAACAGTAAATCCCAATGGCTATAAAACTTCAGCATTACAATCTAAAGGGTTTCTCTATACGTAGGGCGTCTCACATCTGTCACATCTATTATTTGGATATTAACATCTTCCAATCCACTATCCTCTCTCTCCGAAAAGTGAAAATACATATATACATACATGTACATATAAATATGTATAAGTAAATTTCATCTTACTAAATTTTGAACAAACTTTTCATCACATATAAATATATATATATATATATATTCATTTATTTAATAATCATATATATATATATATATATATATATATATAACTACAGACGGAACCGTTTCGGCCTATTGGGCCTCATCAGTGTAGTGCTGATGAGCAGGATGGAGAAGCCTATATTATATAGGCAACTCAAATGTGCCACACATGTGGTACATCTAAGCCATGCCAGAGCGCTCTAACTAGAAACTAGTGAGCGTGCGCAAATCCGCTAGCGGCATGACTCATCCTGTAGAGCGCTCAATGTGTATATGTATATATATATATATATATATATTCATTTATTTAATAATCTATGATTTAACAACTATGTCGTTACACGGTGTTTCATGCCCCGTGGCAATCATCAGACGACTGGTTACAAACAATTATTGATCGCTATATATATATATATATATATATATATATAAACCGAGTAAATGTGACAAACGTGTCGCAGGTATGGGATGAATATATAGAGCGCTCAATACCATAATAGGCATAGCGAAAACGCAAATCATAGGCAAATTTTTGTTTGCTGTCATTACTCAAACTGTCACAGCAAACAAAAATTTGCCTTTGATTTGCGTTTATATATATATATATATATATATATATATATATATGTAAGTAAATTTCATCTTACTAAGTGTAGATGTTTGCAAGCTTGGATATATGTATGATTCATGTATGATATATGTATGATATATGATATATGGATATATTATATATGTATATATGGGTTCGATTCCCGTTGAGGAGCTCAGAAGTTTTCTGAGATAAAAGCTTGAGAACAAACTTTTCATCATATATATATATATTTATAAATATATATATATATATATATATAAATATATATATGTAAATATATATATATAAATATATATATATATATATATAAATACATATAAATATTTATATGTATATGTATATGTATGTATATATATTCCGACTATTAATTAAGAACTGGTGGAAGCCGAACTGTCAGTTGCCTGAAGATCACGTTACGCGCGAAACTCGAAGTAGCGACGAAAACATTCGAACTCTTTTATATTATGTCAGATTATATCACATAATATTATATTATATTATATTATATTATGTCAAGTTATGTTATGTTATTATGTTATATATATATATGTATATATGACGATATTAATAAAATGTGACGATGTTTTTCTAATTTGGTTACATGGTGAGGCTAGGCTTAAGGGATTTTTGGGGTTTGTAAACTCGTAATGGGCATGCCTTATGGCCAAGCATTGAGACTTAAGAAAATATGTGAATCAAACCAGACTTTTAATGAGGGATTGAATGATCTTAGTGATTGTTTGCTTAAGAGAGGATTTAAACAAAGTATTATTGAGGAACAATTCCGTAAACCAAAACAGGTAGATAGGAACACCCTTCTTTGTCATGTATGGAGAATAAAAGTAAGGAAGTTAATAGAGTCTCATTGGTTACAGATTATCATCCAGCGTTTACATCCAGGGGTTGGGTAGAACGGTATGTAGTATCGGTGGTATTTTACATGCATCGGATGACATGAAAAGAATTTTTGAGAAACCACCAAGGGCAGACTTTAGAAGATCAAAAAATCTAAAGGATGAATTGGTCGGGAGTAAAATTAAGGAGATAGAAGAGGCTAATAAAAGTATGAGGAAATGTGGGAAGGTAAGATGTCAAATATGCAATTTCGTAAAAGAAGGAAATACCTTTTGTGATAATACTGGAAAAATGTATTATGTTAATTATGGATTTGATAGTGATTTGAAGGAGTGGTTTATCTTCTGAAATGTGAGTGATGTCATAAACACTACGTTCGAAGCACAATCGGTTCTGTCCGAAAAAGATTTAACAATCATAAGAGCAGTTTATTGAGATATGGAAAGGGGAGAGAGGGCATACCGGGTGAGCATCTATATTCGCACTTTCTTGCAGAATGCCATATGGGTTGGAATGATGTTAGGATGCATATTATTGTTAGGACTGATGTGACTAAACCAACAGAAAGGGAAGGATTTGGGGCATTTAAGCTCGATTCATTTATTTCGCAAGGTCTAAATCTTATATTTTATGTAATGGGAATTGATTATTTTTGTTGATTTGGGTACATTATAATTAGTTTTAGTTTATAAAAGAGCCAAATTGTTAAACCTGCAAGAGGACATTTTGAGAAAGCGGTATAACCCCGAAACGTTGGTCATAAAAGTTTTCTAAATAAAGAATTTTTCATGATAGGTATATTGTTTTAAAATTCGAGAATGGAAGTTTTATGATAATTTTATATGTATATACGTACATGTATATGTATACATGTATGTATAAGTATATGTATATGTATTTCTATATGCATATATAGAAGTATGTATGTATGCGTGTACATGTAAGTATGTATAGTATTGAAATATATATATATATATATATATATATATATATATATATATATATATAGTATAGAAAAATATAAAAATATACATTAACATCTCACCCCTGTTTTTCGATAAACGTTTTCACTTTGTTCAAACTCTTCTGGTGCAATATGTCACCTGAATGGTGACATATTGCACCAGAAGAGTTTATTTAACTGTATGTTAAATAAACAGATGTATATATATATTAAATAAACAGATATATATATATATATATATGTGTGTGTGTGTGTGTGTGTGTGTGTATAAAGCAAAAGCAAAAGTGTATCATACAAGAAACACAGTTGACGATTGGTTTGAGAGTGCTCGATACCATGTAGGTAGAGCGAAATAACTTTAATAAAGTTAGAAGAACGTTTGCTACTCGGAGTTTCACGTGTCTACAACAAGATCATCAGGCAACTGACAGTTCGCTTCTACTATTCATTTACACAATATGGGTCAAATTGTCTAAAATGAACTGTGATGCTGTAGTGCCCGCAATCAGCTGGCCAGCGAATTATGATATGTATGTCTGCATGAACAGAATAGTTCAGATCTTTTGTTCAGCAAGTTTTTTCAGGATAAACATTTTTTCTTCAAGGCAAAGATTACATCTTCTCGAGCCGTATTTGTATGAGCTTGCGTGCTTAATAATGTATATATGAATATATATGTATATATTTATAATAGTATTTCGCTTACCTCTAAGCCGCTACAGTCTGTTTCATCCGTGGGGAATCTTCAGGCAGAAAAGGCAGATTTCGAAATGCGGGTCCCTTATATGCTTGCTGCCGAAGCGTGAGCGTGTAGGTATGGAAACGGATCTATCAGGCTCTTTACGCGAAACCTGTTTTTGTGTGGGCAGGCCGAAACTATTTCTGACTTTTTGTTTAGTAATGAATCCTTGTTTTTTTTCATTCAGTATGAGAAATTTTTCTTCCAAACACAAATTACATCTATTAGATTCTCCTCTGTACAAAATAGTGCGTTTTAATATTGACCAATCAATCCTAAAATCTTGTTTATTTTCTTTCAATTCCCAAATATACTTTGAAAGCTCGGTGTTGTTTGCGTATTTTTTGTGCTGAAAAGATTTAATGTGGTTGCGGTGTCGCTCTTTAAACGTGCTTGCAGTCATACCAATGTAATGTTTAGTGTTGTTGGAGTTGCTCGTTGAGACTGTTGCTTTGTACACTATGTCCTTCGTCATACATTGTTTTTGTAGTGGACACGTAAGCTTAGTTCTACAGTTGTAGTTGTCATCAGAATCTCTTTGTTGTAGATGGTTTTTCCTAATTATACGTGCGTTGTGTTTGGTGATAAAAGACCTAACGTTGTTCATGCAACTATAGCTTTCCTTCACTGTGTTTCTTCATTGTTGAAGTTTCTGTGTTCTAGTGCGCGTTGGTAAGTGTGTGCCGATCGTTGAAAAGCGTCTTGGTCTGATGAAAGGAGCGCAATTCGTTTGTTAATCGAAGTGGGTAACTGTTTTGTAATGTTTGGTGGGTGGTTAGAGTGTCTGTTTATGTACAACGGATCGTCATTGGGTTTCCTGAAAGGCATGTATTTTCCATTGTTGAGGTCGAAAGTGACATCTAAAATGTTTACAGAGCGTAAATTTCCTTCTGCTCTTATCTTTAATCCAAATTCTTCGAAGATTTTATGGAGTTCTTTTCTCGTTTTGTCTGTCAAACGTGCTGATTTATTTTTCAAAATTGCCAAACCGTCATTTCTGTACAGGCCGATGGCTTCTCTGCCAAATTTCTTACTTAGGTGGTTTAAAATGAAAAGACCTACTAATTCACAACCTTGTGCGCCGTCGAAACTACCCATTGAGACGTCAAATAAATTATCGACTTCTTTTTTTAGATTTGTTTCCACACCTACAGGCCCACGCTTTGGCAGCAAGCATATAAGCGGCCCGCATTTCGAAATCTGCCTTTTCCGCCCGAAGATTCCCCACGGATGAAACAGACTGTAGCGGCTTAGAGGTAATACTATTACTATTTGCTCTACCTATATGGTGTTGAGCACTCTTTTGCATTTCGTAAACCAGCGCTTTCTTCTTTATATATATATATATATATATATATATATATATATATATATATATGTTTATTTAATATACAGTTAAATACTCTTTAAAAATCTTTAATAAACGCTCAACGTTTCAGGGCACTGCTCCTTTATCAAGATACAAACATTGCAAGCCTTGGATGTCTCTATATATACTATTTGTACAAATTAATTAAAGATTCGAATCATGAACTAATTACAATAAATATACAAAAAATCTCTACTATTAAGTCCCAGCGGAAGAAATAAATTTAGCTTTTAAGGCCCAAACCCCTCCTTTCTTGCAGGATCTTTCACGTCAGTTTCATTAATTATCATAACGCCTAAATCTTTCATATCGTTATGATCAAATTCGAAAAAATGTGCATACAGATGTTTACCTGGTATACCCCTCTGGCCTCTTGCATATCCATTAATCCTACTTTTGAGATTGTTAAATCGCTTTCTAAACGCCGTAATCGTACTTCCTACATAAATCTTTAAGCACATTTTACATTTTATCATATAAATAACCCCTCGAGAGTCACAAGCAAAAGCAAAATTAACAAAATATGTCTTCTCTCCTGAACCGAATTCATTTCCTTCATTTACATATTGACAATTCTGACACCTGGATTTTGCACACCGTTTTATCCCCACTACGCTTTCTTCATTTATCTTTAATTTCGGTAAGTCTCGAAGGACTCTGTGAACATCCATCAAAGCCGGATGAAAATCCCAAACCAATCATTTTATCATCATTATCAAATTTCTTTCTTTGTTTTTCCCTGATTTTAAGAAGACAACTTCAATCAAGACCATTAACACGACTAATGTCATTGCCCACAAAATCGTTCTTATAATCCGTTTTAATAACAAACCTCTTTAATATAGTTTTTTTAATGTTTGAGAAACATAAGAGCTTGGATATATATTAAGGTAGATGAACGATCTTCGAGCTCTATACTCTATACTCAGAGCGTCTCACCGGTCATCAGAAGGTTGCGAGTTCGATCCCCGTCTGGGGCTCAGAAATCATTTTCTGAGTATAGAGCTTGAAGATCGTTCATCTACCTTAAACCTCTTTAACTTTATGCACCCTAAATTCATAAACCTCCTTAGAATTACAAATTCGCTTTAGTCTGAGAGCTTGGCTATACGTAATGGCTTTTTTAACATGCAGAGCATGACAGGATTTGTAGTTTAAGTACTGATGTATATTATTCAGTGAATTTATGATAAACATCAGTAACAAACCTCCCATCGTTTACATTAACCATAACATCAAAAAATGATATTTTACTTTCACAAATTTCCCACGTAAACTTGACAGTTTCATTACGTGAGTCCAAGGCCCCCAAAAATTCATCAACTTCTCTCCACCATGGAGCCATCTCATAAAAATATCATCTAAAAAGCGCCACCATACCCGTGACTTATATAAACAAGTCTGAACAAAAGATTCCTCCAAATGCCCCATAAATATATTCGCAAAAGCCGGTGCAAATTTTGTACCAACAGCCGTTCCCATTTTTTAACTGTAAACACTTCCATCGAACTCAAAGTAATCATTTTCCAGAATCAATTTAGCCAAATGAACCAGGTATTTAGTGGGAATTTTCATCCCTCCACGATCCCATACTCCTCACTGCCTCCAAGCTATCATCATGAGGTATATATGGATATAATCTAACCACATTAATAGTACATACAATAGCATTCTCTGGAACAGAACCAAGTTCTTTCAATTTCTTAAGAAAATCATTCGTATCTCTTATAATCAAAGTAATTGAATTTACAAAGGTTGAAAATAAAAATCCAATAATTCTGAAATTCTTTCCGTATCTCCTTTGAAGTTATATATACATACATATATATATATATATATATATTCATTATATCATAACGCATTCAAAAAAATAAATAAATAAATAAATAAATTTTAAAAATTCGGAGCTATACTCGAATTCTACTAGAAACTACACATCTTTCGCATTTAATTGTCCCTACCTCGTTTTGCATAAACTTGGGCCACTTCTGCAAAATTTATGTCATAGCAGATGCCAACACCGACTTTACAGTGAGCTACCTCAACAAAAAAAGCAAATGTCGACTTTTAACATCAGTATTTAAGTTGCGCATTTCAATCGTTATATATTTGTTAACCTCGTGAGCAATTGGGTAAACTTGAATTTCTAACTTGCGTTAAAGTTGACAAGCTAAGACGTACAATGAATACGTTAGTTTATTATGGGGTGTTTAGTGGAAAATTATTACTTAGCAAAAAACTGCTTCATTTTCTATTATTTGATTGCTTCTACTGAATAATCATTTTTTTCAAACTTCGATTGGTTATTTGGTGTAACCATCCAAACTGGTTATATTAATCAACTATTTATGAGTTAAGTGCCTAAAAGTGATTATCTGATAAAACCACTTTGTCACATTTGGTTACAGTAGCTAATTTGACATAACAAACCATTCAGTCATGAGTCCAATGAGTTGGTTATATCGTCTATTCATTTCTGGGCCAACCTCCAAACAGTGCTTATTGGATAAAATCACGTGATAACACTTGGTTATCTCATACAACGAGTTTTGCATAGTTGGTTATTTGACATAGCCAATTGCACAAATTTGTTTTTCAAATATCCAAAAACATTATCTGCAGTGGCGCGGAAAAATAATCAAATCACTCAGCGGTCTCCTCTACACCGCACATAACATTGTTCAGACCCTTGACATATGACGAACATTTATACCACCTTGACCTCCTTCTTGAAAGAAAGAGTCATATGTGTTGTATTCTATTTGGAGATCATACTACCCTTCGGCGAAAATGTTGTCCGCTTCAATCTTTCTCACTTCTCAGGTGGCTTGTGAATGATTACCTTTACCTTGTTCGACCAGTAATGCTTTCATCAGGATTTTAACACCTCGCAAGAAATTTTGAAAGTATAGAGCCGTGTTCTTTCTGTAAATTCACCGCTGAACTCTTTGTGTTGACGTGACGATGAACGCTTTGTTAAAAATACGTAAAAGTTAAAGGTTCGTATGTTTTACAGTGGGAAAAAGTACGTCTTTTACTTTTCTCTACTCCTTCTTCTTTCGACAAAACTTGCAGAAGGTTTGCTTGTCGTATTTTGTTGTATGTTTGTATATTTTCCGATTTTTGGTCAGCAATAAAAATGCAAAACTCTCATGTTTTCTTTATTTCATCAGGTTTGTAATTCGTTTCATTTTCGTTACGAAAGTCTTTTACCTCCGGATGAATACTTAGCATAAATCTTCATCATAGCACTTCTACTAGAAATTTTTAATTAACTTTAAGACAATGTAGGATTTATCAATTTTTTAATACAAAAAATATCAAAAAACTTTTTTTCAATCATAAGCTATCTGTAATACTGGTATCCGACTGGTAACCTATGAGAATGCTCCGTTTTTAAGACGTAAAGTGTTGCCATCTGCTAAAATGTCTTTCTTCAAAGTGGAAAAAAGTGATAAGTTTCATCCAAAAACGACACGTAATACATCAAGATCGCAATTAATACAGGGTCTTGATACGAACATCCATTGTTTAGCAGTAGAATTGTCAGGATGGATCCCATTATTTAGAAAACCGTTAAAGGTTATTCTCTCCAAACGTTTTGTTATAATAAAATAGAGTCAAACTTTTAAACGTAAATATGACGACGAACAGTTTAAATATAAAACAATTTCCAGTTTGGGTTGTTAATATTAGTGTGCAAATGTTGTCTTTTTCTTAAATTTGCATACTCTCTTCCAGTTATAGCAAGGGAGATTTGTCTTTTTGACAATTTTGAAAAATTATTAATGTTACTTGGACTCTCGAGAGATATATTGGAAGGGTGGGCGAGGGGTTGTTGCGTACACGTATTTCTAGTATTAATTAGTATGGCATGGACGTAAGGGTCAGACACACAGTGCAACGCTTCACGCGCTCTTGCACGGCACACTTCACGCAATATTGCAACTGCACGCGATATTTTGGGTCAATCTGAATGGTATAAATGAGGGCGATATTTCAAGATAGTGAAATTCGAAGAGGAAAAACACAGTGAAAATCCTTAACCCTCCTTTAACCCTCCTTCAACCCTCGTCGAAGCTCAGATTCTAAGGCTACCCCTGCCTTGAAAATGTTCTCAAATCTCTTTGTCACTGTTCTTTAGTAATTGCTGCTGCAGCATTATGAGCGAATTTATACGGTATGCCCGCAACTTTAGTTCTCACCAAACTGTCATTCCGATAGCCACTTAATGCATCCTTCAGCTCACAAAAGTTAACAAGAATAAACAATAAACAAACGAAAATGCAGCCAATTGACACAAGCAGCCAAACAAGCTAGAAAATAAATCGATCAATTCAATGCCGCAGCCATTATACACCGTACGGCACATGTATTTAAGTTATGCATGGACACGGACGCAAACGAATAAACTTCAACACGTTTAAGACCGCAATACATACGAGTTTCAAACGTGGTTAACCTTTCTCCAGGGCTAAGAACGTCCGATTCACGAAACGTGACTTGTTCTGGAATATCAACGTCGAAAAGATGTACCTACAATGACAAAATCAATGAAGAAGTCAGGGACCCTGGTGATTTCAAGAACCAACTACAAAAGTAAATCACGGCAGAGTTATGAAAACACGTTTCGTAGTTGCTTGTGTAATCATGGCACACTGACATATATTCACATTTTGTTCGTTGGTTGTTAAGTTTGGTTCACACGAACAACATAAGCATAAGGACAAGATCAATACGAAAACAAAGCGTGATATCTTCTCTGGAAATTGCGATGATAAAACAACAAGAATTTTCCTTTGTTTCGTCTTTTGTTCGGCTCTTGGCTTGAGCTAGGACTATGACCTTATGCTTATGCTTATGAAGATCCTTATGTCCCAGGTTTGACTTCATCCCTTCGTTTTGCCTTTTTTCCTGTCTTTATACTTATTCTTATGCACACGTGTTAACTAGGCCTTATTCTTAACCCTTTTAAGCTTGGTTTCCATGTACAAGAATAGAATATTGCGTAGACAGTGATAAATAAGGTAAAAAGTTAAAAGGTTGATAACTGTCGTGACTGATCTCAAAGAATATCAAATGACATTCTTTGAGAACCTTTTAACTTTTTACCTGGTTTCCATACAGTTGTAATAGTTGTAATAGTTGTACAATTACGAGTTAATGGAAACTCGAGTCGTAGTTTTTGTAATTCTATCGGCAATCAGTCGGCGATTGTTGCAGAGGTTGAATCTGGTTCAACTTCTACAACAATTACAACAATCGCCGACAAATCAACATTTTATAGAAACGTTCGTCGCCGACTGTCTGTGACAGAAAAGTGCCTACAAGACTACAGTCACAGGATAATATTTTATATATTATGCAATGATGAGTCAAACGCAGAGTTTAACTTTCATTGAGGAGCGAATCATCGATGTTGCTCGTGTGTATCCAGCCACCTTCTAAAGATCATAGATTGTGTATTGCGAAAGAAAGCACTAAATCAATTTATGTTTCCTCTTCCTTGATTGTTAGGGAATCCTTGCTAAGGCAAGCAACGGCACCTTTTGGCATTGTACCGGTAACTTTCGATTTAACTGTGCCATCTAGGTTCAACGTTTTAATGTGAGGAATATTTTATGACAACGTGTTCGAGACGAAATTGGGGCTGTCGCCATGGTCTAAATTTTTCCAAACTACCTGCTCGTACAGTTTCAACATAAATCGGCGATCACTAGACCGAGACGTCCTGAGTACTAGTGGGAAATTGATGCCTAAATTACAATTACAACTACATAAAGACTTAATTTCTGTAATGGAATCGCCAACTGAACTACAACAATTACAACTATATGGAAACCAGACTTATCCGATAGATCGGACACCTAACAAAAGAACGACAAAGAAAGGAGGAAGAACAAAAGAAAAAAACTCAGGCACTAAAGGGTTAAGCTTCGCCAAGAGAAATTTTTTATTACTCATAGGTTAAGCCTTTTGTTTCCTCTGGGAACAACCAATTTGACGAACTGTAATTGACAGTTTATTAGCTTCACAATGATATAAATTCCAGCAAACTACTTCACTCTTGAAACAAGCCCAGAACCAATACCGTCCAACACGACTTGAATTTTTTTCCAATTCGTTTCCGAATGATATGGCTGGCGTCAAAAAATATTGCTTACTTGTTACTTATACTACATACCTTTCTATGTTTTGCGACCATTTCTCCATCAGGTGAAAATACTGTACAAGTATTAAAGTATTTTCCTCCATCCTCCTCTGGAATTGATCCACCAACGAGAAACACTTTTAGCTCCTTAGCCAACAATGAAAGCATTTCAGTCGTCTGTCCGGGAATTTTCTCTGCATATTTTGCGAAATATTGTATTCCATATGGGGAGTTAAAACATTCCTTTAATGCAAAGAAATTTATTTTGAAGAACCATGTATAACTACATAGCACCATATCCACAGTACGGGCCTAAATCTAACATTTCGACAAATGCCAGTCAACATCGTGTTACTTAAAAGTTGTGTAAAGCTAGACATTCGACTGTAAAGGTTGGAATTGGAAAGGTCAATTTGGGCTGTTTCTTCCACAGGAAATCTCTACTCTTCAGCCTCTAAATAACAGGTCTTTGTTCTTTATTATATGCTGATATGATTCCAGCCTATTTTATTCATGACACTCCGTCCGAATAGTCAATGAATGGAAAATATAGTTGAGTTAGAATAGAAAGCAGCGCATTTCTGAAATATATTTTGGATAGTGTTTGTTGACTCTAATCAGTCTAGTTTAATAAACTTTGCATCTTCATGGGATTACCCTTGGGTTGCGTCGTCGATGACAACCTAGTAATATTGTTAGGTTTTGGCTATGACTAGCTTTACAATTGCAACTAACTCAACTAGGAAGACCATGGTTTCTTCAAATCGTCGCTAAATGTTTTCCTGGCCGTTTGAAATGAGGGCAGAGGAAGGCCCTTGCCCACTGTACATCGTCCCGAACACTACAAAAGGAGGGCATTGTTCCATATTTGTCGCGTAGACGGCTCAAAAATACCTTTTGAGTTAAATAGAAAGCAGTTCTTTGAGCAGAAGTATTTTTACTTCTGGTCACCTGTTATGAGTGAGAAGAAGTTTGTAAGAGGGTGGAGCGGGCTTTTGATCCTCATGCTGGTTTAAAGTTGTTAAGCAGGATTCCGCTTAGTTTGTGAGATGTTTTGATGTGCTGCCATTGGATTTTTTCACAAGTTTTTCTTATTGTGTGAATTCTTGGTCAGCTATTTTGATCGTTGGTTGTTAAGCCTGGTTCACACGAGCAACATAAGCATAAAGACAGGATCAATACGAAAACAAATCATGAAATCTCCTCCAGGACTTGCGAAGACAAAACAAGAATTTTTCTTTCTTTTGATCGGCTCTTGGCTTAGACTTGGACTATGATCTTATGGTTATGCTTATGATGATCCTTAGGTCACACGCTTGACTTTAGTCCTTTGTTTTTCCTTTTGTCCTGTCCTTATACTTAAGCCTGAATCACACATGAACGTAAGCATAAGGTTAAAACAAAAGGCAAAACAAAGGAATGAGGTCAAGTCTGCAACATAAAGATTGTCGTAATCATAGGCATAACGTCATAGTCCCAAGCGTAAGCCAAGAGCCGAACAAAAGACGAAACAAAGAAAAATTCTTGTTGTTTTGTCTTCGCAAGTCCCAGAGGAAATATGCTTTGTTTTCGTATTGATCTTGTCCTTATGCTTATGTTGTTCGTGTGAACTAGGATTTATGTTCACATGTGAACCAGGCCTTAATGTTTCGTCTTTTATTTATCACGCAGTACACTTGTATTTGCCACAACATTTCAATGATTTGTTGGGCTATCATTCACTTGAATGACAACAGTACTTCGGAAGAACACCTGCCTAACTTTCAAACTAAGGTCAGCCTACTTAACGCATGGAAAAGACCACGGATGGAAGGGGCAAATTGTTCTCCCCATTTGATGAACAAATTGTTCGTCCCGAAGAAATATTGCATTTTAATAATATCGTCTCGTTTTACAATTTTTACTTGCGAAATGGATTTTTGGAGCGACTTCCCACTCTGAAGTGGAAATACTTTCCTCTAGGTTCCCTCCATGACCTCCCATTCGGGAAAGCAAGATCATTTTTTGACTTTGGTTCCCTATTTAGGAATGCTGGCTGCGCCTTTGGCTAATCCATTGTGAATGTATGATAGATGAATGTCATTAAGTACATACAGGTAATGATATTATTACTGCTCCGTTTTGTGCAGCTGTTCTTGCAAGCTCTTTGGCTCTAGAAAGGTTTTCATCTTTGTTTGGACCAACAGCCAACTGAATCAAGGCGATTTTTACAACTGGAATAAAAAAGTAGGAAAAATTATACATAACTACAATTGTAGAGGGACAGAAACGGTAGCTGAAAAATTACCAGGTAATAACTGAAACGAAGAACAATGCTGTCATTACTTCAGTTGATTAGGAGACAGGAGTAGATTCCAAGGGTTGCATGCATCTGCGCTGGTATACTTTTTTAGTAAGTACACTGACGAAATGAGAAAGGGTAGCACTACTAGCTCGGGTGGTTAGAGGACTAAAGTAAATTCGAAGGGTCGCGCAAAATGTTCCTGGATGAGTCCCAAGCCTCAAGGAATTCTATTTGTCTCCGGTAGAAAGTTCGAAGGTTGGTAACTGCAGTGAGTTTCTCAAAGAATTCCAATGTTTCGAGCAAAGAAACTTGTTCAGAACACGTTTCTTTCTCTAACGAAGGTCCTTTGCTGGAAACGTTGGAGTTCTTTGAGATCAGTCACGACAGTTACAAACCTTTGAACTTTTTACCTTAACACTGTCTTCGTAGTATTCTATTTTTATAATATTTCTCTGCGCCGGCATATTTGACAGCATACTGCTGCAACAACAGAACGTAACGTCTAACAGAGGGTTTTCGCTTCGAAAATCGCAATCCCATTTTTCCTTCGACTGAATCATCAAAATTATAACCATACGTAGACGTGAAAATTAATCATAATATAAACAAGCTATTAACCTATATGACAATATCTCAAAAATTGTCACGTAATTTCGAGGCAATCAACTTAAGTTTCCATGAGAACAAAAACGGACAAAGCTATGACGTCATGATTCCGAAATATTCGGCAAATTCATAATGGTTTATTCGTTTTTATAAAGTTAATTTGTCACAAAGCGACCTATTTTCAATATATTGAGTGATTTTCTGGAAAACAACTGGAAAAAATAAAATTGTGAACATTTTGGAACTGAATTTTCGGTGTTGTAGATTTTAAGAAATTGCCGTAACTTTTATTTTTGGTAACCTTTGCTGCTTGTTTGAATCGATGAAGCCATGTCTGCAAGAAAAGTCATAAAATTTCAGCAAGATAAGTCACATCGTTTTAGGGATATCAACGGTTAAAATCAATGCGGGCATTTTCCTACCCCAACTCTTAATAGGGTTAAAGCCGTTGATCCACCATTGGTCACCGAGACTTTCGAGTTAGAGGTCAAGTTTCCAATAACAAAATATGTTATATGGCTGAGCTCGCTATCCGGTCTGTACGCAAAATAACGCACTTTGATTGGCTGCCTAGCCGTGCAATATGTTTTTCGTACAGACCGGCCAGTTTTGGCGGCAAAATTTCCAAGAAGATTTGAAGACAAACAAACCAGATTCAGGTATGTTTTACAAAAGATTTATAACAACAAACTACGAAAAAAAGAAGTCAAACGTTCTCAGTGATAATTTTGAGCTGAAACTAGATGAGTAGATGCAAAACACAAGAAATAATAGGTAAAAACAAGAAAGTAAACTTAAGCCCTAACTCACGAACACAAAGCTTAGTTAAAAGCAATGAAAAAAGGAACCAAAAGCAATATAATAAATTCCTATTAAAAACCTCGTTGGTTCGGTATGTACGGGAAAGTATTTGCCTTCGGGTTTTTCAGAACAGGCCTCGCTCATCCGTCGCTCGGTCAGTACGAAAACCCCAAGGCAAATACTGCTCCGTACAAACCTCACATTCGGTTAATATATAATCAGTCCTAGTGTGTGTTATAGGTTCCATGACATCTGCGTTGGGTTTGGAATATAGTCGTGCTGTCAGGGAACCCATTAAAACTGGAAACGTTCGGCGCCGCTGCTCCGTCAAACCCATAAATTATGATGTATATTATTCGGGCCGTATATGTTTTACTTGAAGCAGGATGTGGTTTTGCTTCGCGACTTAACTTTTTCCAATTCTGATTACGTGACAGGAGAAGGTGAATTAAACGCCGACGGACGATGGGAAAGATTTGCAGGTGCAAACGTAAGAATTATAGCATAACGAGAAGCTGACATTGTAATTAAGTCACGACAAAATGGATATACATAACGTAATATATAATATTTATGCTCGGATGGTCAGAGATTTAAAACGGCTCGCCATGTAAATCCAATGTATTTCAGACGCTCATATTGTGTCTCATTACTTAAAACATAAAGACGTGGCTCAATCATGTATGGTTGCAACTGAATTCCAGCACAGTAGCTCGGCCTTACGGTCTTTATTCACACCGATTGCCCTTGATGTTTCACATACTACACACGGCCGCACATTTAGTCTAAGGACTATTAAAGACTGGAATAATCTGAAACCAAATCTTAAGACAAGTCAGATTTTAAAATGTTTCATGAGAAACTTATATAACTCTCATCTTGATGGTCAAAGAATATACGGTTACTTTGATATCATTAAATAGAACCAAATCTCTCACTGAACGTATTATGTTTTATTGATTTAACTATTTTTATCTTTGTAAATGTTTGTATTATATGAATATCCTATATGATGTCATTAATTAATAATTATCCGATATTAATATTATAAAATGTAAATTTTAAATTTGTATTTTTAATCTTAGCGAGGGCCACTAGGGCAGAATCTCCACTATTAACTTTAACTTTACGGTTTTTACACATCGTTTATTCAACTTCGTTTAAAGCGCATGTTTTATTGGACAACACCCCCCCCCCCCCAATGGTAGCCTTGGAATTTCATGCACCTCAACATAGTAAAATTTTCTTGGCTATTGATTTTCCGGGCGGAAAGCGCCACACCATGGCCTCCCCGCTTGTTTTTTTTTTATTTGCCAATGTCTTCACGGGCTTTCCACGAACGTAGTCGGTTAACCATCTGCCCTCTAGAATTTGAACCTCTTTTCTTTCGTCTTTATATTGATGATTGTTTTATTTTTCGCATTCGTAATCATGTTCGTCCTTTTCTAGATTATCTCAAGTCACAGCATCCCAATATTACGTTTACTAATACGGTAGAAACTGATTCTACACTTCTTCTTTTGGACACTTTGATTGATCGTTCTGCTTGGTTTTTCTACTTCGGTTTATCGGGAAACCAACTTTCACTGGTCTGTTTAATAATTTTGATAGTTTTGTTCCGTTATCGTATAAGCGTAGTCTTGTCTATACAGTAGTTCCTCGTTTATCCGAACGCCTTGTACACGGCGATTTGAAAAACCGTTCGGATAAGCCAAAATACCGGATAGTCGAATTTTACTCAAAGCCTTAAGTTTATAATCGCTGTGCAAAATGTTTGGTATACAGACTGTTATTGGTCTGTTAAGTCTGTGTAACAGGTGTATACGGACGTGAAAACGGTTGTGAACCAGCAATACACGACTGGAACACAACATTTTGCGCAGTGTCTGTATATCATCAACGTGTCTGCATATCACTTCAACTGGATTTAATTCTTCGGAAAAACGTAGCGACTTCAAAATGTAATGTTAAATTGATTATTTGCATGTTCAAGTGTGGCGATTTCGTTCGGGATGAATGAAACATGTTCAATTAACTTTTTTTCTGAACTCAAATGGCGTTTGGATAATCGAGGTTTGGATAACCGAGGTACGGATAATCGAGGAACCACTGTACTCTACTTGATCGCTACTTTAAAATATGCTCTTCCTTTCACCACTTTCACGCTGAAGTTCTTAAACTTAAGAAATTCCTGCTTAGTAATGGTTATGATGAGGTTTTTCTTGATCGCTGCACCCGTATTTTTCTCGACCGTCTGTTTTGTCCCCCCACAAAAGATTTTGATTCTCCTCCGAAAAATATCATTTATTTTAAGCTACCTTTTACAGAATCGTATGCTCCACAGATCCGAACACAGGTCTCTAAACTATGCTCGTCTGCTTTCCCACAAGTTTCTATGCGTTTTATTTTTCAATCTGCAAGACGGTTGTCCAGATTCTTTCCTTTTAAGGATCGGACCCCATGTTATTGAGGTCGCGTGTTGTCTATAAATATACGTGTCAATGCTGTGAGGCATGGTATTTGGGCCAAACACGGCGCCACTTACATACATGCATGGGCAGATCTAAGATTTTGTGAAAGGTGAGGGTTAACCAGGCCAGTTGGGGTTCCAGGTTAATGAGAAGATGGGTTGGTCAACCAGGTCTTCGGTTATTTTAGCTTTTTAAAGGATGGTGGTTCCTTTATCACTTATATGAGGTACACAATTAAAGAAAAAAAAGATGCAAGTCAAGTTTATGTAAACATGGAGATTATGGCGAGGAATCCCCACATTGTTTTGTGACTCAAGGGGGGATTTAAACCCCTTGGATCCGCTCCTGACGCGAATCTCAGAACACATGGGGGTCTCGCCTTTGACGGGTAAGAAACGAGCAACCACTTTGTTTCCAACTTCTAGTATCAAGGCTCATACTCGCCAGACTATACACGCCATTTCTCCCAACGATTTTCCATCATTTGTTCCTACCGGTCTTCGTCTAACTTTAAACTCCTCAATTGTGAGAGTTTACTTATTTCTAAATACAATGCCTCTTTCTCTACTCTAATACTTTCCTCTTCTGTATGCCTGTCACTTCCTGTCAGGTCACCTAGTTTTCTATCGGCTAGCCATCTAATTATTTCAGTAAATATAGATCCACATACATAGTTTTTCCTCACTTTTGTAGCTCTATACTCGGAAGATGTTGCACACCGCAACGAAACGTTAGTAAACATGTTTTAAAACTTTTCGTCTTGCCTCCTTTACTATGGCGATACATTTAAGAATCTTGAGTTGGGCTCTTATCTTTATATTGCGATTGTAAAATTTTAATTCCTGTCGTTAGTCTTTGTGGTCCTTGCATAGACCTAAAAGAAATTGTTTCATTAAAACTTGTTGCCTCCCATAGGATCGGAAGTTGTACTATTTATCGTATTTGAGAAGAGCGGAGACAGCTCCCAAAAAGTGGGGGAGGAGGGCAAATGGCACAAGGATGTAACCCAGCACACAGAAGGCAAATAACGTGCATGTGGTTTTCGCAAGATATCTTTCCAAAAAATCTTGTAAGGGTGAACATGTCTTGACATGTTTTCGGTTGCCTCACTACAAGTTTAGTTTTCTTAATAAATTATTACAGTTTCTTCTGCCACTTTTTCCACTTGATGTTACACCAAATTTCGTCCAGATGTCAAGATTCACTAACAATTAAAGTACAAATGTTGCAATTTTTGACATAAAGTTGGGGGGTTTGCTCCTTAACTTCAAAAGTGGGGGCTCAACCTCCCTTGCCCCCTATATCTCACGAGCTGTTTCAAAAATTTTACTCAGGCTAAGACAAAGGCCTAAAATAGCCAAATTACGGGAAAATGTTATGGGCAACTATTGTCCTTGGCGTAAAAATTTTAAAATTAACTCTCGAATTTGACTGAACGTGTAAATTCTATAGACAATCCAACTTAGATTCCACAAATGGGCACATTCCAACCTCTTCCCAACATTTTGGGGCAATGAAGAGAGCGCATGCAGCGTGAAAAATGATGAATGTTGACGCCAGGGACTGTGGAGCAGCATTTCGGGTAGGAGGCTTCGGATAAAAATACAACATTTTGTATGCCTCCTCGGGAAATTTTACAATCAACAAGTGTTCTAAATCGTAGTTGTTTCAAAGTTATATTTGGAAAAAAGTTGGGAGAGGGTTGGCGCTACAACTCCATGGCCCCAGGCTCCACCGTCCCTGAACGTGCAATCGGGATCATGTGTATGGGATAGCAATCTGCCTCCCGAAGGTGTTGGGAATGGCACGATACGCTCATTAATCTGCGGGATTGACTAGAGATTTTGAAGTGTCTGGGCTAAGTTGGAAGGAATCATGTCCCCCCCCCATCCTCTGGAGTTTCCAGGTAGACCCATGGCATGACAGTTTTTTTTCCATCATCTTTATCACTTACATGTAGAACGACAGTGCAGGTAGCTGGTAGTTCAAGGTAGCCATAGTATTCTTGAGAAGATTTTCGCAAGAAAGCAAGAAAGCCAGATGATTGAAAGGGGACCTAAACTTAGACCTAGAGACCTAAGTTTGACAAAGAGACAAACCATGATGAATTGTGGTACAGTTATGCAATTCAGTTGTGGCAGAACAGTTTCTAAGACAAAGATACTCCATTTTCACAACAGTGTAGGAATTACCCACACAACGATATTACATGAATTTCATGAATGGCATTGACAGGAATTCCTATTACCGTTAGTAAGGGTTTTGGTCCAAAATCCTACTAGAATCCCAATGTGGTAATGTTTTTCCTATAGAGGCCTGCCGGATTTCAGATTAAATGACCAGGTATAGGATTTAGACCTTGGTATCAAAATTGCTAAGAATCGGAGTGGAATTACTGTTTTTGATCAAAAGCAAAGATATTGAGTCAATAAAAACTATACCATTCAGTAGCATAATGAGCAAAATCATCACCCAATTCAAAATTAATTTATGGTGTCAGCATCACCAATTTCCAATTTGATAAGTGGCAAAAATGATGCCATTGATGACCTGATTCTATCAGAAGGGTAATATTTTGAAGGCCTTTTTGGCAATATTTTCATATTTTTTAAATATTTTATCATAAAACTTTCCCTGACATTACCCCTTGGTACAACCTTGTTATGTCCCTCACTATGCCAATGCAGTATGCAGGTAATTTATTCAAGACTTCACACAGACAAACTAGGCATAGTTGGCATGAATAAGGCATGTTCACTTGTGGAAAAGTAAACTTAGTCAAGTGTTGCTCAAGGACACTGAGCCCTAGCACAGGGAATGACTAATTTTAAAACTTCTGTCTTTAACATACTGTATCTCAAGACCTCTTGCAGTCTACAACAAACAGGAGAAATTGGAAACTACAAAAAGAAAGTGAATATTCATCAATTATTGTACCTTTAGAGTAAAATGCTAATTTTAAAGGCAATGCCATGAGCAATGCTTTCATTCAATGTTTTCCCATGTGATCATCTGAAATTTATAGAAAGATCATCACAGTTCATTTTGTATGTAAATTAACCATTTAGTTATGTTATATCACAGAATATTCAGTCAATGCTGATGTGTGACTCTATTATAATTCCCTCCTCATTTTTTTCTCAGCTGCAACATTCCTAGCAAGCATATCTGTACAGTAAAATTTTGCAAGACTTGACCATAAGCTGTTGTAGTCACTGTCCATGTACCAAATGTAATGATGTGCCACTGTTTTTCTTAGAAAGGTAATAGTGTTTATGCAACAACTTGAACAGGTTTTGAGGATGCTCACCAGGACAATGGTGGTAGATTAAGTCAAAAATACGAGGATGAAGGCATGAAAGGTACTAACATGGACTTCTGGTCGATTGTTTCTTCTGTTATTCTGTTTTGAGTGTACATATTGTACATCATTTATGAACATGCAACATGAAGTTCAAATATTCATAGTACATAAAGTCTAAGCAGCTAGCACACATGGACCAGAATATGCATATATAAATGTAGTCCAGTTTTAAAGAGGCAGGCTAAATGTATCAATTTTTTCCAATCTTAAGTTGAGTCTTAATGCATTTCTTGATCTATCTGAGGGTCTGGTTTTTAAAAATTTCCAAAGCACTTTTGACAGCTTTTAACGAACCCAACCATAACATTGCTGTTTTGGTAACCCCTGCTCCTTGACTTTATGGTTTGAAATTTTAAATAATGATTCATTTTGGAGTTGGCCTCCACTCTGCATTCCATAGTTGTTGCTATGCAAAACAACTGAATATTTTGCTTTATTGATCTGCTCAGATATGTCTTCTATCATAATTTTTTACTCTGACCAATGCAAGACTATTTGACTAGTCAAAACAAGACCTCTGTAGAAGAGTCATGAATGGTATATCTCATTGAACTCATTTCTATGCTACAGATTGGTTATCTAATTTCTGTTATTTACACTGGCTAAGCCCTGTACAGGAAAGAGTTATAAACATCTATTTTATATTTTAACTTACAGTATTCTAACATATACAGTAACCGAAATCCACAATAATTAAAAAAGAACTTACTATTGACACTATTTTATCCATCCTTAATTCAGCCACATTATTGTATCAAGCTATCATCTAGTTTTAATTTGTTCTCGTGTGTATGTGCATTTTAACACATGGTATCCAGTTCCCAGAACACGGTACAGACATGCAAAGAAAACCAACTATGATAACCAAATTACCAAAATACAGTTTTGGTAGAGGATGCTTCCCTGGTCCAGACTCACAACCACCAAATTTGCCAGCAGTGCCAAGCATCAAAGGCCACACAGAGATGACCAAAGGTGCAAACATTCTAGGATTTTATATTGTGCATGGAACTGGCACAAACAGATATGCATAATTCCAGCTACAACAAAAAGTATCTAGTGTCAACTATGTGACATTGGCCTTGAGCTACCAAATCATACTTTCCCAGTGCTGGCACTAGATGTCCTAGTCTTGGGGTGGGGACAAACATGGGTCAACAGAATTTCTATAAAGACGAAACATCTGGCAAAAGTTGCAAAATTAAAGGTGAATATTAAAACTATTAACACAATGGAATATTGAGTTTCATGATTTTCATAAACTATCATAGAACAGTGTTATAACTTCCTGAACTTTTCATTCTTCATGCATTTTCCATGTATAAACTGTAACTAAGATAAGGACAGTTTGAGAGGACAAAATGAGTGGTGGAAAATTTTCCCTGGAAGGCAAATTCCCATCATGCCTGGCCCTTTCTTCTGTAACTGTACTTCCCACCAGGCAACAACTGCAGTTTATCTGACCCAAATATGACATTGACCATACCTTAAGCTCACTAACCCAAACACAAACCCTTACCCTAACCAGTCAGCAATGCAGTGGGTTTGTTAAACTGTAGTCTTTAACCCAAATGCCTTTCAAGAAATTGTGGGCATAAGAACATAATGTCATGTCTTACTTTACATCATTTACTTTTGATTTCCATCAAGAATGATCTGTTATTGTCAGTTTTTCACACATTGTGAAATCTATCAATGCTGTCTCCCTTGTGGCATTGCATTGTCTTTCACAATTTTGATTGGTAAATTAATTAGCACCCCTAATTCTGGGGAGTGGATTTTCTGTTGGTCACCCCAATTGAAACAAAACTGAGTCACAATCCCCCTACTCAGAAATCACATCTGTACAGTGACATCAACCTGACCAGAAACGTGTGGGCACAGGGGCCGCGTAGCTGTGAAGCAATGGACGGGGAAGCAGTAGACCCCTCTTTATTAAGGGACTTTAGTTTGGTTTCCCTTTAGCGAATGGTTTATCAAACTTCAGGACAAATGTCTTTATTGAGCCTAGTGGAATTTGACCTATTTCCCCATCATTGATTTGTCTACAGTAATTTTTGTCTCCCCGCTTTAAAAATCGCTCAGCGGAAATTTATTGTCATCTTCAGGGATCCCTGAAGATGACAATAAATTTCAAAGTCATCACGTTGTCTATATTTAACCCCCTACCTTTGGCTGCCATGCTCAATGTCAACTTTATTGCTTAGTGATTTTGATCATCAACTTCGAGACTTCAAGCCTCCGCTGTACTCCAGAAAACCTTGAAATATGAAACCTGGTGATTTCAGGAATCACGGCATGTGCCATATAAAAATTGGAAGTGCTTACATCAAATATTTACAATTTTAGGTCATTCGGCCACTCCAGGCTAGAAGCAGAAGTTACATGCAGAATTGCATACTATTCCGTCTAGTCCCCTGGCATTCCTGGGTACGACGGTAATTATCCAAATTGAAACAGATTGTGGACAGAAAAATTGTCCAAGACACCAAATTCAATATATTGTATGGATACACCTAAAGCACTTAGCAGTTAACGACTTCTAATAATTTTCTGTAAATGAAAACTTAATATTTCCTCAAATATTTCATTACTTGTATGTGTATACGTTTGCGTATATCTATATATCTACATATCTACATATCTACGTATCCAAATATCTACGTATCTAAATATCTACGTATCTAAATATCTAAATATCTACATATCTACATACCTACATATCTACACATCTACATCTCTACGTCTCTACATCTCTACATCTCGACATTTCCACTTTTCTACATTTCTACATATATACATATCCACGTACCTACATATCTACATACTTACATACCTACATTCCTACATATCTACATACCTACATCTCTACATCTCCACATCTCGATATCTATATATTCATATCTCTATATATCTATATATCTAATCTGTATATCTCTATCTATATTTATATCTGTCTTTCTGTCTGTCTGCCTGCCTGTCTATCTGTCTGTCTATCTGTCTGTCTATCTGTCTGTCTATCTACCTATCTATCTATCTATCTATCTATCTATCTATCTATCTATCTATCTATCTATCTATCTATCTACTTGTCTGTCTGTCTATCTGTCTGTCTATCTATCTATCTATCTATCTATCTATCTATCTATCTATCTATCTATCTATCTATCTGTCTATCTACCTACCTAGCTATCTACAGTTCTTTTTACTTTTCTTACAGGAAATTGGGTAAAACACCTTTTGCAAACTGCAATCAAAAACGTGAATAATAATAATAAAAAAAAAACTTCTATAAATATTTTCACAAATATAAAAGCATTTTAAAAACATATAATTCTTTTCACATTTACGAGGAATCATTTAAATCAAACCAGCTACAAACGCACATGAAAGTAAAAATAAAGGTCATAACCAGGAATGTAGCCAAGAGTCTTTCTTGGGAGGGGGGGCGTTTCATTGTCGAAGAGCTTGTGCCACTACAAATTTTCCACATGCCAAAAATGTACTATCTTCTTATATTCCACATGGCTCAGTTTCCTATGTTCTTTTGGGGCGAATATATTCAATAGCCCCTGTCAATTAACTGTATTAAAGGCTGGTGGCACTTTCCATCAGTAAACGGGGAATGCGGGGCTATAATGAAAGAAAGCAATGGTACAACAATGAATTTATATTCCCTACTAATATTCCCCGCCATATACTCCTCTGAAATATTCCCTGCCCCACTTCTTATCTTCCTTCTAATTTAAAAAAAATAAGGAACACCAAGTACACCTCAACAATACACATTTTAACAAGTCTTATAAACACGCGTGAAACATCCCACATTTTAAATACAAGTGAGCATTTGCTTGTATTAAAGGCATATGACCTAGCTTGAGGAACGCTATCGTCTACCTTTGCTATCGAATCAGTCGGATTTGATTCGACACTAGTTTTGTGTTTGTCCGACTCACTACTCATATTTACTAAGTTCTAGGATACCAAACTAATCCCTTTTCAATTTAAATATACCTCTTCAAAATCCCACGACGGATTTTCGTACCACTATTGCATTATTTTAGCATTTTAGTTACGCATTCCGAAAGATCCTCAGAACTAATGCATTTCTTTGCAATTGTCTCTCAAACCAACCTCGAAAATGTGGAATATAAGCAAGTTATTTTGAAGCCCCTCCGGGATATGTGATTTATCTAAATCCGACTACGCCCTCGGTGAATAAATCATATTTCCCTCGTTGCCTTAAATTAATCTATACTTATATAAAGTCAATTTTCGGGCCTCCAGTCTCCAGGTATTTAACCGAACTTCAAAAAAAAAGGTCTAATTTGGTTTTACCTGGGTAAACTTGAAAATCTGGATGTTTATGAAGATTAATTTCCTACAAGTACAAGCCTACAAGTACGAAAATATATGGCTTGTAGTGTTCATATAGTTTAAAAATATCAGTTCAGGCCCAGTGAAGAAGAACTGGACATACGAGTCCCTTGAGGGCGTTCACGGATAAATGCAATTGATAGTAATGCTATCAAACATTATCAGAGAGAACATTTTGCTGCAGAAAAAGAATGGTAATTTTGGTGACATTCTTATCCGTAAAATTGTCAACAGTAATGCTCGCTAAATTGTCAGTGACACGCCGCACAAGAGCATCACGGTCGGCTGGTTCTGGTGCAGAATATACTCAATGGCCTACAAAGCACACTTTGTCAGACAATCAACATTCGCAGCGATTAACGTCTGTTCAATAGCCGGCAACCCATAAATTCTCGTCCTCACTTCAGCACTACAGATAATATCAAAAATTTATGGTAACACTGTGAGTGGTTTCAAGTTCGCAAATCAAAAATAGCCAGCTTGTGATATTGTTTTGTGACGGTCATGAACTCCACATTGAACTGGAAACTCAATTTCATTGTAGCCATAGGGAAGTGGAACCCCCCGAACGCCCCCTCCCTTGGCTACGCCACTTGTCATAAGTGATTTGGTGGTTATGCTGATATGGAAGATATCACTTCAGTTCTTATTATGACTTGTTATCAGTTGGTCTGGTCAGTTTCCACATCGGCTGTACAGTTTTTTATTATATTGAGCATCTCAAGCTTCCAGTAAACAAGCTGATACAAGTCGAGTTACTGGGTCGCTAACTGGAGCTTTACGTTTTCTAAATCAAAGGTTTTCTCTGACCAGTAAAATGGTCAGGTGTTATATAGATTGGGTAAAGTGCACTCTCAGCAGGGCCGTACCTAGGTGGTAATTCGCCCTGGACGAATTCTATTCCGGGGTCTCCCCTCGGCCCTCTCAAATATACCTCAAGTTCTTTATATAATAATTGTATATCGGGACTAACGGTATACAACTATATGAGGTACTTCTGTAGAAACAAGTATTTTTAGTCCTTTGTTTTTGTTTTCTTTTATTACTCAAAATGAAATAGAAAATTTTAAAAAGGTGCTCATGAGCTTTGACAGGTGCAAAGTCGCTAATTAACGATCAGAATTCGAAATTATGGGGCACCGTTTTTAAAAACGGCGCCCCATAAAATTTTGAGCTTGGAGCAAGTGGCCCAATGGCATTGGCCCTCAGCAGGCAAAGGCTTAAAAGCTTGAAAAACTCAGGATAGTGACTTTGTGGTGGTCGGTTATTAGTGGTGCTCGCATACTGTTCTTTGAATTTGTCGCCAATGACTACGTTTATACGACCGCCGATAAATCTGGGTTCGTTAGCACACCTGATTCCCAGTACAAAAAGAATGTCGTATTCGTATTGGTCTACAATCACCAACGAATCCATAAATCTCCAAATCCATCATCTCCAAACTTAACATCTGCATTAAGCCAAAGAGGCGTCCCCAACGTAAAAAGACCACGAAGAGACTCAATGTCTCCTAGTTAAAGTCTGATGATACCATCAATCTCCTGGTAAAAGAACTTGACGCCAAACTTGCCACGTTCCATTCTGTTGGCGAGGTTGCACATGACAGCTGGGAGACTTTCAAAGACTGTGTTTACTCAACACCCTTTGAGATATTTGGTCCCAAGACAAGTAAGAACCAAGACTGGTTTGATGAAAACAATCAAGAAATTAAGACCATACTTCTACAGAAACAGCAACTTCACAGGGCTCTCATCAATGACCCAACTTCAATGTCCAAGAAGACGGCTTTCAACAACTTTCGTCGTATGGTACAAACTAAATTGAGACACATGCAAGACTCATGGTTTGCCAGGAAAGCTGATGAGATTCAGTCCTATGCTGACAGACATCACTCCAACAGGTTCTTCGATGCACTCAGGGCATTTTATGGCCCACAGTCATCGGGTTCCTCCTCTCTTCTCAGTGCAAACGGCACAACACTCATCACTGACAAAGCTAAGATCCTTGAAAGATGGGCTGAACACTTTGAAGCTGTCCTCAATAGACCCTCCACCGTAAATGACGAAGCTATCAACCATCTTGACCAGGTTGAAATCAACCATGCGATGGGCTGTCCCCCAAAAGAACAGGAAGTGGAGAAAGCCATCTTTCGGTTAGCGTCAGGCAAAGCCCCAAGATCGGATGATATCCCGGCAGAAATCTACAAGACAGGAGGCCCCATTACCATCAAGAAGCTAGCCGAACTCTGTGTATTCTGGGAGAGACGTCTAATTCCACAAGAATTGAAGGATGTGTCCATACACCGCCTCTTCATAAGAAAAGGCCATCGAAATGTGTACCAGCCACAGAAGTATCTCCCTACTTGTGGTAATGGGAAAGATATTTGCCAGAGTGATGCTCATGTGACTGATCAGCCACCTAGAGCAAGGCCTCTACCTAGAAAGTCAATGTGGATTTAGACAAAGCAGAGGTAAAGTGGACATGATCCTGGCAGCAAGTCAGTTGCAAGAGAAATGTCTTGATCAGAACAATCAGCTCTACACAACCTTAGTGGACCTCTCCAAAGCATTCGATACCATCAGTCGTGATGGAAGATTATGGCCAAATTTGGCTGCCCTGACATATTCATCACAATGGTGAGACGGAATGACAGCCCAAGTACTCGACGATGGTGAACGCTCTGACCCCTTCGCTGTCACTAATAGAGTCAAACAAGGTTGCGTTTTAGCACCAACACTCTTCAGCATGGTCTTCGCAGCTATATTGTCTGACGCCTTTCAACCTGGAGATCCTGGCGTGCCAATCAGGTACAGAACTAACGGGAAATTATTCACCCTTCGCCGTCTTCAAGCCATAACAAAAGTGAAGGAAACGGTGCTCAGAGATTTTCCGTTTGCTGATGACTGTACATCGAACAGCCACACAGAATGTGAGATGCAGACCTTAATAGACAGATTTTCTTCTGCTTGTGATAATTTCGGTCTGACAATTAGCACACAGAAAACTAAAGTTACGTACCAGCCTGCACCAAACCAGCCCTATGCTGACCCATCAATTTCTATCAAAGGTCAGACACTTAAGGCTGTTAATAATTTCACTTATCTAGGCAGCACATTGTCCAGAAATGTGGTCATTGATGATGAAGTAAATCGGAGATTAGCGAAGGCCAGTGCAAGTTTTGGGAGACTGAGAAAAATGGTATGGGGACGCAGAGGTATCAGCACAAAGACCAAAATAAAAGTCTATCGTGCAATTGTCCTGACTACTTTACTCTACGGATGTGAAACGTGGAAAGTATACAGCAGACATGCACTGAAACTGAACAGTTTTTACCTAACCTGCCTGCGTAAAGTAATGAAGATCAAATGGCAAAAGAAATCCCTGACACCGAAGTCCTCTCAGCTGCAAAATTGCCTTCAATCTACACTTTTCTCCAGAAACACCAAATCAGTTGGGCAGGTCATGTTTGCAGAATGCCAGATGAGCGCATACCAAAACGACTGATGTATGGAGAACTCAGCTCAGGCAAGCGGTCTTACGGTGGCCAAAGGAAAATATTCAAGGACACTCTCAAGATTTCTTTGCGGTCCTTCAACATAGATATAGAATCATGGGAGCTGGCTGCCCAAGATCGTTCCACTTTGCGAGGTCATATGAGTCAGGGAGCAACAAAAGCTGAAGAGAATCGCAAAATGGCCGCGGAAGAAAAACGCCGTCGGCGCAAGAAACGGGTGTCCCTTACAACTACTGACGCAGCTCATTCTTGCCCGTTTTGTGGGAAATCATTCCGCACCCGTATTGGACTTGTGAGCCACCAGCGGAAGCATAAGAACTAATCGTAGGGGGTGCTAGTCGTCATCATCGCTCGCGATGGACGCACACAAACGTTGGGAAGTAATATAAAAATTCGCATACCGTTTCATGAGTTTATCGTTCGCCCTTTCTCTAAGTTCCAAGCCAAGATGCAATTAGATCTGCGCTACCTTTTATTTTTCATAATGCCTCGCATAATGTTTTTTTTCTGGTTTTATTACCGAGTGTTGTAAGAAAATTTCTCCGGATCGTTCATGTATACGGATTCTCTTCCGGATTCATATTTATCCAAATTCGCGCGCAATCCGAAGATTTTCTGTACCGGATTCGTTATTTCAGTACAGGAGTGCGAGAACCTGCGGCCCACGAGAGTCGTTTGTGCGGCCCGCAGAGACTTTCAAGTTGAAAAATAAATACTTTCTATGCTAAAAATTAGAAACTTTTATCAGTAATAAAGGGCAGAATCGAACTTTTCCAAAAACGAATTTTACACCATAATTAGCTTTACTCAAAGGTAGAGGCCTTATTAAGGTTATTAGGTTATAAAAGCAGTATCTTTGCAACAGACCAATCGACCTGATTGAATGAAATTTAAGACGAAAGCAAGAACTGGTGGGCCGCCACTATTCCAACCTAGAAATTTGGCCAGCAGAACCAGGACGGTTGTGCACCTCTGCTTTAATATGAACGGCTACTTCGAGATCCGATCAAGAATTCTCCGGATTGCCTTCTAATTCGGTGAGATTTCGTCTCATATAAACGTGGCTTAAGAGCTACGATCAAGAAAAAAGCTATCAAAGTCCAGCAGAGGATTTTAATCTTCTGGGCTTTGATATTCGTACCGAGACTGCGTTTTCCATCTGGTCATTCGCTCGCAAAGGCCAAAAATATTGGGAAAAATTTAACAAAGAAAAACGATAAAAAAGGCAGGGATCGGGAGCTATATATTTCTCTTCCCTTCTTAGTATGTTTAGCAAGGAGTCATTTGTGTGGCTGTCCGAGTAAAGTTTTGACCATAATTGTACGTTTGTCGGACATCTTTTTTCAAAACGACGTCACGAAATTTTCTACCTATAAGAAACGTAGCCATCTGTAAAATCGTTTCTACCATTACTGTTATTTGAGTGTGAATTTTATGGCTTCATCCGCATGATTCACGAGAAGCATTTTTATATTTTGCCCTCACCGGCAAGTGCTAAAAAGCCATTGGCTTTGGCAGGAGCATTGCCAAATTTCAGTTAATTTTTTTGGGGGAGGGGAGTGCGATGTAATTTGGTTAGAAGGGATGTAGAAGAAGGTCCAGGGGTGCAAAAGATCAGCTCTTAATTGATAAAATAGTGATAAGAAATTTTAAGAGACGCCAAATTGGGCTTGGCATGGCCTGGGTGGATTATAAGAAGGCTTACGACATGATCCCGCATTCTTAGATCCTTAAATGTCTGGAAATGTTTGGAGCAGCACGAAATATAATTGCATTGTTGGAAAAAAGTATGAACAACTGGGAAACAGAGTTAACTGCAAATGGAAGAACCTTAGGGACTGTAAACATAAAGAGAGGTATCTTTCAGGGAGACAGCCTGTCTCCATTGCTGCTCGTTGTGGCCCTAATGCCACTATCTATGGAGATGCGGCAAGTGAAAGCTGGCTATGATCTGGGAAAAAGAAAGGGCTCTTTAAATCATTTGTTATTCATGGATGATTTGAAATTATTTGGAAAGAATGAGAAACAAGTTGATACTCTGGTAAACACTGTTCGAATCTTCAGTAACGACATTGGAATGGAATTTGGGATCAGTAAATGTGCTGTGCTGATAATGAAGAAGGGAAATTGTGTACATGTGAAGGCATTATTTTGGCAGATATGCAGGCCATAAGAGAGTTTGAAGAAGATGATGGTTATAAATGTCTAGGGATTTTAGAAGCAGATGACTTGAAGCTCTGTGACATGAAAGAAGCTTTATCCAAAGAGTATTTAAGATGGATAAGGAAGATACTGAAATCAAAGCTGAATAGTGGAAATTTAGTGAGCGCCATTAATTCAAGAGTAGTTTCGTTAATAAAGTATGGGGCAGGTATTATCAACTGGAGTGAGGAAGAATTAAGAAATTTGGATAGAAAAACAAGAAAGCTGTTAAGTGTTTACAGATCATTCCATCCACAAGCAGATGTAGACAGATTTTATGTAAAGAGATCACAAGGAGGAAGAGGCTTGATAAGTGTCGAGGATAGTGTTAATATTGATGTTGGCAGTTTATATAGGTATGTGGAAGCTAGTAAGGAAAAGTTGCTTATATTTGTTAAAAATGAAAATATCCTGGATGAAGGAGAGGAGAAGGAAAGAATTAGACAGGAAAGATTAAACAGATACAGAAGAAAGACATTGCCCGCACAGTTTGTAAAGGGTACGAAAAACATCAGAGACTCAGAGTCATGGAACTGGTTGAAAAGAGGCACCTTGAAGAAAGAGACGGAAGGCCTCCTAACTGCGCACAAGATCAGGCCCTTAGTACAAACTACATCAAGAATAAGATAGATAAACTAGATGTTTCACCAATGTGCCGAATGTGTGGTGAAAGGGAGGAAACTGTTAGCCATATGACGGCAGAATGCCAGAAAATAGCACAAAACCAGTACAAGAACTGGAGACATGACAAGGTTGCTCAAGTGATTTATTGGAATTTATGCAAAAAATTCGATCTTCCATTCAAAGAGACCTGGCATGATCATTCCCCAATCAGTGTTGGAAAATTACCAAGCTAAAGTGTTGTGGGACTTCAAAATTCAGACAGATCTCTATTTAGATCATAACAGACCTGATATTGTTGTATTGGAAAAGAAAGAAAGTGTGTGCTACATTATCGATGTGGCATGTCCTTTCCATAAACGAGTGTTAGAAAAGGAATAGGAAAAGATTGACCACTATCAAGATCTGAAGATTGAAGTCCAAATGATCTGGAGCTGCAGGAGGGTATCTATTATCCCAATTATAACTGGAGCGTTTGGGACATTCAGTAAGACATGTTATGGTAAGATGGGACTGTATGGGAACACTGCTTTACTTCAAAAGGCTTGCTTCTTAGCCACAGCAAAGATTCTGCGCAGAGCCCTGGACACCTAAGGCTACGGGAAGTAGCTTGATGTTCTGGGAAACAACAATACCACCGATAATTATATTCGGTGTGAAACATGAAAATCATAATAATGATAATAATAATGGTTATAATAATGATAGTAATAACGATAATAATAATGATAGAAATGATGATAATAATAATAGTAATAACTGTCATGGCTGGGAAAGCTCTCCACCTCCTATAAAGTACTCCAATAGACTGTGTCAAAAACAGCTCCTGACAAACAAGTCTAACTCCTGGCCTTCTCGTGGCGAAACCGTTTTAACAGGAGAATGGCGGATGGCGGGTTTCTGGCTCCTAGAAACCGGTAGCTTCAGGTTGGTGGGGCTCGTCAGTTTTGGTCAACAGCCCACCTAAAAGAAGGCAAACTCTGATTTCAAAAGCAGGGTAAGTGGGGCTCTTTAACCTTGGTTGGTAGCCCACCTAGGAGAAGGACAACTCTGATTTCAAAACCAAGGCAGGTGGGGCTCTATAACCGTGGGAGGTAACTCATCTAATGGTAGTTCTATGAAGATAGCAACCATATACCCCGACACAATGAAATTCCAGGTTGGCATCTGGCGGGGTAATAGTTTGTCATATTATTCACATTAATATGACGCAAAGAAAACATAGGAACTTAGATAACGATGTAAATGAGGCTGGATCTGTAAGTGAAGGTCTCTCGTCCGGCGGGTGTTCTGTGGAACAGCAGCACAGGCCGGGTCATAATCATGCTACTGCTGTCATTACAAGAACAAAATGGACAAAAGAGGTGAACTTAGCTGTTATGGAATGTTTCTATTTAAGTAAACTTTTTACAGAAGAATGGAAACCCATTCGTGGTTACAGGCAAAAAATGCAGAGAATATGGAAAGAGAGAGAATTATTTTCAGTATCAGAGCAGAGATTGTGTGACCAGGTAAGAATGATTAGGAAAAACGAGTAGTTAACGGCAATTGAATTGGAAGAAATAAGAAAAAGACTGATACAGGAAGAAGAGAGAAGTGAAGAGAACTTGGAAATGAAAACGGCCACAGTGGGAACAGAAGACGAAAATGGGAATAACAGTAGAGATTGCACAGACAGTACTGGTCGCGGACAAAGGATAGAAAATATAGAGGAAGAGAATAATAAGGACAAGTACAGTGCCAACACCAAAAATATAGTATTGAATGATTTTGAAAATACATCGAATGAAGAGTATAAAATGGTGAGAAAGACAGTGGAGTTAATGAATAATCCAGACAGAGAAGTTCATTATGATTTTAAGAAAGTGAATAAAATAAGAGTGATGGATGAAACAAGAAAGGTTAACAAGGTATTGAAGTATATTGAACCCATCAATATTACATAAACTAACAGGTTACTGAAAGCTGTTAGTATGTTAGTGGCGGAGAGGATAGGAATAAAGAAGAAAAATACAACAAAAAGAAATACGGAGCCATGATGGAAGAGAAGGATTGTTAATGATATTAAGCAAATACAGAAAGACTTAGCAATACTGGAACGTAAGCGATGAAGAGAATTAAGAAGGTAAGCAAAGTGCAAAGTATTGGAAAGGAATTATAACTTAAAAATAAAAGGATTGACAGTTGTTAATGAGGAATTGAAACAAAGAGTAATTGCAAAAAAGGCGAAGGTGAAAAGGTACGAGCAAAGAATAAAACAGAATACACCAAATAGATTGTTCAGTGTAGATCAGAAAAGGTTTTACCAAGAAATAAATGAGGAATCCAGGCTAGAAAAGATCATACCTAACGCCAAAGGAAGCAAAAGGTTCTGAGGAGGAATTTGGGATGAAGTGATGGAACACAATAAGCAAGCCGGATGGTTGAAAGAAGTCATGGAAAATGCAACATACTCTCCACAAGACGATCTGCTGATAACTAAGAAGAAAGTTGAGATGCAATGCAGGATGATGCCTAATTGGAAAGCTCCAGGACTTGACGGAGTGCCAGGTGTTTGGATTAAATATTTGATATCATGCCACCAAAGAATAGCGGATCAAATGGAAAAAGTCTTAAATGTGATGGAGACGAACTTCCTGAGTGGATGACGTCTGGCAAAACTGTTTTATGTGAAAAGGATCCAACAAAGGGTAACGTTGCAGACAACTTTAGACCTACAACCTGTTTGCCTTCAATGTGGAAGCTCATGACTGGAATTATAGCAGAAAGCATATATGGATTCTTGGAGGGCAACATGGTGCTGCCAAATGAGCAAAAAGGATGCAGAAGAAAGAGTAGGGGCACTAAAGACCAGTTACCATAGATAATATGGTTCTGAAAGATTGCAGGAGGAGAAATACCAACCAGACTATGGTCTGGATAGATTATAGAAAGGCCTATGATATGATACCACACTCGTGGATCACTGAATGTTTAGAAATGTTTGGGATTGCTAAAAAGTCGGAACGGTTCATACGCCATAGCATGTCTCAATGGAAAACGGAATTGACATCATGTGGAGAGACACTGAGACATGTACAAGTCAGGAGAGATATATTTCATGGGGATAGTCTGTCCCCGTTATTGTTTGTACTATGCGTAATACCATGCACTGAATCTAGTATTAAGGAATGTGAAAGCGGGACTCGAGTTCAAAGGTAAACAACAAAGGATCGACCACTTGTTGTTTATGGATGATCTAAAATTATATGGTAAGAGTGACGTTCAAATTGATTCCTTGGTCAAGACTATACAACTCGTTAGTACAGATATCTGAATGGAATTTGGTATTCCAAGTGTTGATCCTGAAAGGAGGGAAGGTTGTAGAGTGTGAAGGTGTTCTATTTCAGAATCATCCTCAGGTATTATGAAACGAAACTTCACAATTAACCTATATTGCTAAAGTCAACTGAAAAATGTTGACTCGAGCGGGATTTGAACTCGGACCTTCGAGAGTGTTTTCCCAAATGGGAGAACGATGAAAATTATTGAAGATGGAGGATATAAATATTTGGGGGTCTTGGAGATGGACGAAATTAAGGAAGAGGCAATGAAGAACAGGTTCAAGAAAGAATACTTGAGAAGATTGAGATTTATTTTAAGGTCAAAGCTTAACGGATAACATAAGTTGCAAACGATCAACAGCTGGGCAGTAACATTGCTCAGGCACTCAGCAGGAAGTGTTAAATGGACTAATGAGGAGTTACAAAGCTTGGGTAGAAAGTCGAGGAATTTACTAACAGTGCATGTTACCTTTCATCCTAGGAGTGATGTAGATAAGTTATATCTACCAAGAGGAAAAGGAGGAAGGGAGCTAATGAGTTGTGAAAGTTGTGTAGGAGCAGAAGAGAATGGTATAGGGTGGTATGTTAAGGATACCGTAGAGCCACTATTAATAATGGTTAGACAGGGAGGTACGGAAGAATGTTTGACAAAAGAAAAGTACAATAGAAGTAAGACAGGAAAGAGAGTAAGAATGGGAGCTATAAGAAGAGGTATGGCTAATACTGTAGGGAGACAAGTCACAAGTGATGACATTGACAAGGAGAAGAGGTGGTTGTGGTTGAAAAACAGTGATTTAAAGGCAGAAACAGAATCCCTTATCTGTGCTGCGTAACCTAACTACATCATTAAAAACTGGCAAGTTCAACATATGTAAAACTACTAAATCACTCTATGTCGAATGTGTGGTGAAAAAGCTGAAAGTGAGGGACATTTGATTAATGGATGCAAAAACCTTGCTCAAAGGGATATAAAAGACGACGTGATAACGTGGCAAGAATTGACCTTTGGACATTATATGGGAAACATGGCTTGGAGCGAGCACCTTATTGGTATGATCATGCCCTGAAAGGAGTGGTGGAATCTGATGAGATAAAGGTGCTATAGGATTTCATGACACAGTGGGATCATCACGTCGAGTGTTCAAAACCAAATATAGTTGTTGTGGAGATAGAAGAAAACAAATGTTTAATAGTTGGCATTGCCATCCCTGCTGATAAAAATACTGGAGTGAAAGAAGAGAAGAAGATTCAGAAGTATGACGAGCTAAAATGGGAAATTAAAGATTTGTGGTCAATTTAGAGAGTAGATGTAGTACCGGTAGTTATCGGAGCATTCGGTACTGTAAGCAAGAAACTGGAAGAATAGATAGATTGGTTAGGAATAAAATTTAAGATAAAACATCTCCAGAAGACTTCGATTCTTGAAACAGCGAGGCAATGTCACCCTAGACTACTGACTGTAGATGGCTGACATTGAAGATTACCAGCAGAACATCAAGCTGTGCGAATTGAGCAATAATAATAAAAAAAAAAATCTTTACAGCAGGCTGATGCCCCTGATCTTAGTTGGTGGAAGATGAACAAGCCTTAAATACTGAAACAGATAAGCACTAGTATAAGAATAAAACAATATTCAGTCTTAAACCTTGCAGTGTCGCACCTAAACTGATCTTAACTGCTTGGAAGTGCAACAGGGTACTGTTAAGGTCAAACTGGACATGCGTACTGGGGAGTTCTTTCAGGGACTTTAGAGTGCTGTACATCCTTTACTCCTTCCTGACTGTATAAGTTGGGCGAGTAAGGAGCTGGCCCAGTGGTGTTGTTTAAAATTAATTTTAATAGTACAATTTCCTTTCCCCACTAATTCCCTGAAATGTGCAATGTCTGTTGCGGCCTTTCCTAGCAGGATGCTAAGCGCTCATAGCAGACTAAGACCCCTTCCACTGTTCTTAGTTGGGTGGTGTACGAGTTGTTAAAATAAAAATAATTATCTAATAAAAATTTAAATATTTTAAAAATATATTTTAAAATTAAATAATAATTAATACTACTACTACTACTACTACTACTACCACTACCACTACCACTACTACTACTACTACTACTACTACTACTACCACTACCACTACCACTACTACTACTACCACTACTACTACTACTACCACTACCGCTACTACTACTACTACTACCACTACTACTACTACTACTACTACTACCACTACTACCACTACTACTACCACTACCACTACTACTACCACTACTACTACTACTACTACTACTACTACTACTACTACCACTACCACTACCACTACCACCACTACCACTACCACTACCACTACCACTACTACTACTACTACTACTACTACTACTACTACTACTACTACTACTACTACTAATAATAATAATAATAATAATAATAATTGGAAACAAAAATAGGAATCAAAGTAGGGGGGAGCAAGAAGGATAAAAACCCTTGGTGGAAAAGAAGATTAGGAAACTAAATAAAACAATTGAGGAAAGATATTAGTAGGGCTCAGAGACTAAAAGAGGGGATGTGGGTTAAAACCAAGTTCTGAGAAGATTTACAAAATAAATATTGGCTGAAAGAAAAAGGATATAAGCGTGTTATGGAAGAGTTGAAACAACGAATCACAGCAAAGGCGGCTAACGTCAAAATGTATAAGAAGCACATGAAGCAATACAAACAGAGTAAGCTTTTCCAAATGGACCAGAAGAGCTATATCAGGAATTGAACGAAGAGGATAGATAGGAGCAAGTCCAGACAAAGAAGAGGTAACCAAATTTTGGAGTAACATATGTAGCAAAGAAATTAAACATAAGTCAGCAGACTGGATTGGTGACATTAAAGATGAGATGAAAGTGCAAGAACAGGAAAATATAAAGATAACAGAGAAAAAAGGTGAAAAACATGTTGGGGAAAATGCCTAATTGGAAAGCTCCTGGCCTTGACTTAGTGCGGGGTTTTTGGCTAAAAAATTTAGGAATCTTCATGAAAGATTGTGCGGGCAAGTAAAAAGTACCTGAATGATCGGATGACAAAATGACGGACAGTACTGATTATAAAAAATATAGATGGAGTACATGGGGCTGATAATTTCCGCCCGATTACATGTTTGCCTCTTGTTTGGAAATTGTTAACGGGAATTATTGCGGAGGAGATATATAGCTTTTTGGACAGGGATAAATTGTTGCCAGAAGAACAGAAAAGATGTCGCGAACAGTCGCGAGGAACAAATTATCAACTTTTCATTGATAAAATGTTGATGAAAGAAGTAAAACAGAGAAGGAAAAATGTGGCAATGGCGTGGTTTGAATATAAGAAAGCATGCGATAAGGTTCCACACTCGTGGATAGAAGAGAGTTTAATACAGCCCATGACAGTTAGCAAAATGTCAAAGACTAGGTCTCTCGCAGAGCATTATTTAGTTCTAAGTTCAGCATCAGCAAATAATACGTCTGTTTTCACTTACAAACCATGATAATTCGCTTACCTTGTCCAATTACATGACAACAAATATTCTGATACTTCTCACTCAATATCTGCATTGATGTCATAAAGAAAACGATTTTCCATGGCATTCGTAAAAGCTAAGGTATAGAACAATAGATGTCTTTGTTCGCTCGTACATTTTTTATATTTTAGTCAACTTAGTGCTTTATGTGGGATAAAACTTTCGGAAGTAAAAGCTAGTTTAAACTGTACTTGCATTCGTAATAAATTATTGATAACTATAAGTGAATTCGTATCCCTTTTTTGTTTGTGGTTGACGTTCTACTAACAGTTGGACGTAAAATTTAAAGCAGAGAAACATTTTTCCGTGCACATAACGAGCCATTAAGTGGACGTTAGTAGATCACGTTTACATTTCATGACGTTCAAGACGATATAAGTAAAGTTAAATATCCTGAAGTTCAACACGAAATAGTTTTCGGATTTCGTGAGTGATGAGCGACTGTTGAAAAGCCTTTGGAACGCGCACGTCTGTGATGGGACAAATGAAATTTCTTGTTCTTGTATGCGGGAAAGATATTCAAAACTTTAACGCAACTCTCACGAACGTCAGATATTACTTTTAATCAGGAAGTTGCTTTAAGTTCATAAATTTAAAAGTAATCGCCGACAAGGGTATCTTTTCAATTCAAACCGTCCAAAATTAGGTTTAAATGATTCCGGTGAAGCCGAGTTACGGTCTCACGATTTTCCTGTCAAGTATCGCACGTTGGAACCGAACTACTATTCATCACCTTTTTACGTTGATTCCAACTTTCACTGCTGTGGTCGACACGTAGTCTCGCTGTCTTAACAGACTCTACTGATTCGACCGACGATTTGTAAGGTTACATGTCTGTTGACAACTTGTAATATTTTAGCAGCAAACGAACAACAAAACATATGTCATTGCTATTTCGTATTTTGGTCTTTGAAGTGTAGTTCTCATATCGGCCTAAGAATCGTAAGAATCGGCAACAAGCTCTATCCTCGACCTTCGGGGATCTTTACAATATGTGAGAAGATGAAAATATGTCATACCAGACTGTGCCCGACGCGCAACGTAAAAATTGTCCGCGACTGTCACCGACAGTTAGGGATTCTTATGATACGAGAACACCATTTGCGTCATTGGAAGACATTTCTACGCACATCCAATTGAAAATGGCGGTGTCACAAATGGTGAATTACTTCAGTAACCTGGGCTAAGATGCCAAGAAAGGCATCCCAGTAGATCTGAGTCAATTGACCAAATTCTTTTCGTTTTTGCAAACGTCGCCGCACTCAGAATCTTCTTTTCCTATTTTCTTTACACACAAGTCGCTTCTGGTTTATGATCTTCGTTCAAACCGTTAATTGGAGACGTTTCCCGTGTAAAAACAACTTTTCATTGAAAGTAGTATCTAGTTGACCTTTTCATATTTAGCTTGTAATTTTTCGTACATTTCGTACAAATTAGAACAACGCAATTCAGAATCTCTGTCATCGGGGACAGAACGCATCTCCGACTTTTGCGATTCTTGCAATAAATGAGAACTAAGCTTTAGTCTGTAATTTCCATTGCATAAAGCTCTCGGACGTAAAAACTACTGCAACCAGCACCTTATGCGTATACATGACCTGTTTATAGCAAAAACAGAACAATTCCTTCACATATTCGTATTTTTTTCCCTACATTAGTGGTTTCCAGATAAGTGGACATTTTTCAAGTTTTTTTTTACTCTGAGAAACCGCCTCTGAGCCTCAGAATGGAGTCTAACCCAGGAATCCGCAACCTTCCAATGACCGGTGAGACACGCTAACCCCATGAGATACTAGGACTCAGATGGCGAGCAAAGGTGTTGGCTGCTGTCTATGCGACAGCCGTGATATGCTAATAATGAACTACTTGAATGTTATAAATAAATGTTTTATATGATGGAGCTTGAAGTTATTGAAGACGATACTTGCCTTCCCAGGTTGATAGACGTCCACTAATCATCTGGAACTATACCAAGTTCTGAATGGCGTATAATATTCGTACGTAACATTCAGATCATTAGTTGTGTCCTTTCTATAATACGGTTGAAGACCTTGTTCAAACAACGCCAGGTAAAATAACGAATGATTTTTTTGATTCTTGAACGACTCTAGACACGATTGTGGAACAATTCCAAGGAGATCAATGCAATTTCTCATCATCGTTCAACGAAAAATATAACACTTCAACGCTTTTCCTACCCGCACTTAATGTTTTTAACGAGGCCCAAATTTATTACGAAGCTTATGAGACACTGTGGACCAGAGTTTTTTCTAACTATGTAAGCCACGGCTCCCCCAGCCGCCTCTTATGGCCCCTCCAGTCGGTGCTTTTAACCCCTCCAGTACAATATCTTTTCTGAAATGTATATATTTGTAAAATTAAAAAGAAAGTCAGTTTAATAACATAAAATACTTGAATAATTGGGAAAGCAGCACTACGCAGCATGTTTTGATGTAGTATGCTTCATGGCTTACAAGCTCCATGCATAGCCTCCATTGGTATATTTGCTATACATGCAAACTATTATTTGCCGTTATTATTGCTTTGTACATCACTATCTTTATGTTATTTATTCATAAAAGTAAAGCCGAAAACCTGGCTCTCATGAGCGTTAACCGTCATAAATTGGTTACTAAGAACTAGCACTGGACAATTCCAAAATGTCAGACCCTAACTATGAGCAAGGAGCATCATCATTTAACTGACACATGCACACCGCAGATTTTTGATTGGTTCCCTAGCTTTTAGCAGAAAGTCCTCTTTGGTGAAAGACCCCCACATTCGAAAATAGTTAAAAAAGGTCTTGTATACCAATCTTTCTGGATTATAGGGAAGCGCAATCCATGGCATCACGCTTTGTACTTCCAGATCCCTGCCTGAATGTACACTATAACCATGTCATAGGTTATTGTCGTGGGAATAATTGCTTTATTGGGCTCGAGCTTTTAACTGCCCAGAAATAAAGTTACATCCCTTTTGAAAATTCCAAAGTTTCATATGTGATCACACATAATAAATCGTAAACATTTCAATTTCTAATGTGGAAAATTCTCACTTGTGGTTTTTCACGTTTATGTTTTGCACATGTTCAAGACTCACATACTTGATTTCAACATGTTTTGCACATGCGGTTTGCATGTAATACACATGTGGTTTACATAGTTCACTTGTAAAACGATTTCACACGTTCCAATTTTACATGTGAAATCTGGCATATTTATTTTCATAAGGAATGCATCTAACTTCGTAGTTGATTGTCATTAGCAACAAAACTGGCTTTTGGCTGATTGGTTAGCTACGAGCATGCGCATAATCTCTGTTTCCATCTGGTTCTCAATCGATAAGAAGAAGAAAAGCAGAGGGATTTCTGTTATGTTTTGTTTCCGCTAATGAATTAGTGGTTAATTCCTTAAATTACACAAGTAAAATATTTAAGCAAAACTTTAAACAAGTGAATAGGTTTTCTGTGAGTATTTTTAACACTTTGAAATGGCCTATACAGAGATTACAATGGAACATTAGTGCCGTTCTTTTTGGCCATGTTAAAACCTTGTCATAACTCCAATCTTAAAGTGTTTTACAAGCGATTGCGTCGCTTAAATAAAGTGGATCGTGACAGCGGTGGGAACGGCTTAACTTCATGCTCCCCCAAAGCTACTCAAATGTCTACAGAGTCGTGAGATTTCTCCCAAAGTACCTTCTTTTGTTGAGAGTTTGCAGGTTATAAGATTATTCTAATTCTTAGCATCACTAGTGGGATTATTTCCAACTTATATCAACCTACCATCTCATCAGTATGTAACGTGTCAGTATGGTGAAAGCGACAAAATTTTTTGCACTAACGTTTTTTGTAACAAAGGGCAACTCTCCAGTTTTTGTTCAAAGTGCTATAAATCGAGCTATAAATATTAGTAGCTATATCCCTTTACCGGGTTCACAAATTGTTCAAGAAATTGTTGATCCCCAAACCCTTAAATTTGAGAACTTAAATTCTGCTCAAATCCACCCTCTGTAATGACTCTTTGAAATTTGAGGAGTTCTTTAAAAGGCAGAGACCCAAAAATAGATATTTTTTTATATGTATCAGTCTCAAAAAACACAAAATCTAGGGAAACTTTCAATAGAAATGTTGCATTTTCATTTATTTCAATTATACAAAGTGCTTCTGCTAATCATAGCAGTGTGATCTTTTTCACCTGGACATTGGCATTTTACCCACATTTTCACACAGCTCTATTGACAGGAATTACGCACAAGGAAGTAATTGTGAAGCTACGTTGTTGCAATTCATTAGACAAAAATATAAGTTCTCATGAAATTCCCTCTAATTTTACCTCAACCAAGTGCACTATCCCTTATCACTTGCAAATGTTTTGCTTAACTCATAATTTCTTAACAATGACAATAAAACCCCCCCATAAAATTACATTACTTTATTCACAATGAAACTGGGTACATTGTAGACACCGGAGGTTATCCCTATATAGACACTCCATAACTAGAATTATATTTAAATAATTACTAAAATTAAGTTTAAAAAATTAATAAATTGTCATGACAATGAGATTCGTGTATTCTTTTAACCTGTTCCTATAGGAACATCGACAATTTCTTTCGGGATTTATTCCATTCTTTAAAGTGCCTATGTCATGGTTGGGGAATCGACATATTTGGGATATTTAGGCCCTCCTGATAAAATTTGTAATATATCTTCTCAGGCGAAAATTTCATCTTCATGGACTTTTTTGCTGTTAAAGTTGGCTATTTTGGCCTCTGACAGCGTGACAAAAAACCTGGAACTAGTTGCCGGAAGTGACGTCAATTCTGGGAGACCCTAAAACTGTCTCAAGAGATTTGCATAAGGAATACAAGCCAAACTGCAGAATCTGTCGTTTTTTTCCACGGTATTATCGTTCGGATTCGGTTGAGAGTAGACCGTCGTATAATTCACAATGTCCTGTAACTTCTCCAACGCAGATGACAGCCACAATTCCTCAGATATGAACTTTATTCGTGGATACGTGATTGAAGTCGAAGACGACGCAAACATGCCTTCCACAGAAACAAGGGCAGATAATCTTTTAAGCCAATCAAGGCGTTTGTTTACTTCCGTGCGACAAGCCAATCAGGTTGCATTATTCACTTAATGGCTGCCGAAAATCACTGGGATGTGCATCTAATCATTTAAAGCCTTACGTGAACGTAGATTTTCCATTTTTATGTTCCAAACCTGTATTTCCCAGTAAAATACAATTTTTTCTTGGATTTCCTCGGACGGATTCGCGATTCATCGCCTATTACCCACGCAATCGGCGTTCGAATTGCGGCTCACGCAATGCTCGCAACTGAGAGGGCACGTAGAATCAGTCAACCTTCAATCGCCTTTATTGTCTGATTGCCGTGGTGTCAGAAACCTTCCGAACGTTTCGTTTGCTGATTGTTTTCTCGCTATTACAAGGTTTAATAAACGTCTGGCAGTTATCAACTTTTGAGCATTCCTTGTCCTCATGGTTTTTTTCCTTGACATATCATATCTTCTTCAGAATCTTCTAACATTTTCTGGCTGGGTGAATTCAAGGTAACTGTTGACTCATTACTAACTTGACTGCTAGTTTGACCAACCATGTCTGGTTCATTGATATCTGCTGAACTTATGGTACTTGTGCTATTAGGATCATGGGAAACATCCTCTGAACTACGCAGCAAAAACTTCAAGCTAAATGAGAGGAAAGGTATCATGCTAAGCAATGCAAATTTCAAGAACCTACAGTATAGCTCGAAGGATTGCCACCAGTTATCTGATTAGAAACAGAGGGGTTACTGTCTAGAATTAATATGCCTTACATTTTTATTGCAAGTCAAAGGTTGTTGTCAAATATCAGCAAATCATGCTTTATGAAACTTTAGCCATTGATTGGGGATTTTGGGACATAATATTAAAATTTCATATTTCTATACTTTTTTTTGTTGCATTGATTCATACCTGTTTCTCTACCTTGCGTTTGATCGCTTCCCAGTTTCTTGGAAGATACTTTCTGAAAACTCGAATTTTTAGGCATTGCTGAAGACAAGCTCTACAAACATGGTTTACACTTGGTTATTTTGCGCCAAATTCCTGCTTCATGAGACTGCAAAATGCGTTAGCTATTTCTGATAAAACATGTGCTTTGAGGTTGACGTTTCGCTGATCATCTTGACCTTTTGACCAACCATCATGAAGTGGATTATTGCAGATTTTCTTATATTTAGGCATCTTTAACTCGAAAATAACGAAAAGGTCAAACGAAAAACAAGAATACAATTAGTGATGTTATTTTTTCCGCCGTTTGTGGCCGAAAACCAACGAGCTTGGCGAAAAACAATGCCAGAGGCCAACCAAATCATTCAAGATAATCCATAAAATGTTGCTTTTTAAAAGTTTACTTTGTAATATTTTAATTTAACATAATCAAGTTTCATAGGCTTCATTCTCTTCTATACTTCAAGGCAGAATGCGCGCGTCTGGTAAAGAAGATAACTTACAAGCAAGAGAATTGATTTGTCTTGTTATAAACAAATTGAAGAAGAAAATATATGGTTATTGGTAAATTAACCAAGGTTTATTAGGTGTATATATGACACGAGATAAAAATGTTCAAAGGTTGATAACTGCCAGACGTTTATTAAACCTTGTAATAGCGAGAAAACAATCAGCAAACGAAACGTTCGGAAGGTTTCTGACACCACGGCAATCCGACAATAAAGGCGATTGAAGGTTGACTGATTCTACGTGCCCTCTCAGTTGCGAGCATTGCGTGAGCCGCAATTCGAACGCCGATTGCGTGGGTAATAGGCGATGAATCGCGAATCCGTCCGAGGAAATCCAAGAAAAAATTGTATTTTACTGGGAAATACAGGTTTGGAACATAAAAATGGAAAATCCACGTTCACGTAAGGCTTTAAATGATTAGATGCACATCCCAGTGATTTTCGGCAGCCATTAAGTGAATAATGCAACCTGATTGGCTTGTCGCACGGAAGTAAACAAACGCCCTGATTCAGTTTGATTGGCTTAAAAGATTATCTGCCCTTGTTTTCCACAGACCTTTTCATAAATGAGCATGAATGATTTTTCAAGCCTTATCAAGACAAGCCAATGGCCGATGTAGATTGCATTGCGAAGTATAATGAGCAAAGATGACCTGAAGAAGATAAATTGCAAATGCAACAAATTCGCTTGGAAGAACGCGATAAGGTGGAAAGTAGGGTAAGTTTAACAGCATGTGTAATTGTTTATTACTGTTTACCGACTGCTGGAGTATTTTCAAAATTTGTATCGTGTGTATGTATTTATGGGTTTAATTTGGTCTTTCGCTAACGGGTTTAAGTGCGTTAATTGCAGCACACAACGGCTTCGGAATGCAAAGGTCAGTGTTGCGTGGAGGTCGATGCTTGTGTTGAGACAATTGACAGCGACCATGTTCTCTTCGAGGTCGAATCTGTATCAACAAGCTGCGTCACATTGAGAAACCAACTGTTACTCCGTGTTTCTTGCTATTAAAGATATAAACCTGATCATTCTAGGTCCGCTTATCTCTTTTACAACAAGATACGTCTCTTAAAATCCTGACTACATCCCAGGCGAGAAAATAAATTTATTTTCTCAATAGTTAGCTGCTTACCTATATACTGAATCATTCTTTTTATTCTTTTTGTTTTTCAGTCTTACGGTATTTTCGTCCAGCAAGACGAAGAGACCACAAACTCAGACAAAAATCTAGGATGCAAACAATGGCCAGGTTTATATCTTTCATACCAACAGACACGGGGTGACAGTTGGTTTGGTAATGCGACACAGCTTGTTGAGACCTCGAGGAGAACTTGATCGCTGTCAGTTGTCTCAACACAAGCATCAATCTCCATGCAACCCTTAATTTCTTTGCATTCCGAAGCAGTTGTGTGCTGGATTTCATGCACTTAAACACGACATAAACCACGTTTATAGAACCATTATATCTTTAATGGTAAAGGGTCCAAATATCCCAAATATGTCGATTCCCCAACCATGACATAGGCACTTTAACAATACATGCAAAGAATGATTATCTAAAAACGTCAATCCAATACTTGAAGTAATATTTCAAACACGAGTTGGTGTTCTTCCTCCGATTCCTAAATGCGGAGAAACGAGCTTAAGCCGAGTTTTTTTAACGAGTTTCGAGGTATTTAGAAATCAAAGGAAGAACACTTAACGAGTGTTTGAAATCACTTCTCAAACGAACCACTATTTTACGCGAAAATCCAGCCGAAAGTTGGCATGATTCAGCTATAATCTTCCTCCGATTTCTAAATACTGATTAATATGAATTTCTTTTGTTTTTGCTTCATGAATTATTAATGAGTTTGAGAAACTATTTTCAAAGTACAGGATTGTGGTCTTCTTAAATTATAATTAACATTATAAAAGCCATAACAATTAGAAGAGTCAAACCCATTTAACCCTTGGATAGTTTGATAACATTCAACTAACGTAAAACGAACTTACAAAGTTATATATAAAAAAAAGTTAATCGGCTAATAAACCATATGTTGAGCTCAGTTACCACGAAATATCGTACTTTATCAGAGACTAGCAAACCAATTATTCCCCTACTATCTTTAGAATCGGCAAGTTATGATATTTTGGCAAGCCTTATCCAGTAACTGCATGTCAAATATCTCGTGGCTTTTCATACAGCATCTGCATACATGTAGTTGGCTATCGGAAACGATACGGTTTAACACTGTATTTCTAATGATTCGACTACGAGAGAAAAATAGATCGGCTTTTTCACGACAATGGTGCTACCATTGCTACTAGTAACATTTATACCTGAAATAAAGAAAAACTGGCGCGCAACTACTCGATCAAATTAACGGTGAATAATTTCAAACTGAGCTAAACTCGTGTCTTCACAATCACAATGGAGAATTCTGGAAAGGCTTTCCGGGAACCAACGAAACTCTTTATATTTTTTAAAAGCATACATGTTTCGACAACTTCAAGATGCCATCTTCAGTGCAGAATGAATGATGTGAGGTAATATGATTCAATAATATATGAGTTAGGATATGAATAAATTATTTACAATTGATGAGGAAGTGATCTGCTTACAAATACAGGATTATTTGCATAAAGTGATGATAGGTGTATTTATAAACTGAAAATAGTATTGAAGTGATGAATTTGGACGTTGAGATCGGGATTGATTTTGCTGATGTGAAGAGCCTCTTTGATTTTGAGGGAGAAGGTTGAATGAGCGGAGTCGATGATTTTAAAGCAAGAGTGTGACTCCCGTTATATTGGTGAAACTTCTCGACAATTAACTACCAGGATTAAGGAACACACGAATACGGACAGAAACTCAAACTTCTACAAACATCTTCACGCCTCTCCCTCTTGTAAATAACAATTTTCACACTCTTGCTTTAAAATCATCGACTCCGCTCATTCAACCTTCTCCCTCCAAATCAAAGAGGCTCTTCACATCAACAAAATCAATCCCGATCTCAACGTCCAAATTCATCACTTCAATACTATTTTCAGTTTATAAATACACCTATCATCACTTTATGCAAATAATCCTGTATTTGTAAGCAGATCACTTCCTCATCAATTGTAAATAATTTATTCATATCCTAACTCATATATTATTGTATCATATTACCTCACATCATTCATTCTGCACTGAAGATGGCATCTTAAAGTTGTCGAAACATGTATGCTTTTAAAAAATATATCGTTTTCTTTAAATGTGTATGAAACTCTTTATGATAAAAATAGACAAAAAAAGCAACTACTCCTTGAACTTTCTATCAACTATTTAATATTAATGTACAAAGAATTCTGCGAAAGCTCTCTGAGAACTATCAGAACACAGCTATTTTAAAAGGAGCGTTTTTCACGATAACGGAGGCTACCTGTGACATTTATGCTAACAATAATATGCTAACAATATTACAATACAATATTAGGATATATAAATGTGATGAACTCTAGGCCCGGCTTTCGGCATGCAACACTGACCGCAGCTCTAAGAGTAGAGTGATGAACTATATTACGACTGTTGCGGATTCGTTTCTATACTACAAAATCTTGCAGATGCATTATTCGTCATCACCTTGTACCAAGGGTATCGCTTTATCGTATACCCTTAAAATCTATTTAATTAATTCTTATGAAAAAGGATTAATAAACTTTGAACGGTTTTTCTGTCGTGTGTTTTAAAAATCCCTCTTTTTATCCCACTTTACAGCACTCCCATAAAAACATTTTTACCAATATCTACTTAAATCAACAACTGAGTATTAATTTAGGGAAAAATTAATTTAATTGGCTTTTTCTTACAATTAGTAATATTATCAGATCAAAAATTTCTCAATTTTATTCTTTTTTCATTAACTTGTTATTAATGTATTTTCCATCATCTTAGTCATGCTCTTCTATATTCTAGGCAAAATTTTATCAAGAAAGAAGTAGATGGGAGTAAATGCTCCACACTAAAAACAAGACACGCCTTTCTAATGTAATGTTCTCTCTACAAAAAGGATCAGTCAAATATTAAATCGAAGTTCATCTCAATCATTCACTGTCTGCAGTCCATTTCTTTTTTGTTTCACCCAGATTTAGTCTAGAAGAAAAGAAAGAAGAAATCTGTTGGTTAACGAGTTTGTAACTAAGATTTAAGTTTGGTGACACTGGCATTTGGCCGTCGTAATAGGAATATGTTTGATGTTAGAAAATTACAAATGATTGGTAACAATCTACAAGAGAAAAACATGCGGCACTTCCCCGAAAACGATATCTAATCTATGAATATCAACTGAAATTCGTTGAGTGATAGAAAATATTAATTAGAGGAAGAAAAATTCTATTCACTTTGTAAATAAAAAGAATTATGATAGATACAAATAAATAAATAAATAAATGAAATAAAAAGAACCATACGAAATATACTCCTTGTTTTTGACTATTATTTAAACACCTTAGTCAAAGTGAGGCGAAAAAATCTTGAGCATATTTGTATGATCAATAAATCCTTTTACAATAAGTTGAGTATGGAAAGTTCAATTTAACTCACGTCTGGATCTCTTATCCTCGCAAATAAAACTATGCTTTATTGAGCAAGGTGCATCATTCCACGCCTTTTTGTTAGGTAATACCCAATAGTGTGCACAATTTTCGTTTTTTCCAACGTCGTTGGGCTCCCCTTTGAACCAGTTTGTATATTTTGGTGTCAACCCATAAACGGTGAAGAACTTTTTATCGTAGCGCCTTACAAGACCAAACCAGAGGTGAGTGAGTTTGAGTTGTGTTGCTTTGTTGATAATTGCGATATCTTCTTTCTTGTTTGTGGGAATGGCCAAGTCACCGCCACGACTCAGACAATATGATCTTGCATTATCCCAGGTTTTCGCCGAAAAGCTGAAGTAATAGCATGAAGATTCGAGTTTAACCCAGCCACAAGGACACAAGATAGCACCGACACCTATAAAAAAAAAGACAAGTCAACTCTTTGGTCGACGAGATGCTTCCAAATCTTATCTAGGTGTCGTGGTAATTACGAATGGTGAGGGTGTTGGTGGTGACGTTTTGATTTATAATTTATTATGGGATAAGAGGGCTTTTTTATTGGTGAAAAAACTAAAACATGGAATGTCCACCGTAGAGTTATTGACTTTAGTGACCAGAGTCCACGATCTTTTTCTACATACGGAGAAAAGCCGTATTCGAAAGCAGACCAAGGATAACATGCGACACATATATTACCCATGGGATCAATTTATAATACTGCTTTTCATTTGACCAACATCGATTGGCTACGTGACTGCAGTATTGGCTTCCTGTAATTTCCTTGATATTATAAATGAGGAGTTAAGAAACGTAACCGCAGATATTGAAACGAAAGAGTCAGCAGACTTGGACAAAATTTCGGTATAAGAACTCAAAGAAGTTGGTGACTCCAAATTACTCGTCAAGGTGTTTTAGTTTTGCACGAGCACTGAAATTTTTCACTGAAATAATGTTGTACTGTTGTCATAAGGAACGGTACATTCTTGTTCTTTATGCCAAAGAAAACTAGGAGCCAGGTCCTGGGAAAGTAGTGTTGCTACCCTGGATAACTCCTGGAATTTTGTAATCTTTCATCAATACAAACCCTGTTTAATATTGATACAAGGAAAATTCAGAATATGAAGTTTTTTATGGACTGGTTTTTATAAATTTTCCTTTATATAGTAACACGGTCACAGATTGTGAAGGTCCTGTTTCGGTGTGTCTGTTTCAAACTTAAAATGTACTTGTCAATATGGAGGCGAAGGCTGGATTTCATTTGGAGAATTGGTGGTGTTGGCCAGCTTATTCTTCGGTGTCTTATAGCTTATTTACATTCCTATCTCAACTACAAGGTCATTCAAATTAACCCGGTATGATGCAAGCACACAGAGAATTACCTTCTGATGAGAATTTAAACTGTAGAAGGAAACATTTAAAACACGGAAGTGCCTTTCAGGGACACTTTATAAAGGCAAACATGATTTTTTTATGAGCCATATTGTTGTTATATTTATAATATAAATTATTTCTAAAATTTAAATTGTATTACAACACAATGGCAAAGACTGGGAAACCTGAACAAGTAGTTTTCTGAATTCTAATAATGAACGGCATTTCTAGAGGATCATTGCCCCCCACTATTAAATAAACATACATTTAAGTTACTGGTAGAGATTGCAAATTTAATAAAATTTTGAACACTTCCCAAAAACCAAGTTCTGTTATTATTTTTTTTTAATGTCTTATTTTTCTTACTGTAAGTTATTGTAAGACAGAAAGCTGTCATTCTTAAAATCAGTTTTCTTGTTATAGAGTAAGATGTCAAAGGTAGTTGCTGGCAATACTTGTATGGTCTTACCCACACATGGAAATCAACCATAGCATGTTTAACCCATTGAGGGGCAAGGGCACACTTTACTGTTTTATTCTGGCTAATGGCAAACAATTTTATTCACGTAGGTGATGAGCCCTGATGCACCCTTGCACCTGAATGGGTTAATAGACAATCTTAGGCAACGTCTACACTTGGTGCCCAATTGTATTTTGGATGGGTACTTCAATGAACACACCTATTATGCTAGAATAAAATATATAAATTATAACTGCCATTATAGTTTGTTATTTACATACTATACATATAGACTTTCACTTCATTTAACCAAATTATTTAACTTAAATTATGCACTGTGTGCTGTTGATGATTAAAGTTTAGGCCTTTCCAAGCATTACAAACAAATACATACGCTTAAGCCAAAGTCTACGTACCGTATGTACATTATCAAACTTCACCGGGGTCGGTTACTTCTCCCGGGTCGGTTTACCGGGGTCTTTTAACTTTACCGAAGTCGGTTACTCGTTAAAAAAACTCGGCTTCGCCTCGTTTTTTTAACTCATTTCTCGGTATCTATAAACCGGAGGAAGAACACCAACTCGTGTTTGAAATATTACTTCAAATTATTTGAATAAATTTCAGATTACTAGACGGACTATTAACTTGGTGAATCACCGAGAGACCAGGATTGTTAAACTGCCTAATTGTGATCAGTTTTAGCGTAGTATTCGAAATTTTTTTAACAAAAACAGTCAGTTTGCCTTCGCTTTAACCGGCCTCGATCGTAGAATCGCCATCCGACGCCCAAAATTTGCCAGATCCCTTCAAACTGAACTACTCCATATTGGTTTCTTCTGAAAATGACTCAGTTATACCCTCCAAGAACATGGTGGCCGTTCAACTTCCTGCGTGCGCGAGGACATGTACATCAGAGGTACCGATACTGAGTGAGACTTCTAGTTAATTCTTTATTCTGTGACTTGATGAAGACATTCGCTGCGTGCTAAGGTGTTTAACAGCACTGAGATAGCATTTCATCAGTGGCGTAACGAGGTGAGGAGGGCAATCGATGCAGATGCCCCGGGCGCCCCTTTTTGGAGGGGTGGCATTTTCGACCATCAGTGTCCTGAAAACGTTGACCTACACATTAAGTCATTTTCGTGCTGTTGATTGACGAACGTAAAACCAACTGATCACTATTTGTTTGAAGATTGATAACAGTTGAACAGCACAGTTTGCACAAGTTTATGCATGAGCGCTGGGTAGTAATTTGAATTAATTTACATGGTGGAGAAAGAACATTCCATTTTTCGATAGAATATTCTTTGCGCATGCCTGCTTTTCGAGTCTTCTTTTGTTCTTTCTTTTCTCTTTTGTTCTTTCTTTTCTCTTTTGTTCTTTCTTTTCTCTTTTGTTGGGGGGCCCGACGTTTTCCACTCCCGCCTCGGGCGGCAATTTACCTCGTAAAAGCATTTCATTTCATATTCAGTAAGCTTGACCCACAGAAAACCGGTCTAAAAGACACTTTGGTGGCAGTTCACAGGACACATACGTCTTCTCTCAGTCTTATTTGTGTATGAAGTTTATCGCTACTTGACCTTATACGTTTCGAAGGCCAAATGGGCTAGCATACATGCCTCGGGGCGAAAACACGGCTCTTTGTGTGTTCTTATCGAGTTTTTACCAGGAATACCTAGTTCGTCCAGAACCCGTATCTCTATATCTTTAAGTTTTTATTATAAAGTTCTGTCATTCTGCCTTTCTTCGATACTTGTAGACACTCAACATTTTACTCTCGACCCTGGAATTCCTACCCCAGAACTTCGACATCTACCCTCGACTTTTGGCTACATTACACCACTCGTGCCTTTCTAGCTCTTGGAATATGTGACACTCCCTTAAATTCTTACAAGACGTTCGGCATAAAGACCGCCGATCGAGGGAAGACCTAGTGAGACTAGCAGTTGAAACAATAACGAAGCTTCCTTTGAAGGTTAACAACAGTCAAAGATTCGCCAGAAATGCATAACACGTCTGAAACCAAGATTGATATAGATCTTTGGATATAACTCTAATACACTATAACTTCCTATCGTTCTGATTTTTGTAAATAGAAACCTATTCCTCGATTACCCGGATTCCCCGATTTCCCAATTCTCTCTTTCAACGATAGCCCAAAACAAAGTATGAAAGTAAAAACCGCGTGGAAATGCAATCTATCAACGAATATCGGGAGCAGTCTTATTAAACCTAAATGTTTTTTTCTCGCACTATCTTTTACTATTGGGAGACAATAAGGTAGACTGCCTGTCTGGTGTTTGAGTCGTTTGCAAGCAAGTGAACCGAAAATCAATATTGTCTGAGAAAGAAATGGTTTCATCTTTTGAGCTCGCCAATAGCCTGCTGAAATGTAGCAAGAAACGCGTGGACAGTCAACCTTTCAACGAATACCTGGAGTAGTCTTATTAAACCTAGCCTCACTGTTTTTTCGCACAATTTTTCCCCCTTGTGAGGCAATATGATAGACTCACTCTCTGGGGATGCGCGAACTGCTGTGTTGTGTTGGATATAAATGGTTCGCATTGTCTTTCAATTTTCTAACAGCGATCAACTAGGCGCGTTTTCGTTTGCTAGCCTACAGTCCTTGTCGTAATTCGCCATGGTGTATTTTATCGCGACTTGCTGTGTTTGCCGTAACGAACAGTTGGTGCTTTACTCTACCCTTGCAATCAGATCATTTTCTTTGGATGTAGCAACATAGTTACACGTTTTGTGTTAGGAGTATGTTGATTGGTTCAAACTGAGGTGCAACTCTCACTGCACTGTGATATTTACCATATTGCCCGCAAGGTTTTACAAATTGAACTGAGAGCTATAATCGCCCTTTCGGACTTTAGAGGCTCGCACACAATTTAACTAGGTTAAATAGAAAATTTTTACTTATTAACCCTGGTCAAGTAACCCTCGACCCTCGAAATTTTACCCTCGACCTTCGACATCTTACCGTCGACCTTTGACATCTTACCTTCGACTTTCGATCTTCGACAATTACCCAGATTCCACAACTAGTGATTCCAAGTGTCAATTAAAGTATTTGTTTTGACTTTCTTTCGGCTCTTTCCTTTCACTCAGCTTGGCTATTTAATTTTCGTTTTAAGCTTTTTAGAGCTGACATTATTATATTCACTCATCTCTAACGTTACAAACAAATGAAATATGCATCAAAAGTGTTGCTATCTTGCTTGTTGTTAGAAATTTAATAACTTAGTTGTGATTGGATATACTTTCGTTTCCTGCTTAAAAGATAGTCTCAGCAGGGTTAGCGTGGTGATGCATTGTACGACTGCGTTCATGGTTTAAAAAGGGGGGTCTAAAGTTTCCCCTTGCTCGTCCCGGATGCGTTTGTGAGATATTTCACCATGTTCGACGAGCATTATGGACACTTTGGCGCACATTCTCGGTACTGTTATGATTCTGTTATATCTACAGTATAAAGGTACCTGTATTTACGCATGGAATTTTCCTTTATTTAATTTCATTTGTGTAACTATTCGAACTCTTAACTGCGAAATACATGTATGCAATACAGCAGTAGTTCAAGCGCTCAAAAGAGATCTTAGTGTCGATCTCTCGCCGGGCATGATGAAGAGATTCGATACACGATAAGGTGTCCACGAAGCATCGAACTGACACTTAATATTCACTAAATTTTCTCCCAGAAAATCGACCAAGTTTCTCCAGAGTACGTAACTCCATAACATTTGATTTATTTATTCTTGCTTCTTACGACATTTTTCGACCCTCTACTTTTACTCTCAACTCTCGACCTATTACTCTCGACTCTTGTCTTTTTACTCACAACTCTCGACTTTTTACTCTCGACTCACGAAACTTGACTTTTGGTTACACTCGGTTACGCTCTGCCAATATTCACATGAAAACGCGCTTTGCGTGTTAACGAATAACTGCAATAAGTGTAATGGACGTATTATGAACTATAAAGCTAACCTGAACTGTAAATACAGCATAACAGGGCAGGAACGATGATTTTGAGAATCATATTCTTGCATTAACTGGAATTTTCTGGTGTTTGAGTCCTCTTCCACGCGTCCAAGCGAGCAACATGATAGGATTATGAATGAATCAGCTTTTTATAACATTGAAGACCACAGGTGCTTGTGGGTGGATCAGCACTGGTGTTGACATGACAACTTGACACTGCTCAGCAAAACGATGAAGGAAATGGAAGATGAGAAAGGGAATATTTTACAGCTCATGCATTCCGTACCAAATATGGGAGCTCCCATATTTCCAACATGTGTCGCAATAATAACATTATTGACATATCGTGGCTGCCGCTTATGTTGCACATATGTCAAACTTGCACGTTAGCTCGCCATTAGTAGTCATGATACAAACTTTATTTTTCCAAGGTGGGGAAGCGTGAATCAGTTTAATTAACCAATAAGATGAACGTATTTCAAATGTTAACCAATCACATCACTAATCTTTTAATCCTACTATCCGATTTCCAGGGTGGGCCTCAAAAAGAGGTATGTCTTAGCACAAAAAATGCCCGTGTTTTAACCCGTGTCAAGATGACGCCAACGTGAGGTGTTAATTTTTCCAAAAAACGTTCGTCGACGTCAATCTGGGGGTGGAAGCTGAAGCAAAAGATAAACAAACCATGGAATCGATAATTTGTGGTGTACAGGTATTCGTCGTGTAAAATAATGGACATATCTAAACCTAATCAATGATGTTATTGTGGTAGCTTGGTAGGTTATAATGTTCTTAATACGTACGCTCTCAAGCTATTAAGAACATTATATCTAAACCTATTATTTGCGAGAAAGAAGACTTTCTGTTAAGTACGGATCAAAAATTGTATTTGGTTAAAATAAATTGTGATTTTGATGGTGACTTTGAAGAAATATTTAAATTTTTTGGGTTGGGGTGTCAAAAAGATATATATGTAAGCTTTGTTATCTTGCATATGATTCTAAATTAAGTAAGGGAGATTATGGAAAGGAGTGTGAAATAGTCAGAGAGGATATTCTTGGATTTTGGAGGATCGAGGTTAAAAAATGAGTGAAATGATTTCTTAACAAGGATCAGTTCACCAAGAATTAACTACCGTTTTAGTTCTTGGTATTATATTAATCCGATTAACATTTGAAGAATTGGATTACCAAGAATTGTATAAATAATACCAGGAAAAAACTTAGAAGTAAAAGTTCTTGGGGTATGTTTTGTGTTACGGTTTATTGTTTTCAAAATGAGTTCTATTGGTTAGGGTTTATTTAAGAACGAAGAAGTTTTAACTGAAAAACCTAAGAAGCGTCTTAAGAAGAAGTCGTTAGTTTACCTTGGAAAACATCAAAGAGCTATTGATGAACGTGAGAAGCGACGAGAACACGGACTAAATGTTGCGTTTTTAAAAAATGTTTTACCGTTGGGTGAAATATAGTTAACAAAATTTGATATTTTGAGCAAATCTATATTTTATATTGCTCGTCTTCAACATTTGTTAACAGAAGATTGTTGACTGTAGCTGGAAATGGACAAGACAAAACCTGATTTGGAGAAAGAGGAACTACGTATTCGGAATTTATTTGAAAAACATAGATGTGTGTTTTGAACGTAAACCTAAATTGGTATTGACGGATAATGGTTTTGAAAATTGTAATCGATTAGAAGGTGATCCTAATTTTCCAGCTATGTTTGATAACTTAATTAAATTGCACAAAATGAAAAAAGAAATTTTTTCCTAAATTTTTAACAGCGTTTGTCACATTGTATGTGATGTTTGTATTATGGTATACGTTAATCCGCTTATTATTTGCTTAAATGTTCTAGAAGGAAATTTTGTTAATCAGATTATTTTTTGAAATAAATTTGTTAGTGAAGTGTTTCTTTTGCTTAAAAAAACAAGTTAAAAAACAATGCCGTGTTGTACGCGAGGTTGCATTATTCAACGGAAGTGTCATTCCAAAAGAAACAATTTTTTATCTTCAACACCCCATTTTTTCAAAATGGGTTTACCAGTTACATCATAATCGCTTGGGTAGAAAATTTCGTGGAATATTTTATGTAGTGGCATATTATGAAGAATTTGATGAAGATGACCTTGTATATATATATAATAGAATTGAGTTGATTATTCAATGGCGAGGAGAGTTGTCAGCGGAAGATATTCGAGGAAGCTTTATTGAATTCGATTGTGTTTAGACGGAATTTGAGTGTGTTTAGACGTGTTTTTTGTTTATCAAAATTTCAAAAAAGAAAATTGCTAATCAAGCGGATAATGGGTTAATACGTTGTCAAAGATGTGGGGAATTTGTGAATGGAAGGCTTCAACAAAGTGAACAAAATTACAAGGATTGATATAGCAGATAAAGATTGTGAACGAGACACCAAATATGAGTGTGTTTACTCAGAATAGATGATTGGAAATTATTATTTCACTTCATATAAATCACGATATCAATATACAAGGATTTTCATCAGATGTGAAGATGATGATGTGTTTCATGAATTAATTAAGTTACCTATGCAGATCAATGATGAAAATCTTTTTGTTAAACTGAATAAAACCCAAGCTTCATGATGTCGTCGTGAACGTTAGCAATCTGCGATTGTTGTAGGGGAGATTTAAATAAGAATTTTGTGTTTGAGCAAAGATTTTATATCTATACATGTCATTTTGGATGTTTAACCTTTTGTTGGTGATGTTATAAACATCGTTTTAATAGTATAAAAGATTTTTTATCTTCTTGTCATTGTAATCACAAACTGTCGTCTGTATTGTGTGAAGAATAGAGGACAAGTATAACTCAATTAAGATTTTGATTTTCCAATAATTGGCCTACCAAGAAATTGTTTGTGTTATTTGAAAACGGAAATAAGTGGTAAGCTGATGTCCGAGCATAATCCGACGAACATTTGGTTTTTTACTAAGAATTGCTTTACCAAGAAATTGACTGTTTTTCTTCACGCCGGGCACAAACAGAGCTAAAATCGCCGAGGTTGCTTGGTCGTCGGCACTTTTAACTAGCGATTTTCTGCAATAGTACTTTGTACTGTTAAGATGGCGGCTAATCCACTGATCTGAAAAATAGGAGTGGATCGAGCAACCCAGGGGTTGGAGTGCGGGAGAAAACGAAGACCGCGAAATTCAATCTGCGCCATATTGGAGTGACCACTTTCTCGGAAAAGTTGTTGGAAGGCTATTACGAAAATGAGGAAACTCAGTACGCAGTGCTGTGCTTTTGGGTGTAGTAAACGAAGAAAAAATGTGAAAGGAAACGACAACACATCCTGAAGTGACAGTGAGGGACTTGACGATGAAAAATCCAGGTTAAAAAGAAAGTTTTCACGGACATTTCACTCGTAAGCAATGGCACTAAAACATTATAGTGCAAACATGTGCAAAGTATGAAGATTTTTTACCATATGTAATCCTAATCCTGAAAAACATTTTCCTGTTTCGAATGACTGTGTAGAGCAGTTCACTTAAAGGTTCATCAAAATTAAAAATCCAAATATCAAATACATACATCTATATAAAATGTAATTTGAAGCAAGCATAACTGAAACAGCCACCTGTGAATTGTGGTAAAACTGTTGATAAATTGCTTTAGTATACTGCAGACCAGTTTAACAAATTACATGTCATAGAACACTCAAGAATCTTCAAATGGCAGCTTGCTGACTAGATGTGGCCCATGAAACCTTCTTGAAAATATCAAAATTTTTTGGCTTGGCAAGAGACATCCTTTGAAAATCTCTGTAAATAGATGTCATTTGAAAATGTATCTTGTATCTTTCTTGTCTTTTCAACAATTAAATAATGTTTAGGAGAGACTATTCATCTAGGCATGGTTAAATACAGTTGTCGCAGGTTCTTCTCCACTGATCAACATTAGCACAACATTTGCAGATTCGGTTTTAAAAAAATTTATTGAATGTTAAAGAAATCAGACACACCTCTCCAATCACATTTATAATCGCTTTTCAGTTAAACTTGAAGTGACAAAACAGTTCATATTGTTAGTTTTTTTCCCAATTTGAAGTCCAGATTCCATGTCCCATATATTTTTCTTCAATCCACAAAAAACAATAAAATGGTTAGCAAATATGCATTGAAAGGATTGGACTCCAAGCAGTCATTCCAGGATCTGCTCAGATTATTTTGAAGAAAGATTTTTGAACAGAACTGGTCAGATTGTTAGATTAAAGGATGAGGCAGTTGCAGCCAGATTTAAAAAATTTCCAGAACATCTTAAGAAGGTAATAATATGTAACTAATGGTCATTAACATTGAAAAAGTTCCACTCTCTGATGGAACAAGTTTGGCAAAGAAACAAATTAAAGAATCTTACATAACTTGTGATAACGGAATTCTGCATAGAAATACAGTATGCCAAATACTTAAAATTAGGTAATATAATGAATAGTATAATCCCCTCGCCCAACGCGCGAAGCGCGGTGCGAGGGTACTAATCTCGACGTGCGTGGAGTCCTTTTACACTCGTGGTGACTAGAGAGAAAAATTTTCCCTGTTTATGAATAATTTATGTTGAATATATACCCATATATATATATATATATATATATATATATATATGTATATGTATATATATATATATATATGGGTATATATTCAAGCATTCCAGACACTCACGTATGCCGTGTCCAACCTTGAGGATTGTTATGTTGTTGACCAAACCTTACTTAGGTTACTTAGGTCCGTATTAAAGCAAATCGATTTGGTATCGTTCTTTTTTCCCTTGTGTGCATTTCTGACAAGTTGTTTACATCATTTGAACACTGAAGCCAGTAAATGATTTAAGACCGGCAAACGAAATGGATTTCTTGGTGCTTGCGACTGGTTTTCACTTTTGCAGGACATCTTAGTTACTGGACAATTTATGACTTAAAAGGACAGTTCTAAAACTCAGCTCTTTGGAATATGCATTGGCCAACTGTTCACATTCTGTAGGAACGATTTGACTTGGTTCTTTCTCATCAGTATGAACGAGACGTTACGGGAACTCGCTTTTTGCCAGGACATTTGCTAAGAGACTGAATGTAAACGACATTCTTCGCTGAAGTTGAAACGATGCTGATTTGTATAAATCGAGACTTTTCACGTTCTAAAACTCTCTTAGCTGATCTAGACAATCATAGGTACGTCTAAATCGAGTAGCTTTGAAATGCAAGTTTTGCGAGCGGAATAGTTTTGAGCAGCTTTCAATAGTGGCTTCCCGACTTCATTCTTCCCTAAGGGAGACCTCTTGGTTCAAATATCATCGCCTGGATTTTGCTGATGTTTAATGACAAAGTAGAATGCAGATTCTGGTTCATTAGGACGATGGCTTTCGAATATTTTGTAATACTTATCCGAATTGTGTTCATGATCAATTGTTCAAAAAGTGGGATAAAACACTCAGCGTCCCGAAGACTTGACCTGAGCTGACAGTCTTCGGATCCTCTCACCGCTTTCCACACAAGAATTTCATTGCGTTTTTCAGGATCGTTTTCCCTGTGAAATGTCGCCCCACTGAAGACATTGGAATCTGTTTATGGCTTGTAAACAAAAATGAACGGCAAACAGCCACCAGGAAACACGCTGAAAAGTTACTTATCGTTGTAGATCATACTATCCCTCAGCGAAAATGTTGTCCGCTTCAGTCTTTCTCTCTTCTCGAGTGGTTTGTGGATGATTACCCTCACCATGTTCGACCGGTAATGCTGTCATCAGGATCTTAACACCTCTCAAGAAAGTTTAAAACGGACTTCTTTCAGTAAATTCACCGTTGAACCCTTTGTGTTGGGGTGCCGCTGAACGCTTCACTGAAAATACGTAATAGTTGAAGGTTTGTACGCTATGCCATTTTTCTCTTTTACCAAAGTGTTCCTGAGGAAAAAAGTACGTATTTTACTTCTCTTTACTCGTTCTTCTCTCGACAGAACTTGCACAAGGTTTACTCGTCGTATTTTGTTGCATATTTTGTATTTTTCGATTTTTGGTCAGCAATAAAAATGCAAAACTCTTTCATGTTTTCTTTGTTTATTTCCTCGGTTTTGTAATTCGTTTCATCTTCGCTACCGACGTCTTTTACCTTCGGGTGAATACTTAGCATAAAGCTGCATCATAGCACTTCTACTACAAAGTTGTAAATTAACTTTGAGATAATGTAGGATTTATCAGTTTCTTAATACAAAAAATATCAAAAAAATTTTTTTCAATCATAACCTATCAGTAATGCTAGTATCCGACCGATAACCTATGAGAATGCTCCGCTTTCCATCTACTAAAGTGTCTTTCTTCAAAGTTAAAAATAAGTGATGAGTTTGATCCGAAAACGACACGAAATATCTCGAGATCGCAACTAATACAGGATCTCGATACGAACATCCATTGTTTGGCAGTAGAATTGTCAGAATGGATCTCACCATTTGTGAAACTGTTAAAGGTTATTCTAACCAAATGTTTTGTCTTAATAAAACAGAGTCGAAATTTCAAACGTAACTATGACGACAAAAAGTTTAAATATAAAACAATTTCCAGTTTCGGTTGTTGATATTCGTGTTCAAATGTTGTGTTTTTTTTATATTGCATACCCTTTTCCAGTTATAATAAGAGAATTTGTCTTTTTGACAATTTTGAAAAATTATCAATGTTACTTGGATTCTCGAGAAATATATTGGAAGATTCGGCGAGGGGTTGTTGCGCGCACGTATTTCTAGTTCTCTAGTTGAATGCTTACATTATCACTGTGAGGAGTGGAGTTAGCACTAAGGCAACCTTTCATCCAGGGCGTTTTCCGTCTATGGTGAAAGGTCGGCAAAAATGGCTCTGGCATTGACTGGTCACAATATCCCAAATTTAGGGATATTGCGGCACAGGGAGCCCAATACTTACAATAATAACAATGTCGAGTTAAAAAATAAAGGAAAAGTTCATTTTTGCAGAAAACTGAAGAACGAAAACCACCAGCCAAACGATCACTCAAGATTTACAGTGCACAAGTAAGTAGTAGTTCATGCACAATGATGGAGTCTGGACCCGCTATCAAGAGAGTGTGTTCACCAGATGTTGACAGTGACCACAGCAACAAGCATGAAGATTCGCCCAGAAAACTGAAGAAGCAGCTTAGCATAGTCAATGAGCAAGTCATTTCATTGAAAAAAAACTGAAGGTGTCACAGCAGAAATCATGACGCATGAAGATTTGGGTGAAATTGCTGAAAACCATTGTGAAACAGTTACAGGAAAAGCAGCAAATTTCCTCAAGTTGTGAAGAAACGCTACAACGCAACTTCTCTGGTGTCCCCTAGGCCATGCTGCAACAAATGAATTCCAAGTCAGAAAAAGGCTGTAAATATTCACCAGAGCTAAAATCATTTGCGCTGACATTACAGTTCTCTTCCTCTAAGGCCTATGAATTTGTAAGGAAAACATTCAACTTAGCACTTCCTCATCAAGCCCAAGTCAGAAAGTGGTATGCTAAACTTCCTGCAGAGCCAGGGTTTACAGAGTATGCATTCCATGCACTTGCTTTGAAAGTCCAAGAAGCTGAGAAGGAAGGTCAAAAGGTGATTTGTTCCCTAAAGCTAGACGAAATGGCTATTTGTAAACATGTCTCATGGGATGGTACAAAGTTTCAGGGTTATGTTGACTTGGGAAATGGAGTTGATGAAGATGACTCTACTCCTGTTGCAAAAGATGCCCTTGTTTTGATGGCTGTCAGTGTTAATGGCTCATAGAAAGTTTCCTGTGGCTACTTTTTTATTGATGGTCTTAGTGGTGTAGAGTGTGCCAACCTCATGAAAGTCTGCATCAAGAAACTTCATGATGTTGGGGTTAACGTAGTTCCACTGATGTGTGATGGTCCAGCCTGCCACTTCAAAATGCTGAAAGAGCTTGGTGCATGTCTGAATATCCATCTTCTTGATACGAATAAGAAAATCTATGTTCTATTAGATGTATGTTATATGTTGAAGTTGATCAGAAACACTTTCAGTGCATCGGGTATAATGGTAGACAAAGATGGCAATAAAACCTACAGGCAGTACATTGTTGAACTTCAAAAGCTCCATGATGAAGCAGGTCACAGACTGGGAGACAAACTAAAGCTAGCCCATATGCAATGGGAGCAGCAGAAAATGAAAGTTAACCTTGCAGCTCAAGTTTTCAGTTCCAGTGTTGCTTATGCCATCGAATATTGCACCAAAGAGTTTAAGCTAGAACAGTGTGAAGGTTCAGAGGCAACAGTCAAATTTATCTGCCTGTTTGATCATCTGTTTGATATCCTAAACACTTGCAACCCATGTGCAATTGGTTTCAAGGCAGTACTTTGTGTAAAAAATAAAAGACCCAGGGATATGTTTCTTGATGATGCATTTAATCACATCAAGAATCTATAGGATACACTTGGAAATCCAATGCACAACACACCTCGAAAAACTGGCTTTGTTGGATTTCTTCTTGCGATCAAAAGCATCAAAGGTTTGTTTCATGATTTGTGTGAAGGGGCACAAGCACCACTAGATTACTTACTGACAAACAAGTTTAGTCAGGATCACTTGGAATTATTCTTTGGTGCCATTTGATCTGCAGGAGGCTTCAACAACAACCCCACTGCACAACAATTTACAGCTGCATACAAGCATCTTTTGATGAGGAGTACCATTGAAGGATGCAATGGTAATTGTCAGAAGAGAGACCTAACAGCCATCATCCAAGTGATCGGTGATACTTGTAATGTAAATAATGAAGATATTATAATCACAAATGCATCACTCATAGGAAGTATGACCTAACAGAAAGAAGATCAACCATGCATGACCATGACTAGTGATGTCCCTAATATGGTCAACCTCTCTGAGTTTAAAAAAGTTTCCATATCATAACTTGCAGGATATTTTGCAAAAATGGCTGAAAAGAAAATATTCTGTATGCCTTGCTGCAAAGCACTTGGTTCAGCCAAACACACACTTAAGTCAAGCTTACCAAAACTCAAAGACAGGGGCAATCTGTTTAAACTTAAGCAAAGTGTGATGTTGGTCTGTGAAGAAGCAGAAAAGTGTTTTCAACAAATGCTGTTGTCAACTGGTGGAAAATTTCCACATTGCATAGGTATTGCTGATGCTATTTCTGCATCTGTGTGGGGTGGAGTAGATCATCCCAAAATTTTCCAGGGAGCATGAAAACCATATGCTCAACACACCCGTTAATGACAATCATGTTTATGGTTTGATCAAGACTATTGCAAAATGCTTCTGCAAAGTCAGGTTATATCATTTAAGGATACCAACACGATAACTCGTTGCTCAATAGTCGAAAATCATTAATTTTAAAGAAAATCGGCCAATTTTAAAGGATGTTGTCTCTCCTTGGCATGTTTTCATTTAAAATTTGACAATTAGACGCCAAGAACCTACACACGTTGAAAGTTCTCCTCCAATTTCTTCGATGTAACCTATACAAAATGTACAGCGCACCTTGAAAAGTGGTCACTCCAACAGGGCCGCTACGGCGGATTTCCGGCTTCAATTTTTGAACAATGGTTGCTCGATCCAGTCCTGTGTTCATCCAAAAAAGGTTGAGAACCACTGGTCAAGGGAATGATTTGAATTCATTTGGCTCTCTTCAGCACGATTAATATTGATTATTGATATTTGGCCAGTTTGGATCGTTCCGCAGTCCATTCGCATAAATCTGGACAAATGTTTGCACTGAAACTGAATTCATATATCTAATATTTATAACAGTATAGCTAAATAGACATTTTTATTGATGTCTTCATCAGTTGATGGGCTTATAAGATGCATCTGCTGCCTTGTGTTCATCATGTTTCAACTTGCAAGTTTACTACATAATGAGTTTACCCAATGAGTTGCTAGTTTTCTTTTCATATCTGTTGTTGAGTTACATAATTGATTAATATAATTGCCAAGTTATCAATTATTTTGAATTCCCATTGAGATCAACAGACTCAAACAATTACAATGAAAATATTACTTGAGAAACTATTCAAACTGCAAAAACATTTGGAAATGGTGTACTTATTAAGAATGATTGAGATTTCCATGGGGAGCTTTCTATTTTTCTAGGGCTGTTTAATTGCATGAGACATTTGGACACTTTAATGACTTTGTCATAATTCTTAATACAAATTAATTGTGTGAAAAAATAAGGCACTGAATAATTTGTACCTATTTTAATGTTTAGCGGGTACAATTAACAAAGCTAATTATATTCGAAAAAATATATTATGTTGAAATCATACATTTTAGTGAAAGGCTAAAAACTTAAACTATATAGAGATAAGAACTCACAGTTATTAGCTTTGTATAAGATGTAGTATATCAGACCTAAATGAGTTACATGATTCAAATTGCAAATTAAAAGGATTATTTTATATTAACTCTGTTCATGGCAGTTTATATAGGAGAACTGGTTGCTGATTACATAAAACATGTCGCTGGACATTACTTGATGTGACCTTGCTTCTACATAAACATAATATACAGTTATTTTAAATGCACCATTAACTAAAGCTGTATGTTCTTACAACCAACTGGCTTGCTCTGTCTGGAAGTAAAATATGCTACATGTATGCTGTGCAACCATATGCCCTTAGACAAGCCAGAAAAGCCAAAACTAAAGTATATGACATAGAGCCGCTCAATATCTGATCAAATAACTGAGCAAGAGCTCTGGTTCACAAAAAAAACGAAATTTATCCAACCTGTCCTCCCTTGGTAGCTATTACATGTGAGCATATATTCAAGTAAACTTGAACACTTACTTTAGCAGAAAATAATCTTTTAATTTAAAATTTTACCAAGTGATCCCCTTAAATATTGGTCAGACAAGTTCTTTTCAGAACAATTAGTTGATCAATACTTTTGGAAATGTAGACAATGTAATAAATTTGCTAGTAGAGTATGGAGACATGGAGGACAGAGTTAGTATCATTTAGAGAAAATTTGGGAGAAAAACGACTAAGAAGAGGAATATTTCAAGGAGACGCACTGTAGCCACTATTGCTTGTTATTGCGCTCATTCCAATGATATTGATACTGAGAAAAGCAAGATCTTCATATGAGTTTAAGAATGGAGAAAAATAAACCATCTTGTATTCATGGACGATCTTAAGCTATAAGCGAAGAATGAGAGAGTTCGAGATTCTTTGGTACAGATTGTGCATGTATTTAGCATTGACCTAGAGATGAAGTTTGGGGTTAAAAAATACACCATGTTTGTGACGAGGAGAGGAAAACTGGTCAAGTCCGAAGGAATCATATCACTTGATTGGAGCAAGATTCAAACACTGGGGGAAGATGATGTATATAAATACCTAGGGGTGTAGGAAGCAGATCAGATAACCAAATATAGACCACCATATAGAAACCAAAACGTGAATAGGTTAATTTAATAAACTATATCATATTTTGTAGTGACCATAAGCGTAACTATTCATTCCATTATCATGTAGGTAACGTTTGTCGTCGAAGCAGCTGAGTGAGATTTTGTTTACCTCATAACTTCCCAATAGATGATCTTGACTTATTGTTTTCATTTTATGGTACATTTGTTTACTGTTGAATAGAACATCTTTTTTATACCTTTCGCTGTTTTACCACATTCATCAGTGTCTTTTATGTATGACTACATCTTACTTCTTAATCCTATAAACTCATTGATTGGTATTCCTGATGCTTCATCTTTGAACTGTCCAATCACTTTTTTATTTGTTTTATCAAAATACGGAGAGTTTTCTGTATAATCACTATTATCAAATTTATCCTTATCACTCCAAAAATCTTTATAAGCGCCTTCAGTTTTAACTTCATAAGTCAGTGAGTCTGTGTCTGTGTATAATAATTTTGCCCTGTTGTCATACTTTTGTTTGAAGTAGTTGTAATGAAAATCATACATTAATGACTTACTAAGATCTAAGATGCACACACCCACATACGCCGGCCTATTGAGGGTTAGGGTTTCTTTGATTTTATGAACAGCCACCAGTTTTTCATTGAATATTTTACTAGTCACAAAAGTTGGTTTAGATGTTAAGTTCATAAGTTTTTTCCCATCTGTTACAAGTTTAACGTCCACTCTTTTTCGAAGGTTTTCCATAGTTTTGCCAAATACTGAATTATTCATTAGTTTGAAGAAGTCTTTTTCGAATGAGTTTTTGGCTTTAGTTCTTTTCTGAGTGTTGAAGTCTATATATTGTTTTAACCAAAGTGACTGATTAAATTCAAGTGCTGTATGTACTTTTTTTAATTTTAAACCTAAGTCAATGTATAGCTGTAAATTTCTATAATGGAGCACATACTTTTCTTTATTATTGAGGGTTGGAATCAATTTATGTACTTGACCGATGCTGATATTGTATTTTTCTCTTATCGATTCACAATATGATGATAACATATCTTTTGACACTTTTATCTTTTCCGGTGCTAATGGATAGTCATTGTGAAGGTCATGTAGTGCTTGTGGGTACTCAAAATCAACTTCTAATATTAAACCTTTTTTACTATCCTCTTTGTATTTGGCTACGTCTATGTTGTTAATTTCTTTTTCTGTCACCCATCTGAAACCACCGGTAGGTAAATATTGAGACATAGCCCATCCATAAAGGTTATTAGGGTCTAAATACATGATTTACTTTGAGGGTGCCTTCTCATCGTATTTTTTCATGTATTTATTATTTGCCTCACCATAGCGATTGGCTATATAAGATACTCCACCGTGCATACCTTTCTCAATGAACTGAAACATATCTATGTCTGTCTTTAACTCTAGTTTAATATCAGTCACTTTTGACATTGCATCCCAAGATAATCCAGGACTTGTAAAATAATGACATGGGTCTAGTTTGTAATATTGCATGCAAGTCTCTCTAAAGTTTTCGAATACATCAGCTAATAAAAGAATGTCTGACTTTAGATAGAAGTCATGGGAGAATCCCATGTTATTTAATTTAAATTGAATTGCTATTGAATGAATCCATGTAGTCATAAGGGTATACACCTTTTTGTTTCACAAGATTTAGTTTTTCAGCGATTTTAGTTTCTTCAGAAGCATATTTGAAAGAATCATCCGGTAGATTGCTTACCAATTTGCCTAGGCTTGAACTCATGAACCGAAAACTTTTGATAAAACCCAAATGTTTTCTGAGCATGAAAGCGATATATTTTTCCATATTATTTGGAATAACATTGATATCCATCTGTTTTTCTTCACCTTTTTCATTTTTATATGTATGCTTATTAGCTATTTCACCAGTCGTCTGCATTATAAAGTGACTATCATATCCTTTCAAATTGTGGAAAATAACAGGTATTTTATCAGTTAACCTATAATTAATATTACAGTCTTGATGAGCTGATATGACAATGATTGCTTACACGGATATCTTTTTCAGAGTATTTTTTATTACAAATATGGCACTTATCAGTTTTCTTGAAATTTAGTTCATCGTGTTTTGTTAGTGTCATATCTTTATTGGAATATTTGTCTTTCATTTTTTTACACCATTCGACTTCTAACATTTTTTCCATAAATTTATAAACAGCGTTTTCTCCTCTATATATCTGAACTGGTTTACTATATTTATCATCATAATGGTAGACAACTTTATAACCATATCCACTGTCTTTATGCATTTGATATGATTCGGTGTATGATTTATCATTATTTGGTTGACATCCATGTACTTTTTCTGTGTTGGCCTCAAAATCAGTGTAGATTACGAATGTAGCTGCTAGTTCCTTATGGTAGTTTTTGAAATATACCATATCATCAGCATTAGACATTTTATAGCCTGTGCACCATTAATTGTAATGCAGTTTTCTTTGTGATTATTGAGGACTTTTTCAGAGGTGAAGCACTGTAAACAGTGCATGCAAAAATGCTTTCTATGTTCGTGTTTTGTTTGGTTGTACATGAACTTATTGAAGACTTTGATGAGTACGTAGTGTTGTTTTTCTCCATTTCTGATTAACAGTAGATTTAAAATATCATCAAATTTCTCTTTTGATGTATGAACTAGATATGGTTCTCGTTTTTCATACCCAAACACATTGATATTGATATTATTCATTGTCTCTATTTTTTTATAATCTTTTTGTGTCACTGGAAAGCTGACATTAGTGTAATCTAGATTTTTGATATATTCTTTGTCACATTTTTTGATCCTCAGAGGGTTTTTTTGTTGTGGGTTTAAATGTCAAATGTGACACCATCTGAAGCATTCATCGTCATTATTCTGAAGGTTTATAAATTCTTTGGCGGGGTTTCTGAGCTCTGGTGGTAGTTTGATATGAGATGATCCTCTTAGTGGCTTGTATTCTGAAATGTTGATATAATACTTATCAATGGATTTGATGGTCCATCCCCAACCCTCTGATAACCAAATGTCAACTATATTAAATATCTCTTGTTTTGATATCTGTAGACTTTCATTTATATTGATTTTTCTGATTATTGTTTTCACTTTACTATTGAAATAAGCTGTTTTTTGTGTTATTTTTGACTCATTATTATTGACGATGGTTTTTTTTGAATGTTACTTTTAATGTTGCAATATATTTGATTCCTTTCATTTCATTTAATTGTTTATTGAGAAGAGATGCAACACTATCCATGGTGTTATTGAGTTGTATTATTGGATTATTTTTGTTGATTATTTTTATTAAAAATGATTTAGTGTGATTTTTTAATGCTCTTCATTAAGGGGACCATAGCTTTGGAGTTGGTTTATGGTCATATACCTTTTGCTGCATGTATAGTGACATCTCATCTACCTTTCACTGTGTGTCCAGCCATGCCTTATCTCTTTTCTCCATTTCACATATAGCTTTTAAATAGGTTGGTCTTTTAACGATGTTGCCAGTCAGAAGGTTGCATATCTTTTAGGTTCATTGGCCACCCTACTGACTTTAGGTCATTGATAACCCTTCTTCTGAGACATGTTTGTTTTGCAATGGGTTTTTTATTTCCATCAGAGTCTTTAGAGTTTTTGGTGATTTCAGCTTTAAGTTGGGACTGAAGCTCAGCAATCTGTCTCATTAAGTCTATCTTGCTTGACATAAAAAGTTTTCTATATACTATAATATATAGAATATGCAATTATTATTTGAGTGAAAATGAAAAAAAAAAATTTACTTTGAGGAGTTTCTTATATGTTTTTTGCTGATCAAGTGTTTGTTTTTGCTTGCCATATGATACGTTCTGTCACAATGTTCACAATAATATGGGTTCCTTTCCATGCATTCCTTCTCATATCTTTTATCTGCTTGTTTTCTTTCTTCCTCAGTGTGATATTTCTTAGGTCTTCTACGACCACATTTGGGTTTATCAGATTTTTCAGTCATACTATGTTTGCATGAAATTATGTTTAAGCTTTGAATCGAACTAATTATAATTTAATTCAATTCAATGAAACTAAGCATATATTAGTCGATTTTTTTGAATATATCGTATTGTTTCATTATATCATCAAAAATACCTTGATGGATATTGTAATTTTTCCCGTCTTTTTTACTAAATAAAGATACGGGACCCTCCGGGACAGTAGTGATCATAATCCAATTACCAAATTCTTTCTTTAATCTTTCTCCAATTTGTAAATCAATACTGAGATAGCAATAGGGGTTTTCTTTGATTATGGGAAATCCCTGTTCGTAGCCACAACTAATGTTGGATGCATTATGGATTTCCCAGAACAAATTTTTAGGTGATGTTGATAAAATTCATTATTCCTAAGCATCCAATGAACCTGATGTTACCGTATAATATGAATCTGAAGATTCTGATGTTTCTTTATTGTTGAAAGCATTGACATATTCTTCATAATCGTCATTCAAATAATCATAGATATCATATTTATAGTCTTTTCATAAACCAATGTATCTACGGAGTACATAAAAACTTTCAAGAGCTTTCATTCCTTGCACCACTTTTTCATAAAGTTCATCCAGTTTTTGTGCATTGGGATGGGAAGAGTCATGTAACTTGTCGTACACCATATTTTCTACATATCATATACACAGAAAATTATTTTTTAGGTCATCTTTTCCATTTCAAATAAATTTACATTTGCAGTTTTTGTCCCAACCTAACAACGGATAAACAGTACCAAATAATCGGTCATCGAAATATGTCCTTGTTTTGCTATGTACCAGGTCTTTGGGTTTCTTTATTAGTTTTGCAACAATGGGACTGGCTAGTCTTATTATGTAGTAGTCATATCTGGATATGTTTTTCTTTATCAATCCATGTTTGGACATGATATCGACTAATCTTAAGAAATCTTTAAATATTGATCGAAGAAAGCTAGGGTGTATGTATTTTTCTAATCTGTTTTTGATATATCGACTTCTTACAAACATTGGCTTCTTTCTAACCAGATGTTATCAACCCATTCATTGATCATTTCACAATCACCTACTTCACCACATTCGGCGCATATAAAAATTTCATCGATGTTTTTTAATTCTATGTTACATTTACTACAATGATTTTCTTTTTCTACTTGACTTTCATTTTCTGCTTTTTTATAAAGAGTTTCCAAATCATCTATATTATTGACAATTTCTTCAAAAGTGAACCCGTGAGATAAAGCTTTTAATGCATCCATTTATACTTCTTATTAATATAGATGACATTTTAAATATATCTGCTCAATAAAACTACCGATGGAAACCGACCAATTTGTCTTCCACCTACTTTGAAGCACCTTAAGGTGAGTTAGCAGGGTTTTGATCGACATAGAAAATTTTTGAAGTGCTCAGAATTCGAATAGTTGGGAAACAGAGTTAGGAGAACCATGAAGCGGAAACCCTTATGGTGTAAAAATCAATGGTAGCTGAAAATTCGCTTCGCCTACCCCCTTTGTTCCTTCTTACGAAGAGGATACCTTATGGTGTAAAAAATAAATGGTAGTTGAAAATTCTCTTCGCCTACCTTCTAACTAGTGTAGCATGTATTATATCTTCCTGTCTTACCAAGAATTACCTTTCTTAAAGGATGTGATAACACGGCATGGATTCTGCATCCTTCTGTGTGGAAGAAATAGTTAACATACCAAACATCCCTAACAACCAGTCAAACTGAAAATAGGTTTTATGTTGACATTGAGCCATTCAAATCACTAAGGATGTTTGGTGTGCCAACTATTTGTTCCACACAGCAGGACACAGGATCTCCGCTTTCATAAGCTAGATGCCTCATGTCAGTTTTCATTTAATTTGTTTCAACTTCTTCACTTGTTTCATTCTGTTGTTTTGTTTTATGGTCATATATATGCTTTGCTGTTGTTATTCCACCTGATAGGACCCCTAGTAATTGTATGTATGGACTTACTTTCTCCACAAGAGTATACATCCCTTTCCAACAGTTCATCCTTCTTCAATTCATTAGACAATTCCTCAGGAGACTCAATAGCATCTAGTCCACCTAATGACTTGGAGAACCTACTTATTATAAGATCAGTTAAGAACTCATTGGCTTTCTGCATCCTTTTACGCTCATATTCTGTGTAAAGCTTATTTATTACCTTTTGACTGGCCTTTTTAATGTGAGCTACAGATTTGTCCAAGTCGCCATCTTCAGCCAGTTTTAACTTCCCTCTTTCTTTCCACAGTATCTGATGTATTTTCAGTGGGTTTATTTGGTTCAACTTTTTCATGATCTTCTTCGGTTAACATATCTTTGAATTCCTCTTCTGCGGTTTCCATTTTTTCTATAACATCATCAATAGTTTCTAGTTTAACCTTCTTGCATCATGGCATTGTATATATAATAGCATATATTTTATGTTTCCTCATTATCTGCAGATTTCTGCGGATTTTCTGATTCCTTTGTCGTTGTTGGAAGAGTGGAAATCATTGCACTTCATTTGCCATTATTATCAATATTACTCATACGATCCACCGCATCACAGTTGATTTTAACATATCTTAATTTGCTGTTAATGTCTAATGTTTTACTGTCTTTGTTGCTTCTGCATTAATAGTAGTGTTATTGTCAAAACCAAGAAGTTCTCCAAATCATTTTAAATGTAGATTGGAGTCAGTTGTTATTGTACATATATTGTTATGCATGTTTTTGATGACTTTTATATTACCACTAAGTAATTCAAATGTCCAATATCCTTGATCAAAGTTGATTTTTCTTGGCCCATAATAGATTTCATCGTTATATCCAGAATAAACATTATTGTAATTCCAATATATGGACACTGTTTTGACATAAATGTATGAATCCCTGTTAATCACAAGAGACTCATCAAGTTCAAGTTCCTTTCTGTTATCTTCAATAAACACTGTTAGTTTTTTCATATATAAAGTAGAAAACATACTCCGAAAAATAGTTCCATCTTGAACTCAAAATTTGAGAAAAACAATCGGACACAGTATTCAATAGTAATATTTCGAATTTATTACAAATTCATCATCAGACTAATTTACAAAAGCTAAACTTGAACATGCCACTTACATTGCAAAAACCGAAAGGTGCCTCAGAACAAGACTTCATGAACATGCCACTAAACATGACACCTTCATCAAATCTATTTCATCAAATCTCTAAAACCTCACTTTTCATCAAATCTCTAAAACCAGAACTAAACGTAGGACTCAAAGCCAGCAAAGAACTCTCATTATTTGACCTGACATAATACACCACTCATTCACACTCTAATTTCTTCCGCCTACACATTCTTCCTGTATGATGTCACCACGCTTGTGTCTATATATTGACCTAGGTTTAGCTTTTGTAAATTAATCTGATGATGAATTTGTAATAAATTCGAAATATTACTATTGAACACTGTGTCCGCTTGTTTTTCTCAAATTTTGAGTTCAAGATGGAACTATTTTTCGGAGTATGTTTTCTACTTTATTTTCTGAAATTATCGGCTGGAAAAGGATTTTTCATATATAATATATCATATATTATACTATGGTTAACAAAGAGTTAAGGAAACAAGCAGAAAAGATATTTAAAAATGAATATCCTAATGCAAAACTGGATAAATTCGAGTTTGGATATAACTTAGATAATAACAGTAAATTGAAATCTATTGATATTTATTATAAAGTCATACCAAAATACTCAGATTGGAGATTAATAACAGATCCAAGATTTAAAAATAATTCAGAATTTAAAGAAGATCTTTATGGAAGAACAGTTAACAAACCTGAAAAACCTGTAACAGATAATCTAACTAAAATAAAAAGAAAACCAATAAATAATGCAGAAAGATTCCCAAAAATATGGCAATCAAATAGTACAATACAAAAAATTTCTGAATAAAATGTTCAATATGTTGAAGGATATCGTTTAACTGATAAATACCCAGATCATTATATATTGAATTACGATATAAATGACTTCAAAATCTACATCAACAGTAGAGATTATTTTCCAACAAAGCTTCAAAAAATAAATATAACGACTGATTATAATAAAGCTGATTAAGGTGATAATGAAAGTTATTATCAAGTGTGTTTTGCAGTTTATTGTGCATCTTATTGCTGTGGAGTGTCAATAGAGCATCTAACATGATCAAAAGACGTAAATCGAATTATGGCATCACTTATGTGCTTCCATTTGTATTTCACTGTTAGAAGGTTGATAAGAAGAATGCAAGGATGAGAGATGTCAGTCATTTCAAAAGAGTTTTCAGCTGAAAAGTTTTATAGAAATATTGAATACATAAGAAGGAATATGATTTATAGAACCAGAGGTGGTGTTGTCTATCAGCTATTTCCAAACACATTACATAATGATTATAAAAGATATGTGCTCATAAAAAGCGATTATTTATTCCATATTAGGTAGTCAAGCAAGTACAAAACAATCAATATACAGCAATAGAGCGAGTGCGTTAGAAACACAACAAGAGTTTAGAAAAATCATAGAAGATAGTGTTATGAATTATAACACAAGCGTTTGGATAGACAACATGAACGAAGCAGTGACTGATACTAATGTGGTTTTCAATGTTGCTGTTAGCCCCAGTCTATGGTTGTTACCTAGAAATATGATATTGTTAAACAAACCTATCCCAGGGTATAATAATAAGCTGAAAGTATCTGATGGAAGTATGAAATTTGGATTAAATGAAGATGTTAATAGAGTGCAGATTAAACATGAACAATAGCAGAAGGAGAAAATGGAAGTATTGGGAGATGAAATCGCTAAAAAAGTGCATCCTATAGAAAAACCAATAATAGAGCAGGAATTAGAAGCAATATTTGAAAATCCACAGAAGCCAGTGATAGAGAAAAAACCTGAAGAAATAGAGAAGAAGCAAATAGGTAACACTGGCACATTTTATAAACCACAAGAGAAAACAACAATTGTTCAAAATCTATCAGATAATAAGAGTGACTTTTTTCCCATTATTCATAATAACAGGTACAACAGCTTATTTAGTAACAAAATATGCATTATAATATATAAAAAATGAGCTTATTCTACGACTATGAAGATGAGGTAAAAAATGATATAGAAGAATTGGAAACAGATATGGAGGGAAAACTTTCTTTATCAGGAGGAAAAATGAAAGGTGATATAAACATGTCTCTGTGGAGAATAAAAAACATCCCCACACCTATAAATGATTATGATCCGATTTCAAAAGCTGTTTTATAGCAAACATACCTTTCCAAATATGTTAAAATAACAGACAATAGGGTCAATCTTAGTGAAACATTGTTCTGGGAATACTACACAAAAAATGCTTCAAGTACTTATCGACTTGACCAAGGTTTGAATAATAGTGAATTATTACATAACTCTTCAACTAGAAAAGTTTCTAAAGCTATTGATCAATCTCTATAAGAAAATCATTCTATTCAAATCACCCCCAATTTTCAACTTACTATATATACTAAAAGTGAAAAAGTAGGTAAAAGATAATTCTTAAAGTTTGATGGGACACAAGGAGTGATAAGTGATATCAATTTGAATGCTGTAAGTGGAGAGAAAGATATGAAGAATATTTTCATTGTATACAGAATTAAAGCATATGATGCGAATAGTTATTGGGTTCGTAATGGCTTATTTGGACACGATGATGGTGGTTTTGATAAGTTTGTTGCTTTTAGCCCTAATGGTGATTTGGTTGTTTCAGGAACAACAAATAATTACATTATCATTGGTTGTAATCCTATTCTAACTAAACTACCAATAGCTCCTTATAAAAACTAATCAAATGCAGGAGTAATAAATAAATGGATATGTTTGTCAATACACTGGGATAATGACACAACACCAGCAGCTGGAGCCAGCAGGGTATATTGTAATGGTCATAAACGTGCAAATTTTCAAAGCAGAAGTTCAGTTGGTTCAAATACAATGACTTTCGGTGGTATTAATCCAGGTCGTTTAGCTCCTTTTAAAGGTGATATTGCATTTTTCTTTCTATATAAAGGAAAGCTAATAGATGAAAAAGACATTCTACTGGATCATTATGTACTATGTAATTGGTACATAATAGACACTGTTGACTTTGAAATATAATATGTGTAATAATATAGGATGTTTTGGGAGCAAAGTTAAAGATCCAAATACAAAGAAGATCAACAAAGATAACAGAACAAATAGGTTTTTCAGAGTTGGACTTGATTTTGGAAAAAATGGAACCAGTTTTGAAGTACATTTTCAAATAGGTTACAGGAAAGATGTGAAAAAGAACTATTCAGATATTAAAAAGTCCAATCCAGATGAAGTTCCAAAAGGTCCTGAAATCAAACAAATAGAAGAACCTATTAAGACAATTGAAGAAACTAATGGATTAGAAAATCCTATTGTTATCGAAACAAAAAAAGATGACAATGAATTGGATAATTTTGTTGATTTATAATTAAATGTGATTATATATTATGTCCAAAGAAGAGGAATTTGAATTAAATGATCATGATTTACAAAGAATACAGGAAGAATAGAGAGAGGATGATGATGATGATGAAGAAGAAACAAATTTTGGTGGTAATAATGTATTGGATAACATATATTGGTTAGGAAATAAAGGTAGAGAAGAAGTTGAAATTAATCACTTAGATCCATTAAATAAGTATTTTGAAAATAAAACAAATGAAGCCAGAAACATAGGTTTTTTCATAAAAGGTGTTTTGTTATTGACTGAAGTAGGTGCAACTAATCCAAGATTCATTAAATATTTAATGGAAAAGTATGATTTTGAGATCAAAAACATAACCAGTATTTCTAATCCTTTAGGAGATTATGAAGGTTCTTTTTATGGTGAGCCTTATTATAATGAGGATGGAATTAAAACATGGCCCCCAAGAGAATTCAAATCTAATAATAATGTAATACAAGATCCAAAAGAATACGAACAACTTTATAATGATATAAGATATCATTTAGATGAATGGAATAGAATAGAAAGAGATAAATTATTAAAACGTGGGGAAATAGCTACAGCAGTAGGGTTAACTTTGGTAACCTTAATAACTGGATTGTCTTTAGGATTAAAATGTGCTGGATCTGATATTAAAAACTCTGCAATCATAAAGAAAAGAAAAACTAAAAAATTAACCCCTGCTCAAAAAAGAAAAATAATGCCATGGTTAGATTTAGAGGAAGCCACTGGAAAAGGTGTCATAACTATTGGTGATAATTTATATCATAATTGCAGGGACAATAATAAGTTCTGGAATATATAAAGAAAAAAAAGTTAGTCAAATTTTTAAAACAATCAGAGATTTCATTCTATGTTTGTGGAATACCACTGAACAAATAGAAGTTTTTGAAAATGTTAATAATCTGGATCTGTTTGAAATCCCACCTACAGAAGACTCACAGACACCCCACAGTAAATCTCACAGCAATAAAATATGTGCAATAGTGTATATGAGTGAAGAAATACAAACACCCTAGACCGCAACAGAAGTGGAGAATGTTCCTAAGATAACCGCTGTTAAAAAGGAAAAAGATCCAAAACGGGTCGAAGCTGGTAAACGTTTGGCTGCAATATCCAAAAATGCAAAAGAGAAGAAAATGAGGGAGAAAATTGAATCCAAACATAATAACAGCAGCATGATGGGAAGTTTTGGAGATGTCAATTATGAACTGGTTTTTGGTTTCATAGGAATAGCTGTGGCTATTGTTTCTTTGTATTATAGAAGAGAGGAATAAAAAAGAGAAGTTGCAGAAATAGAAGAATTGAAACCAGTAACTATAGACACAAAAGAAAAAAAAAGAAACCCCAATAAAAAACCAGCCTAAACCAGTGGATAATTTAGATTCTTTAGAATAAGAATAATATAAAATGTATAATAATATCATTAAAAATACTTTCAAAATGTATAGTGAATATGATCTACATACAAAAGTGGTTTGATGTATAAGAAGATTCTATCCAGATGCAATTATAACACCCGAACTTGGTGAGTTACAGGATTCAAGTGGAAAAAGAATCAGTTCTTATAGAAAGGGATATCAGAGGGGACAACCAGATTTAATAATTAATAATAACCACATATATTATAATGGTCTATGTATTGAGTTCAAAACACCCAAAAACACTGGTAGATTGTCTGATTCACAAAAAATAAAGCTGGAAACTTATGAAAACAATGCGTATAAATGCATATTTTCCAATGACTATGACTTTATCATCACACAGATCCATGACTGCATGAAAGATATCAGAATTTTATGTCCATACTGTGGAAGAGGGTTCTTTAATCACGATACATTATGAATCCATGAAAGGACTATACATAAAATATAGATTAATATAAATGGAACATTTTAAAACTGTGACGAACGAGTTTCTCAGGATAAGTTTAAATGTATATATCCATAAAGGTGATTTTTGGTTTAGAGCATATGAAGTAGCAGTTGCATTAAAGTATGAAAATAGGTCACCAACCATTAAGTATAACATTCCAGATGATGAAAAAATGAGAGTGGGGAAGAATATAGAGTTTTCAAATGGGAAGCAAATTAAAACTATAGTAAGAATGGTTAATAAGCCTGGATTATATAGATTATTGTTTCTATCTGACTATGAACATAGAAAACAGATTAAAAAATGGTTATATAAAGATATGTTGCCATCTTTAAGGATTTAAGAGAAATAAATATGTTCAATTACTGAAAAAATTATATAATGTTATATTATATAAAAGCTTTCAATATAATATGTCAACAACATTCAAGCAATTTGAGAATAAGGAACTGAAGGTTTCAATAAATGTTCATATAGATGGGAAACAAAATATCTGGTTCAAAGGAAAAGATGTTGCATTATCTTTGGGTTATACAGACACAGACCAAGCTCTCAGAAAACATATAGATGATGAATATAAGAGGGTTTTGAATAACCTGTCGAATCGACCAGGCTTTCAAAAGTCTATATTTATATCAGAACCAGGTCTTTACTCACTAATTTTTGGTTCTAAGTTAGAATCTGCAAAGAAGTTTCAAAAATGAGTTTTCTCTGATGTACTACCATCAATTAGAAAATATGGACAATATAGGATGTTCAACAACCCTAATACATTAGCATTCAAAATAGAAAATGAGTATGACCTACATACTAAAGTTTTTCAATTCATCAGACGATTTTATCCAGACATTTTAATGACTGCTGGACTTGGTGAGAATTAAGGCACCAAAGATAAACGCATAAAACCGTTTAAAAAGGGATATATGAAAGGTCAACCAGACCTAATAGTACATAATATCCATAAGCATTATAATGGTCTTTGTATTGAGTTCAAAACCCCTCAAAACACAAATAGTGTATCAGATGATCAGAAGCAATTAATAGAGCATTATGAAGAAAATGGATATAAATGTATAGTTTCCAATGACTATGACATGATAATTAAAGAATTGAATGACTATATGTATGAATCTCGAATTAGATGCAAATATTGTAAAAGGAAGTTCAAAACAAGAAAGATACTTGGAAGGCATGTTAGATATTTCCACAGAATTTTTGGATGATTATTTAAAAATATATTTTATAAAGATTATAACGTATATTATGAATTTTGAATGCAGTATTTGTCTATCAAATGAACCAAAATCTTTGTCAATCATCAATTGTAATCATTCATTTCATAGTGAATGTATTAATAGATGGTTAGAACAAGAAGAACATTGTCCAATATGTAGAACTGAATATTCAGATTTTGATAATATAGAAAAATTAAAAACAGAGTCTAATAAACAAAAAGAAGAAAAAACTGAAAATAATATCAAAGTGTGAGAAACAAAAAGAAGAAGAATATGAAAAATTTATAACTTATTTTTTAAAATGCATAAAAGACTCTATTGAAAGATATGATGAATAAATAAAATATACCTTATTATCTACATCAAAGATGAGTACAACAATGAGTAAGAAAGAAATCATGAACGAACTATATCATGCAGCTTTGGTCACTGCAGGAGTTGTAGGATTATCAATGGCATCAAAAAAATCTTAGAAGAGAAGTTAACAGATGCTTCCAATTTAAGGGATACAGCTAAGTTAGCAGTTGGTGTTGCAGGTAGTTCAATGCTGGTTAAGTGGATGCAGGATAGGAAGTACCTCCCAGTTAATCCATTCTCCAAACAGTAAATATACTTTATAATATATCAGCAATGGCTAGTGTTATTGGAGGGATGTTACAAACGGCATTTGCTGGACTTGCATTTGCTGGGAGTGGATATTTATTCAAAATTATTTATAAAAATGGTTATGAGCAAGAAATGAAAAGACATAACAGAGCACTAAAGCAATTAGCAGCATCAAAAGAGAAGTTCTATGAAAATAAAGTTAAACAACATGATAGGATACAGAGACTTAGGCAGGAATTGGCTGATGCAAATGAAGATCTAGAAAGGACAAACAAAGCTCTAGACACTTTAAGAAGGGTACAATCAATAGAATATCACGGACAAACATTCAACAGAGAGCTGCAATTAAGTGATTTTTATAAGCCAAGTAAAGAAATGGAAGAATATCAGTACATCGCTATCGGTTCAGTTGGAATTGGAGCAAGATATTTGATAAGCAGATATATTTAAAATGTTTTCTATATTAAGATGCAAAATAAAGAAATGGATGCATTAAATGCTCTTTGTTATGGGTACATGCTTGAAGAAATTGTTAAAAATATCAATGATTTACCAGGTCTTTACAATAGAGAAGAAAAGAAAAATACAGAAAAATATGCTGGAGAGGAAAATTACTGCAGAAAATGTGAGATAGAAATGAAGATAATATATGGAGTTTACATTTGTGATCAGTGTGGAGATGTTGGAGATTCTGTTATGATTAATGAGTGGGTTGATGACATATGAATTAAAAGAAAGAGTTCTGTTTATATCAGAAGTAAACACATTAAAAAGTAATTGGAGAAATATGTCCATAAAAGTTACATTTCTCTTATTTTTGATGATTTCCTTAGAGTTATCACAATAATGTTTGATTATGGTTTGTTAAAGAAAAATGTCTCGAGATATGACTACTATATAATTAGGCTTTCAAGTAGAATAGGGGCTCTTTTAATCAGAAAACCTAAAGATCTAGTTCATAGAAAAACAAGAATTGTGTTTGATAATAGACTTTTTGGAAGGGTACACCCAATTTTAGGGTGGAATAAAAACTGCAGATGTAAGTATTATTTGAAATGGAGAAAACCAGTTAAAAATGATTTTCTGTGTATATAGTATATAGAAAATAGTGTATGAAAAGGTACATGACTCTACTCATCCACATGCAGAAAAGTTGAATATGATTTACAAAAGAGTTGAAAAAGCAATGGATGCTTTCATTAAATATTATGAGAAACAAGAATTTATCAGTGTTGCTGAATACTTTAAAATGCTCATTTATGACAACTTAGATAATGATTATCAGAATTATTTAGATGTTTATAACTCTAAAAGCTCTTCTGTGTCTTGAAAATCTTCCTATTATACAGCATCTTCAGACACCGCAGATAATTCAGATTAATTACTTAAAAATGATTTTCTGTATACATAAAAATTAATATAGAAAATGTCATCATTATTGTCACCAGAACCAAAGTTACATGACTTTAAAAACCCAGAAGCAGAGGAGTTGGATAAACTCTACAAAGAATATCTTAATCGATTAGAATTCTTTGCACGGGGATATTATGAATATGACTTCAAAAACATAGATAAACAGAAATATGACAAATAGGATGCTGACAGGAAAAAAGCATACAGTCAATATGAGAGAGCATATAAAAGTTCTTTAATTATTGAAGAAGACTAATAGATATCAATTTTTCATGGATATATAGCTTAAAAATTACTTAAATAATATTATACAAACATATATCATCAGATAATGACTCCTGATACAAACAAGGTTCAGAAACCAAAGCATGGTTGTGAGAGGCCCAAGAAATATTTTACAGATGAAAATAAAAAGAAAGCAGACAAACGTGATGTAAAAAAATGCATGGGTAACAACTCATCCCACTGTGATCTTTGTGACCGAATTTATCACATGGCAAGTAAAAGCAGACATTTAAGAAGTAAAAAACATATAAGAAATTTTGAAAAGAAGAATTTATAATTACTTTTTTGTGTGTAAATAGTTTAAAGAATTTTTTATATTCTATATAGTATATAGTATGTAGAACATCATCAATGAAAATTGCAAAGAGAACTGGATTGAAAAGAAAAGTTATAAAAATGAGAAAAATACCCAAAATCATAAAAGGATTGCGAACTGGTCTCAAAAGAAAAACCCTCTGTAGTGCAGAAAAAAAATATATCAACCCTCTTAATGCTGAAAAAGTAACACATAACTGACATACGAATTATCTGAAAGCATTAGAAGAGGAAAAAACAAGTAATAAGCAGTGGCAACAGACCATACAGAAGGCCAATGATATATTCAAACTGATGGAATATGAGCCTGCATATTCTAATAAGTACCCCATATTGGATATTTCACTAAAAGATGCCAGAAACTATGAACTGAGCTTTGTCAACAGAAATTTTACTATGTTTGAAAAGTCCTCTTCGTTTGTCAACCTATTCAGAAAGAGGATGAGAAACCATGCCAATGGTTGAGATACCGTTTCTGTCACCATTGATGCTGTAATCACTGACGATAGTGCACCTGTGGGAAAAGAAGATACAACCAAAACGTATGGACCATTTGAAGAAAGTCAACCAAGAGACTTATCAAGAGGTGATATTTATCAGTTTTTGATGTATGCTCTGTTGACTAATAACCGTTTTGAGCAGCAGTCTGGTGAACATATTACTAGAATTGGTGGTATGATCACTAAACTGGAGAAAATCAAAATGGAAGACATTCGAATGAGAGATACTATGCTGATGAGTGCTTTGGTGGACAAATGCAATAACTATAAAAAAATAACGCAGAATAAAGGCTCCTGTATGCAGGACTATATTTATGAAGCTTGTAAGGGCAAAGATGGATTCAAAAGATACACTAAAACTTCCCTTACTGAAGAAATCAACAAATATGTGTTTGATAAACATGCCAAAAGACCTTCAACAAGAGAAATATTAGATTGGAGGGATAACTGTCACTGTAATGTGTCTATATATGTTTTGGACCCCTTTTCTAATACGTTTGTGTCCTACCCAACACCCAGGAGTAACGGAAAGACTATCCGTCTGTGCTTTATCTGCAAAGATGGTCACTGTTTTCCAATATTGAATGAAAACCTAATTACTAAGATTACCGAAGGTTCTCCATTGTTGAACCACCTTGATCTCATACAATGGAATTCTAAGCAGTCAGAGGATGAAATGGAAATATGTAAAACGAAAGAAGACTATTATAATATTATCGATCACTTCCAAAAAGTGCTATATTCAGTAACGCTGATAAATCAAAAAATTATGAAAACTATCTAATAGTGCTTCCTGATGGTCACAGTGGTAAAGATATGATGGTAGAGACCATGCAAAGGGCACAAACTTATATAGAGTATTTCCAAATTGATGGTTTCATAATTCCTGATCTAAAGAATATGGTTTCTGTAAATAATGACTACGAATTGAGGAAAAATACATGTTGGACGACTTCAGAAAGAAGTTTAATCTGGCATTTTGTATGACAGCACACAAATATCAAGGAGCAGAGATAGATCAACACTATAATATTTTTGATACAGAGGCTATGAACAAGAAGCAATTATATACAGCTTTAAGTGGGACAACCAAATTTGAATACATACATGCAGAAAACCTTAAATCAAAATATGAATATAATGCGAAGAACAAACATGAAGTAATATGAATAAGGCATACTGAGTATCAAAAAGGAAAGGTTTATAAAATACAATTATTATATATATGGGATCCACAATAAAGACCTTAGAAACTAGACTAAAAGAACACCTATCTGATACAAAAAGCATAGTATACAAAAACAAAGACAAAAACCCTAAAATAGAACTAGTTATAGACTCCACATGTGAAGATAAACATAAATTAGAAAAAAATGCAAAAGAAACACATAAACGAATACGCAAAAAACCATGGTGAAAAAGTACTGAACAAAGAGGTAACGACGAAATCAAAGAAAAACCAGAAATTAAATATAGCTTCAAAATACAAAAAGAGGAAGATCTAATGAAAAGAATAGATAAAATGTTAACAATAAAGAACAATGAAAAGAACAGAAAACTAGAAATGCAATATCGTGACGGCAATAAAAAGGTTAAAGTATCAAAGAGATATGGTCAAGTATCACTATCCGAAGCAATGGATTATGTAAAAAACCAACAGAAGGCTTTGAAACAAAAGTTAATTCTAATCTAATTGATTATTTTACACCATAAGGTATCCACTTCATAAGAAAGAACAAAGGGGGTAGGCGAAGCGAATTTTCAGCTACCATTGATTTTTTACACCATAAGGTTTTCCGCTTCATGGTTCTCCAAACTATGTTTCCCAACTATTGGAATTCTGAACATTTCAAAAATTTCCTATGTCGATCAAAACCCTGCTAACTCGCCTTAGGTAGTAATAAAAAACCAGTTCCAGTACCAATTGCACAAATAGTGATATACTCATATTCTTTCATTTCTTTGCTTGGTTGATAAAAATCACTTAATTGCGGTTCTCTGTCGAATGTTTTACCATTATAATGTATAGCTAGCACTCCTCTTAGATTGTCAAGAGCTATGTTTGTCTTTTCAATGTCACCATTAGCATCTGACAGTTCTTGTCTTAGTTGTTGAATTCTATCACGTTGCCTGACTTCATTTTCATCGAACTTCTCTTTTGATGCCGCCAATTCTTCTAATGCTTTATTATGTCTTTTGATTTCAGCCTCGTAACCATTTTTATCAAGCATCTTAAAGAGATAATCGCTTACAGCAAATGCAAGACCAGCAAATGCTTTTGCAACATCCCTCCTATAATACTAGCCATTGTTGCTCTATATAATAGAATATATTTTACTAGTTCTTAGAGAATGGATCTGTTGGTAAATACTTATTATCTTGTGTCCACTTTACCAGCATTGTCCTAGCTGCGACTCCAACTGCTAACTTTGCTGTATCCTTTAAAGAGGATGCCTCAGTCAGTTTTTCACCCAGTAGCTTTTTGGATGCCATTGATAAACCTACAACACCTGCTGTTACCAGTGATGCGTCTTAAACTTCGTTTAACATCTCCTTCTTATTGACTGTCGTACTCATTTGGTATATAATAGTATATATTTCATTTGATTCTGTGGAAATATTTTTCGTGTCTGTTTAGTGTTTTTCGAGATATGAATTTCAGTTTACAGTATTTACATTTAATGCAAACATCATACGTGTAATCGTTTATTTCCTTGGTGATTAGATCATAATCGTTGAAGACAAAACATTTATACCCATTATCTTCATAACTCTCTATTAGTTGTCTTTGTTGTTCTGATAAAACACCATTACACTGAGAGATTTTTAATTCAATGCACATACCATTATAATTCCTATGAAGATTTTGAATGATTAGATCAGGTTGTCCCTTTTGGTATCCCTTTTTATAGGAATCTATTCTTTTATTACTTGCGTCCTGTAATTCACCAAGTCCGGCTATCATTAATGTATCTGGATAGAACCTTCTAATATATTGAACAACTTTTGTATGTAAATCATATTCATCATAAATTTTAAAAGCTAATTTATTAGGGTTGTAAAACATTCTGTAGTATCCATACTTCCTTATAGATGGTAATACTTGAGAGAACACCCAATCCTGAAATAATTCTTCATATTCTAGTTTAGAACCAAAAATAAGCGAGTAAAGACTTGATTCTGATATAAAGATTATTTCTGGATTACTCCGGTGATTTACCGGATTATTAATTTTTGTCTTATACTTATCTTTTACATGCTTTCTTATAGCATCATCTGGATCATTATAACCCAAAGCTAGTGCAACATCTTTTCCTTTGAACCAAGTATTTTGTTTTCCATCTATATAAATGTTTATTGAAACGTTTATCTCCTTATTCTCGAATTTCTTGAATGTTAGTGACATGTTTTACACTGTTATGTAATATATCCTTATATATTTTTTCATTCAAAGCTGTCGAGGTTATTTTCTGGTGGTCTATAATCAGTTTTCTTAATTTCGACGTGTTTGGGCTCTGGCTCCTCTCTAGTAGTCTCTTGTTTTATGGTGTCTCTTTTATATTCTTCTCTTGTGTAGTAGAGTGAACCAGTAGCGGCGGCTGTTCCTAATATTCCAAACACAATCCCATAATTGATGCTATAGTCACCACTACCATTTTCCTGTTTGTTTTCGGACTCTATTTTATTGCGCATTTTTCTCTCTTTTGCAGCTTTAGAAATAGCAGCCAATCGCTTGCCAGCCTCTACCCTCTTAGGGTCTTTTTCCTTTTTGATTGCTGTTATTTTTGGTGATTCTTCACTCATCTATATAATATAATGTATTTTATTTACAGATGACTAGTAGATAATTTACGCGATACCTCAACGATTGTCTATACGATACCTCAACGATTACCAAAACTTTTTTACGTTCGACATCCTGTTTCTTCTGTCAGTTAGTGTAAAGATTGGGGTTATCATACAATTGCAAATCATCAATATCTTCTTGTATACTATCAATTTCTTCGGTTGTTTTTTTACAACAACGTATGAAATCTCTGACTTTTTTAAGCAAAATCTCTACTTTGTTAATCATTATATATTACCATATATATTATCATATTTTTTAGAGTTGCCATTTATGGGAGGGCATAAGTCAGTGACAATATCATCTAATACTTTTAAGTCACTAAGCAACACATACCCCTCAAGTATGATTTCAATTGCGTGAGTACTTTTTTATAAGATGTATAAGCAAACCTACATGTTTCGATTTTTCTTTGGATATTACTGTTTGATACGTAACCTTGAATCAACATTCCACCACCTGAGATAGATAATGTTGCTAAATTTGTAAGTGGAGCTAATATTGCACCTAATGCTGTCAATCCAACACTAGACATATTCAGGTACAGTTTAATCTTTTTATACTTTTTGTATTTCCACTTATAACATGTATACAGTTTATGATAACACTCATACCATCTTTTCAGTTTACTAACTTCCTCACTTGTTAACTTATCACTAAAATGATTAAAATCTATAGACTTTCTCATATATATATATATATATATATATATATATATATATATATAGTCTATTAAGTTATAGCTTTGAGCAACTGTCGTTACACTGTGTTTCACGCTTACGCGATCATCAGACGACTAATTACATTTAACTACGTAGTCCCTTTTATGCTCTTCGGGGCGCGGTGGCGTCATCCTTCAGGAATTAGAGGAATTTGGTGGCGTCATCCTTCAGGAATTAGGGGAATTTGTTAATTGTCCGGCGGTGTGTAGACTATCCGGCGGTGTGTAGACTGTTAATTGTCCGGCGGTGTGTAGACAAAGATGTAGACTATCAAAGCTCTACATCTTTGTATTGAGCACTCTTCTCTTCAGAGACCAAACAGCTACATCTACATCTATATATATATATATATATAACTACATTAAATTTCAAAATCAACCGTATCAATATTAAACCATTTACACAATACGTGATGATGAAGTAAAATATCTTTCTCATTTATTAATCTTTCTTTATACCCACAGAAAAAAGAAATATCACCTTTAAAAGGAGCTTGACCACTTGGATTAATATCACCGAAAGTCATTTTGGTTGAACCAACTGAACTTCTGCTTTGAAAATCTGCAAGTTTTTGTCCATTACAATATACCTTGCTAGCTCTAGATGCTGGTGTTGCGTAATTGTTCCAATGCATTGATAAACATATCCATTTATTCGTTACTCCTGCATTTGCCTTTGTTTTATATGGAGCTGTTGGTTGTTTAGTTAGAATAGGATTACTACCAATGATAATGTAATTATTTGTTGTATCTGAAATAATCAAATCCCATTAGGATTAAAACTAACAAACTTATCAAAACCGCAATCATCGTGTCCAATAATTATTGGCGTTATAAGCTTTTATTCTGTATACAATGAAAATATTCGTTATATCTTCCTCTCCCCTTACAGCATTCAAATTAATATCACTTATCATTCCTTGTGCCCCATCCAATTTTAAGAAATATTTGTTACCTACTTTTTCACTTTTTGTACATATAGTAGGTTGAAAATTGATATTGCTTTGAACTGCATCGTTTTCTTGCAGTGATTGGTCAATAGTTTTAGATACTTTTCTAGTTGTAGAGTTGTATACTAATTCCCTATTATTCAAACCACGGTCAAATCTATAAATACTTGTAGCATGCTTTCTATAGTATTCCCAGAACAATGTTTCACTGAGATTTACCCTATAATCATTTATTTTGAGATACTTTGAATAGTATGTTTGTTCTAAAATGGCTTTTGATATCACATCATAATCATATATAGGTGCCGGAATGTTTTTAATTCGCCAAAGAGACATATTGATGTCACCTTTCATTTTTCCTCCTAATAAAGAAAGTTTATTTTCAACATCAGTTTTCAGTTAGTCTATTTCATTTTTTGTTTTATCTTCATAGCCATAATAATAGCTCATTATTCTATATTATAATACATATTTTGTTATTAAATACGTCATTACACTTGACACGGCGAATATTGGAATAAAGTCTGCTTTATGGTCAATGATTTTGAGTTTCTCTATTTCTGGTTTTTCTTTATGTTCTGTTTTTATCTCTTGATGTACCTTTTTTGGTTTTTCATTTCCTAAACTATCCAAATGTTTTTCTTTTTCAATATGTTTCTCTTTAATAGGCTCCCTATTGATGTCATTGTTTAATCCAAATTTCATGCTTTCATTGGATACTTTAAGCTTGTTGTTATACCCTGGAATTGGTTTGTTTAATATTATAAGATTACTTGGCAATAACCAGAGAGTTGGGCTGATAGCGACATTTAGAACTACATTAGTGTCAGAAACTACTTGATTCGTTTTATTTATCCATACTGATGTGTTATAGTTGATGACAGAGCCTTCCACGATTTGTCTGAATACTTCCGGAGTCTCTATTGCTGATGCTCTAAAACCATAAGCACTCTGTTTTTTCCTGGCTTGTGCACCAAGAACACTAAATATATGCCTCTATTGATTGATTCAGTAGTTCTGTACCTCGAATAGTCAATCCATTTGACACCTTTGGAACGAATTTCTTAAAGTCATTTTTGACATCATGAATGAAACCGACTCCTGGTCCATGTTTATGTCCATATTTGTTCATATCCACTACATCTTGTTCTTGATGTTCTTTATTATACCCAGTGACTTCTTGCCGTGTCCATTTAGGTGCATGGTCTTTTAGAAAATTAACATTATACTTATTCATTAAGTATTTTATGTCACTCTCTTTTATGTAATAGTTCTTTCGATAATATTTTTTAAGAAGTTTGTCCATTATATAATATATCATATATTATATATGAAGAGACTAAGTGTTTTGATTGATGGTTCCTCAAAAGAATTGTACTTGGATGAGTCATTTCTAATAGATAATGATAATCCGTATCTCTTAGTCAAGAAGGCGACTTTATTCTGGGATTATAATAATATCACTGATGAGAACAATAAATTAACATATAACGGCAATAAAAAGACGATGCAGAATGGACATTGGACATTTAATATGCTTAAGGAGGAGATTGAGAGTTATGATAGCGTCACTTTGGTGAGTAACGAATATGATTGAACGTGCTCTGTTACTAGTGACAATGCAATAAATATGAAAACTATAGGACCCATATTAGGATTTACCAAAAACCAAGCAATAAATGTTAATACAATAACAAAAAGCGGTAACTCAGTAAATATAAATAATGGGTTCCAACACATAAAAGTCACTTGTAGTTTGGTTAGAATGATAGATAATATAAATACAAATGGTAAGAGAACTGACGTTATAGCAGTATTACCGATAACAACTACACAGTCATTGAAAGGTAGTGTCCAGCATTTTTTCGACATTGAATCCAGAGTACCAACTGATAAGGGCGTTATTAATAAGATCAATTTCAATGCTAAGGACCAAGATTGAAACACAATAAGTATCGGTAAAGTACTATTAGACTTATATATAATGTAGTGCAATGTATATGGATAAAGATAGAGACAGAACAAGGGTTGAGAGATATCTATCATAATCCTAAAACTGGCTACCAATCTGCAGAAAGATTATATCAAAAAGCATTAGAAGATGGTTTAAGTGTTGGTAGAGAGCAGGTGAAAGACTGGTTAAGATCACAAGACACATACACCAATTGTTAGAAGACATAAATTCAGACAAACTAAAGTTAACTATCTTGGTGAGCAGATACAGATGGATCTCGTTGACATGGGTTCATATAAAAACAAAAATAAAGGTTATTACTGGATATTAACATCTGTTGAAATTCTTAGTAGGTATGCATTGGCCATTCCTGTTTACAGAAAAGATACTAATAATATGACAAAAGCAGTCACAGAACTTTTGAGGAAATTTAAAGAGAGATTTGGTGATTATCCTAAATTAGCTCAATTTGATGATGGAAAGGAGTTTTACAATGTTGGTGTAAAATCGTTGTTAGAGAATCATGACATTAAATATTTCGCTACTAATAGTGATAAAAAGGCCGCTGTTGTAGAAAGATTCAACAGAACTCTTAAAACTGCAATGTAAAAATACTTCTATAGTAAAGGAACTTATGAATGAATTGATGTGATGGACCAATTGGTGTATAATTACAATAATACCAAACATAGTACCATTTTAATGAAGCCAAAAGATGTGAATAAAAATAGTGAAAATGAAGTCTGTACAATACTATATGGTCATTCATACGGAGACTTACCATTAGCTAAGTTTAAAATTGGTGATACATTTAGGATATCCAAGTATAAGAGCATTTTCACTAAAGGTTATGAAGCTAGCGTTACAGAAGAATTGTTCAAAATAAGTAATGTCATTCGTGGTGACCCAACAGTTTATGAAATAGAGGATCTAGAAGGTGAACCAATTATTGGGATATTCTACGAAGAGGAGTTGTCTGGTGTTGATAAAAAGGACGATATCTATAAAGTTCAAACAATATTAAAAAGAAAAAAGTAAAAGGCAAAAAGATGGTTCTTGTCAAATAGTCAGGTTATGATAGTAAACATAATAGCTGGATTCCAGAAGACGATATACAAAATATATAGTAATATATACAAAACATGGCTGAAGGAGGATTTGAATATCATGAAATGGAAGACTTGGGTAGAAAGTATCCAAAATATGACAATATGACTGATGAGCAGTTAAATATAGAAAATGAAAATCTAAGACAAGGCCGTTTAGATTCATTGCTCACTGATGATGATGACAGTTCAGATGATATAAAAAAAGGGTCGGATTATATTGATCGTATCCGTGAAAACAGAAACAAAGAGACATCCCTCATTGACAATAAAGATGACGAGACTGTAATCATAAAAACAGAAGATGGTAATAGTGACACAGCCCATGAATTACAATTTCCTGAAGTACCACAAGACAGAAATTTCAAAACGGATGACATTGAAGACTTTATAAATAGAGAATATAAAATAAAAAATTTCAAGTTCAATCTATCAAATGATAGTACATATGATTTTCTAATAAAATGCATTAAAATAACAGATCAGGGTAACATAAAATTCAAACCAGAAAAAAAGTATGGAGTGGGATATTTAAAAGAACAAGTTGTACTTAAAAGAGATACAAATCAAGTATTACAATATAATAATGACGTTAAAAGTGATGAGATTAAAGAAGCTGTCAGACAGTTCAAGATTTCAATAGAAAAAATCATAAAAGACCAGAAAGGTAGAGAAAATACTGTCAGAAAAAATCCCATGGTTGATACTGAGTCCAATGAATTAGAATGGAAAGACGAATTTGGCAACATAAACCCAGATGTCATTCCTGGTTTAACCCCAAAAGAAATAAAAGTAGTACGAGGTGTCTTTTTTCCAAGTGAATCAATGGAAGCAAAAAAACGCATAGGACCTAATGGAATGTTACCAATACAGATGGATCCCATTTCAAAAATAATTGGTTATACCGAAAGAGAACTAGACTGGACAAGTAATCCTGAATTAAGACGAGCATTGGAAGAACGTATATATGGATTAAATGAAGCCAGGGAATTAACATCACGACAAAAAATTCTCGAAGAAACCAGATTTAAACAAGAGGAGGATATCACAAGATTACAAGGTTTCAAAGAATGGGCTAAAGAAAATTTTTTAGGTCTATCAGCATTAGCAATCTCTATTGTCGGTATCATAACAACAATCGTTGTGGGTGCCAGGAAAGCATTAATTAAAGGGGCTCAAGCCACTGGGAAATTGGCTAAAGCGTTATATAACCTCGGCAGGAAACTAGGACCACTATTAGCTCCATTACTGAATATCATCGCTCAAGCCATAACATGGGGAGCTAAAGGATTGGCATGGTTAAGCAAGAACCTGTGGCTGTTAGCTTTAGCACTAGCATGGTTTATCTACGACCAATACAAAGGACGAAGGAGAAAGAACTAAAATGTATATTAATATATACCAGTGAATAGAACAGAGAGTGAAATGAAACCAGGATTCAGAATATGCCAAATGAGCTCAATAAAGAGAGACAGAACAAGGCATACAGTAACTATGAACCCTAATAAAGCCTCACCAGGAGAAGAACTGTACATCGAGATTCCTAAACTAAAACAAGATAGTTCCTGGGTCACTGCACCTACTTTTCGATTTCAAAGTGAGTAACATTAAGACCAGTTTCTTGGACAATCTCTCGAAGATTCTGCAAAAACGATTGAATATCAGAATAGCTGGAGAAACTGTATACGATAATATGGTGAAAGTTTATATAGTATCCATAAGGAACTTTATAAAACAAATTCACAAAGAGATAACATGATCGAATACGGCATAAGTTTTTAAAATCTAAGAAAGTTAATAAGCAAAGACGACTCTGGCGCAACTTCTGGTGATGCAACAAAGGTCTCTGAAAAGTTAATGTTCGACATTTATGGCACAAAGCAGAAAATATGTTGAGATAGAGTTATTACAGACCACGGTTTGTATGCACTATTTCAAATGAATAATAATTCCAGGTACATAGTCACATTACCCCAATCAAGTGAAATATTGGTTGCACAAAGCGGTCAAACACTTGGAAATTATAGTCTAGAAAATCTTGAGTTGGAATACGAAACCATTGATAATAGTTCTATTGCCGAAGATATTTCATCTCTTTTTGCAGCCGGTCGCTCTCTATCTTATGAACACGTAACTCTAATGAAAACAGTAACATGGTCGCCCGCTTCCACTCTCATCAATGAAAACATAGATATACTTCGAAAATCTAAGAAAGCTATCGTTCTGTTGTTCACTAAAACATCAAGGATAGATAGCTAAGAATTCATATATCCAAATGTTTCCGAGGTAAAAATAACAATAGAAGGAGTTCCAAACCAGGTATACTCACAACGAATTACAAAGTCAAGATTCTACGATGAAGCCCTACGACTATTTGGGTCAAAAGACGAAAAGGACCAATATATGACACCTCAAAAGTTCTACAAAGATAAGTTTTCTCTCGTTATCGATCTAAGATCTAACGAAGAGGTCAATAAACAGGTCACGGTAAAAAGATCGTTAACACACAGAATGATATCCTACTGGAAATTAAAAAGACAGCACACCCTGGAAACATCAATTGTTACATATTCGTAGTATCCGATGGTCTTGTCAATTTCATTAACAATGATTTGAAAAGTATTCAATATTAAGTTATAATGTATTATATAGATGGAGACACCTTTCAACATGATAATATGTGGTATGACAAATTGTGGCAAAATATGTTTGAAAAACAATACATTAAACATTTTAATAATAAAAATTAGCGATATAAGTGCTACTCGACGTTTCGATGTCATCTTGACATCATTTTCAAGAGAGATTAAAATAATTTACAATATTAGAATTTAAATAGAATCCTAAAGAATATATTACAATGAAATTATACTAAGTAAAATAAATAATTAAAAAAGTTTTGACTTAATCGAGTCTGATTGTCCGTTTAAACTAGGTCTATATTGTTTTATTAACAGCATCTCATAAATTAAACAATCAAATTTACTCATGCATTTGCGATGAACTAAAAATTGTTCACTAAGATTATCCAATTTTGAAGAACTAAAAATAATATGAATGACATTTTCCGCAGATACTTGGGTCATAGTTCCAAAAAAGAAAGAATTGGAATAATTGAAAAACTAAAAAATAGTAAATACGCAACTCTTGAAATCAATTTACGCTATCCATTCGATTATAAAATTTCATATCCGCAAAAATAAAATATGTGTTATCCCCTCGCCCACCGCGCTTCGCGTGGTGGGAGGGCCGAAGGCCCGAGCGGGCGAGGGTACTAGTCTTGACGTGCATGGTGTCCTTTTACACGCGTGGTGATTACTAAGGAGAAAAATTTTCGCTTTGTGTATGAATCTTTCTTTATATATATATATATATATATATCCATGGTGTCTTGTCACTTAAAAATGCCGTGTGCCAGCTCGGGGACTGGTATGTTGTTGAACAAACCGTACTTAGGTACCGTATTGAAGCAAATCGATTTGGTCTCGTTATTTTTTCCCTTGTATGGATCTCTCGCAAGTTGTTTACATTATTTGAACACTGAAGCCAGTAAATGATTTAAGACCGGCAAAGGAAATGGCTTTCTTGGTACCTGCGGCTGGTTTCACCACCTCAGTAAGTGGACAATTTATGACTTGATAGAGCAGTTCTCAAACTTAGCTCCTTGGAATATGCATTTGCCAACTGTTCATGTTTTGCAGCAACGCTTTGCCTTGGTTCTTTCTGATTTATATGAACAAAAGACGTAAAGGAACTCGCTTGCTCTCAGGACATTTGCTAAGCGACTAACTGTATTAAAACGACATTCTTCGCTGAAGTTGAATAGATGTCGATTAGTATAAATCTTGGGACTTTTCACGTTCTGGTAACCACTTACCTGAGCTGCACAATCGCAGGTAAGTCTGAATCGAGTAGCTTTGAAGTACAAGTTTTGCGAACGGAATTGTTTTGAGCAGCTTTCAAAAGTAGCTTCCCGACTTCATTCTTCCCCAAGGGAGACTTCTCGTACGAAATATTACCGCCAGGATTTTGCTGGTGTTTATTGGTAAAGTAGAATGAAGATTTTGGTTCATTCATCTCTGTACGACGATTATTTTTGAACATTTTGCAGTATTTAAGCGGACAGCGTTCATGGTCAATTGTTTGAGAAGTGGGATAGAACACTCGTCATCCAGAAGAGTTGTCAAGGCCATGACAGTCTTCGGATGCTTTCTCCGCTTTCCACACAAAGATTTCATTGCCTCAATCAGGATATTTTTTGCTGTGAAATGTCACCCCATTGAAGACATTAAGATGTATTTTTGGCTCGAAACAAAAATGCAAGGTAAACAGCCACCAGGTAGCTCGCTGCAAAGCTACTTGTTTTTGGTCACCAAATTATCCTTCGGCAAAACAGTTGTCCGCTTCAGTCTCTCTCACTTCAAGAGTGATTTGTGCATGATGACCTTTACCGTATTCGATCGGTAATGCTTTCATCAGGATTTTAAAACTTGTCAAAAAAGTTTAAAGCCGTCTGTGTGTAAATTTACCGTTGAACCGTTTGTGTTGAGGTGCCACTGAATGCTGAGTTGAAAATACGCAAGAGTTGCAGGTTTATACGCCATTTTTCATTTTTATTGATGTTTTGCCTTGGAAAAAGTACGTCTTTTACTTCCCTTTTCTAGTTCTTCTTTCGACAAAACTTGCACAAGGTTTGCTTGTCATATCTTGTTTTATGTTTTGTATTTTCTGATATTTGGCCAGCGATAAAACTGCAGAACTCGTTCATGTTTTGTTTACTTCGTCGATTTCGTAATTCGTTTCATCTTCGTCACCAAAGTCTTGTACTTCCGGATGAATACTTAACATAAACCCTTATCATAGCAGATATTAAAGACATTTGTAACAAACTTTGAGATAATGTATAATTTATCAATTTTTTAAGTCAAAAAAATGTCAGAAAAATATTCAATCAAGAGCTGTCCGTAATTCCGGTATCCGTTTAATAATCTATGAGAATGCTCCACTTTTAAGACGGAAAGTCTGTTTGGATTGTTGTTTATTTGCGGCCAAATTCTGAGTGGATTTTTTTTATTGCATGTCCTCTTCCAGTTGTAGTCAGGAGGATTTGTCTTTTTGAAAATTTTGAAAACTTATCATTGTTACTTGGATTCTCCAGAAATTTTTTTGGAGGGTGGGCGAGGGGTTGTTGCGTGCACGTATTTCTAGTTATATATACAATGCCACGAAGGAAAAATACAAAACTTCGTACCATTGATGAGGTAATTGATGAATTTTCAACTGTTGAAGGAGAAATAAATGATATATTAAGTGACAATGAAGAAAAAGTTGAAAAAACTGAAAAGTTGAAAATGTTTAACCTCAAATAGATACCACAGAAAAAAAGAGAAATGAACTCATGAAATTAGCTGAAGACGGTGATTTGGACAAATCGGTGGCTTATATAAAAAAGGCAAGCCAAAAGGTTATAAATAAACTATACACTGAATATGAACGTAAAAGAATGCAAAAAGCTAATGAGTTCCTAACTGATCTATTAATAAGTAAATTCTCTAACACATTAGGTAGCCTTGACGCTATAGAATCTCCTGAGGAATTAACAAATGACTTGAAAAAAAATGAATTGTTGAAAAGAGATGTGTTTTCCTTAGTTGAAAAAATAAGTTCATATATTCCATTTTTGGGAATTCTATCAGGTGGAATCACTACCGCTAAGCACGTCTGCGATCATAAAAACAAACAACAGAACAAGACCAGTAAAGAGGATAACTCCAATAACTAAAATGATAGTTCGCGACCTTCTCTCTTCATTTTATTGGAAAATGCCATATGGTTTCACTTTATTGTATTTACACGTTTTGGTTTCTATATGACGGTACCAGCACAGTATGACCCTAATTCTGTAGGAAAAAAAACATTATCGAATTTTAGTGGGCTAAAACAGCAGATAACATCGTCTGCAAAAACTATGTTGGCACCGCCATATCCTATACTACTCATATGAGACAATTGAAAAGCATTGGAAGTGAAGAATCGTGGTTGTGGTTGAAGGATTGAAAGATAAAGAAAGAAACTGAAGAATTGCTTCTGGCTACACAAGACCAAGCACCTTGGGCAAATGTGATCAAAAAGCAAATAGATAAGACCCAGGATGATTGTTAATATAGAATGTGCAAGGAAGAAGAGGAAACAATTACCCTTATTATACGTCATTGTAGAAAGTTAGCGTAAAAAGAATATAAGACAATACACGACAACGTGGCGAGAGCTCTACACTAGAAGTTATGCGGAAAAAATTATTTATATTATGAAGCAAAGTGGTATAAGAACGAACCAGAAAGTGCGATGGTAAATGAAAATTACAAGATTTTATGGGATTTTACAATTCAAACTGATCGTGTCATTGAAGGAAAGAGATCGGATATTGTGGTGAAAAACAAGCGAACAAGAACACGTGAAATAATAATAATAACAATAAAACGAATATTTATACAGGATGGACACTTCAACAGCAAGAACTGCTGTTATCAATGTGTGTCCTGTATGCATGCAATAAATAAAAAGATAAAAAGGGGATATATTACATATAACATAAAGTATAGAAATAAATCAGGCTAGAGTTAATATTAAAAATATTAATTAATTGATTGATGTAGCCTGTCCCACGGATAGGAAAGTGGGAATAAAGGAAGAAGAGAAACTTGAGAAATACCACGATTTAGCCAGAGAAATTGGTAAATCATGGAACGTAAAGGTTAAAGTAATCCCTGTAGTAATTACAGCATTAGGAACAGTGCCTAAACAACTAAAGAATATGATGAAGGAGATGGGAATACCTATCAAAGATGCACAAATTCAGATGACAGTATTGTTTGGGACGGCGAGAATTATTAGGAAAGTACTTGAAATCTAATGTTGCTGGATGCAACTTGATGTTCAAGTTAATATCCAGTATACAAATGTATATTGTGCGTGACAATAATAATAATAATAACAATAAATGGCTTGAGGATAAGCTGTGTAGGATAAGCTCTCCAATGTCCTGCTTCAAATAAAGCCTCTGACAAACTAGTCTAATTCCTGGCCTTCTCGTGGCGGAACCGTTATAACCAACAGGAGAATGGCAAAAGGCGGGTGTCTGGCGCCCAGAAACCAGTAGCTTCGGATAGGTGGGGCTCGTCAGTTTTGGTCAATAGCCCACATAAAAGAAGGCGAATTCTGATTTCAAAACCAGGGTAGGTGGGGCTCTTTAACCTTGGTTAGTAGCCCACCTAAGAGAAGGACAACTCTGACTTTAAAACCAAGGCGGGTATGGCTGTATTACCGTGGGATGTAACTCACATAATGGTGGATCAATGAAGATAACAACCATATACTCTGATGCCTTGAAATTCCAGGTTGGCATCTGGCGGGGTAATAGTTTGCCATATCATCCTCATTAATATGATGGAAAGAAGAAATAGAAGCTTAGATAACGACGTGAATGGGGCTGGGTCTGTAAGTGAAGGTCTCTCTTCCGGCGGGTGTTCTGTGGAACAGCAGCACATGATTACAGTAGTAATCATGCTACTGCTGTCATTACAATAATGAAATTGGAAAAGGCGGTGAACGTAGCTGTTATGGAATGTTTCTATTTAAGTAAACTATTTACAGAAGAATGGAAAACCAGTCGTGGTTACTGGCAAAAAAACGCAGAGAATATGGAGAGAGAGAATTATTTTCAGTATCAGAGAAGAGATTGTGTGACCAGGAAAGAATGATTAGGAAAAACGAGTGGTTAACGGCGATTGAATTGGAAGAAATAAGAAGAAGAGTGATACAGGAAGAAGAGAGAGATGAAGAGAAGTTGGCCACAGTGGGAACAGAAGAAGAAAATGGCAATAACAGTAAGGACTGCACAGACAGAACTAATAGTGGACAAGGGATAGAAAATATAGAGGAAGAGAATAATGTCAACAAGCAGAGTGCCAACACCGAAAACATAGCATTGAATGATTTTGAAAATGCATCGAATGAAGAGAAGGAAATGGTGAGAAAGACAGTGGAGTTAATGAAAAATCCAGACAGAGAAGAGTGGTGGAAGAAACAAGAAGGGTTAACAACGTGTTGAAACAACGTAGGTTACTAAAAACTGCTAGTATGTTAGTGGCGGAGAGGATAGGGATGAAGAAGAAAAATACAACAAAAAGAAATAAAAAGCTATCGTGGAAAAGACGGATTGTTGATATTAAGCAGATACAGAAAGACTTAGCAATACTGGAACTTAAGTGAAGAAGGGAATTAAGAAGGGAAGGAAAGTACAAAGTATTGGAAAGGAAGTATAACGTAAAAACAAAAGGTATGACAGTTGTTATTGAGGAGTTGAAGCAAAGAGTAATTGCAAAAAAGGTGAAGGTGAAAAGGTAAGAGCAAAGAATAAAACAGTATAGACAAAATAGATTGTTCAGTGTGGATCAGAAGAGGTTTTACCAAGAAATAAATGAGGAACCCTGGCTAGAAAAAATCATACCTAACGCCCGGGGACGTAGCGAGTGGGGTGGTGTGGGAGGTGCGACACCCCCCAACTGAGACGATGCGAAAAAATCAGGTAAGTCATGAAACAATCAGGTTAAAAATCAGGTAAACGACTCAGGTAAACAAATCTGCTAAGGGGAGAAAGACAAAAAATATTGCGGTACGGAAAATCAGGAAGATTAAGCGAAGTTAGCTTGGATATGTGTGCGAATTTCTTGTATCAACATAACAGTGATAACAGGTTTAATTCATTTTGGTTTAATTTAGTTTAGTTTACCATCAAGAGAAAGCAGTTCTTCAAATTGGATGTGTATAACATATCCGACACTTCCCGCAGTCACAACGCAAACGAAAGCTGACACATTTGGAAAATAGTTAAAATGCTTTAACTTCCCGCAAAATTGCCGATAATATTAGATTACACAAGGCCATAGGCATTAAGTAGGAAGGGAATGCCATCATTCGCTTTGGTTATAATTGCTGCCTAAAAGGCTAAAATCGTCGCTTCAGCACAGCCGAGGGTACTGTGTTGTAGTACAGGTTGTTTTATAAAATTTTGTTATGTTATTCTCATTTAAGAAATTACGGTGCCTAGCTTACTATGGGCGATGAATATGGGACGTTTTACTGCACTTTAGTCTTTTCTAGGCAAATGACGCCGCGTCGGCGCGGTGACAGTCTGACAGAATATCATAAAAGGAATGTATAATTTAATATCTCTCAAAACCTTCTTAATTGAGGATATGGTAAGTTTTGTACGGTCATTCTATTAATAATTGCATATTTTGCTACATCCTGCAGTTCGGCAACAAACTAGTGACGGAGTTTCTAAATCTGATTATAATTTATGGCCCGACAAGGCTTTATTATATATATTTCAACTTTTAAGTTCGGAAAATTACATTATATAGAATAATAGTCTATGCAAGACTACCATGAAACGTAGGAAATTTGAGCGGTCCAACCGAAAGCGCGTCGTTTACTTGCGATGTGACAAAGTATTAAACGCAGATAACACGACACATCATCAGGAATCAAAACACGACGGTCTGACGCCTAAGTTTAAAGATCTAGAGAAAACATTAACTTGCTGTTAAAACATGGATAGAGACTCATATTTTGCCTTTGAATTTTAGCCAAATATACATTTAAGCTTGTCTTACATTAATTGATTAATATTAATAGTATTCCTATATTATATTACTACACAGTGTAATTTTACGTAAACTTAATTACTCTATACCACAAAATTCGGCGGATTAGTTAAACTATGCGGATTTTGAAAGGAACATGTAAATTCTATTATGTACAAAGATTTTATATTAATAATAACAATAACCAGAAGATATTAATTAAATAATATTATTATTACCATGCATAACATGCGCAGAAAATACTAGGTATGGTCAAATTCAGAAAAAAGCCAAAATATTAGGGGAAAAATTCAGGTAAATTTTCAAAATAGTTTTTAAAATCAGGTAGATGACTACATTACACCCCCAACTACCACGACTTCGCTACGTCCCTGCTAACGCCGAAGAAAGCAAACTGTTCTGGGGAGGAATTTGGGATGAAGTGAAAGACCACAATAAGCAAGCAGAATGGTTGGAACAAATCAAGGAAAATGTAACATACTCTTCACAAGACGATCTACAGATAACTAAGGAGAAAGTTGAGATGCACAGGAAGATGCCTAATTAGAAAGCCCCAGGACTTGACCGAGTGCAAGGCTTTTGGCTTAAATATTTGACATCATGCCATCAAAGAATAGCAGATCAGATGGAAAAAATCTTAAATGATGAAGACGAACTTCCTGAGTGGATGACGTCTGACGGAACTGTGTTATGTGTGAACGATCCAACGAAGGGTAACGTTTCAGACAACCTTCGACCTATAACTTATTTGCCTTTAGTGTAGAAGCTCATGACTGGGATTATCACTGAAAGTATATACGGGTTCTTGGAGGGTAACATGGTGCTGCCAAATGAGCAAAAAAGATGCAGAAGAAATAGTAGGGGGACAAAAGACCAGCTATCATAGATAATATGGTTCTGAAAGATTGCAGGAAGAGAAATACCAACCAGGTTATGGTTTGGATAGATTATAGAAAAGCCTATGATATGATATTACACTCGGGGATCACTGAATGTTTAAAAATGTTTGGGATTGCTGAGAACGTGGAACGGTTTATAAGTCACAGTGTGTCTGAAGGGAAAACAGAATTGACATCAAGTGTAGAGAGGTTAGGACACGTACAAATCAGTACAAGTATATATCACTGAGTCTAGTATTAAGGAATGTGTAAGGGGGATACGAGTTCAAAGGTAAATAGCAAAGGATCAATTACTTGTTATTTATGGATGATCTAATATTATATGGTAAGAGTGAAGTTCAAATTGATTCCTTGGTCAAGACTATACAACTCGTTAGTACAGGTTGGGAATGGAATTTGGTATCAAGAAATGCGAAGTGTTGATCCTGAAAAGAGGAAAGGTTGTAGAGTGTGAAGGTATTGTTTTGCCAATTGGAGAAACGATAAAAATTGTTGAAGATGAGGGATATAAATATTGGGGGATCTTAGAGATGGACGAAATTAGGGAAGAGGCAATGATAAACAAGTTCAAGAAAGAATACTTGAGAAGATTGAGATTGATTTTAATGTTAAACTGATAGTTTCAAACGATTAACTGGTGGGCGTTAACAGTACTCAGGTATGGAGCAGGAATTGTTAAATGGAGTAATGAGGAGTTACAAAGCTTGGATAAAAAGTCGAGGAAATTGCTAACAGTGCATGGTAGCTTTCATCCTAGAAGTGATGTAGATAGGTTATATCTACCAAAAGGAAAAGGAAGAAGGGGACTAATGAGTTGTGAAAGTTGTGTACGAGCAGAAGAGAATGGTGGTATGTTAAGAATACCGTAGAGCCGCTGTTAGTACTGGTTAGACAAGGGGACATAATCATTACGGAAGAATGTTTGACAAAAGAAGGGTACAAGAGAAGTAAGACAGAGGAAAGAGAGCAGAAGTGGAGCAATAAGATGTATGGCCAATACTATAGGGAGACAAGTGATGACATTGACAAGGAGAAGAAGTGGTTGTGGTTGGAAAAACTGTGACTTAAAGACAGAAACAGAATCTCTTATCTTTGCTGCGCAAGAACAGGCATTAAGAACTAACTAAATCAAGTTCAACATAGATAGGACTGTTGAATCACCCCTATGTCGAATGTGTGGTGAAAAGCAGAAAGTGTGGGACATTTGATTAGCGTATGCAAAAAGCTTGTTCGAAGGGGATATAAAAAAGACATGATAACGTGGCAAGAATAGTCCATTGGACATTATGTAGGAAATATAGCTTGAAGCGAGGAACTCATTGGTATGATAATGCCCTGAAAGGAGTGGTGGAATCTGATGAGATAAAGGTGCTATGGGATTTCATGATACAGTGTTATCATTACATAGAATATCGAAAACCAGATATAGTTATTGTGGAAAAAGAAGAATAGAAATGTTTAATTGTTGACGTTGCCATCCCTGATGATAAAAATGTTGGAGTGAAAGAAAAGGAGAAGGTTTGGAAGTATGACGAGCTAAAATGGGAAATTAAAGAGTTGTGGTCAACGAAGAGGGTAGATGTATTACCGGAAGTTATCGGATTACTCGGTACTGTGAGCAAGAAGCTGGAAAAATGGATAGATAGGTTAGGAGTAAAACTTAATATAGAACATCACCAGAAGACTTCGATTTTGGGAACAGCGAGGATATTAAGAAAGACTCTAGAAAGTTGAATGGACCAATGTTACCCTAGACTACTGGCTGTAGATGGCTGACATTGAGATTACCGGCAGAATATCAAGCTGTGAGAATTGAGAAAATAATAACAATAATAATGATAATGATAATAATAATAATTCAAATAATAATAATAATAATTTAAATAATAATAATAATTTAAATAATAATAATAATTATTATGTCTTTTGCGGCCTTACCTGGCGGGATGCTGGGAGCCCGTAGCAGGCCGGATGGCGTACAGGGATTTTGGCTGAAGAATTTTAAAGCACTTCATTGTCGCATTGCAGAACAACTTAATGTAATTCTGGAATCTTGCTCCGTGCCGCAATGGATGAACTAAGGAAGAACGATTCTCTGTATAAAGGATCCGTCACTGGAAAATGCTGTGGAAAACTTCCGGCCCATAACATGTCTTCCACTTATGTGGAAATTACTCAGCGGAATGCTTTCGGAAAAAATGTACGACCATCTTGAGACTAGACACTTACTTCCTGAGGAACAAAAAGGGTTATGGAAACGTTCAAGGGGGACTAAAGACCAACTCCTCATAGATAAAATGGTACTACGGAATTGTAAGCGTAGAAAAACGAATCTGGCGATGGCCTGGATTGACTATCGTGAGGCTTACGACATGGTGCCTCATTCCTGGCTTCTGGAAACGCTGGAACTTACTGGAATAGCTACTAATATCCAGCGATTAGTACGAGAGAGCATGCAAAATTGGAAGACGGTGCTTACATCAAATGGCCAAACTTTAGGGGAAGTCAAAATTCAACGAGGTATTTTCCAGGGCGACAGTCTATCACCCCTGTTGTTTGTCATCTGCTTGATACCGCTGTCGATTGTCTTGCGAAGCTGCAAAAGAAGATACCAACTAGGAAAGGATGCTGGGTCCATTAACTATCTGTTATACATGGACGACCTAAAGCTGTATGGAAAAGATGAGCGTGAAATTGATTCTCTAGTGAATACTGTCCGGATAGTCAGCAGTGATATCGGCATGGAGTTCGGCCTTAAGAAGTGTGGTGTACTCGTTTTAAAGAGAGGAAAGGTTGTGAAATCTGAAGGAATTGACCTCCCAGAGGGGCGACAGATGAAAACGGTAGAGGATGATGGATACAAGTATCTCGGGGTCCTTGAGTACGACGATCTGCTTCACGACAAAATGAAGGAAGCGCTGACCAGTGAGTACTTCTACAGAGTGAACAAGGTTTTAAAATCTAAGTTAAATGGAAGGAACACCATGCTAGCCTTGAACACATGGGCCGTGCCAGTGCAACGTTATGGTGCCGGGATAGTGAACTGGTCTAAAGCTGAGCTGGAGAACATGGACAGGAAGACAAGGAAACGGATGACAATCTATGGAATGCTACACCCTCGAGCGAATGTTGACCGCTTGTACCTTCCAAGACGATGTGGTGGTCGGGGGCTGATTGGAGTTGAGGACTGCGTACGTGCTGAAGAGATAGGCCTGTCCAATTATGTCCTGAAAAGTGAGGAAGCACTGCTTGGGGCGGTGAGGAATGAGAGTTTCTCAAACTCGGAGGAAGATGAGTCTGCCGAACATTTCAAAGAAAGGAAGAGGAGAAAAAGACTAGAGGACTGGAAGGCTAAGACATTGCATGGTCAGATCTTACGTCAAACTGAAGATATCAGAGATGGGGCATCGTGGGACTGGATGATGAGAGGAGACTTGAAAAAGGAGACCGAGGGTCTGATCACAGCGGCCCAAGATCAAGCGTTGAGAACTAATGCGATCAAAGCAAAAATCGACAAACAACAGCTATCTCCTTTATGTAGAATGTGTGGTGTGAAAGACGAGACGGTGGGCCACTTGTTGTGTGAATGTAGTAAGATGGCACAGATTCAATATAAACATCGACATGACAACGTTGCCAGGATTGTGCACTGGGCAATCGCAAAACAGCGTGGACTTGACGTCGAAGAGAAATGGTACGAACACAAGCCGGAACCAGTCATTGAAAATGCTACCATAAAAATGCTGTGGGACTTTACCATCCAGACGGATCGTGAAATTGAAGCCCGGAGACCGGATACTGTACTGGTAAACAGGAAAGAGAATGAGTGCATAGTAATCGACATTGCTGTGCCTGCAGATGCTAATATTGCAGCAAAAGAAAAAGAGAAGATCCAAAAGTACCAGGACCTTAGAAGAGAGATTGCACGTCTATGGGACATCAAAACGTGTGTGGTTCCAGTGGTGGTTGGTTCACTAGGTATGGTTACCAAGAACCTTGGCAAATACCTCGGGAAGATTGGAGTTCCAACAAAGATCAAACTCCTGCAGAAAGCAACACTACTCGGATCTGCAAGGATTCTGCGAAATGTGCTTGAGGCCTAAGGCTGTGAGATACAGCTTGCCCTCAGCGTACTAACATGTGACCAGCGGCTATTTAAGCTGAGTATTTTAAATTAAAATAATAATAATTATTATGTCTTTTGCGGCCTTACCTGGCGGGATGCTGGGAGCCCGTAGCAGGCTGAGACCCCTTCCACTGTCCTTAGTAGGGTGGTGTGCGAGTTGTAATAATAATAATAATAATAATAATAATAATAAAGGGCACTGGCTAGATCTTGCCTAGGCCGGTCTAGCATGGAGAAGTAAAACGACTCCTTGCCTACACTAGTCTGAGTGTTCACTTTGAGCAAGTGATAGTACCCTCAAGCCTGCCTACCAGGGGTTACAGGAAGGGGAGATGGGGCTCTTAAGCCGTGATGAAGGCAACCCATCTAGGAGAAAGAAAACTCCATTATAAGGAAACCCCAACAGGAAACCCGGGGGGATGAATCTCGTTAGCGTATAGCAATCGTCTAATGGAAGGGAAACTCCGACAGAAAAACCCGGGTAGATGGAACTCGTCAACGTGGCAGTAATCGTCTAAGAGAAGGAAAACCCTGACAGAAAAATCCGTCATCCCAAGGTGGAGTTATCTGCTGAGGGGATGCCAGAATGGTAGTCGACACGACAGAAGATTGCGAACATATAACTCACAGAGGTGGCAAACCTGTGTTTTAAGAAAAGCTTTGCCTGATAAACCGGGCAACTTCAGGCGGACGGACCATTCCCGTGTATGTTAAGCTTACCGGTAGTCCATATATTAACTGCTGGGGCATGAAGTCATGCGTCGACCTTTACCTTTAGAAGTAGATGCTCTAGACCGAACAAATGCAGTGCAAACTGAGAATAGTACTAGAGCACCCATAAACAACCGAGGAGAAGGAAGAGGCCGGAGTGGATTTTGGAGGAGAAAGTACTACACGTCAAGATAGAAACTGAGGAAAGAGAGAGAGGAAGCGGATTTACGAAGCGTGTTAAAAAGAGATGGTCAAATTAAGCGTAGACAAAGAAGACTGTCTCAGCCCAGAACCTAGGAGATAATGCCAGGAGGTTCAAATTAGAGAAGGAAGTAATGGTTCAGCTAGAAGGACGATTTGAGAAGTCTGAGACTGAGGCACCACCAGAGAGTATGCACTGGATGACAGAAGGTCCGATCGGTTGAAATAGATACGGAGGAAATGGAACGTCGACTTGGTTTCATGAAGGGGGTAGGTGAGAGATGGGAACAAGTGTTTGGAGAGAGGTCAAAAGATCAAAAGCTGAGAGAGCTAGATTGTGAACCTTGTCTTGGTAAGAAAGAGGAATGAAGAACGTGGGGAGGAGGGAACTGAGGCAGGAGTTGAAGATGGGGAATTGGAGGAGACAGAGAGATTGGTAGGAGTGTCAGAGAAGGAAGTGAAGCAGGAACCCGGTATAGGAACAGAAGCAGATGAAGCAGCAGAGACAGAGGGAGAAGAAGCATTAAGAGAGGTTTTCACAGGAGAGTTAGCACAGCTAACACCACCAAATGCGACCAACATCGAAGAGAGAAAAAGACTTCCGAAACTTAAAAAGCTGCCTCTAGAAATAGCACAGTGTGCAAATAAGATATTTAGCGAATATCTCAAAAGTAGCAATAAGTTGGATGAGACCACAGATGCAGTTTATGCAACAGGAAGGGCAAAAGCAAGATCACTGAATGCCAAGATGAGAGTCCTGGGCATCGGAAGGAGATTGAACGGAGAAGGAAATAGAAGAGAGAGGAAGTAGCGCAACCAGATTAAGGCACTGAGGCAGAGAACAGCGAGAGTGAATAATGAGCTCTATCGCCGGACACAAAGAAAAGCAACGAGGAAAGAAGTGAGGATCTTACAAGAATCAAGGAGGTATGTAGAACGAGGGTCAGCAGGCACGCAGGACCTTGTGGAGGCCTCGGAGAAGTGATTGGATGAGCTGAGGGTGAAGAAAGTGATATTGCTGAAAGCAGTAGGGAAGAGGAAGAGAAGAAAGAATAACGCAATGTTTGTTATAGATGAGGGGACTTTCGACAAGATAGTGAATAGCACCAAGGAATTTAGGGATAAGCCCCCAGCAATGAAGAGATTTGTGCAATTTTGAGGAGGTGTGTGGAAGCGGAAGATTACTATTGAGCAACCGTGGATGGAAAAAATCAAGGAGGAGTTGAGAAAGATCAGGGATGTACAGGATATTGAGATACGTGAGGAGACCGTTGTGAAAGTTATGAAGAAGAAGAAGAATTGAAACCTCGCCTGGTATAGACGGAATCCAGAATTTCTGGTGGAAGAAATTTAGTGGAACCCGGAAGGCTTTAGAAAGAACAATGAAGAGCTGTTATGATGATCTAGAAGGCATTTCAGAATGGATGATTTTAGGCAGGACAGTCCTTTCACCGAAGATCGAGGACTTGTCATTTGAGGAGGAGTACAGACCAATAACTTGTCTAAAATACCTCGTACAAGTTATTCACTGGTATGATAGGACGGTACATGAGAAATCATGCACGAAGGAACGGGATATGGAATGAAAGACAGCTAGGAACCTCAGAGGGAGTGTTGGGTACTGTTGACCAACTACTTATTGATAAATGTATAATGGACGAGGTGAGAGAACACAAGAGGGACCTGGCAGTCACGTTTTAAGACCACAGGAAGGCGTACTACAAAATCCACCATGACTGGATGGTGGTTGGATGGGGGTACCTAAGCCGCTTATAAATGTGCTACGAAAATTGATGAGCAGTTGAAAGACACGGTTAGAGTTGAGTGTTGGAAATCACAAGGTACAGAGTAGATGGATTAGAATACGGTGTGGTTTTTTACAAAGGGACACTTATTTACCGGTAGGATTCCGTCTGACTGAGGTCCCAGTTACAATGCTACTGGAGGAAACAACAGGATATAGGATGGGACCCCCCCGTGAAAGACTCACGAAGAGGACGCACAGCTTATTTATTGATGACCTGAAGACCTACCAGGAAAGTCATAAACAGTTGGAAACTGCTAACGAGATAATCGTAAAAGCTAGAGACCATGCAGGGGCAGTGTACGGGGTGAAGAAATGTGAGGAGATAGTATTTAGAAGAGGTAAGATGACTAAAGGCGAGAGCCTAACTATATTGGAAGAGAGGGAAGAGGCGCTGGACCCAGAGAAAGACGACTTCTACAAATTCCTTGGAATAGAGCTGGGGAAGCGGATCGACAAAGAGAAAGTAATGGAGAAAATGAAGGAAGAAATGCGAAAAAGGTTGGAAAACCTCGTGGAGCTTGAGCTGCATGATAAGAATCTCATGAGAGCGATCAATTGCAGAGTCATCCCAGTTGAGGCCTACGCCATGAATGTATGCCAGTTCACCCAGGAGTTATACGACCTTGACATGTTGGTGAAGGATATTCTACGCAAGAGAGGTACGCTGAGCCAACAGGCAGGTGATGAGAGACTCTACCTGAAGAGACAGGATGGAACGCGCGGTTTGAAGAGCCTGCGGCGGGTTTATAAGGAAACAAAGGTGCGGTTGGCAACGTACATGTTTTGTTGCACGAGTCGCTGGATAAAAATTGCTTGGGAGAGAGAGTATAACAGCGAGTACAAGAGCTTAAAAAGGGAAGCAGGACAAGTGCTGCGCGAAGTTGGAATGGAAGTTGAGTTCAGGGAGGAAGAAGTTTGGAAAATGGTGAGAAGACGGAGAAAGAATGGGCAGGATGCTGGGTTGAGCTGAAGAAAGGAATGCAGAACGGATATACAGAGAAGTTGAAGAACGATTATAAGCAGAAGGGTATGCAGAGTCAAGTGTTTGCAGGGCAGGAGAACGAGAGCCTTGTGTGGTTAAACCCAAATATCACACCGAAGAAGACGGCTGGAATCATGGTTTTGTTGGAGCAGATGGTGGAGACTCGGAAGTGGAAAGTGTTGCGTGAGATGGGAGGCGGGGATGGAAAATGTAGATTGTGCAGGAAGTATGATGAAAACGTTCAACACCTGCTTGCAGGGTGTGAGATTCTGGCAGGAACCGAGTATCTTGGTAGGCACAACAATGCCTTGATGGTACTGGCTGTTAGCTGGGCCATTTGAGAGAGAACTTCTCCCAGATGGGAGAAAGGCCATGTCCTAAAGGGAACGGGTTCAAGTTGTGTTGGGACTTCGAGAAAGACCCGCTCTGCACGCAGACCAGACTTGACATTAGAGGACGAGAAAGCGTGGAAGATCTGGTTAGTGGATATGTCATACCCTCCCGAGCAGAACATCGAGGAGGTGACGAGAACGAAGTTACAGAAGTATCAGCAGCTGGCATTCGAAACCAAAGAAAAGAGAAGAATGTACAGAGTGGAAGTGGTGTCAGTAATAATTGGGTGCCTGGGAGGTGGTGTCAAAGATGCAACCAGAGCAGTGAGAAAGATTACTGGAGATGAGGACAGTGTGATTAGGATAATCACTACAATGCAGCGGACGGCGCTTTCTGAGGGGGAATCAATAATTAGGAAAGTGCTTGGTAGAGTGGTACAGCCAGAGTAGTGAACGTACAGCCGAAGCGCGCCAGCCTTGGTGTGAACCAATGGGAACATGTGTACCTCGGTTACCTCCCAGTAATATTTGGTGGGAGGGAATAATGGCCAGAATATGAACTGGCTAAAAAGAAATATACTAATAACAAGTAACAATTAAAAGACAAGGTATGGTAAGATAGGACTGTATGGAACACTGCTTTGCTTCAAAAGGCTTGTTTGTTGGGACAGCAAAGATTCTGCGCAGAGTCCTGGACACCTAAGGCTACGAGACGTAGCTTGATGTTCTGGGAAACAACAATACCACCGATCATAATATTTGGTGTGAAACACGAAAATAATAATAAATATAATTATAATAAAGTGTACACTTGAAATTATGCAAGAAGTCAGGTATTCCCTGCGAGGAATCATGGTGTAAGCATACACCTAAGTAAGTGAGTGAAACAGATAAATTCAAGTTATTATGGCACTTTACGATACAAACGTACAACAAGCTGGATCATAATAGACCACATATAGTTCCAGTGAATAAATCTAGGCTGTCATGTCTGTTGATAGATATTTCTTGTCCCTTCGACACAAGAACTGTGAAGAAAGGAAAGGAGAAGATTGATGTGTATCAAGATTTGAGACGAGAACGAAAACGATTGTGGAATCTCAAAGAAGTAAAGATTATACCGGTGATAATTGGAGCCCAGGGAACAATTGGAATGAATGATGGAAAATGACTTTAACAGATTAATATTAATTGCAGTACACACCTCTTGCAGAAAGTAACTTTATTAGGAACGACAAGAATAATCCGAAAAGTTTTAGATACCTAAGGGCGAGAGACTTGTCTTGATATCTAATTTATACTAAGATCATTTACCAGTGGACATTCATGTGCACTGTGAGAAGAGAGAATAATAATCATAATATAGACACTGGAGTAGGACAAGCTGGAGCTTCAGCGTACTACGGGAATATAAACGCTACCGCCCTCCACAGTCCAGGATGGCACCTTTGGCAATTGCAAGTGTCCCCAAAGCCACCACCGTTAGGGTAACAACTAACAGCGAGGTTACAAAGTACCAGAGTGGTCCCTGGCACCTTAAAGACTACTGCAGGAAGTGAAGGTGGGCCTCTTTAAGTCTTTTTAGACAAACCCATCTGAAGATAAGACCTCCAAAATAAAAATCTGTTCTCATAATATTATGATGCTGTTATGTTTACCACAGATGGTAATAACGACGTGAACTGGGTCCGGAACCAATGAAAGGGAAGGCCCCTCGTCGTGCAGGGGTGCACGGGGAGAGAGCAGCGAACCTCAGGTCATCATCATGTTACTGTTAGTTAGACAGGGTGAAGAACGAGATGAACGGACGAGTTGAACAAGCTTATCACGAAGTGCTATTTGATGAGTGACCCAAAACGGAGGGGGACACAGGAAAAGGATGCTGAAGATCTGGAATGACATTGGTCTATTTGAATTTAATGAACAGAGACTTGTTGCTCAAGCACGAGCAATAAAGATCAATGAATGGTTATCGGAAGAGGAGATTGAGGAGATTAACCCTTTTGACGCTGGAGCTGCCCCATTGATGAGTTAAATCGTCTGGCGTTAGCCAGAGAAAAATCGTCTGACGTTATCCAGAGTAAAATAATATAAGTCTTACGCTGCCGGGAAAGAGTTGAGAGAAACATCAGTCAAAGGGAAAACGGTGAGGATATTCATAACTAATGAAGGTGAAAATACAAGACAATCAAGAACAGCCAAAGATGAAAAGGAAGCAAAGAATGAAGATACAAGAAACGCAGATGAACTAGGGACGGAGGTAGAAAGTACTGAAGATGAAATGGAAAAAGATGAACACGGAGAGAAACAAATAAGGCTTATGAAGACGTTGGTCGAAGAACTAAGAAATCATGAACCACTGTTACATAATGGCTTAACACATCGTGACCTCCTCATGAGGCATTTTATTTACTGCTATATAATAACTGTATAATAATAACTGTATAATAATAAAAGGAACAAAACATCACAACCACCAAACCTTAGACAGGTTGATCGGAAGAAAACCAGGGAGAAAACTGCAGAATTAGATAAAATCTACAAGATCAAGGCTGCAAGAAACCTTGTGGTAAAACTCTTGGAAGTAAAAGATAGCACAAGAAGAATAAAGAAACCATGGTGGAAGAGGCGAATTAAAGCACAAATAAATGCATTAAGAAAGGGCATCAGTATGTGGCAGTATATGAAAGAAGGAAAATTGAAGGTAGAGGTTATTAACAAGTTGAAGAGACAATACAACTTAAAAGTAAAAGGAGAAATTTAGTTATAGAACAATTCAAGCGTGAGTGGCTGCAAAAACAGCAAAAATAAAAAGATACGAAAACAGGAATGACCAGTTTAAGCACAGTAGAATGTTCCAGAACAACCAGAAACGATTGTTCGAACAGATTGATGATCAAGATAGACATGAAGAAATTATACCGGATGATGAGAGAAGTAAAGAATTCTGGAGTGAAATTTTTAGTGAAAGGGTGAACCACAATGAGAAAGTAGAATGCTTAAAGAAGACAAGAGAAAATTAAAAGATGTTTTCAGACAACCCTTAAATTATCATTACGCTGGTAAGAGTTACACGGCAAGCTAACAAAATGTCAAATTGGAAAGCCCCAGGACCAGACGGACTTCAAGGATTCTGGTTGAAATACTTGAAATTTACTAAAGTAGTATTTGCTGAAGCATTGAATAACTGTTTGGACCAAAAGGATATACCAGATTGGCTATCAAAAGGGGAAACAATATTGATAATGGAAATGTGGTCACAACTTTCCGACCAATAACGTGCCTAGCAATGTTGCGGAATTTAGTGACGAGAGTAGTCTGTAATGTCCGGATTCTAGCACATTTTATGAATTTTAATGAGCTTTCAAAAATTGTATCAACTTCCGGTAATTGGTGATGACGTCATCAACTGTCAATCATTCTAAAATTTTTGTGTGACCACACCCACTTCCCAAATCTGGTTCAAACCGGATTTTGGAAATCAGTCAATTTTCTCACATTCTCAAAATTGATCAATTTTCTCGCATTCTCAAAATCAGTCAATTTTCTCACATTCTCAAAATCAGTCAATTTTCTCACATTCTCGAAATTGATCAATTTTCTCACATTCTCAAAATCCATGTGAAAACTAAATTTTTGAAACAGAATATTTTGACAATTTCAAAATGTGACAAAAATCGGTTTTCCGCATTTTGAAATTTTTCAAAGTTTCAAATTTGGTTGAGATTTGGTCAAATCTTTCAAAGTGTCTTAGAGGGTTCAAAAACTTCACATTTTAGCTTCACATTTGTGAAACTTTTGTGTGAAAAGTTAAGCGCTCGCTTGCTGTGTGGGGGAAATCCCTAATCAACAGGAGAGGGAATTACCTTATTTTAACACAATTTTAAACAAACAACGTTGCTGTAAAATTTGTGGAAAAATTAGTTATTATCAAGAATAAAAAAATAATAAATAAAAAATGGGAAATTGTATATCATCAAAAACAAATAATAAAAATAATTCCAATAAGGATTCAGACAAGGATACAAAGTTAGATTTAAATCTTCATGGTTATCCACCAATAAATTTTAGAAAAATTCAAAAAAGTGGTTTTAGAATCGGAGCTCATGTTGATGTTGGAATGAAAGATTTTGAAGCTGGAATGACGTTTGGGAAAAATAATATACGTGAAGTTCAGTTTTCAGAAAATAATAACCATTTAAAGTTATTAAAATCTTTAGAAAATGAAGATCGAAGTTCAAACATAGAAAAAGATAAAATAATTGCTTCATTAATTGATTTAAATAAAAAAGAAAAACCACAAAAAGAGGATAAATAATTTTATAATTTGATATATATTATAAAATTAATTTGTTTATGTATCATCTGCTTCGAGGTCATGTGAATTTTGTGAATTTTGTGATTTTGTTTTTTTAGCACGTTTTTTAATAACATGTTTTCCAACTGTTATTCCACCAGATAATATTCCAAGATATGGTAAATATGGGGTTAGTTGTTGAACCGCAGATTTTACATCTCTTTTTAATAATTTATCTTTTACCAACTCTTTTTCCAATTCTTCACTACTTTCAATTGCTTCTAAACCACCTAATAAATCTGAAAATTTACTAATTAGTAAATCTGTTAAAAATATATTTGCTTTTTCTGATTGTTTAATTTCATATTCAGAATAAATTTTTAATATAACTTTATCGCTTGCTTTTTTCAAATTTTTAACCGATTGACTAATTTCGCCATCTTCAGATAATTTTATCAATTCTTCACGTTTTTTCATTACTTCTTTTTTAGCATCTTGCGTTTGCTTTTCTTCACTTGCGGTTGTACTTGTCTCAATTTGCGGAACTTCTATATGATCACTATTTTCACTCATTTATTTTATAATCAAATGGAAAAATTAAATTAATTTCCAAGCATGAATATTTTTTTGTTTTTAATGTTTCTAAAATTTTTTCCAATTCTGTGCGGTCATCCACACCTAAATATTCTTGAATTATTGTTGTCATATCTTTTTTATTTGGATTATAAAATGTGACTAATTTTGAAATATTTCTCTAATTTTGTGTAATTATTTTTGTAAATATTTTTTTTGTAAATATTTTGTAATTATTTGTAAATATTTTGTGTAATTACAACAACGGAAAGATTATAATGTCTAGCACTAAATCCTAATTTAACCAACTCACTTGTTCTATTTTTTACATTTTTTCCACTTGCACAATCATCTAATATAATTAAACTTTTACTTCCTTTTGAAGAATTTACTATAAATTTTAACCAATCTTCAACGTTGTCTTGATCGCAAGGAATTGTAATAAAATCTTCATCTTTATCATATTTCCAATTTTCATAAGTTTTATTCCATTCAAACGTCGGACAAATTAGAAAAATATAATCAAAATAGTTTTTATATTTTGATTCTATAAAATCTAAAAGATATTTTGTTTTTCCACAAGCAGTCATTCCAACAATTATCATATTAAATGGTTCAATTTCATAATTCATTTTTTATTTTTGTTTTTTAAAATTGAATTGAAGACAAATCTTTATTTACAATGTTTAGCAATCCATCACTTATAACAAATATATAACACATTACATTTGCAGGAATAGCAGTTTTTTTAATTTCTAGCAATAATCCAGATCGTGTGTTTACTAATTTTTTACCAGTTCTATAAACAAAGTTGTCATCTAATGTTCTTAAATCCACACATAATGCAAATGAATCTTTATAAAATTGTTCAATATCCATAACTGCATCACAGTCAAAATATCCACAGCGAAATATTCTAAATGCTTCTTCAAAAAATCTACGTTTGGGAAATCCTTGGGAATATATGCTATTTGGAACTCCTTCAACACTAATTTTGACTTCTGTTATATTTGGATAAACAAATTGCTCACTATTTGTGATAGTTTTATTTCTAAATAACAACACAACTGCTTTCATGCTCTTACGTGGAATATTTATGGTTTCATTATGTAAAGTTGCGTTTTTATCCCATTCTACTGTTTTCATCAAAGTTACATAATTATATGATAATGATCTTCCAGTAGTGTAATTTGTTAAAACATCAATTGCTAAATCTTGGTTTTCAATCGTCTCATATTCCAATTCTAAATTTTCCAACGAATAACCACCAACACTTTCACCACTTTGTGCTATCATAATTTCACTAGCTTTTGGAAAAGTTAAAATATATTGAAAATTGTTAATCATTCCATTAGGAGCATATAACCCATGATCTGAAAGTATTTTTTCTAATTTTAAACATTGTTTTGTTCCATAAATATCATACATTAGTTTATCAGAAACTTTTTCAGCAGTTCCACTTGTTGCTCCAGAATCATCTTTTGAAATTAATTTTCTTAAATTTTCTCGAGCGATTCCATATTCAACCATATCTGCTCTTTCGGATTCAGGTTTCCAAAGATCTTTGTAAATTTCCAAAAGAGATTCTCCGCTATTATCATAAACAATTTCTCCAGCAAATTTAACAACTAATCTTTTCTTTAACAATTTTGATAAATTATTTAAAAACCAAGACTTAGTATTTGCATTTTTAAAATTAAATAACAATCTTAATGAATCAGGAACAAGACACAAATTAGGGTTTAATTTTGGGATATCTATATAAAGGTCTTCTGGATTTACTGAATTCGGATTTAAAGTTACAACATGTCTTGTTCTGGTTCCTTTAATTTCACTCATTTTTGATCTTTTATATCCTGGATATAATTCGTTTTCTCTATTCATTTATTATTCTACAAAAAAATTTATTTTAATTTTTATTACCCTTTCGGTTTTTCTTTCGGTATTCCTTATATTCATTGTATAAAAAGTAAGTAATTGCAATAACTAATATCCATAAATTTTTAGCTAGAAAAGCAATACCTTTTGCTCCCCATGATAATATTTGAGAAATTAAATTTAAAACTGCTGAAATGACTGCACCAAAATTTTTACCTATATTTGCAATTGCTTTTGCTAATTTTCCAATTGCATTTGCACCTTTTTTTAATGTGTTTCTTGCTCCCATAACTATTACTGTAATTATACCTGCTATAGAAATAGCAACTGCTGATAAACCTGCGAGATTTTCTTTTGCCCATTTTTTAAATCTTTCTAATCTTCCAAGGTCAGATTCTTCAGCATTTTCATTTAAAATCTGTATTCCTTCTTCACTAATTGGTATTTCATTATTTTCAAGTCTCATTTTATCTGCTTGAAGTTTTGCAATTTCTGAAAAACTTTTATATATACTTTTTTGGGGTTCAGCTGTTTCTAAATCAGATTTATTTTTCCAATGTTGATACTCTCTATCAAATCCATCAATTTTTCCGCGTATAACTTCTTTTTTTTCATTTTCTGATAAATCAAAATAGTCTTTACCACCAACCGGAGAGACAGCTTCTTCAAAATTTAATAAACCTCTAAATTCTCTTAATTCATCTGAATCAAATAATGATCTTCTTTGATCATTTTCATCTTCATCTAATTTAATCAAGTTATTTTCATCAATTATTCTATTAACTTCATTATCAATTTGTGAAATGGTGCTTTCAACTATATTTTTTCTCTCAATCTCTTTCATTTCAAGATTTTCATCGTATATTTTTTCATCTATAATAGAATCTGATGTTTTTTTATATTCTTGTTTTGCTTTTTCAAAAATATCTTTGAATTCATTAACATTTAACTTATTCTTTCTTACAAATAATTCTGGTTTATTATTGGTAATATTACCAATTTTTACATCTTTGAAAATAATTGAAACATTTCCTTTTTCATCGTTAACAAACCTAGTTTTTTCTAACAATATATTATTATTTTTCCCATTTTTCTTTTCAGGAGTGAAACCAAATATATCTTTGAAAATATATTTTTTATCATTAGTTATTACTCTTTTAATTAATCCCAAATTTTTTTTGAATTTTTTAAAATTTTCAACCCTAACTTTATTTTGATCAGTTTGAATCATTGGGGGTAACAATCTAGTAGTTTCTCCAGTGTCTAAATTGGTGTCAGCATATTCACCTTGATCTTCCTCTTCACGTATTTTATCCCTCATTTCAATATTTTCTACACTGTTAAAATCATCATAATCTTCGCCGCTCATTTATTTTATATGCTTTTTGTTTTTTCAGTCACCACAGACAATTCTTGTACATAAAATTTTCCAATAATTGGTTCTCCTTCTAAATCTTCTATTTCATACATGTTTGGATCGCCTATAAATACTTTAGTAATTTTAAAAATTTCTTCTGTAAAATTTGCTAAATAACCTTTAGCAAATACATTCTTATATTTAGAAATTCTAACAGTATCACCAATTTTAAATTTGGGAATGGAAAATTCACCTGGGGATCCATACAGCGTAATCCATACTTGATACTTGTTAGAATCTTTACATCAACAGGTTTCATTTGAGTTGTCTTATGTTTAGTATTATTATAATTTTTTACAAGCTTGTCTAAAATGTCAATCCAATTATAAGTTTCATTGTTATAGAAGTATTTCCACATGGATGTTTTTAGAGTTCTGTTAAATCTTTCAACTATAGCTGCTTTTTTAACAGATTTTGTGGAAAAATATTTAACATCACTTTCTTTCAATAAACTTTTTACACCAACATTATAAAATTCTTTCCCTTCATCAAATTGAGAAACTTTTGGATATTCACCAAATCTTATTTTGAATTTTTTCAATAATTCATCCGCAGCTTTTGTCATGTTTTTAGTATCTTTTCTGTAAACAGGAATAGCAAATGCATATCGACTTAGAATTTCAACAGCTGTCAGTATCCAATAATATCCTTTGTTTTGTTTTTGATATTTTCTCATATCAATTAAGTCCATTTGTATTTGATCAGCTAAATCTTTAACAAATGTTTTTTGGAATTTATGTCTTCTAGCAATTGGTTTATATCTTGTAAAAGTATCTTGTGATTCTAACCATTCTTTCACAATTTTTCTACTAACATTTAATCCCTTTGGAAGTCTGTCTTTTACTTTTTGATAAAGTCTTTCTGCAGATTGATAACCTGTTTCTGGGTTGTAATAAATATCTCTTAACTCTTGTTCAATAACAAACATTTTATCACTCACTTTGTTTGTGTCAATGTCATTCATTTATTTTTATTAAAATAAATAATGAATAACGATAAATCTGTAGAAGAAGCAGAACGTAAATATTATGGAAAAAACTATGATTATGTTATGAAAAATATTAAAGAAGATGTTGAGCTGGAGAAAAAATATTTTAGAAAAAAATATCCATATCCAGATATGGCAAAGTTTTCATTCGAAGCTGATTTTGACAAAAATGCTGTTTTTCAAGGTTATCATGTTTGGTTTAAAAATTCACAATATATTTCAACAGACACAAATTCAGACACGTTTAAAAATGATCCAAATATGACAAAATATCTTTATATTAACAAACCAAAACCAAACTTCCCAAAAATTTGGAAAATTGGAGGAAGCATACAAGAATTACCAAAAGGTAAAAGACATGTTGATTATTCAGGAAAACATTATTATTTTGATAATTTTCCTACTCAATATGTTTTAAGTTATTCTATTAACCAGTTTAGAATTTATGTAAACAATACAGATTATTTTCAAAGTAATTTACCCGGATTGAATATAACCACAAATGACAATGCAAAATGGTCGCTTAAAGAACCATACTTTCAAAGCATTATAGGAGCATGGATTTCAACTTATGGATGTGGAATTTCAATGCAGCACTTATTATTTAATTCGAATACACCAAAACAAATTACATCATTTATGAGATTTCATGTTTATTTTACAGTTAGAAGAATTATGCATCAACTGAGAAATGGTGATAATGAAACATTTTATAAATTTAATGCTGGTTTTTTAAAAGATCATTATCCAAAATGGACATATCAAGAAATTCTAAAAATAAAAAATGAGCACCTAGGTCAAGATGTTGTTAAAACAGATCCACACAAAAGATATCAACACGGTCCAGGTCAAATTAGAGATACACAAAATGATTATAAAAAATTTGTTTCAAGATGGTCAAATGGTTTAACAAAAAATGGAACAGAATTATTAAATCAATCCATTGAAGCTTGTCTTTATTCAATCCTCGGAGCACAAGCAAGAACAAGACAAAGTATTGTTTCAAATAGAGCTTCAGCATTAGAAACACAAAAGGTTTTTAGACAAATTTTTGAAGATTCAATTATAAATTATGATACATCAACCTGGATAAATAATATGAATACAGCAGTTTCATCAACAAATGTGGTTTTAAATACTGCTATAAGCCCAACGTTATGGTTGATTCCATCATCTTTAATTATTTTAAAAGATCCTATTGAAGGATATAATAATAAATTAAAAGTTTCTGATGAAAATATGGTTTTTGGAATTAACGAAAATTTAAATTATTACGGGTCAAAGACCCGCGAAACAAAATTACAAGGAAATGAAGTAAAGAAAAATGAGTTAAAAAAAGATAAGAAAAATGAACCCAAAAAAGATTTGAAAAATAATACATTAAAAGACATTTCAAACCTTTCAGACCTTTCAGGTAAATCATCAAAAACATCAAGTGATAATTTATGGATTTTATCTTTATCAATAATTGGGGGAGTTTTAATTTCAAAATATATATTATAAAATAAATGACAAATCTTAAAATATTTATCAAACAAGACGAAACCGGTGAAAACTGTAAAAAAATAATTCAATTAGATGAACCACTTATATTAACTCATTGTGGAGGTTATATGTTTGTAAAATCAGTAAGTATATTTTGGAATTATAATAATTTAAATCAAAATATTCATTATACATATGATGGAACAAAAATTGAATTCAAAGACGGGTATTATAACTTTAATATTTTAAAAACTGAATTTGAAAACGTTGGAAAAATAGAATTGGAACAATTGAATTATAGTGGAAAATGTACAATAAAATCGGATAAAACATTAAATTTACAAACACTTGGTCCAATCATAGGATTTCCAGAAAATAAAGTAATACAAGCAAATACATTAACAGAGAGTGACAGTGAGGTAAATATTAATAACAACTTGGAATATGTAAACATAAGCTGTAATATAATTGATAAAAGTAAAAATTTTGTAAATGGTAAAAGAAGTGACATTCTTATTCAAATTCCAATAACAACAGAACAAACACTAAAAGGGAGTGTCTCAAAAATTTATCCACCTGAAGACAAAGGAGGGGTAAAATTATCAAATGGAATTTATAATGAATTAATATTCAAAGTAGAAGGAAACAACGGTTCATCTTCAATTGGAAATGTTTTATTAAAAATCAAAATTAAATAATTTTGTTATTATAAAATAAATGAGTTTATTCTATGGTTATCAAAGTGAGCATGAATCTTTAAAATCTGACCGTGGAAACGGTGTAACAGGAAAGCTGTCTACTACAGGAGGAGATATGACAGGAGACATTAACATGGGATCACATCATATCATAACATCAGTTGATCCAACGGAAAATTCACATTTAGCAAGAAAAAAATACGTAGACAACAAAGTTACAAACAGCGGAAATTTTCTGTCAAAAACAGGAGGCACAATGACGGGAAATATAAGTATGGGAAATAACAGAATTACAACAAATGTGAATCCTATGGGTTATAAAGACCTTTGTAGGAAAAAATATGTGGATGATCAAGATTCCAGAAAATTATCAGTGACAGGAGCAACAATGTCTGGAAATATTATAATGAAAAATAGTAAAATTGAAACAACTTTGGATCATGCAAGTGATAAAGATCTTTCCTGTAAAAAATATGTGGATGACCAAGATTCTAGAAAATTATCTTTGACAGGTGGAACAATGACTGGAAATTTAAATATGGGATTAAATAAAGTCTTATCAAACGCAACACCATCAAATAACAATGATCTCACAACAAAATCATATGTGGACGGAAACTTTTTGAAAATGGAAAAAGTCACATGGTTGGGTGTTGAAAGAAGTAAAATTAAAAGAGATATTTACACAAATACTTATCAAGTTTTAACCTCAAGAGATCCAGACTATAAAGATGCTCTTTCAAGAAAAAAATATGTAGATGATAGAGATAACACTAGATTACCTTTATCTGGGGGAACAATGACAGGAGATATTACAATTGGAAGTAATAAAATTATCACAACTTCAGATCCTACACTTGAAACACATTTAGCTAGAAAAAAATACGTCGACGACCGTGTTGACACGCAGTTAAACACAAAATTATCTTTAACAGGTGGAACAATGTCTGGAGATTTGGATATGGGTAATCATCATATTATTCACGCAGCAAATTATTCTCCTTCTTCTAATCAACATTCTGTAAATAGAAAATACGTCGACAACCGTGTTACAAATTGGGTAATTCCAAATACTGTTGCAAATATTTATAATTTGCAAATGGATGATGAATGAATTTTTGATGTGAAAGATGATGATAATTATATAGAATATACTGGAAGCAATAAAAAGGTTGAAAAACTTTTGAATTTGTCAAGAAAAAAAGATTGGAATTTCAAACAAGATGATACAAATAAACAACCATTTTTCAAAAAATCTACAATTAATAATAATTTTTATTGTATTCAATACCACACTGGTCTTGGATCAAACAGCAACAATTTACATTTAACTTGTGAAGAAAATATTTTAAGCTACCAATACTTGAATTTTTACTTTGTATATGGTTTAAAATCATTAAATTCGTCTAACAATGAGGTGTCGTTGTTTAAAATCACAGATAATGAAACAGTAAGTCAACCAACTCCTTTTGATTTTGGTATTTCTTATACTAATTCATCATTACATATCACAAATTCATCCCCGAATACAATTTCAAATAGCAGATGGCAATTGAAAGCAAATGCAACTCAAATAAACAAATTAATATGTCTTTCTGTTCATTGGGATCAAAGTAATCTCAGTGGTGTTAAAAAAGGAAATCTTTATGTGAATGGAAAAGAAATTTTTTCTTTCTATACAAATGCTAGAAAGTATCACACTCCAAATATGAAATTTTATCTTGGATCAAAAAATAAAGACCACGGAAAAATGGATGGAGAAATATTATATGTATATGTTTCAACAAGAAAAATGAAATATCCAGAAATTGTTTTAAACCATTATCTTCTTTGTAAAAAATATGGTGTTGATTTTGATGAAGATGAAATATTAAAATATATAAATAAATAAATTTTGAATAAATTTTATATAACTTTTGAATACACTTCAATAAATTTTAAATAACATTTGTGATTATTTAAAATTTACTTAACTTTTATTTAATTTTATTCATAAATAACTTTGAATACACTTCAATAAATTTTAAATAAAAAAATAAAGTTATAAATAAATGGCAGAGAATCATGAAACAATCAAAACAAAAAAAGAAAAAAAAGAAAAAAAAGAAAAAAAGAAAAATGTCTTGACGATCGTATACTTTTATATTTAATAAAACAATTGAATAACATTTGAATAACATTTGAATAACATTTGAATAACATTTGAATACACTTTAATAAATTTTAAATAAATTTAATAAAGTTATAAATAAATGAGTGAAACAAGTAAACAACCAAATGTTGAAAAAGTAACAGCAGTTGAAAAATCTGTTAAAGAAAAAGATCCAAGAAAAGTGGAATTGGGAAAAAGATTGGCAAAAATTTCAAGAGAAGCAAAAGAAAGAAAAGCAAGAATGCAGAGCGAAGCAGACCGCGAAGCGGGTCACGAAAGAACCCGTTTTGCAAAAGAAATAAATGATTACATAGATTTCAGATATTTTGTTGGTGGTGTGACAATTGTAGCTGCACTTGGAGGTTTATATTATGCATATAAAAGAGACAAAAGACAAAGCAAAAGCGAAAGTGAGCGAAGCAAAAGTGAGCGAATCGAACAAAGTGAAGAAAACAAAAAAGTTAAGACCATAAATAAAAATGACTATGAAATTAAATGCAAACCATCAAAGTGTTCGATTGAAAATCTGTAAGAAAATAAAGTTTGCAAAAAAAATTTTATATGTATAAATAAATGGGTGAAATGAATAGAAAAGAAGTTATGAATGAATTATATGATTCTACAATAATTACATTGGGTGCTGTTGGAGTTGGAATGATATCAAGAAAAGTAATTAGTGATGGTTTGTCAACTCCATCTAGTTTAGTTCCTACTTTAAAACTCGCAGCAGATGTGGGTTTATCATCGCTTGCAGTTAAATATGCTCAAGACAAAAAGTGGATTCCTTCTGATCCTTTCAAATCATAAAATAGAAAAAATGTATAAATAAATGGAAACAGTAGTTGGTGGATTATTTAATGCAGTTGCTTTTGCAGGTGCAGGATTTTTATTTTCAAAATTAAATCATTCTGGATATGAAAAAGAAATAAAAAGACATAATGAAGCAATTGAAAAACTTGCTAGAAATAAGGAAAAATGGTATGAAGATCAAGTAAAAAGAAAACAAGAAATTGAAAAATTAAGACAACAATTATCTGATGCAAATGCTGATATAAATAAGACAAACATGTCTTTGAAAAATCTTGCTGAAATAAATAATCATTATAAATATTTAAAAGAAGAAGTAAATGAAGAAGATGAAAAAGAACCAAAATTAGAAGATTATTATAAACCTTCAGATGAAATGAAAGAATATCAAAATGTTGTTTTTTTCGTAACCGGTCTTTCGGGTGGTTATGTAGTTTATAAATTTTTATAAAATTTTGTTTAAAAAAAACATCTTAAATAAATGAGTATCATTAAAGAAAAAACAAACTATATAGGTTACACTTATACTCAATTATGGAATATTGCAAAAGAAAGAAAAATAAAATATTTTAGAAGATATACTAAAAATGAACTTGAAAGAATATTGGGTTTTGAAATTAGTAAACCAAACGAAAAGTATGAAAAATATTGTAGAGAAAAAATGAAAAACCCAGTCTCAGTAATAGCTATAAATAGAGCAACTGGTGAAATCTTAAATTTTAAAAGTATTTTATCTGCTGCAAAAAAATTTTAATATGAATCCAGAAAGTATAAAATGGAGAATTAAAAAAAAAAAGACTTGAAATTTGATAATGAATCATTTTTGATTTTTTATGATATTTAAAAAAATTGATTTTTTTAAAATATTTTTTGTTTAAAGAAAAATTATTATATAAATAAAATAATGATGTCTTCAACAATTATTGAAATACTTGTATCAAAAAATTATAAATATACAAAAAGTAATATGTATTATACTTTTACCAAAGAAATTTCTAAAATTACTGGAGAAGAAATATTACCACATACTGAATTTTCAATAAATTATAAAGAAAAATGTTGTATTTTTGATGATTTTGTGCTTGATTATGAAAATTGTGAAAAAATTTATATACCTTACAAAATTATTTTAAAATGTCAACCAAAAATAGATCCACCATTATTTAATATTTTTATATTTAATAAAATTTAAAATAATATTAAATAAAGACAATGGAACTTCTTACATACTTTTCATTCTTTTCAAATTTTCCATATTTTATATATTTTTCAAATTTAAAAATTGCTAAATTATTAAAAGATTATATTACAAAACCTTATGAAATTATTAAAATAAATAAAGCAGCGAATTATAAATTTATGAAAAAGAATATTTATAAAATTTTTATCAAAAAAATTCTCAACATAACTGGTGAAGAAACCATAAAGACCTTATTAAAACGATCATTTATAATAAATTATAGAAAAAAAATTTATTTTTATGAATTCAAATATTTTTGTGGGTTTATTTTAACGTCTTTTAAACCTTATAAAATTATTTTAAATCATAACATTAATCCATTCATTAATATTTTTGTATTTAATAAAATTGATCTTTAAATCATTTTTGATTTTTTTTCAACCTAGTCATGTGACCAATCATTAAAAAAATTGTTTTTTTTAAATTATTTTTTGTTTAAAAAAAAATAATTATATAAATAAAGAATGAATACAATGAAAAGTTTATTGGACGAAGATGTTCCAAATATTAATACTCCTTTATTAAAGCCAAAAAAATATTTAAACATTAATAATTTGGTTGAAAGCTCAAAAGAAAAAGCAAATGATTTATTTAACACAACTAAAGAAAAAGTGCTTAATTTATTTGATAAATACACCCCCCTGAGGAATAACAAAGAAAAAATAACAAATTGGTATAATCATCTGAAAGACAATGTTTTAGATATATTTAACAAAATACAAGGTAAAGTTTCAACCCCAATTGCAAAATTTAAATTGGATAAAGAAGCTTTGAATGTAACAAAAAGATATGAATTGGATTTAACAAAATTTGAATTATCTTTATATGATCCTTTGAGTTTGTTGAAAAAAATAAAACCATTGATAATTAAAAAATTCAAAAAATATCCAAGCACAAAACAACAAATAACTCTTGTGTGTTTGATGTCAAAAACAAATCCAGCAACAGGAGAACAAACCACAGATAATGCTCATTTTCATAGTTACTACGAAGAAATTTTTGATGGAAGTAATTTTGATGAAATATATGAAAAAATGACTCAAAAAGTTATTTTAAATTTTGAAGAATTTTTAAAAAATTCAAGTTTGTGGAAATTTCACAAAGGATTGAAAATAATTCTTAATATTAATGAAATTAAAAGATTACTTGCATCATCTTATATTCCTACTCCAGAGTTTTTAAAAAATAAAAAAGCAATTATCAACCCAGAAAATGACCAAACTGGTGATCAAAAGTGTTTATTGTGGTGTGTTGTAATAAGTGAACTTTTGAAAACTAATCCTAACTTAAAAAATCCTGGAAGAATTACAAAAATTTTAAAAAAGAAAGCTGAAAGTTTGAATGTGAAAGATATTAATTTTCCTTGTGGATTTTCTGATATTGATAAATTTGAAAAAAATAATAATATTGCAATTAATTTATTTGGATACAACGAAGAAAAAAGATTTGGAAATAAAAATCATGAAATTTTTCCTTTGAGAGTAAGTAAGGTTGAAAACCAAGTTGGTCCAGAATCACACCGACCACATGTAAATATATTATTAATAACTAATGAAAATGGAGATAAACATTATTGTTTAATTAAAAATATGAGTAGATTGTTTTCAAACCAAGTCAATAAAAGTAAAGAAAAAATACTTGTTTGTAATTATTGCTTACAAAATTTTAGAAGTGAACAAACTCTTAAAAATCATTTAGAATATTGCTCAAAATATGAATGTGGAAGAACTGTTTATCCAAATAAAGGAGAAAAATTAAAGTTTAAAAATTATCAAAAAATGCATGATATTCCATTTGTAATTTATGCAGATTTTGAATGTAATTTAAAATGCGAGGATAAAAATATTGGAGATAATACAAAACAATTTCAAAAACATGAACCATCTGGATATTGTTATTTGATAAAATGTTTTGATGATAATTTATTTAGACCAAAATTATTAAAATATACCAAAAAACCTGGTGAAGATATTTCTTTAAAATTTGTAGAAAGTTTAGAAAATAATATTAAAAAAATACATGAGCAATTTAAATTTCCAAAAAAGATAATATTAAGTGAAAAGGATAAAACAGATTTTAGAAGAGCTGAGAAATGTTATGCATGCGGGTGTGTATTTGTAAAAGCAGAAGAAAAATCAGAAGAAAAATCTGAAAAATCTGAAAAAAATGATGAATGCGATGAATGCGATGAATTTGAAAAGATGGATAAATTATTTATGGACGATAAAATTAGTGCAGAAGAATTTAAAAAATATTTTGAAGACAGAGAAAAAGGAAAAGAAAATGAAAAAGAAAACGAAAAAGAAAAAGAAAAAGAACCGAAAAGAACCAATTTCACAGACAAAGTTAGAGATCATTGTCATTTTACTGGAAAATATCGAGGTGCTGCATGTATTAGTTGTAATACACAAATGAAAAAACCAAAATTTATTCCAGTTATATTTCATAATTTGCAAAATTATGATAGTCATTTGTTTATAAAAAATCTAGGTGTTTCAGAAGGTGAAATTAATTGTATACCCAACACTGAGGAGAAATATATTTCATTTACAAAAGAAATTATTGTTGATAAGTTTGAATCTATAAAAATAATTACAGAAAAACAACTTCAAAGTAAATGTAAAGAAAATATTATTGAATGTGAAGAATTACCATCAACTTGTGAAAACCCAAAGTATAAAATCAAAGAAATTATTAATGTTAAAAAACAAATTAGATTTATTGACAGTTTTAAGTTTATGCAAAGTAGTTTATCAAATTTAGTTAATAATTTAGATAAAAATGAAATGAATATTTTGAAGAAATTTTATAAAAATGAAGAACAAAGAGAATTATTAACTAGAAAAGGTGTTTTTCCATATGATTGGTTTGATAATATTGAAAAATTAAAAGAAGAAAAACTACCTGATATTGGAGAATTTTATTCTAAATTAAATGATAAAAATATAAGTGAGGAAGATTATAAACATGCGAAAAATGTTTGGAATAAATGTAATATTAAAAATATGAGAGAATATCATGATTTATATTTGAAAACTGATGTAATTTTATTAGCTGATGTTTTTGAAAATTTTAGAAAAGTTTGTAAAGAAAATTATAAATTAGATCCTGCTTGGTATTATACTTCACCTGGATTAGCATGGGATGCAATGTTAAAAATTACAAAAGTTGAATTGGAATTATTAAATGATCCACAAATGTATCTTATGGTAGAAAATGGAATAAGAGGTGGAATTTCAACAATCACAAAAAGATATGCAAAAGCTAATAATAAATATATGGAAAACAAATATAATCCTGAAGAAGATAATGTTTATCTTTCTTATTTGGATGCAAATAATTTATATGGTTGGGCAATGAGCAAAAAACTTCCTGAGTCATTTCAAATGGATGGTAAACAAAGAATTGGAAAATTGGAAAAAATATAGTTGTATATTAGAAGTTGATTTGAAATATCCAGAAGATTTACATGATTTACACAATGAATATCCGTTAGCACCAGAAAGATTAAAGGTTGGTAATGTTGAAAAATTAATTCCAAATTTGAATAATAAAGAAAAATATGTTTTGCATTGTGAAAACTTGAAGTTATATGAAAAATTAGGATTAAAAATTAAACGAATTCATAAAGGTATTAAATTTCATGAAGAAGATTTCATGAAAAAATATATTGATTTAAATACAAAACTGAGAACAAGCGCAAAAAATGATTTTGAAAAAGACTTTTTCAAATTGATGAATAATTCTGTATTTGGTAAAACAATGGAAAATGTTAGAAACAGAGTTGATATTCAATTGGTTAACAGAAAAGAAAAAGCATTAAAATTATTTTCAAAAACAAATTTCAATAAAAGAACAATATTTTCTGAAAATCTAATTGCGGTGCATATGTATAAGAGTAAAATTAAACTAGATAAACCAATATATTTAGGAATGAGTATATTGGATTTATCAAAGACTTTAATGTATGATTTTCATTATAATTATATCAAACAAAAATATGGCGAAAATGCATCATTATTATTTACAGACACTGATAGTTTAATGTATGAGATTAAAACCGAAGATTTTTATAAAGATATTTCTCCAGATGTTAAAAATATGTTTGACACAAGTAATTATCCAAAGGAACATAAAAGTGAAATAAAAATCGATACTGGTAAAAATAAAAATAAACAAAACATAGCAATTGACTGTCCTTATAGACACCCTGGTACTAATCTTAATCAATTTACCGAACAATTAGATAAATTAATTCAAATTCTTAACCAAAATAGCAATGAAATATATATTGTTGGTTACATGAATATAAATTTTCTCAAACACGGTAGTCATGCTCATACAGAAGAGTACTTGGATATGTTATATTCTAAAAACTTTTTACCTATCATTACTAAACCGACAAGAATAACAGACCACACTAATACCTTAATAGATCATATTTATACCAATACTATTCATTAGGTAGTAAAATCTGGCATTGTGTTGGCAAATCTCTCAGATCACTTACCTATATTTTGCATGTGTGATACCATTATTGGCAAAGAGAAGGTAAACTATCAGTATAGAGACTACTCTCAATTTAATGAAAAAAATTTCTTAAAAGAAATTAACTCTATTGATTGGAGTACCATACTCATTAGTAATGGTGACCTAAATGAAAAAGCTTCAAATGTAGTTAATTTAGTTAGAGAAACAGTAGATAAACATGCTCCAATTAAAGTAGCATCAAATAGAAAAATGAAATAATTAAGAAAGCCCTGGATGACAAATGGGATTTTAAAATCTATTCAAAGAAAACAAAAAATGTATCATACCCATTTTTCTAAACGCAAATATTCACAGAAAGTAAATAGTTACAAAAAGTATTCAAATTTATTAGATCGATTAAAAAAAAGAGAAAGCAAGTGACAATATTACACTTCTTATTTCATTAAATGTTAGGATAATCTTAAAGCAACATGGAAGCTCATTGGGACACTTATTAAGCGCAAAATGAAGGGGAAGTCCTACCCACCTAGATTAATACAAAATGGTAAGAAATATACCTCAAAACTAGATATTGCTGAGAAACTTAATGAGCATCTTGTTAATGTAGGTCCTAATCTGGCCTCAAAAGTTCAAGATAGCAATCAGGATTATTCAAAATATGTCAATAGACATCCTACAGATAGTTTTTTTCTTATCACCGACATGACCTGAAATTGTATCAAATATATTTCCTTCACTTGATATAAAAAAGTTCACATTAGACGTCCGAAATAAATTAGTTAAATTAGCCAAATAACCCTTATCAATAATTTTACTAGTATCTTTAATGAGTCAATTGAACTAGGTTTTGTTCCTGAAATATTTAAAATTTCAAAAATTACACCAATTTACAAGAATGATAATTCTACAGATCCTAATAATTACAAACCAATAGCTACACTATCTCCTTTCGCTAAAGCATTAGAAAGAATAATTTTTGACCAATTAATGACATTTATAAATAAATATGATATTATATATAAATACCAATTTGGATTTCGTAAAAATCATTGTATTGAACAAGGTATTCTTGAAATCAATGACTATCTTAAAACAGCAATTGACAATAAGAAATAGCGTGTGGAATTTTTCTTGACTTTTGCAAGGCGTTTGACGCGGTTGACAATTCCATACTCCTTACCACATTAAATACATATGGAATAAAAGGTGTTCCTCTTAATTGGTTCAAAAGTTATTTAACAGATAGAAAATAATATGTGAAAATTGACAATCTTGAATCAAGCAGGGAAAAAATATTATAAATGACTTACCTAATGTATCGAAGATATTTTTATTTCGAATATTTGCTGATGATACCAATATATTTTATTCTAGTACCAACTCAAATGATTTTGGAAAAGTCATAAACGAGGAAATGACAAAAATTTATGATTACCGTGATACCAATAAATTGTCGATTAATTTCAAAAAGACAAATTACATGATTATCGAATCGCATTTAAAAAAATTGGCAATATTCAAATCAATAAATTAAACCAATTTACCGTGAACATATCAAGTGGGAACCTGGCCTCGTCGCCAGTAAAGTATCAAAAAATATAGGAATCATTAATAAACTTTGATATTATTTAGACGTAAATATGCTTAAACAGCTTTATCATAATCTGATTTATCCATATCTTAGTAACGGAATATTATCGTGGGGCAATGCATATAAGACTAGACTAAAGAAGATTAGTACAAAACAAAATAAGTGTATCAGAACTATTTTCTTTGTTTCCTCTAGAGAAAGTGCTTCACCTTATTATAAACTTCTAGATATTCTGCAACTTGAAAACGTTTACATCTCTCTTTATTCATAAAATATGTAGTAAATTGAATATTCCATCTGCTCTCCAGGATTTTCTTACTCCAGTGACAGAAATACGTCAACACAATACCAGATATGCTTCTAAACAAAATTTTTACCGCATTAAAGCTAGAACTAATTATGGTATGCAAACATTTAGATTTTCAGCCTCAAAGATATTGGAAAATATTCCCTGTAATTTAAAATTTTCCTTATAAGAAATTTAAAATTTAGTATAAAAATGTTTAGTAAGTCAACAAATTTGATCAGAAGTTTCCTATTGTTTTATACAATTTAACTATATCAATTCTCTTAACATTTATGTAATGATTTCTTTACTTCCTCAGCTAATCCTTGAACTCAATTAATAAATAAATAGTAGGCAGTGATTAACTCGAAAGCTAGTGCTATTTTACTCACTGCACACTCTTATAATACTATATTCTTGTAAAATTTCCACAATCTTATTTAATTCATCCAATAATGTATTTAAGTACAGCGGAACTTTGTTAATATTTGTTATTAATAGCGTGAATAAAACTTTATCCTTTATCCTTTATCCAAAATCGGAAAGATCAAAAAATACCAACAAAGGGTGAATAAGTGCCATGAAAATAGACTATTCTCTGACAATGATGGAAGGTTTTACCAACAGACTGACAACGAAGAGGAATCTCAAAGCAATGAGGCACTAAATGCAGAGGAAGTGCAAATTTTCTGGTCACAAATATGGGGTGAGGAAGTCAATCATAATCGTCAAGCAGAATAGCTAACAGATTTTTAACTGGAAATGGAAGACAGAAATGAGCAACCAGAGATCGTCATAACAGAAAAGAAGGTGCGGTAGATCATTGCAAAAATGTCAAATTGGAAAGCTCCAGGGCCAGACGGTGTTCAAGGATATTGATTAAAGAATTTAAGTAGTATGCATTGCCACCTTACAAGCCAACTTGATGAATGTCTAAGGACAGGAGATACACCATATTGGATGACTCTAGGTAGGACGGTATTGATTTAGAAAGATAAGAGTAAAGGAAGAAAAGCTAGTAATTATAAACCCATTACATGTTTACCTCTGATGTGGAAGCTGTTAACTGAACTAATTGCAGATAAGATATACTCATTTCTTGGAGATGCAAAACTTACTACCTTATTCTTAAAAATTTTCGCAAGTACTAATTTTTGTGATTTCAAAAAAATCGCGAAATATAATACTCGCTAAAATAGAATGCACGAAAATTAGAAAAGTGAAATTTAATACTATATTATATTATGTCCGTGTAGCAACAAAGTTTCCTGCAGAGGATCTGTTCGAGGACATTCAAATATAAACACTGTATACCAGAAGCTCATTTGACGAGACTCGTGTTGGTATTGTAGTAAGGTTTGTCGTGCGACTCGTATTCATCGCAACATTGAAGTGGTTTGTTTTGTTTCTGTTACCAGACTGCAAGAACAGCTAATGAAAACGTGTTACAAATGTAACTGGGCTTTATGAGTCTTTTCGAGCTCAAAGAAATGATGAATTCGCTAAATTAGGTACGCTTTGGTTTTTTTTCTCCAAAAATCACGAAATTAAATACTTGAGATATGCGGCTTCCGAATTTTTGTGAAATTAATTCTGGTTAAATCAAGTTTTAGTGCTTGGGAGCACTGCGTCTCAAAGCAAAAAATAAAATTTTTGTATTATGTAGAAGGTAATATTTTTTTAACAGGAACGGGACTCTTCAGCCGTGAACAAATAACGGTAATTTGAGTGCACAGATAAGACTTTGGCAACATTCTAAGAGGCTTTAAAAATCTATTATTCCTCCAGGGGTGCATATGTATATTCTGACTTCAGCCCTCCAAAATCAAATTTGTTCTCACGCCACGGTTGCCATAACGGGCCAAACGTATAAGCAGCAGTGGGAGGGACGCATTGATCACAAGACGACATCCAAGAATAGCACAGGTTAACTTTGGAACCAAACTCTTCGAGTTGCACTTCGGTGTTTGGACACTAAAACTTCCTATTGTTGGTTTGCAAACAATTTGAGCTATGTAAAAGAGCTGGTTTGCACAAACCTCGGAAGCTTTCGAGCTTTCAGATAATAGAAATTCATATAAGCAAAGGTACAAATGGAGTATCATGCATAAGTTTGGGGGAGCTGACAAAACATGAACAATCGCCATTTTGCTACCCTCATTTTGAAATTGGTCCATAACGAAGCTCCTCTACCCTACATCATATCTCACATAGGAAAAGCCAGACCGTCGAAAGAATGGCTTATGCCAAACCTAAGACTAAAACCTACTTTGGTTTGGTTTCCACGAGGCGGAATTTTCCGCGTGGACGAAATTTACTCTATATTTTTTCCACTTAGCTACACTTGAGAGCTCATATCAGAAAGAGAAAATTTCGGCCACACTAATAGGAATAGAAACCAAGCTTTAATGCGAAAAGCATATCACTATCAAGTAGAGCCGTACCTAGTCCTTAGCCTGTCCTTTGGGGCTTTTTGTTTTCTGTTACTGAAAATGTAACTGAAAATTTAAAAGAGACGTTCCTGAGACATTGGTTTAAGATTTTGTTGAGATTTGTGAAATATTGTTGAATCTAGAGACCCAAAAAGTCGAGTTTTTGTTTCTGAAAATGTGGCTCCACTAAATTTTGCGCCCTGGGCAAAAGCCAAACAAGACCCCATTTGGTACGGCGCTGCTATCAAGTTAAGTCCGATGGAAAACGAATGAATATGATCTGCTTAGTTCACTGAATAAAATCTCCTCCCTTGGCAATTAATCAATATGTACAATCGACTTTCTAAAGTGAGATATTCAACGAATTTCTGTAGATTTTAATTTCTCTAAACTATGGAAAAGGGTGCCTAAACCTTCTGACATGGATCTGTCTGCGTTCAGTAGAGTATACATGTTTGATTCATCACAGAGCGTGGATCAGTCTACGTGTAGTTTACCGGTTTAACCATCGAATATAGCAGTCAAAATTTCAAAGTAATTGGAGTTGACACTGAGAGTTGCAATTTTTGACTTCTCATCCTTATTTCAGTGACGTGCATAAGATGTTTAGCTGGGAGGACCAGATTTGAATTAAGAAATACCAGATGGATTCCCGTATTTGGATACTGTGATCCAAACACGCGGGAAGTTGCGGGACTTGAGAAAAACGTTAAGAAAAACACGAGCCGCTAGGCAAGTATTTTCAGATTTTCGAAAGTTGAGCAAAATCCCAAGTGTTTGGATCAAAGTATCCAAACGCGGGAATTCATTTGGTATTTCTTCTATAAAATAAATACAGATGAAAAGCAGCTAACGTAATAAAAACAATGATGAATTTAGCAATTCTCCCCTAAATGATCAACTACCAATCAGGTACGAACTTGAGAAGATCGAACTCTGGTTAACAAAGCCAAGCCACTTCAATGAGGCAAAATGGAGAAAAAACAAACAAGTTTTTTAAAGCTATTTGAAACTCAAGAAAGGTACTAAGTGTTTGAATCACAGTATTCAAACACACGAAAACCGTAACATGTTTCTTTTGTAAAATGATGTTGTGAACATGCAAAACAAAATTCAGTATACTTTTGGCGGGAAATTTTCCGTGCTTGGATACTCTTATCCAAACACGAGTATAAACCAATCAGAGCTTGAGAACGAGCCACGTTATTTTATAAACACTCCTGACCAATTTAAGCAGTAAAATACCACGTCATTCACGTGGTTGTCGACTGAACCGTACGTAAGTAGTAATTCGCCGGGAGAAAATTCTGCTGAAGACGCTCCCTTCTTCCTTCTCTAAAGTACCCCAAGCTCTTTATAGTGTAATTTATAAAATAACACGCGTCCTACGCACACTCTGATTGGACGAGCCTCATTTTCTCTCAGAGTATAGAGACACGATTGACATCATTTTCATTTTGTATTAGAGTACAGAGACATGAATGACGTCACGAAAACTCGAGAAAATCTTCGTTATTTTATAAAACAAATAGAAAATAGCTTTCGTGTCTCTGTACTATGATAGAAACATGAATGACGCCATTTCAATCGGAAAAAGACCAGAAAACTCTCGGCTACGCCTCGTGTTTTCACTAGGCATTTTTCTGGTTGGAAAAAAAAAAAAAAAAAAAAAAAAATTCTGATTGAAATGACGTCATTCATGTTTCTATCACAGTACAGGGACACTCAAGGAATTTTCTATTTGTTAAATACAACTAAACGAGATGTTTCAGTAGAAACAATAGTTTATAGTGCTGTTTGTTTTTTATTTCTCAAAATACTATTGAAAATTTAAAATCTTCTGAGCCATGATATGTACAGCTGCAAAGTCGTCAATTAACGACGAGAAGTCAAAACTGATTTAACATTTTGTTGGGCTTTGAAAAATGCTTTTTGAATCTAGAAAAAAGGAACAAAAATGTCGTCCCATGAAATTTTGCGCCCTAGGCAAGCGTCCCTGCGGCCTCCCACCAGGTACGGTACTGGTTGTCTATAGAAAAGTACAAGAAGCTTGTCGCAATAAGCGATGCGGTTTTGGACATTTCGTTAGGTAAACCTGCACTGTAGGTCAATCAAAATTTTCATCTTTTTCTGTCTGTGACCCGTCAACTCAAATTCCGATCGGATGAGTTAAACTTTTGACAACAATATTTGTTGAGTGACAACCTGTTCCTCTTGCACCTCTCTTATATTCATGCAAGAGATTAATTCGAAACCGTCAATTGCAAAGACTTGCTGGCATTGGCAAGTCTTTAGGAAACCAAGTAAAACTGCCAGAAAAGCAAAAGGAATGGGGAAATTAGGGTATAAACCGTGTCGATTGAAGCAATTCCGGTCGTACTTGGACTCAGACATTTCTAGTACAGAGAGGCCTGGATAGGGCCTAGGTAGACTTTGGTAAATCAACATTAGGTATTAAATGTTTGGCTCATTAAACAACTGGAGGACGCGCGGCAATCAATCACAAACGGTGTTCTTACAATATTACATCTACGCTATAAACTGTGCTTTATGGAGTTGTAATCCACATGGCTCGGTTTCCTTTGTTCTTTTGGGGCAAATATATTCAATAGCTCTTGCCAATTAATTGTCTAAAAGGCTGGTGGCACTATCTATCAATAAACAGTGAATGCGGGGCCATAAACAATGAAGGAAAACAATGGTATAATAATGAATTCATACTCCTCTTTTATATTCCCCTCTGATATTCCCCCTATATATTCTACTGTAATATTCTTCGCGCCACTGAAATAAAAGTGAAGGAACACCAAGTACACTTCATCAATACACATTAGTGAACAAGTCTTATAAACACGTGCAAAACCTCTCACAGTATAAATACAACTGAGCAGTTGCTTATATCGAAAGTACGTGACTTAGCTTGTGAAACGCTATCGCCTACCTTTAATTCCTTTCTTGGTGGCCATTCATGAAGAAGTCCTTGCTTCTTTGTAAAACGTCTGAAACAGACTCTATATCTTCTCATATAACCCTTTGGTAGGTATGAAGAGAACTTATATACTTATGACCTTTTCAGTCGGATTTGATTCCACACTAATTTTGTGCTCAAAAAATCTCGTCCGACTCACCAGTCATGTTTGCCAAGTTTTAGCATATTAAACCAACCAAACCAATTTAAATATAACTCTTCAAAATCCCACTACGGATGTTTGTACCTCTATTGTATTATTTCAAAATTTTAGATACGCATTTCGGAAGATCCTTAGAACAAAAGCATCTCTTTGCAAGTGTCTCTCAAATCAACCTAGTCCATGTGGAATATGAGTAAGTTATTTTGAGGCCTCCCTGTGATATGTGATTGATTCATCTCGGGCTACACCCAGTGGCGTAACGAGAGGGGGCAATAGGTGCAGATGCCCTGGGTGGTAATTTTTGAGGGACTGCATTCTCCGCCATTAGTGTCCTGAAAATGTTCACCTATAATTAAGTCATTCTCGTGTTGTTTATAAACGAACGTAAAACAAACTGATTACTATTTATTTGAAGGTTGATGGCAGTTGAACATTTTGCATAAATTTGGGCACAAGCGCTGGTTAGGAATAAGAATTCATATGCATAGTGGAGACAGAATAATCCATTTTCCGATGGAATATTCCTTGTGCATGCCTGCTTTCTAAGTCTTCTTTGGTTCTTTCTTTTCTTTTTTATGGGGCTGGGTATGGGTGGCATTTTCCACTCCCACCCCGGGCAGCAATTTACCTTACGCCACCGGCTACACCCTCATTGAATAAATTACATATCCCCTCGTAACTTCAAAACAACCTATACTTATGCAGTACAGAATTGACGGTATTCGTCTCGAGTGACTTAGGTATGTTATCTTGCCCACCGGTAATGGCGAAAACGTGTGATTCGATTGTAATTAATTAAAGAGATTACATTAGTCTACCAGGTGGGGTGATCCCGGATAAAGGGAACAAACAAAGGGAACAAATATTAATTAGAAACGATGATGCTCGCTTGATGAACCATCATTAGAGAAGATTTGGTGATTGCAGTTCCTAGGCTTGATTTTAGCTTGGTGGAATTCTCCACACGGACACAATTTTTTCTTAATCTTATCAGCTTTCAAGTGGAACTAGTTCGAAAAACAAAGAGATAATTTCGTTCTCACGGAAAATTCCGTCCAATAGAAATCGAGGCCTTAAGGCCTGTTCATATGAGCCCGGCTAGCGGGGGTACTCACCTCAAGGGGACAAATTCTTTCTGCGTTCGTTTGGTTGTTTTCATCCCACCTCACCGGGTTGAAATTAACAAATAAACATTGCGCTGTTTATTTCGACACTGGTGATTATACGTGGTATTACAACTGTTATCATCTGTCTGCGCTAATTAATATTGAACTTACTTCTACTATCTTGTAACATGCACATCGGCAAAATATTTTTATCCCGGTCACGCCGGATGACGCATTCATACGGCAAATTTTCGTTCCATTTCACTGAGGTCCCACCTATCCACGGTGGAATCTCACCTAACCAGGCTGCTTCGTTTCCATATGAACACGAAATGATTTTTAAAATAAAATAATGACACACGGATCTTACTCAGATGAGTTTCCCGACTAGCTGGGCTCATATGAACAGGTCCTTAAGCACGGTTCACTGACCGAAGCAAATAATATTCGGATTCGCACAAAAATTGTATTCGGATTCTTTGACCATATGTACAGGAAAAAATATCTGGATTAATTGCACGCTCGCGTTAAAGCAAACAGTGCTTCCTTATCTACGCATGGACCTAAATCGTCACAAATTTTATTGAAAGTAACGTCGGACAACGGAAAAATTTCTTTCCATTTATTTTTTATTACAGCCTCTAATAAAAATTGTCCCACCACTAGCTACTTCGGCTGTCGTTCACGAAACGAGGAAGATTTCTCCAGAGTTTTAGCTATCCGGATTCAAAGTATCCAGATTCTTTCCCAGGTTCGTATTTATCCAGATTTGTAAACAATCCGAAGACTTTCTATACCGGCTTCGTTACTTCAGTGTAAACGGCAAATTTGAATCTGAAGATAAAGTCTCCGGGTTGCTTACGAATCCGGAGAAATTTGGTCTAGTGTAAAAGTAGCCAAAGAAAGTATTCCTGTGGGGCAACGCAAACACGCACAAGAATACGAAATAAGCACAAGCACAAGCGCAAGTAATAACAGATGGACAAAGGAGAGAATAAAGGTTATTTTATCTTGTGCTTGCGTTTGTTTACCCCAGTTCAGTGGCGTATCCAGGATTTTACTTTTTGTGGATACTGAAGAGGGACAAAGGTTCAGACCAGGGAGTATAAATATTCAAGTGGATAGTATAATTACATTGACTGAATTGTTGAATGTTTGAGCTGGCTTGGGAAAATTCTCTCATACTTGTCAATACCGAGGGACTTTGCATGTTCAGACTGAGATTGTTCATCCTGTTGTCTGCCACTGTGGAGTGTAGTAACAGCACAACTTCTTAAGCTGTTGGATGTCGCGAATGCCGGCTGAATAGAGCTCACTACCTGACATACAGCGTGCCAGCGGTAATTTAGAAAACGGTGCGCACAAGAAAGTACCCACTGAGATTAGGTAACCGTGTAGGGACTGGGACTTCTCACCTAAGATTCAGGATAATCCTCAAATGTCAATGATTCTAATGTTCAGAGTTATCTTGAACGTTATGGTTAAGGTTAGGATTAGGTTTAGAATTAGGATTCTAATCCTAACCCTAATTCTAACAGTTCACGTGTTACCCCTGGTAACATTTTAACCTAAACCCCAATGATTTTTTCCAAAAATCTCTCAGGTAAATAAAATTCTTAATTTTCCAGTCCCAGTCTCCACACGGTTACCTTACCTTAGTGGGTACTTTCAAGTGCTCACCTTAGGAAACATTGAATAAAGTCGATGAATGATCGGTTTAAATTAGTTTTAAATTTAATTGCCGTTCAGCCATTGGCAAATATAACGATGCAATGTGCGGGTCATGTTTGAAAACATTACCGAGGATGATGGGCTTCAATTAATCCAACGCTTCAATTATGAACGGAAAATTGGCCCAAAAGCTTTTCTTAACTACGGCCACACTACCACCTCGGGGGGGGGGACATGAGGTGGCAGAGCGTTGTTTCAATGTGGCAGATGCCCCCTTGTGCCTCCTCCACCCAATGGACACCCCACTGCCCTGTTTCACATGTAAACTTTACGTGTGCTTGCTCTTACATTTTCATCGCACGTATGAACCAGGTTTTAACCCTTTCCAATCCGAGACGTCTCCCCTTGACGAGTGAAATCGTTTCGCGTCAGACAGGGTAAGATTAGAAAGTCGCGTACCGATCGGAAAGATAATTAGATAGTTCGTTCCAATTGTACTTAGGTAACTCAATGAATTTAGTTGAACTTGAAGTTTCACATGTCCTTGCGTATGTCGTTTTGCTTATGCGTATGATGAATGTATGAACTGTGAACCAGGTTTTGTGAACTGCATATGCTCTTCTACAGGGTGTATCAAAAAAATCGCAAACTCTTTTGAAATCAGACATTTATGAAAGTTGCATAATTTAGTACTAATTGATCCCAAGGGTGCGTAAACAATTCATGCTTGGGGATGTCGAAATTCGTACTGTGTGGTTATTCTAATAACAAGGAAAATTAAAATGTATTTTCAAATCCCAGAAGCATAATTAGCTGCACAGGCATTGAAATGCTATTTGCAGTATCTACTTATGCAAATTATAGTGTTTGCAGTTTTTTTTTATACACCCTGTATATCTCCATCATTTAACTCCCAAGGTAATTGGTTTGAATTAAACAGTCAAGAGACGATTTCCGACTGCACAAAGAATGAGACTTTCCAGACCATGATTAAAGTTAAAATCAAGAAGTTGGATCATGTCTCCCCCTTTCCGCCAGATTAGGTAGTAGTTTACTTTCCAACGTCTCGGGTATTCCAGACGTGTTGTCCACAGGAGACAAAAAGATTATATGCAAAGTCATACTCAGGCACTGAACCCTGAATGAGAATGAGAATGACACAATTTTCTAAATGGAAGCGGAAAAGAAGAAGCAATTATTTGGATCAATTGATGATGAATTTAGACGGCCAGTTTCTTTTCCCAGAAAATATGTAACTACGATTCTCTCAACCGAACGTTCTCTTTTGAAATATGGCAACTGTCTGCCTACAAATTAGCATGAGAAAATTCATTCCTCGTGGTTCGTGTTGACAAGCGCTCAACAACATGAAGTCCGCCCATAGCAACGTCAAAGTTTCGTCCAATAAACTTCAACGTTTTAATTTTGAAACAATACGTTAATTAACGCACAGTGCACAGTCAATTGCAAATGTTGTAGTACAAACATAGGAAAATCGTGTAATCAAAATAGCCTATAAAATTGTTGGTAACATTTTGTCCTGAAAAGAAGCCAGTCAATGCTAGTTGGTTGGCGCCGCTGTGTCCGCGTACAACAGCCGAGGCTAGACCGCTGTTACTAATTCTCAACTCTAAATTACTACTAAAAATGCGTTTGCCGTTTTGTACAGGTAACCCGATTTAGGCTGACTCTATTCAGAAATTTTTCATATCTCGCCCCCCTCCCACTCCAGAATTTGTTATATACGCCGTTGCTTAAAGGTAAGAAAAAATATTCAATGAAGATAATATTGTCGAGTGGACAAGAGAAAAAGTGGAATACTTAAAGCTGAAATATATGGGAGTCAAGACCTGTTCTGTATAACATGACGCTTTTAGTTCATCGTGACAGAGTCATCTGGAGAAATGCAGTTGCTGGGGTTGCCGAAGCATTAAAATTAATGTGGGTTAGCCTACAAACAATGTTTGAATGTCCTGTGCACACGTCAATGTACTGTTTCCGGCAAGTGTGAACCTTAAACTGAAAATATTTTTTACCCAAACATTTCACTTTTTGCGTCTTTTTGACCTATTTTGATGATAAGATGAAGAATAACACTTGCACAAGAAGCCGCCGTCAAGTAATCTTCCAGTATGTTTTCACAAAACAAGTAAGACTCCGAGACAAAGTCTTAGAGACACGTAGCCGTGTGCCTGGAGAGTCTCGGAGACCTTGTCGTGTATGATTGACATTACTGACACTTTTATAGCGCTTGCCTCATGGCCAGAAATGCAGGCCAACATGGCTGCCAAGCATGCGCGATTTAGATTTAATTTAGGAATCCAATATGGAGTCTTACTCTAAGATAAGAGTGGGAAATCATTGAAATTTGCATTCTACATAACCCACAATTGAGAAATCGTTAATGTCCATATCCAAAACATAACTAATTTTATCGAACTCTTACCACTGAAAATTTGAGGACAATTCGAGCTGCCTAACTATGTTCCCGAGAAACAATATTTTTACCATAGTCATCGTATGAGAAAGTGTGTGATCCTGACATATTAGGTACCTTACAGTTCCAATTTCTGCTCGTTATTGGCAGGCATCGGCAGATGTCCATATCAGAGCTGGCTCGTACAGACTCTCTTTATCTACATCACGTTTGAGAAGCTTAAAAACATATACTAATGTGTTCCCCAACGTGATGAAGTTCACCAATTTCGCAGAGTGGTCTTTGTCCATTTTGAATGGAGAAAGACATCGTACTTCCCAGAAAAACATCAAAATTTCGTACCAAAAGTTTGTTTTCTTGTTCGCCATTACTTTCCTTTAGCTGTTGCTATGTTACCATGGTGTTGACCGCTGATATTATGAACTTTGGGCTTTTAAATTGTGCAATTTCGGGGGAAATTTAACTTCGCAACTTGAATTCCAATATATTTAACATTTGAAAATATTGTATAAGTATTCGAAATTGAACATCGATCCAGATTCTGCCACTGTGAGGTCTACTATATTTATAATTGTGCTTGGTTATATATCGGGCTGTATTTGCGATGTCGGATGTTCCGCCTTTGTGCCCTATGCATACTAATTTGCAATGGAAATTATCTGTTGAAAACCCTTCATTAACATATGCTGCCAAATCTACATGAGCCCACACACCGCACCGCCTACAGGCCATGTGTATCGTTGTGTTTATGCTGATGTCGCAACTGAAAACCATGTTTTAAACTGAAAACAGAATAGTCATCGCTTCATCACCGTGCGTGATTTTTGACATATTCAGGCTGGTCTCCACTAAGGAAAATTTGCCTCAGAAAAGAAACGAACAGGAAAGTTTCTTTGTCTTAAAGTCATTAGTTCCGCCCGAGAGGTCAAAAGGCAATAAAGACTTTCCTGTCCGTTTCTTTCCTGAGGCAAATTTTCCTTAATGGTTACCAACCTTTACTGAATCATATGAATGTCAGATGGCCAAGACTGAGTGCTTCGTCAACGTTATACTAGCGCGGTTGGCGTCCACTGCAGCATATATCACCAAAAATAATTTGATCCGGGATCACCTTCGGTGGGGTAGAGTATATCTGGGACTATTTCCACCTGCAGCATTTTGCTTTGATCGGACTAGGATTGATCCGACTTCTGCGTGTGAACTAGGCGTAAAACACTCGTGTTCTTCCAGTTGTGCTTATAATTCGGTAGGCATAAATGTTATATAATGCGAGTGAGCATTATTTAATAGACTTACGTAATGACAGCCACAGCAGTAATTGTTTCGCTTATCAAATTTATGCGAAAAGGAAAATTGGTTGTGAGATTAGGTAGTGTGTTGGCAGTCAGAAAAGAGTGTGGTAAGTAGTTATGACTTTTAAGAATGACCATCATTTTCTGTATACCATTTAGTTGATTCAAAGAATTTAAGAACTTGATTTGAAAGATGAACCGTGAGGTGATTTTCGTGCACCGGACAATAACATTATTTCATAATAAATTAACTGAGTCTGTTGATCCTCTCATACCATCGGTTTCATACAGCATAAGCAAGAAAATCAGGTAAGTGAAAAGTTTGCTTTACGTTTTCGTCGCTAGGTCATTAGAAAATCGAAATGTCACAAGCAGTTGCCAATATATAGTCACGCCTGTCTCGAATACCAGTAAAGACAACAGATAACAGTTAGACAGGCAGCAATGACAAAAGTTATCTGATGCAAGCGAACGCGAACTAAGAGCGACACCTTTTCAGCGGCGTATATAACAATTTCTGGAGGGGAGGGGGGGTTAGATTTGAAAAATTTCCGACACCACTGCACCTTTGATTAGTGTTCGAGATTTTACTGTTCACCAGGGTAAGACCACCTATTAAAGTTGAACAGGTCATTACAGTATAAATAAAGAGTTCATTCATTCATTCATTCATTCATTCATTCATTCATTCATTTATTCATTCATTCATTTATTCATTCATTCATTCATTTTGAAAGTAATAGGCTACGACGGCATGCATGTGACACCGCGACAGCTAGAGAACTAAGAAAACTAAAATAAATTGCATAAATTTCAACTGTCATGAAACATTGAAGCCAAATTACCTGGTATTGTCTAGAAAACCTATTTTAACCCTTTATTCGGCTTGTTTCGGGTGGGCCACTTCTTCACAAGAAAAAGTCGCCTGGCGATAACAGGAGCAAAATTTGTAAGTTGCCATATGGCAATGGTGCCAATCAAAGGAGGTACATCAGCTTTTGACCCTTTATCTAGTAGGTTTTTGGAAGATCTTCCATGGAAGAGTAAAATAATCGGGCGTTAGCCAGATTAAAATCAATACCTTGCCAAATGATAAGTATGCCAGTAAAAGTGTTAATGAGTCATAGATTCCCGTTAAAGAATTTTCATTCGCTAAATCTTATTTTTTGACCGTCGGAGAGTTAAGGGTAATAGTCTTCATGTAAAGAAAATAGATGATACGCGGTCAGGATTATACATTACGAATTAAATAGAAAGACGTTCTGAATCTCGGACCGGAAGTATTTTTATCTAACGAGCTTTCGGTTCGCAGTCTTCAGCCTTCGACCGGTTAAACCTCGTTGAATGAAAACACTTTGTCAAGGAAGGTCTTATGTTTAATTCATAGTTCTTCGAGTAAATTTAGCACGAGATACTAGACGTGTCAAACTTTTGATTCTTATGTAATTTTACAGGATTCTGGAAAATTACGTAATTCAGTGAATCCTAACTGTCAACATGTGAAGTGCACATGTGTACCAAGTCATGCATTCGCCACGCTTGAATATCCGGGAGGCTGTATCCCCAATACTATCTTGACTGAAATTTTATTGCATGGAATGTTAAACAAAACATCTTAGAGTATCTTAAATTAGCATCACGGAGCCTAAGGTATAAAATTTAACTATTAGACGTTCTCCCAGGCCCAAATTCTCCGTAGACGTGATTTAAGTTTATAGGTGGTCCGCTCCCCAAAATATGAGACATTGGGAACCAATAAATTGATGAGTAGGGTGTGCGTAGATGTAAATGCTCGATTTCGAATTAGAAAAACGAAGGAATTGAACCTATCCCGGGATGGCGAAAAATCCCTTGGAAATCATCAAATTGAATGTACTAATTTTCAACTTTGCTGACTTTATGAAGCTTGAGCATGGTTAGCCGGCCTGAAATTTGCCTGTGTAACCTGCATCTTAGAGTTACGTAACAATGTGAATGAGATCATCGAGATTTGCGATGTACGATTCATGAAATCCCTTTCATACAACATGAGATGTTCACATTTTGAGTGAAATCCATTCGTCACGAGTGAAAGAGTCAATACCTCCTTTGTCAATATTCGCTTATTCCCCAACACTTTTGGATTTTTATTCTCATTTGAATGATATACGTAATTTTAGATTTAGCAGTCATAAGTTGGCAAATAAGAGTGAATGGATGAAGAGGCACGTTTTTCGTTTTCAAAAGCATTCCCAAGTCAACTTTTGTATTCTGAAAATTTTTGTCTCGGTATTTTCCATTAATGAAAATTCTTATTTAGGCACTTTTTTTTCCGGCAGCCAGGTAATTGTTTCAGGTGTATGTTCTGGAATATCACACTGTAAATCGCTGAGTGCGAAATCCTACTTTTAGATTACTGGATAAGTTACCTAATATCTCAAAGGATATGAACGCAATTTGCAAGCTAAATGCTTCATCGTATTAATAATAGCCCATATTGTGTCGTCCAATATGAGTATGATGACTCTTGAACCTATTTTTGATTCATCGTTAATGTTTAGTAAGTTTTGATTCTCATTCACGGCAATATAAAGCTTTTGTGTTAAATTCGCCATCAATCATTCCTGTACTGACTGGAAAACGCTTATTGACAAAAGGACTTTTATTAATTATACGCTTGTTAAACATCAAGAGCCTTGAAATTGCCCTTCAACAGTCTGGAAATGATAGCAGAAAATATCGTCATATTTTAGTGCTAGGTCACCAATACTACGTCACAAAACGAGAAGATTCTGTGATCATATTCCGCTCAATGATATCTTGTTTATTCCTTAAGTCTTCATGCAATCGCTCCCTGAAATGTTCGCAGCTAAATTCAACTGTCCTTAGCAACTATAGCATAACAACGGAATATGTCCAATTTTCCGTGAAGTTACCATGGCCACATGTGTGAAGACTGTTGGCCAGTTTGACTCTACCAGGTATCACAGGTTTTATCCCAATACTCCTGTAGTAACACTGGACCCAAAACAGACTTCTTGGTTAAACAGCTTAGTCAGCTGATAGGATTATTTGGAATGAATATAGGTTAAATTGGTGGTTAAAATGAACTACCTAATGCCAGTAAACTTCACTTTTACAAACTAGAACGCCAACCCTTAAGAAGCAGTTCCTGTAACCAGCTGAGAAAATAAGTAAAGTCAGTATTAAGGAATATTTAACACATCCGCGAGAATTCCCTGCGCGGTCTTGAAACTGACCTATATGTAACTGGATGGGAAAAAGGATCCCAAAAATGTGTTCCAAAATAATAGCCTCAGTTCCGGGTCACATTCAGAGCAGTGACCACTGGTCGATATTACTGGCTCAGGCTATCAACGACCAATCAATTGTTGTGTAATTTTGTCCGAAAAGGTCCGTCTTTATGTAAAGAAGCTGGGTTAAGAGAATCCCTTGACACTTGAAAACCAAACGAGTGTTTGATATTTCAAAAAGTTTTTGGGTAAGGCAAAGAACTGAAAACTCGTCTACCTTTCCCTGGTACTTGTATGTGAATAGTTCCTAAAACCTTCTCATCAATGCAGACAACTACTTTTTAAATGTTGACTTTTGTATATATTTTTATGTGTAATTTTTTACATACTTATGTGAGTATATAAATATATAAACACTGAATATATCTAAGTATATTAGTATCGGTTTGCACATAAAGGTCGCATACAAAGTGAGGAAAACCATGCATTTCAGCCAGTATCATTGGCATTGTGTTCATGCAAATAACGATAATGTTCTAGCTATTTAATTTTTTTCTCTTTTTCTTCCCAGCGTATTGAAAGACAAGAATGGACAATGGTAAAATCACACACGCCCATGACAGCAATGCCTTGAAGGTAAGAGAAACTTTTACTGGTTTGCTATCAATTTATTTTCTTCTTATTCTTGGCTACCATGCATGGACGGAAATCATGATTATAATAAAAAGAATCCTAAATCTTTAAAAAGAACAATTGACAAAAGAAACTATTATGTAAACAAGACTAGGAAATACTGACCCTACTTCAACTACTCTGCAAATTTGACTTAAGGTAATATACAAAATATCACCAATAAACGTTGTCATCTTGTTTTTTATTCGAATCTTGGATTTTACAAGATGTTTGATTTCGGATTGTGTTTTGTTCTATATTTCTTGAAATTGTTGACTGGTCCTCGTCATTGAAGACTCTAACGAGTATATCGCATACATCAGGATGAACAATCGCATTCGACAATCGTGCCGTGAAAACCAGGCCTAACACACTCGATGAAAATGTTACGAGGAAAAGTCATAAGTAACTATTAGAATGCTCATGAAATGAATAGAAAGTTTGTTTTCTTTGTGGAAACTCCTGATGTGATAAAAGTGGTGCTAACACCTCTTACATACGTCTTTCCTAGTTCCGGAGACGTTTGATTTGTTTGATATGAAAAGGAATAATTTGTGACAATTTTGTCCAAGCAGATATGCCACTTATCGGAAAATCAACTATATTTTTCATATTACTATTTATTAGACAAAATTACTTGACATCTTCTGTTAGAACGTTATCAGTATTGAAATTTACAAGCTTGAAAATACTATTAGCAGCGGGCAAAGTTCCGAGCCCATCTCTGCTTAAAAGCTTGTTTTCTCTTAGTTTGTTTTCACTCTTTTATCTACTTAATATATATGGATAAAAATAAGCACGATTATTGAAAAGCAAAAAAAGAGACCTAAGTGGGAGAAAGCGAGGATGTCGAGTCCTTTTTTGCAAAAAGAGACCTGGCAACAAATACATATCTCTGGCACTGTTTTATATTATGCTATTTTAATGTAATGGTAATAAGTTTCATGAACTCCTGCAATGTAGTAATCACCCCTTGCGCACATGCTCACCCGTAGAATAATCGATTTGTTTGACATTCTGTGTATTGCGAGAGGATCCCTGGCACACGGGGTGTGCTCCATTCAGAGGACTTCTTATTTCAAGCGATTTCGTCTAATGATTACAAAGATATAGATGACTGCCCAGTGGATAAATTCGCTCAGTGGCTTAAAAGATACGTCATGGATCATCTCATTAATATACAAAACAACTGAAAATAACTCATAAACAAAGTGAGATATGAAACCGCGTGATCGGAGAGTCTGATGGTAATAAGTCAAAATCCCGAAGATTAACTACTCCACTGAAAACAGAAGTATAACGATATCCGCCACAAATCAATATTAGAACTAAATACGCAACAACGTCATTACATCATTAAAAGTCCAGATCTCGGCTAATGCAATTACAAAATTAAAACTCAAGTTTATCTTTGTTCCTTCACAGATTTTGCATGTTCTGGGTTCTCCAACAAATGATTGGTGCTTCAACTTAAACATTATTTATGGCTGTGCTTTTAATGACGATCTAGGAGGACACAAATATGTGTTTACGTACGTTCTTGTTCGACCAAACGGAATGTGGTCGTTTGTGGAAAACCTTTCTAATGTCGTCGTCACGAACAATAATTTTGAGGAAAAGGAATCTGGAGCGAAGAAAATGGAAATCACAGCTGCACTGGTGCATATCAAGTCAGTTCTCAAGCCTAATGCTGCCGTGTTACATTGTGTCTGCCAGAAAGGAATGACAATTTACAGGTAAAGAAACCTTTCCATCGTATTAAAACATGGTTAACGACAAGCCAGTGTGGTACTAATATACCACACAACTTAAATTTACTGCTCAAGTTAGACGGTATATTTTCATTTCTCTTAAGTACGATCAGTTTATAGTTCTGAAAAACACGGCAGTTGTAGATTTAACCATAATGCCTTGTAAACTTAAATTAGCTCCAATAACAGAAAAGGAGTGTTGACAATAGCACTCGGAACTGTACACCTCGTGTGTGTTTTCAAGAACCAGACATTCCCTCAGAACAGCAAACAATTAAATGACAATTATGGCAGACCATTTTCTTTTTCTTTAGTTTTCTGTTGTTATTTCATATTTAGGAATCAAGAACTTCCGATCTGCATCTTGTAATGTTTAAATATTTTAGCGTGCAGCAGGACCAGTAGAATTAAGTAAACTGATGTGATGATCAAGATTTCATAACTTCCCCGAAGACGACTCGAGCTCATGGACACAAAAGTCAGATTAACTATCACACATAAAGTCTACCAGCAAGTCACATTTCTTTTTAGATAATATGCCATTTATTAAACGCGGACTGGAAGCGTCTCCATAAATGGTATAACACCTCATTTTTCGGTCGGTGAACAGTTTATTCATGTACAAACCAAATTCAATCGAGAAAGTAGGGTATCGATCGGTTACTATTTATTTCTCCTCAATCATTGATTACTACTTCTACAAGTTCTTTAACATCTGAGACTATCCATAAGGATCTTATCCCAGAACCGGTATGATAGGCTTGCTTTGAGATGTTTGTTTTCGCTTGATCCTTATTTATCCTGTGAAAACAATCTTCAAAAATCATCAGAGCGACATAAATATCAAATGAGTACTGATCCGGAATTAAGATTTGGAAAAAATGAAAACAGCGTCTAAGAATCTTGAAAGTTTCTCGCAGCTTCTCAGCATTGGTAACATCTTAAGAGACCGTGATCAAACAATTTAACTAACGTGCAAACAACCAATTTGATGGGCTCTGGATAGTTGCAAAATGACATGCCGAGATACTAAACATCTACTTCTACTGTCGTTCCATGTTTAAGAACAGACAAAAGCTGATAATTTTGCTTCAACCAATTGCATTAAATCAACTGCTTCTGCCATATTAAGCCTTTTTCAAAATATGGTGTAGAGCTCATCTATTGGTCAAAATCGTTGCAATGGAGGAGCTAGGTGAAAAATGACGTCTGGTGATGAAGTTTATTGTCCAGTATATAGCTTTCAGGGGTGGATCCAGTCTATATCATGACAGGTTCCAAGCACCAAATGAGAAATTCTTATAGGGGTTCGGGGGCATGCTCCCCCGGGGAATTTTGAAACCAGAAGCCTCTGAGATGCCATCTCCTGCATTATGTGAGCAACTTTATGTATAATTCGCTTGCTTGCAAAAAGCCACAAGGTTCCTGAAAACATAACACATTATCAACCTGTAGAGCAAAATTTATTTTTATTCTGTTTTTCATACTATGGAAAATAATAAAAAAATAATTGGTCAGGTATTAGCCATTAACATGTTACCAGGCTCGACCACGGGGAGGTTCCTGACCTACGAGCCCATAGATGCTCTGAAAAGAGCAGTGTCAATGTATAGAAGGGTTAAGAAAAATACGGGGGAAATGTTAATCATCACAACATAATATGTTTACCATTCTCATTCGTCTGGGATGCCGGGTTGTGAATAAGTAAATAATATTTTCCAAGTTCAATTCCATATCTCTGTGGGTGTACATGAGAGCCAAGCTATTTAACCGTTCTTATCCCATGGTGCTCCTCAAATAACTCTTCAGATTTCGAAGTGAGGAAATTTCTCTTTCACAAGAGCTAGATGTGACAGGAATTGTGGCCAGAATTTGAAGAATTGTGAAGATATTCGGAAAACAAGCTGGAGCAACATCTTTTAAAGGGCTGTTAAGCTTTGCAGGAATGTCTTCAGCTTTTTCTTTCTTCTCACGCCTTAACCTTTCCCAAAGATCTAATTCAGCTGACAGTCCAGCAAGATTTTTTACATCTTAGTTGTAGTGTTGACAGAATTCTTCAACATGAGACTTCCAGGTTGATGGATTCTTCAACAGAACAGCTGGTACTAAAGAGAAGCCTTTACAACACAGGTAAGCTTCAGTAGGAAAGCGTGATTCCAGTTGGTGTAGAACATGTGCCAAAAAGACTTGAATCAGGTTGATTCGGTAGTAATCCTGAGGAAATGATTGATGATGGGCCGTTACTTCTATAAATCTGGCACTGAACAGTTCTAGGTCTAAAAGGTTGGATGCCAAATCTTTCAGAAACTTGGACAGCCTCGTCACAAAGTCTGTTGTGGTGTTGATCAACATGAGCATGCATTTCTTCAAGGGCACTTTTCAGGGTTGAGATTTCTCGTTCAGCAGCCAGGATGTCCATTTCTTCCCTTTGCAATTTAACGGTTGCAGGTCTTGTAAGCCCAAGGATATACTTCACTATGACCAATTTTACAACGAACTCAAAATTAACAGCATTTGTCAAGCCTGCGCATCATCTCTGCAAGTAGAATTCCAATTACCAGCTTTAATAACACCATCACCATCTTTATTCAAAGAAATATCTTCCAAAGCAGCAAATACTGGAAGCAGGAGTTCAACCGCCCTGTCAAGACCATGAAGACGAGCAATCCAACGAATGCAACACACGTCAATCAAAATTCTGTGATTGCTGTTTGGCAACAGTTCCTTTACCTTCTCAACCAGGTGGTGTTGTCGTTTTGGCGAATTAGTAAAAAAGTCAGAAAGGTTTCTGACAGTTCCCATCATATTACGGGACCAATGGTAATGTGCAAGAATTAGAAACACAAAGACTCTAGCGATTATTCATGCAATGAACTTAAACAGCCTTTGAGAATTGACGTTAGATTAATGTAGATGCACCAACATACCTTGCAGCCACATTCCCTGCACCACCATACGATTGACCCCTGCAGTCATCCATGCTCAAACCAAGGCCAGTAATCGAGTTGAGGATAAGATCTTTCATAGCTTCTCCAGTCGTTTCTTCTCCACAAAGGTGAAATCCAACGAACTTTTCTTGTATGATTCTCGAAGAATCAACAAAGCGAAGAACAAGAGAGAAATTTTCCTGGTTGAAAACGTCAGCAGCTTCGTCGGTCATTATAGAAAACATTTTACTCGAATTCACTTCGGCGACGTTATTTGACAAAACATAACCTCCTACAGTCTCAGTAATCTCGTTCTGTATGGTTTTGGAACGATACGTAGCATTTCGTGGCGCATTCTCCAGATGTTCTCTCAGTTATTCGTCTCTGCTGTCAATTTGAAATGCGAGAAGGGCTTGAAAGTTTTCTTGGAGACGTTCGTCGTCAGGGCTATCATCTCTTCCTCCTCGAAGGGGGATGTTGTTTTGGCCACAAAAAAATAACGGCTTTGATGATCAATTTTGTCCTCTCTCGATTTTCTCTCACCTGAATTTGCTTCTGTTCATTTGACTGCTGATCGATCGGAACAACCTGGTTTCTCATCATCTTGGTGAGCTCCTGTATAGCAATCACAGCCGCGCTGTGTATCTCTGACTTCCCAGACGAACAAATCTGAAACTTAGTGCATGCAGATGTCCAGAACGTAAGTGGAAATTTAAACAGTAAGTTGAGCTTCGCATCGTTTTTGCCAAACTCCATTCCAAAACAAAGGCAGGGTAGACAAAAAGCGCCGTCCAAGTACTTTGAATAAACCAGCCAAAGACTGCGTTCTAACCAGTCTGGCTTAAACTTTCAATGTCGACCACCACTTTCCAGTGTCGATCGAAAATTAAAAAGACGGTCAGGTTTCAAGACGTTCTGGATAAATTTGAATTTATCCGCCCCAGAAAATCAAGCGATGTCTTTGTAAACCAAGCCAATGTCGTATGGCGAACAGTCTCCCTTCCGGCAAATCGGGTTTCCTCGAGCGTGAAATGTCGCCATTGCTCATGAGTATTTATAAAGGCTGACAGGTTCACGAGCGGTTCACAAAACCTACGAGGCTAATCGAAGGCAATCTTGACAGGTTCCATTGAACTGGCTAACCTATCACGATGAGGTTTGAGCAGTTCACTTTCTGGTTAACCAATAGTAAAGACTTTTGACAGGTTCCACTTATTTTGCTAAATAATCAAAGCAATTTTTAAGCAGATCGCGAGCAGTTTACATCCGGTTTGGTTCTTGCGCACGGTATTTAATCTGCAGTTCAAGAAATTGCCAAAGAAATAACAAGAAAATAATACCTCGCTTCAATAATGGGCTTCTCAAGCATAAAAATACCCAAATGATGCAACGGCAGTACATGTCTTTTACTTTAATTTTCTAATTAATATTATTTTTATCAAATTTTGACCGGTTCAGTGGAACCCATGGAACTAGTTTGGATCCACCCCTGAGCTTTTAGCAGAAGCATAACACAAAGTAATTTGAAAATATTTTAGTACTAACGTTTCGTTAATACACGTAGCATCATCAGTGACAGAATATACCGCGTGAAGGAGATATAAATGCTATAAATAACTATTACCTAAATGGAATATGACAGAGTTAATTCATGGAGAATAGGCAGGCGGAATGATAATGGTGTCATCACAATGTGATGAATAAGTAATGGTGAAGGAGAAGGTTGCAAGAGTGTTAAAGGAAAGGCCTAATGTTAGTATGAAGAGAAGGTTTAATCTTAGAAATGAACAAATTCTTTCTCCAAGGACATCAAATTGTATCGAACCCTGTGACAGGACAGAAAAATTATCCAGGGAAACGTCGTGACCTGTTTTAATTTTGTGCGCGAGAATCCTTTATAGTGCGGAGTGAGAAAGCTCTTTCCCAGTGTAGCCCGAAATACCCATATGCTCAGACACCCTTTTGTGAAGAACTCGCCATGTTTCGCCCACATACGATGCCTGGCAGCATCAGCACGTCAATTTATACACGATATGGGATCGAGATCCAAGTGGCAACTAGTCTTCGAACCCAAAAAAGTTGGACAAGTATCAGTCTGGTCGGAAGACATGGCGAATTGGAATGTGCAGAAATGCTACATATATAGCAATTTTTTAACTTGACGAATTTGAAGAGCATGATCTCCAGTATATGATAAAATCAGAGAAAGTGAAAGTTTTGGAGCTGTGAGAAATTTAGCCGAAAGATTGAAAATTTTGTCTAGAAACACTGGTATACAATGGTCTAAAAATTTAGTCGGGTATCCGTTTTGCTTAAGTAAAATTTCTAGCTTTTTGACTTCGTCGTGAAAAATGGAATAAGACGAACTTATGTTAAACTAACGATAGAGGAGAGTGTAGACAAGACCTCTTATAAACAATGCTAACAATACAGTTTTTTTCTTAGGTCGTTGTTTGAAGCTCTAGAAATTCCTCTCATTGGTGGAGGAGCGGAATCTCGCTACGTTACTGTGGACAAACTCATAACGAAGAGCATTCTCACTGTTCAAAATGTTTCCTGTCCCGAGGGTATTATTTTCAGAAAAGGTAAGAACATTAAGTTCTAGCAGAGATATCGTAAATCTTTCGAATTTTTTCCGGTATTGTCAGATACCAGCAGCATTTTCACCAACTGAATGAATCAGCGACAATATCATGGGGGTAACCAAGTCCGGTTTATGTTTATTCTGTGAAGTAAAATTCTCGAAGTCATCGTAACAAAAACATGGTCGTCGGAAGCGGGTGAATGGGTGTAGGAAGTGTAACATCCCCAATATTTATTGGAGATAAAAATCAGGTGAATTACTTGCTGATTCAAACTAACATTTGGCAATTAAATGTCAAACGAAGATGTCGTTAGGTGGTTCAAAAGGCAAACGGCCTTTCAGTTACTGGAATCCGAAAAAGCCATTGAAAGACCGTTCCACAGCAGTTTTCAGTTTTAGACATTTTAAAAACAGAAACCTTGTGATCCTGTGAGGTGAAACCAAGAATTTTAATGGAGAGGGAGCGGAGAGAGGTGTCAAGGCACCATCGAGACGATTTTGATGATTCCGAGGGCAATAGACCTACACAGATTTGGTAAATGAGAGCAAAAACCTTTCACTAATGGGGCATACATACGACCTCCCATAAAAAGGGCAGGGGTGGCAATCCCACAATCTCCTAGTTGTACCCCTGGTAGATAAGAGATATTTTTAAATAAACAACAAATAATTAAGAAAATCGGGTAAATCTTTTGCTTGACACCCCCCTACGTCGGTTTTCATCGTAATGGCCCAGGACACGAAATAGAAAACTTGTTTCTTTCAATTCATGATTGGCCTATGTACCATTAAACCGTCTAGGGAACAATAGACTTAAAGAAAAGGTACACTATAATCTGTGACCAAACAGGAAATAACCAAATCGATGTGCATATGTCCACTTTAATAAATTGAATGGATCTAATTTCCAGCTTACGTGTAACGTATACTTGAGGTAAAATTATGGCAATTTTTCAGGGTTCTCTATTTTTGAAGGCAAAGTTTATGCTTACTTTAGAAAGGAGGGTGAAGAAGTTCTGAAGTAACACATTGACAATCGATAACCGACTGGTATTAAGGGGTTTCGTTGTCCAGACTTCCAATGCTGTGATAATAAACCAAAGCATGAATTTAAATTTAAAAAGAACTGTGTGCTACGTTACATAGGCTTGCTCTGTTATCAAGTTGTGAAAAGTAAAATCAAGGTTGCGGCTGATAAATCTGTGGCAACTTTTTCCAGAGACGTAACCATGACACTTTTAGTGGAGAGGAGGCCTTCATGGACCAAACATTTTGTCCGGATTAGAGAAAGCGCGCATCAAATAGTTAAATATGTCATCTTGTACACCTGCAAAGGCAGAAATGCCTAATATGATAGGACCTGAAGATCACATTAGGCTTGATCCACACTGTACGACTGCCGCACACGATTACTCCTCCTGGTGTATGCAATTCAATCATAAGGATCTTCAGGAGGTATTGCAACATTCGTCAGCAAGTGGTATAATGGAGTTGTGCTTTTAAAAATTAATCCCAAACACCAGGGTGACGAATCATACGTGGCAATTGAATTGCGAGGATGGGGCGGTAAATTGACCAGGTGAATGGTCTTTCGATGGCCTAGGGATTTTTAGACGGGACCCGGGACTCCCAGGCCTACCAGGTAGTGACGACAGCGCTTGTTTAGTGGAATAAAGCGACATTTTGTTGAACCAATGAGCTGCAGGTATATTGACAGAAAAACGTCACAAGAATAGATTCTTTAGTCATAATTACATTCTGAATTAGGTGACAGTTGTTTGTGTTTTCCTAGGAGACCATGTTGATGAGGACAAACTTAGTTATCCTTGCGTGGTGAAAGGAAGCAAAGGGGATGACTCTTTGGCAGTAAGATTGGCAAAGGACGCGATCTCTTTTAAGGCAGCGATTGAAAATGGCCTGCATTATTCAAACGTCGTCCTTATTGAAAGGTGAGACATGGTTGTGGGTCTGACAGTTATTTCGTTTAGTACCGTAAAATGAAAAATTGCGTGACATTTGTTTGATGGTAGCTCTTTTTCAGCTAACTATCATGCGTGCCGTGGATGGCATGACCTTTTAAACTCTCGTCTTCACTTCACTTATAAACGTGTAGCATACTAGTCGATGCTGTTGTTCTCAGTTGTCCCATTACATAAAAACAGCCTTATTCGTACACTTTGAAAGTTGATTAAGCAAATTAAGATACTACTACTGGAGCAAAGTCCCATTTGAATCGTTTCGCGACTAACGAGCTGATCTTGGCGGGACGTTTGCTGTCAAATGGTTCGTAACCAAGGACGTTTGATGCCAAATGGTTCGTAACCAAATCAAGGTTGTAACATCTGAAACGTTCTGTTCACTTTCTTTCCTTTGAGAAAATCTTGTGCAAGAAGTCCATATGACTCAAAAATGTCAATCACTCGAATCTTTTTACTGCTGTTGGTTTATTTTGTCACCTTAAAATAGCCATTTGCTTCAACTCTACTACAGATGCAGCTCAGCAAAATTATCTGTAGAACATGATCATACAATTGTGTTCAGACCTTCTGTTACATCACTTAAGCCTGATTTCCATATAGCTTTTTCTTGTTGTTCACAGTTTTTACCTGTGATTACAAAAACACAAAAACCACGAACTGCAATAGAAAGGTCATTGCTCTTCCGTGTTTTTTCTTGTTTTGGTGGGAATTTTTTGTTTTCAAATGGTTGCTTTCAACAACAGACTGCTTTTACAAGCAAATATGTTCGTTCTTTTGGCATTAATAAAAATGAGAAGTCAGCTAAGAACGCGAAGAAAACATAACCATTGGGCGCGAAAAATCTTTCAAGACCGAGAAAAGTTTGGTCTGTATCATATTTTGATCCCTGAACTTAGGCTACACGATAGAGAAAATTTCTTTAGGCACGTGAACACTGCTCGATTTTGAAACGTTGATCGCCTAAAGGCCAATAGTCAATAGTCAGTTGTCTTTTTTAGGTTCTTGGGAATGGCTCCACCAAGGTTAGAGCATCTTTTGATGCTAGTTGGTCCAAAAATAACAAAGAAACCATGTAGGTCGAGAAAATCTATTTCCCCTGGCGAAAGACTAACATTAACCCTTCGCTATTTGGCTAGCGAACAGTCACAACAATCCTTGTCTTTCTCTTTCCGAATTGGCGGCACAACTGTGCCCACCACTGTCAATGAAACTTGTGAGGACACGTGGGAGTTACTGTCTTAACAGTACGTAACTCGCCAAACTAAGAAATGGATTAACATCGTAGATAGAATTGAAGAGCAATGGAATTCCCCTTACTGTCATGGGGCAATCGATGGAAAACATATTAGCATAGAGTGCCCCCAGAATGCAGGTTCTGCATATTTTAATTGCAAAAATTTCCACAGCATTGCCCTTATGGCTGTCTGTGATGCAAATTAATGCTTTACATTAATGGGTGTAGGCGGCTATGGGAGAGACAATGATACAGGGATAACATTAGAGACCACATTTGGAAGTGCATTTGAAAACAATCCAAGTATTCTCAACCTTCCTAAACCCAGCCTTGTCAAAAGTAAGGTGCTGCCTTATGTACTGGTAGGAAATAATATACTTCCCCTCAAACCCTATCTAATGGATATTTAATTACCGCTTATCTCGTGCACGGAGAGCAATAAAAAATGAATTTGGTATCTTAGCTGCAAAATGGAGAATCTTCTGCAAGTTTATCAAAGCACGACCGACTACAGTAGATAAACTAGCAAAAGCTTCCTTGACCTCTTCGTAACTACCTCAGGTTAACTGACCATGCAAGATACATCCCAAATAGTTTTGTTGACTGTGAGAATGAAACAGGCAACGTTATTCCAGATGATTGGAGATCCATAGTCCATGATGATGAGGCAGGTCTTTCAGATTTGAGAAGAATTACTGGCAACCGATATATATTTGTAGCTGGTAAAACCAGAAATGATTTTAAAGACTTCTTCAACAGTGCTGCAGGAAGTGTTGAATGGCAGTTAAATTACATAATAAGCTGTGGGCAAACAAAGGATAAATAACAAAAAGCTAGTGCATGTTAATACCAGTAGCTTTCTTTTTAAAATGTTTGTCTCAATAAAGTGTTACTAGAAATACGTGCACGCAACAACCCTTCGCCCACTCTTCCAATATATCTCTTGAGAGTCCAAGTAACATTGATAATTTTTCAAAATTGTCGAAAAGACAAATCCCCCTTACTATAACTGGAAGAGGGTATGCAATATAAGAAAAAGACAACATTTGCACACGAATATTAACAACCCAAACTGGAAATTGTTTTATATTTAAACTGTTCGTCGTCATATTTACGTTTAAAAGTTTGACTCTATTTTATTATAACAAAACGTTTGGAGAGAATAACCTTTAACGGTTTTCTAAATAATGGGATCCATCCTGACAATTCTACTGCTAAACAATGGATGTTCGTATCAAGACCCTGTATTAGTTGCGATCTTGACGTATTTCGTGTCGTTTTTGGATGAAACTTATCACTTTTTTTCACTTTGAAGAAAGACATTTCAGTTGATGGCAACACTTTATGTCTTAAAAGCAAAGCATTCTCATAGGTTACCGGTCGGATACCAGCATTACGGATAGCTTATGATTGAAAAAAAAATTTTTGATATTTTTTATTAAAAAATTGATAAATCCTACATTGTCTTAAAGTTAATCAAAAATTTCTAGTAGAAGTGCTATGATGAAGATTTATGTTAAGTATTCATCCGGAGGTAAAAGACTTTGGTAACGAAGATGAAACGAATTACAAAACCGGTGAAATAAACAAAGAAAACATGAGAGTTTTGCATTTTTATTGCTGACCAAAACTCGGAAAATACAAAACATACAAAAAAATACAAGTAAACCTTCTGCAAGTTTTGTCGAAAGAAGAAGTAGGGGAAAGTAAAAGACGTACTTTTTTTCCACTGTAAAACCTTCGTAAAACAGAAAAATGGCGTAGCATACGAACCATCAACTTTTACGTATTTTCAACGAAGCGTTCATCGTCACCTCAACACAGAGTTCAACGGTGAATTTTGCAGAAAGAACACGGCTTTATACTTTCAAAATTTCTTGCGAGGTGTTAAAATCCTGATGTAAGCATTACTGGTCGAACAAAGTAAAGGTAATCATCCACAAGCCACCCAAGAAGTGAGAAAGACTGAAGCAGACAACATTTTCGCTGAAGGCTAATATGATCTCCAAATAGAAATAGCTTTTCAGCGTGTTTCAGCTACTCGATTCAGACGTACCTGCGACTGTGTAGCTCAGGTAAGTGATGTACCAGAACGTGAAAAGTCTCAATTCATACAAATCAACATCGATTCAACTACAGCGAAGAATATCGTTTACATTCAGTCGCTTAGCAAATATCCCGGCAACGAGCGAGTTCCCGTAACGTCTTTGTTCATATGCATGAGAAATAACCAAGTCAAAGCGTTGCTCCATAATGTGAACAGTTGGCCAATGCATATTCCAAAGAGCTGAGTTTTAGAACTGTTCTTTCAAGTCATAAATTGTCCAGTAATCAAGATGTCCTGCAAAAGTGAAACCAGCCGCAAGCACCAAGAAAGCCATTTCGTTTGCCGGTCTTAAATCATTTACTGGCTTCAGTGTTCAAATGATGTAAACAACTTGCGAGAGATCCATACAAGGGAAGAAATAACGAGACCAAATCGATTTACTTCGATACGGTACCTAAGTATGGTTTGGTCAACAACATACCAGTCTCCGAGCTTGCACACGGCATTTTTGAGTGACCGAAATCCATGGATATATATATATATATATATATATAAACCACTCAGCATAAGTTCCTTTTCTTTTTTGTCAATCTTTATTATCCAACGTTTCGGGGCCTGCCCCTTTATCAAGAATAAACACGATAGCAGATAAAACTAACTTATATAACAAAAATTTTCTAATTAACATATATCTTTACAAAATATTAAAAAATACAAAATGTAAATTAAAAATCCCGAAGGTTTAACCCATATGGTAAAAATGTGTTTAATTTATATACCCAAAAGCTCTCTCTCGCCGTGGGATCCCTTGTATTCGTCTTATCAATAATTTTCACCACTAAATCACTTAAAACCCTCTTGCCCATCTCCAAAAAAATTTTGGGGAAAAGAACTCCCCCGGGATATTTCGTTGTCCTCTACCATATCTATTAAGGCTACTCTTGTGGTTATTAAAGCGTGTCCTAAATGTATTGATTGTGCTACCAATATATTGCTTACCACACCTTTTACACTTAATGAGATAAACAACCCCATTGGAATCACAATCAAATTCATAATTAATCACATACTTTCTTTTCACCAAACATTTTTTTGGAGATGGGCATGAGAGTTTAAGTGATTTAGTGGTGAAAATTATTGATAAGACGAATACAAGGGATCCCACAGCGAGAGAGAGCTTTTGGGTATATAAATTAAGCACATTTTTACCATATGGGTTAAACCTTCGGGATTTTTAATTTACATTTTGTATTTTTTAATATTTTGTAAAGATATATGTTAATTAGAAAATTTTTGTTATATAAGTTAGTTTTATCTGCTATCGTGTTTATTCTTGATAAAGGGGCAGGCCCCGAAACGTTGGATAATAAAGATTGACAAAAAAGAAAAGGAACTTATGCTGAGTGGTTTATATTGTTTTTAAGTTCTTGGTATTAGCTGGTTTTTTTGAAGTTTTATATATACATATATATATATATATATATATAGAAACATACACAAAGCAAAAATTTTTCTCCCTAGTCATCACGCGTAACAGGACTCCACGCACGTCGAGATTAGTACCCTCGCACCGCGCTTCGTGCGGTGGGCGAGGGGACTTGTGCACTGTACATACATGTAACATAATTGTACTCAACCTTGTTGTACACTGTACAGAGCTAAACAAAACTGTGTGATATGTCCTGATGTAAAGTGTGGAAAAACATGTAAGGTTTAAACCAATTTCAGAGATAATGATCTATATATTTTTTTCAATTTTTATCCATATCTATACCTGTCGAGATATACAGTGCCTCACTAACTGGAATTCTTATCCAACTAATAAAGATATTATCAAAAATATAGAAAAATTAAACACAATTCAAAAACTGGAAATCACATAAGAAATCTATTGAAAGCAAGTAAAATATATGGGTATGGATAACATACTTGAAAAAAAATATGCTGTACACACCCATTCTAACTGCAGTTTATGTCAGTCTTCAGTGGAAATTGTGAATACAAAAAAACTATTAACATCAACAATTAAAAAATTTATGTACGTTTACTGAATGTACCAATATTTACCATGTTTAAATTCACAGTGTGACAATTGAGAACAAAATATTGGGACTCCATAGGCTGGCCTTGCTCAGAAGCTGTACTAGCTCAAGTAATTGATGGAATTGAATGTTGTACTCCACTGCTGGGCTGAAACAATATTACGCTTGTTTCAGCTTGATAAAAAAAAAGCTGTTCAATTTGAACTCTAACATATGCTTTTACATTTTCTTATTGCCTTCTGATTCTCGTGGACAGATTTCCACCAAACAAACTATCTGCATCTTCATCCTCAACTTTAATTCTCTCTTTAATGTCGAATTCGTTGGTCAACCGATACAATGACTCTATACTTCTTAAAATGGCATTGTCTATCTCGCTTATTTTGGCACGTTTTCGGTTACTTTTACACCAAGGACTCTTGCCTGTACCTACATCTCCGCTTTGCACTTGTGATAAGCCACTAACTCTCTCGTCATCCGATGCTTTCTCCAGTTCAGTGCTCCCTTCATCTTCTATAATAGAACTTTGTTTCACCCGTAACGAGTACTTTGTCTCCATTCTCGTCATCGTTGCCCAATGAATCACTGGTCGTGGTACTATTTGAGGATGGTGAACGTCGAGGTGTGGAGTAGGGACATGGATTATTTGTGCTGCTTTCAAGATATAGTTATTGAGGAAAATTGGCTGTTGTTTTTTGATGATCAACGTATAGTAGTAGCCACTGAAAACATTCTTATTTTTTAGCTTGAACAGCTGCATCTCTTCCCGAGCCCGACGGTAACGACTTCATTCTCTTTTGATATCTCGTGAAGTCATTTCGTAATAATTTATATTTCTTCTCCGCTTCTATAGCCGACATTTCAAATTTTTGGCAAACTTTCGTCCACCCATTAATTTTGTTATATTTGTCTTTAAAATCTCGGGAGAACTTGTTGTACAGACATTCATAATACTGGATTTATGGCATAAAACGTTCATCCTCCATTTTTTCGTTACTCAATCATTGCATGATGGGGATAACATTGGCTGTTTTCATTTTTTATAGAGTTTCCTTTGCCTTTTCTTGCCCTTGCTTGTGGCTTCAGTGTTGTTTCTCGTTTTCGAGATAGGATGAATTTTATCTCAAAAACAAGAAGCGACAAATACTTTTTCTTGTTTCTAACAATTTTTTGCGATGTTTTCATAAGAAAAAACAATAAACGACAAGAAAAAGCTATATGGAAACCAGGCTTTACTTTCAACAATTGTCTTTCTGTAATTACAGTTGGAAAATTCTGTCCAATCTTTGTATTTTGACATCCATTTGCTGTTGGATCGACAGGTTTATAAAAGGACGGGAGATACGTTGTGCAGTCGTTCATTCAATTGCGAAAGGAGAGGTACGCGCTTTGTCTTGTCTTGAATACCAGGTGAACCAAGACGACATTCGAACTACGGAGGAAAAGTATCATCTAAACGATAAAGGACTCCCTGCAGGTGAGTAGTACGAAATATTTATTTCAGAATTAGCCTAACGATAACGTGCAGATAAAATTTCATAATTTTTCTGCATAGCCAAAGTCAACTCGACTAATGGAGTTGACTTCAGGGGAATTTGAGCTGTCACGTTCAGTATTCTGAACCGCTGCTCCATTCCAGTCTAGATTGCTACTCTGCTAATTTGATTCACTTAAAGTGCACGAGAAACTATCGCGAGAACTTTAACATTCATCCACGAGGATCACTGTCCAGTGTTTCATGGTGAGAAAATTTCATAATTACCCTACACAGCGAAAGTTAACTGAAGACGAATTAAGATTAATTGAAATGGATTAAACAAAAGCATTGTTCCAGTTCGGCCAGTTGACTTAACAGTTGGGCTATGAATGCAGAGGGTGGACGGTTTCCTGATTTTCATGATCCACACTTTCTGGAAGGTCGCGGCGTCCAAGATAAGATGCATGAACTCATAGAGAATTGTAGTTCACCGGATTAACGTTGTAATTGTTATAATGTAGGTCTTATCGATTTTTAAAGTATTTTCAATAAAACTAGAACATGCCTCGACAGGATAGTCGGTAATTCAGCTATAAAGTCAGGGTTCATGTGTAGAGTATTTATCGACACTGGGTTGTCGGCAGACTTGAGAGAAGGTTAAAAAAAACACAAGGTGCTAGGTGAATGACTTTCGGTTTTCCTACAATTTCTTAGAGCTTTCAGGAATTCGTTCCAATGCCCATGCACAATAGCTTCGAGGGCTGAGTGGAATCATGAGTCTTTCAATGAACCCAAATTGTGTTCGACATTCAAATTCCCAGAATTTTAAGCTGCTTGTGAAACATAGTCGTTCAAATTAATTTCAAATTGAACTCAATTATTAACTATAAGAACAGTCAACAAAACATGATCTCCGTTGCAATGTATCTAGGAAAGCCTCCAGGAGCAAAAACTTGGTTCCTCGACCCTTTGAAAGAAGGCAAACTGATCCATCGAATCCAGCAGGAGAGTTTACGAGCTTTTCGAGCACTGAACCTGGAAGATATTGCACTTTTCGATTTTCGAGTCGACGAGGATGGAAAACCATGGCTTTTAGAATGTAACCTTTTCTGTTCCTTTGGTCCTGAGAGCGTGGTGAATATTATTGCTAAGAATGCTGGTATCAGTGATGAAGAGCTTTTTAACATCATGGTTCAAAACGCTTTGTTAAAAAAAGTATAGTAAGTGATTGTGCTTAATGTTTATTAACTCTTCTTGGTCCGTACCCGAGCTTTTAATTTTCCCCTGGCTACCGCCAAACGATTTCTTGTCAACAGGAGACGTCTTGGACCGGAAAGAGTTAATTTGGAATGCGAAATTCTCGAAACAAGTTAATAATTATCTAACCAAACAAAATTGAAAAAAGTTGCTTTAATTTGTTTCAGTTATAAAAGTCTTTTTTCATAATAAACATCAAACGACAAATAATATGAGCATTTTGGTTAAATTATAAATCGTTTTTTTGTTTCCTTCTAAAAAATGTTATTTCTTTAGCCAAGGACTTTTTCAGCCTATTTGTTTCTTTAAGTACTATGGGCCTGTTTGCAATATCAACGAAACGTAATTTTGGTCTCAGCCAAAATTTACAAGATCGACAAATTTTGTCGGAAAGTGATTTGGCAATCATGTTTGCTCTTGATCACATCAGAGAACTTGTTTGTCGAATACGTTAATCAATGTCAAACTAGAGCAAATGTTTACAACAGCTTCCCGCTTCTTGCTAAAATCAAACGTATTGCCGCGTAATGTATCAGTCTCGCTTTTTGACTTGCTCGTTCTCTTGGAAAACTCTGTTGGCAAGTCAGTAGCTTTTATTGCTGTTATGCTTGCGGAAATTCAAGTTGCTTCACTTAGAAACGCTGATTACGGCTTTGAGACATGGAAATCGACGTAGGCACTGGGCACGATTTCACCCGTACTGAACTTTCCCGCGTTTCCGGGGGTCATTGTTTGAAAATTCACTACCATGACCACAACTTTCCCGACGTTTCTTTCCGTGGACATGTGAGAGAATGGGGCGTGAAACATTTAACCAGTTTCTACAAGTGGTTGGGTCTAGAATTCAGAGGCAGGACACAAGGTTTCGAGACTGCACGAAAGTAGAGAAAGTATTGGCATTAACACTGTATCGAATTGCGCAACGCGGCTCTTAAGATAATACAGCACTCGATCTGAATGTTGGAAAATCAACCGTTTAGGAAGCATTTCATTATGTACTTGATGTTCTCTATGATCTTCGAAATGATTACATAACGTTTCCTGAGACTGTTGCAGAAACAGCGGCCTCGATCGAAGTATTTGCACCATATAGCGAACTACTTTATGTTGCGGATGCAATTGACGGATCTCGTGGCAAAATAAATGCGTCCAAGGACTCTGCCGTCGACTAAAAATATTGCAATATCGTGAAATAATGAAGGGAAAATTTATCACCTTGTAGAGTAAAGTGAGCACTTAAATTCAATACAATCTTGATTAAATTCGTTGACTAGCTTTTAAGAATTAGGTTACCTTTATGAGCGTCTCACCAGTCATCAGAAGGTTGCGGGTTCAATCCCCGTCTGGGGCTCAAAAACCATTTTCTGAGTATAGAGCTTGACGATCTTTCATCTCTCTTAAATATCAAATATTGCAACACCTTATTCTCCTGATTTTGAAAAAAAATTGATGTGCAAATTTTTCAGTTGCTAGAGTAGAGTTAATACATTAATCTGATAAAATTTTGACTAAATACGGTTAGTACTTGAAGAGAAATACTTGCTTTATGTGATAAGACATCAAATATTGCAAGCCCTTCCTCTCTTGATTTTGAAAGAATTTTGTGGTGAAAATTTACTAGTTGGTAAAGAGAATAATCTTGGCTGTTGATTTTCCGGATGGAAAGCGCAATCGCAATATAAAGATCAGAGCCCAACTCAGAATTCTTAAATGTTTCGCCATAGTAAAAGAGGCAAGTCGAAAAGTTTTAAAACATGTTTACTGACGTTTGGTTGCGGTGTGTAACATATTCAGAGTATAGATTTACAAAGATGAGAGAAAACTATATGTATATATATACGGATCAATAATTACATACTGGAATAATTAGACGGCTAACCAACAGAAAATTAGATGACCTGACAGGAAGTGACAGGCATACGGAAGAGGAAAGTATTAGAACAGAGAAAGAGGTATAGAAGAGATATTTTCGTTGAGAGACGGTTTGCATTTAGAAATAAGTAAACTCTCACGAATGAGGAGTTCAAATTTAGAGGAAGACCTGCAGGAAGAAATGATGGAAAAATCGTTGGAAGAAATGGTGTGATTAGTCTGGCGAGTATCAGCCTGGATAGTAGAAGTAGGAAAAAAAGTAGTTGCTCGTTCCTTACCCGTCAAAGGCAAAGGTTTCGCCTCATTCGTTGACTGGTTTTAGAGAAGTAGTTGAATTTTGTCTCTGAGTTCGTTGAATAGTTTCAGAGGAGCAGCCGAGTTTTTTGGTAAGATATAAAATATTGAAATCACTTATTCTCGAAATTTCGAACGAATTTCGAAGTCAAAATTTATCACCTTGTTGAATACAGTAAATACTTAAATTTGATCCAATTTTGACTAAATTCGTGGACTAGCTTTTGAGAATTATTTCTTATAAGATATCAAATATTCCAATACTTTATTCTCCTGATTTTGAAAGAACTTCGGAGTAAAAGCTCATCAGTTTGTGGTGTGACCTTAACACTTTAATCTGGTAAAATTTTGACGAAATTTATTAGTTTTAGAGATTTACTTGATTTTCGTAATGAGATATCAAATACCACCATTTTTATTCTCCTCGTCCCAAGAGAATTAATTTTGCCTAAATTCGTTCAGTGAGTTTTTGAGAATTAGTTGATTTTTGTGATAACATATCAAATAATTGCAATTCTTTATTCTCCTGATTCTGAAAGAATTTCCATGTGAAAATTCATCAACTCGTAGACTGAAGTGAATACTTTAATCTGATCAATTTTCGGCTAAATTCATTTTTTAGTTTTATAGAACATGATTTATGTTATCAAATACCTGATATTGGAATACTTTATTCCCTTGGCTACTAAATAATTTTGATGTGAACATTTATCAGTTCGAGGAGCAAAGTGAATACTTCAATTAGATAAATTTTTGGCTAAATTCATTTGGTAGTTTTGGAGAACAAATTGATTTTTATCAAAAACCAGATATTGGAATTCCTTGGAATTTTGAAATGAAAATTTATCAGTTTGTAGAGCACAGTGGGTACTTGAATCTGATAAATTTCTGATGAAATTCGTTCAGTAGTTTTAAAGAATTAGGTATTTTATGATAAGACATCAACTATTGCAATCCCTCATTCTCCTGATTTTGAAAGAATTTTGATGTGAAAAGTGATCAGCTGGTAGAGTAAGGTGAATACTTCGGCCTGATAAAAACTTGACTAAATTGTTAAGTAGTTTAAAAGAATTAGTTGATTCTTATCACATATCAAATATTGAACTGAAATTTCATCAGTTTGTAGAGTAAAGTGAGTACTCAAATATGACAAATGATGAGCATATTTGTTAAGTACTTTTAGAGAATGTTTATTTTTGTGATAAGATATAAAATATTCCGATCCCTTATCCTTGAAATTTTGAACGAATTTTCTGGTGGAAATCTCACCTTGTAAAGTGATTATGTTAATCTGATAAAATTTTGACTGAATTCGTTGTGTACTTTTGGAGAATTAGTTGATTTTTGTGATAACATATCAAATATTGCAATCCGTAAATCTCCTGATTTTCAAAGAATTTCGAACTGAAACTTTATGAGTTTGAAGAGTACAATGAGTACTTAAATCTGATGAAAGTTTGACTGAATTCGTGGAGTAATTTTAGAGAATAAGGCCCAGTTTAAACGCCGAACTTTTCATGTGCCAGATCAAACGCGAATCAGTGTGAACAAAGGATTTTGGTCATTGACATTAGATTCAGTACATGAAAAGTTCGACGTTTGAACTGCGCCTTACGCGAAATTGGATGAAGAAAGACTAAAGAAATTGGATGAAGAAAGACTTAATCACTGCACCTTGGCATGTTATGGACATATTTGATTCTCTAAAGATAAGTATGATTATTGACATGGTCTTTTTAATTATGTCATAAATGAGCATATTCCAAAAGATGTCTCCTATATGACAAAAAAATGGAAAGAAGCAATCAGGAACAAAAGGAGGGCTGCCAAAAGATATGCAAAAGATAGGACGGAAGAGAATTGGGAATAGAAAAGAAAGACTAGAAATGAGGCTACTAAACGAAGACGAATTGCTATCAAACACTTTTTAAAAGTAAAATCTGAGGAACTGAACTCTAAATCGTAGGAGATTTTTGAAATGTTAAGCCTCTTCTGGGAATTGGAACGGTACCTTCAAGAAATGATTTTATAACTTTGGATATGAACGGAACCATGGAAAAAAATGAAAAGTTTGTTGCGGAGGAATTTGCAATCTATTTCTCCAGTATGGCAGATGAGATTGGTGGTAAAACCAGTTTAACTCTATCAGAGGAGGATTTTACAACTCATCCTAGTGTGATTAATGTTGAAAATAATTGGCTTAATCCTGATAAGTTTTTTTTTAGAGAAATCACAATTAGTGAAACTGTTAAATCATTGGAAAGTCTTAATCCTTCAAAAGCTACTGGTTGGGATCGGATACCTTTTAAAGGTATCGACGTTAGCTGCCAAGGAATTAGAACCTTCGCTAACAGATATTTTTAACTTGTCTATAAATTGAGGACAATATTTAAAATGCTGGAAAAGAGAGGAATGGGTACCTGTGTTTAAGAAAGATGATAAAATGGACAAGAAAAGTTACAGACCTGTGACAGTGTTAAATGCTGTAAACAAAATCTTCGAGCAGCTGAAGAGGCCACAGAAGGCCGAAACGTACGTCCAGGGTTGTGTCCCAAGATATTTATGCACGAGACAATGTTACGCATCTTTTACTCTTTCTCTCTGTATTCATACATACTTCTTTATTAAACTCTACACTGCATGGCCAACTGCGTAGCCGTCTAACTGTCGGTAAAACCCCAAGGCCGGGTGGTTGGTTTTGAATTCCCGTATCGCACTCGTGGTATTACTAATACACCTTCACAACACAAATGTATACTCCACGATTTACTCTGAAACTAAAGACTCATACTGATTCACTCAAGTGTATATGGCATACCATTAGTGTAGCCATGTCACGCTCACTGTAGCCCGCGGCTAAAAGCGCGTTCCATCATTAACAGTTTCACTCCCAATCGTTAGACAATCACAACTACACAACTGTAACACCAGTGTGGTTCCAATTACCTGCTCTAAAACCGAAAAATCAAGGACATAGTTGTCAAACCGCCCTGACAAAACTGGTTGAGAATTAGCTAGTGACGAAGGAAAAATTGTGGTTGTCCTTTCTATCGACACCAGTAAAGCTTTTGACTCCCAGTTTCCTGCGCTTATGCTCAGGAAGCTGAAAGCGTATAATTTCTCAGATAAATCATTACCATTGCTACGATCTTATTTCCAAGATCGCCGAGGAAGGGTTAAACTTGCCATGTGTACCATTGTCCGGTATGACATAAGAAAAGGGTTTCCTCGGGGTTTATGTTTTAGCCCCTTGTTATGGAACATTTTTCAAAATGATTTATATTATTGTATCAAAGGATGTGGCCTATTTATGTACGCAGATGATCATCAGTTGTGTGCGTATAACCAACTGCTGAACAATCTAGTAACAACATTAAAAAATGAGGCTGAGATAGTGACTGGCTGGTTTAGCAGTAATTTTCTTTTAAACAAATAAAGACAAGTTTCAAGCAAATGTTTTTGACTAATAAAACAAAGGACATATCGGAGACAAGTGGCTGCTCTGTATATACTGACTTAACACTATGACATTATGGTTAATAGAACACTGTCAGTTCTCGGGATGCCTTCGCACAGTGGTTAAGCACCGATTTTTGTCAGTGGATCGCGAGTGTTTCTTTAAATAGTAATACCGACCAATGATTGGCTCTGTCTATGATTACACAATTGTTTAAAATAAAGTTACATAAATCAAAACGTTTGTCTGGTTCTAGTTTGTCAGTGCTGAATTGCCTCAAGTTAGTTAGGTAATCAAAATGTTCGCATGAGTTAATGTGTTTGCAGATCTCGGATTTCGAACACGTTGTGTGTTCGTTAATTATAGTGTAGAGGCATCTGTCTGTATTTCCTATATAAGATTTCGAGCACCCGGGACAATAAAACTTGTATACTACAAAACTTTGATATTCTATCGGGGTTTTGTATTTGCATGATACAAAGCAGTTGGTAGTGGTGTTATATCAAATTATAACTTTACAGAAGCCTTTAATGAGTCGTAAAATCTTTTTAAAATTCCGAATTAAGTCGGTTCCTCGTTTGCCTATATATGGTAGCCTTGCCCAAACTTTGGCTAGCTCATTGGTACGATCTGAGTTGGGATCGGACTGATTGGAGTTAACATGGTTGGATGTATCGGAGTTGGGTATTAGTTTCTTTAGAAGTTTTGTTGATAATTTTTTAGAGAAACCATTCCAAGACATAAATTTTAAAATGTCATTGATCTCATCTGATAACAGAGATTTGCAGCTACAAACAAAAAAAAGGCTGCCATAAATTACAAGGCCACCATAGATAGGCAAACGCGGAACCGAATAAAAATGTTATCCTTGTTCGGAGCTACCATTGTTTTGTATTCGACGAAAATATTCGGTGGTTCCTGTAACTATTGCCCACGTTATATAATAGAAGATTTCAAGGCTTGGCAATTCTGATGTTTATGGTGAAAAATGGGATGTCACCATCGTATATTTCAAAGTTATTCCAAAGATGGAATACTAATTATAACTTGCATAATTCAGATTTTGTTATTCCAAGATATAACACTGTTACTTATGGTAAACATTCAATCAAATATTTAGGGCCATACTTATGGCGAAAATTACCTATAAACATACGATCGTTATGGGAACTGAATAGTTTTAAGAAGAACATTAGGAAATTGAAGTTGGCATAACTTATGAATGACCAATGTGCAATGGAGTGTAACTTATGTAATTCTTAATCTTTTTAAGTATTTAAATGTAGTGTGTTTACATAGTACATTTAACATATTTTACAATCTTAGAATTGATAATTTCATATTTATTTTATGTTACTTATTATATGGTCCACAATTAGCTGTTAGTGCTAAATTTTTAATTACATTAAAATGATTTTTAGTAATAATAATAATAATAATAATAATAATAATAGTAATAATTCCACCAGGTGACCGTAAGAGACTGTAGGAGACTCTTTGGCAGGGCGAAGTACGGTGGAGCGTCGTGCTCCATGTCTGCTAAGGTAGCCGTGAAGGCCTACCAGGAACTCTGAAAATGATGGCAAACGTGGCAATGGTAAAACTGCCATGTTTTGAGGGTAGGAGGGGCTCTTTAATCTTGGTTGTTATCCCTCCCAGAGATGGCGTCTCGATAAAAATACTAGTTGGTGGTAACCTTAAAGCACGCTTCATTTATGGGCGGAATGTCTATTACTAATAATGTAAATAACGGCGTGAACGGGGCTGGAACCAATGGTGAAGGTCCCACGCCCAGTAGGTGTCCCACTGAACCGCAGGGTGGGTCCGACCGTCATCAAGCGACATCAAGGACCAAGAAGATGGATATGGTTGTTATGGAGTGTTATTTTCGGAGCAAGCCAGTTGATGAAAATGGTATGCCACTAAGAGGATACAGACAGAGATTACTCAGGGAATGGGATGAGAGAGGGCTATTTCTGTCAACTGAGCAGCGCCTCTCTGATCAGGCGAGGGCGATAAGGAAAACTTGGTGGTTGATGAAACTTGAATTGGAAGGGATCAAAAGGAAAATTCAGGTTGATAACGGTAAAGAGGAAAATTTGAATGAAGAAATTGATGGAAATGTAGGACTTGAAAGGAGTGAAGGTCAGCCTACAGAAAATGAAGAAAGACAGATTTACACTGGAAACATGCATGAATTAAGCATGGAGGATCAGAATTCTGTCAGAGAAATTTTGGAAATGATGAAAACGAAGGAATTCACAGATTACAAAGATTTCTTAAAGGTGGATAGTAGAAGACTAAAGAACATAACGGGCAATGTTAATAAGTTGCTTCGGTTCATAGAAGTACGAGATATCACGGACAAAAATGATTTAATCAGGACTGAAGAGTAAAAAGGACAGAACCGTGGTGGAAGAGAAGGATTCAAAGGGATATAAAGATCTTGAGGCGAGATGTTTATATACTTGAAATGTGGTAATATGGTGTTCAAGGGTATTGATTAAAAAGTTTACATCTCTTCACGGTAAAATATCAGTTGAACTCAATGATATATTAAATAGTGTGAAACCAATACCTAGTCGGATGACTTACGGGAGCACTGTGCTATGTTTGAAGGACCCTTGAAAAGGGAATGCTGTGGACAACTTTCGGCCGATATCGTTTCTACCACTTATGTGGAAATTAATGACAGGGATTATAGCTGAGACTATGTACACATTTATGGACACTGAAAACATACTGCCAGAAGAGCAAAAGGGATGCAGACGGAGGAGCAGAGGCACAAAGGATCAATTGCTGATAGATAAGGCAATACTTCGAGATTGTAAGAGGAGACAAAAAACTTGGCCATGGGGTGGGTGGATTATTGGAAGGCGTATGACCTTGTCCCCCACAGTTGGATATTAGAGTGCATGAGGATATTTGGAATTACCGAGAATGAAACCGAATTCATGAAGAGAAGTATGGCAACATGGAAAACACAAATAAGCTCTCCAAGAACAATGCTAGGAGGGGTGAATATAAAGAGGAATTTTTCCAGGGGGATAGTCTTTCACTTGTTCTTTTCGTCTTATGCATGATACCGCTTACACTACTGCTAAGAAATACTGGAATGGGATATGAATGGTGTGAGAGAAAGCTGAAAATCAATCATTTGCTTTTCATGGATGATATCAAGCTGTTTGGCAAGAGCCAGAATCAGATTGATTCACTGGTGAATACAGTGTATTTTCTTAGCAGCGATATACGTATGGAGTTTGGCATTGGGAAGTGTGGCGTACAGGTGATGCAAAGAGGCAAGGTGATTGCAACTGACGGGATAGAGCTACTATATGGACAGATGATGAAGGACATAGAAGAGAATGGTTACAAATACCTTGGGATTTTAGAGATGGACAAAATCAAAGAGGTTGAAATAAAGGAAGCATTTACAACTGAGTACTACAGGAGATTGGGGCTGGTGTTGGATTCGAAATTGAATGACAGGAACAAAATCACTGCAATAAACACATGGGCTGTTGCAGTTTTACCATATGGAGCGGGTATACTGAAATGGGCATAGAATGAGGTCAAATAATTGGACAGGAAAACCAGGAAGAAAATGACGATGTCTAAAGCATTTAATCAGAACAGTGATGTAGATAGACTGTATATACCAAGAAACAAACGAGGGAGGGGACTTATTGGATGCGAGTATTGCATAAGAAGTGAGGAAAATGGACTAGGATGGTTTATAAAAAACAGTGAAGAACAATTTTTGAATGGAGTGAGACAAGAGTAAGAAGAAGCAAGAGTAAAGAAGAATTCAAACAGAACATTAAAGAAGACAAGATGAGAGTATGGAGAGAGAAAAGAATGCATGGCCAATTTGTGCGGGATATGGAAAAAGAGCAACACAGAGATAGGATTGATAAAGAAGATACATGGCCCTGGATAAAGAAATCTGATTTGAAAATTGGAACAGAGGCCTTGATCTGTGCAGCCCAAGAACAGGCATTGCGCACTAAGTATGTTAAATACAATATTGATCACAGGAGATTCTCCATTGTGCAAATTGTGTGATGCAGCAGGGGAAACTATGATCCACATAATTAGTGCATGTACCATTTTGGCACAGGAGTACAAGCGGAGGCTCGACAATGTTGCACGCATGGTACATTGGGAATTGTGTGGGAAGTTTGGGCTGGAAAGATCTGAGAAATGGTACGAGCATAAGCCTAAGGCAGTGCTGGAAAATGCAAAAGGGAAGCTCCTTTGGGACTTCAGTATCCAATGATGAGAATGTCATAGCAAGAAGATCAGATCTGATGCTGGTAGAAAAAGAAAGAAAACACTGCCTCATGATTGACATAGCTGTACCAAGAGATGACAAGGTTGCAAAGAAGGAAGACGAGAAAGAAGATAAATATCAGCCATTGAAATTTGAAATAATGCGGATTTGAGAAATGAACAAAGTGGAGGTTATTCAAATTGTTGTTGGAGCCCTTGGTGTGGTAACAAAGAAGATCCAAAAGTGGTTCTCAAAGATTGGTGAGGAAATTCGAACTGAGTTCCTGCAAAAGACTGCACTCTTGGGAACAGCCAGAATTTTGAGAAGGGTACTACAAATGTAGTAAGAAGTGTGAACTGCAGGACCCTTGGTCATTTGTTATGACCCGCTCCTGCATGTTAGTTTTGACGACATAAGATCTGTCTGAGTTTGAGGAAAATAATAATAATGATTTTCGTGATAAGATATCAAGTATTTCAATCCCTTATTCTCCTGAAACGGAGGCAAAGAATGAATACTAATGTTCGGTATATAACGCGGAATAAAGACATAACAACTGATAATTTAACACATAATTTATTGAACAAGCAACTAACGTTGCGTCGCGACACGCGACATCATCAGAGTGACTAGGAGTTACTTTACATATGATCTGTAAATGACAGGAAGGGTTATATTATAAGCTGTCGAGTTAAGTAGAGACGTAAGTAAGAAAAGGAAAGGTAGCGACACATTGCGAGTAATAAATAAAGGATGTCGATATCAAAGAATGTACAGTTAAAATAGAGACGAGGGAATAGAACTAAGGTTGGTGTTTAGTGAAGGGTTAAGTCTACGAATAAGTAAACTTTCACGACTGAGAAGCTCAGAAATGGAGGAGCACGACGAAAGAATCTGAAAGTCGTTGATGGAAGCAGCATGGTTAGTTTGGCAAAGATGAGAAAAGATGCTTGATAGCGAAGGATTAACACGTTTCTTCCCCGTCAAAGCAGAGACTCCCAAGTGATCAGAGCCTGTTGTGTGTAAGTGGCGGGCTGTTTGGCCCACATACAATGCGTTACAACATTGACACAACAAGGAATAAACTACATGAGATCTCAGACCCTTGGGAAGTCTGTATTTGAAAGGGGAAACAACGTGAAAGGCGTTTGGTGGGTCGAAATACGGTGCGAATGTCGATGTGTGAAAAGGTAGAAAAACAAAGTTTATGGATTTGCGTGTGGATTTGGTAATAATTTATTTCTGCCTAACAGTAAATGGTAAGCAGAAATAGACGATCTTTTTAGGAACAGTTGCAGTTCTGGGTGTGGGTTTGAAAGTTTTGTCTCCTAAAATAATTGGATGCATTTATCCCAAAAATGAGTAGGACAGCCGTGAAGTTTACAGATTGTTCGAAATTTTTCGAGCTCTTGATGAAAATTTTCGTAAGTTGAGCAGACTTTAAAAAATTGATCAATAAGTGTCAGAACTAAACCTTTTTTATACTTAAGAAGGATAAAACTATGAAAGTTAGTGAGAAGTCCTATAAATGTTAGTTTTTGATAAACAGATGTAGAGGATGAGGAGTCGGTGCGTTTGGTTTGGATATCTAGAAAGGAAACTGTCTTGTTGGGTGTTTCGATTTCAAAGTTAAATGTTATGTTGCCATATTGTTGGTTTAAAAAAATTGAGAAATAAATTAATAGGTTCTGGCCAGCGAAATAACAAAACACAGTGATCGATACACCAGTGATAGTAAATTGATTTAAAATTACGAAGACAATTTTATAGTCATGTATTTTCATGGAATGAAAGAAAAATACTAGCCAAATAAGGGCCAAGGGGTGAACCCACGGAAACACCATCAACTTGTTGGAAAAGAGATTCATTAAAAATAAAGTGGCAATTTTTTACAGCATAACGTAAAAGTTTGGTAAATTGGTCTCGGGAAAAGTTGTTAAAGTGGGTGGCGTTACAAAATAAGTGATAGGTGATGATATCGATGGTTTTTTCAAGCGAAATGTTTTTGAACAGAGACTTAATATCAAAACCGGCCATGATGAGATTGTCTGATGAAAAGTTTAAATTAATCAGTTCGTTAACAAAAGAAAATGTGTCGCTTACCAAATAAGTTCCAGAGAATATGTGTCTATATCTATAGACCTACATCTATAGACCTATACCTATAGGCCACCCCACTTCAAAATTTTCATCAAGAGCTCGAAAAATTTCGAACAATCTGTAAACTTCACGGCTGTCCTACTCATTTTTGGGATAAATGTATCCAATTATTTTAGGAGACAAAACTTTCAAACCCACACCCAGAACTGCAACTGTTCCTAAAAAGATCGTTTATTTCTGCTTACCATTTACTGTTAGGCAGAAATAAATTATCAAATCCACACGCAAATCCATAAACTTTGTTTTTCTACCTTTTCACACATCGACATTCGCACCGTATTTCGACCCACCAAACGCCTTTCACGTTGTTTCCCCTTTCAAATACAGACTTCCCAAGGGTCTGAGATCTCATGTAGTTTATTCCTTGTTGTGTCAATGTTGTAACGCATTGTATGTGGGCCAAACAGCCCGCCACTTACACACAACAGGCTCTGATCACTTGGGAGTCTCTGCTTTGACGGGGAAGAAACGTGTTAATCCTTCGCTATCAAGCATCTTTTCTCATCTTTGCCAAACTAACCATGATGTTTAGGAAACGTGAGAGCTTGGATATATCAAGGTAGATGAATGATCTTCAAGCTCGATACCCCGTCTGGGGTCCAGAAATCATTTTCTGAGTATCGAGCTTGAAGATCATTCATCTACCTCAAACTAACCATGCCGCTTCCATCAACGACTTTCAGATTCTTTCGTCGTGCTCCTCCATTTCTGAGCTTCTCAGTCGTGAAAGTTTACTTATTCGTAGACTTAACCCTTCACTAAACACCAACCTTAGTTCTATTCCCTCGTCTCTATTTTAACTGTACATTCTTTGATATCGACATCCTTTATTTATTACTCGCAATGTGTCGCTACCTTTCCTTTTCTTACTTACGTCTCTACTTAACTCGACAGCTTATAATATAACCCTTCCTGTCATTTACAGATCATATGTAAAGTAACTCCTAGTCACTCTGATGATGTCGCGTGTCGCGACGCAACGTTAGTTGCTTGTTCAATAAATTATGTGTTAAATTATCAGTTGTTATGTCTTTATTCCACGTTATATACTGGGCATTCGATTCAGGGGCAGCGGAACAACATTTATTTTGGGGGGACTAATTTTCAGCTAAGCCAAAGAAAAATATTAATTGAGTTTAGGGTATTAGCTATGAAACATTTCTTAATGCGCACCCGAACATAAAAATAGTACCCGGTTATTTCGTATACATAAAGTCTAAATTAATTTTTCTTTGCATTCAGACAATCATTAACAAGATATATTAGCATAAGCCAAATGAAAACATTTATTCAAATGTAAGATAACGGGGTTATTTCTAAAGGTTAGCAAGCCAGAAAGACTGAAACCAAGGTTAGAATTTTAGAATTCATATACTATCACTAGTTTGATTTTGAACATGCTTTAATGGCTATGCTTGATAGCCTGAAAGTTCAGGCGTTTCTGTCTTTAAAATTGACCAAAGAAAGCTTTCCGTCGACTATTCACCGTGATGAAATCCTTTGCAATTGCCTTTAGGTCAAGCTTTTCAACTTTTTCTTTGTATATAAACAGCAACAGGATGTGTTTTAGCCTTTTTTGTGTCATTCTTGATCGCAAGTAGTTCTTCAAAAGTCGAAGTGCAGAGAAAGTTCTTTCTGCGGTTGCAGACGACATTGGCATAGTCAGGTAAACACGTAACAGTCGGTCGACTTCGCTGAACATAGTTTCAGACAAGGTTCCTGTATTCATCACATCACAGAGAGTGTTCATTGACGTGACTTTCTTTATTCCAAAGTGATATTGTTCGTTTGCTGTCTTTATTAAATCTGGCAGCATTGCTAACTGAACTTTGAGACGTTCCATGTTTAAATCAGTGGAGTATTTCTCTACGAACTTAACGGAAAATTGAACAGGAATATCATCACACGATTTCAAAAGCACCTGCTCAATCTCGTTTATAATCTTTAGAGACTTCTGATCAAAACGCCTTTTGAGTTCAGAAGCAAGGATATCTAGAACTTCAAAATATTGTTTTCGGTAGTAATCTTCTGGTGTTGCAAAACGATGATTAGAAGACCCACCATCCACTCTCCTCGGAATTCGTATATGTCTAGGTATTGCTGGAGGGTCAGTATAGTCCTTTGCTTCTGCTACGGTTGCTTGGTAAAATGTAAAAAACTGATGGTCAGATCTCTGCCTTTCGAGAAATTTGAGCGCATTAGCAGCTGCAGAGGCGGCTTCTTGTGCATTCAGAATACTGCTTTGCAACGTCTTTGAAAGTTCTTCCATTGCGCTGAAGACCATAAAGGATAGCTTCAAACCAAAGAATGTGCTAAATTTTTCCATCAGTGCCATAAGACCAGAAGATTGTTTTCGATGTCTCATCGGAAGAATCTTTACCAACAATGTATACATAACATCGTAGTTCTTGATCATAGCATCAAGAGCACCGGTATGCACCGTCAACCTAGTTGGGCAGAGAGGCTTTATTCCAGGTGTGTCATCATTCATCTCAGATTTCAAATTCTTAAAAAGTGCCAATTTTTTGGGTAAAGCATGAATAAGAGTAGCCAAATCTGATGCTAAGCTTAAGACATCCTTAACACAATCACAATATCTAGCGCATTCTTGTAAGCACAGATTTAAGGAGTGAGCCAAGCAATGGATATACACTGCTTTTGGTTCTTCCATGGCAATTCTTGTGGAAACGCCAGAAAAGTGACCAGCCTTGTTTGATGCTCCATCGTAGGCCTGACCACAGCACTGAGTCAACTGCAGAATACAACGTAACAGGACATCTTTAAGGGTGGAAGTAAGTGTTTTTGCATCAGTCATTTCTACTTCAACGAGACCAACTAAATCTTCATGAACTATGTAATGGTCATCCACCCATCTTAGGCAAACTGCTAGTTGCTCTGAACCACTAATATCTCTCGTTTTGTCAGCAATAAGAGCAAACCACTGAGCTTCCCGTGTATCATGAAGAAGTTCCCGCAGAATTCTATGGGCCATTAGCTGAATCAACTCATTGATGATATCATGCGATTTATATGAACTATTCTTTAACCATTCTTTCAGTACAGGAACATCTTCTGAGCGGCACTTTAAGATTTCTGCAAGGTTACCCTTATCTTCTTTGTGTCCCCTAATGGCCACTCCTTGTCGCACTAGGTATTTTAGGGACGACAATTGCTTTAATAGTGCTTCTCTTTGTTCAGCTTGTTCTTCAGCATGATGGGTATTAAGTTGAGCAGAAACACTTGGTTGCTGGAGTGCTTGAAACTGAAACAATGCTTCTCGATGGCTATGACACTTCTCGTGTTCTCGAAGCCTCTGACTAGCTTTCTTCCAGTTGTCAAATCCTTTTTTGATAAAGGCTTCCTCACACATTTGGGTGAATTTTAAGTCTCTATGAGAGATGAATCGACAATAGAAGCAAAAAACTTTCTTCTGTGACATACAAAATGACAACCAGTTGTGCGTTTTATACCACTCAGACCGAAAACAATGATTTTGACGCCCTTGACTTTTTGTTGTTATCTGCACATAATTCAAGTTAGGCTGGTAAGGTTGAGTTTGTTCAGGAAAGCAGCATTCGTTGTCACAGTTAGTTGCCTGGCTCGTAGCAGCATCAGTCGTTTCCATTAAATAATTTGAACCCTAGCAAAGTTCAGTTTGATCTAGTTTCAATTAAATTTATTTCACAAAAAATTAAACAAGTTAGGTGAAAGACAGTAAAGACACCGGCTTTTTGCTTTGCCAAATTCTCAAAGTCTCAAAACGTATAAATAACTTATTTACCTTGGATCGTCTTCGTCATTTTCAACCTGACTGTGAACGATTTCAGGACGACCTGAACTTGAAGTGTTGCCAGAAAAGGATGGTTCTTGTTCGATAATTAAACAAGTACCGCTTTCACTTTTTACAGTTAATACTTCGTTTTGTCAATGTATTCAGAATTTTGGTTTTCTTCACCCCTTTGCCGCTTCCGTGGAAGAGGTGAAAAGAACTTAAACAGTTTTGACTGCTTCATTGATCACTATTTACTTTTATTAAAATTATTTTAATATTCATGCAGTTTTTTTGACTTTTTTCTCACACCACGTGGATTTGTTTAGAAGGATTATGGCTTGGTTTGGACAGGTAACGAAATTTATTGCTATCCTTAGATCTCTGAGTTTCAGTTTTACATGAAGTATTTACTCGAAATAAACAAATACAATTTATGCAAGATGGCGGTCGGAAATATCGAGATGTGAGACAATCTTGTGAGATGTGAGACAACTCATGAATTTTTTATCAATGCTTCAAATTTAAAGGTAAAGATAGGTAAAAAAAATCAATTTAAATACACTTTTTTGCTTACTCAAATCTTCAATGAATCACAATGTCTGTTGTATTGTCTATTTCGTAATTTTATATTTTTCCAGTAAATATTTGGGGGGCTAAGCCCCCCACTTTTACTTTTGGCGGGCTGAAGCCCCCCTAGCCCCCCGGTTCCGCTGCCACTGCTACAAGGCATGAAGTTGGTACTTTTTTGTTTATCTAAATTATCATATTGTACTGAATATACACCGAACTTTGCTTTACGACCATGTTTATACACAGCAGTATTTTGCCCAGCAGATCTAACACCTCCACTATTATCATTTCCTTTACCTATATTTTGGTAGGAAAATGTGTAGGCTTTTTAGTACTACCCCTTAAATTATTAGGATAACTTGTAACCACAAAATTAGTAGACCACCAACTAATTAAAACTTCATGATTCCTTTAAATTAAAAATAAATTTATAATTTATCATAGCATAAATTTATCTGAAGTATCTATCAGCATATCCTTATTTAATAACTGAAATTGTATAACTGCGGCAGAAAATGTTCTTTGTGGAAATTTTTCAAAATATATATGTACATAATCAGTTGGTAAAAGGTTTATATCTTGAATAAGACTAAAATATCTAGCTAAAAAATCTTTTTATCATAATAAAAAAACTCTGGATATGTCATTCGACTATTTAGCCTTGTACTTACTTGATAAACACTGTTTATTTAAATCTTGAAACATATGCTTCATCAATATTTTCAATTTTAAATAACCCTTTAGTAACGCTTTGTGCCTGTGTATTATTTTCCTGTAATAAACTTACTAGTTTTTCCAGTTCTTTTTTGGTAAAATAAATTTTAATCATTATTTTGCTTTTGTTGTTCTCTTTTTCACAGTAAACTATGCAAACAACCACAGGAGATAATTCTTTTTGTAAAAAGTTGATTGATTTTATTTTTCTATCTCATATGACCCCATCATCATCGTCTTTGATTTCGTCAGACCTGTCTAATTGATCACTGTGTACATAATCTGAACAATAAACACATATGAGATTGTATTTTAATAAAGGGTTATTACTATTGCATAGTTTATCCATGGCAAAATCACGATATTGAATCACATTTCTTTACGGATAATAAAATACAAAAGTTTATCCTTACTCTAATTTTCAAGATAATGATCCTTGTGTTGTATTTTCCAATTGTGTATAGTAAAATTTAAAACAGATGATGAAGACAAAAAGAATCAAATTAACGTACTTCTATATACTGTAGAAATTCTAGAAGGAAGATTAAAATGGATTCAATATGAAATAAAAGAATTGCAATCTACTGTTGAGACAAAAATTAACATTACGAATGTTATTAAAAATCATTTTAACTCATCAAAACTTTAAAAAATCTTTTCTTTTTTCCATTTTTTAATGTTTTAAAATATCCAAATAAACCAAATAAACAAGTGACATTGACTTTAAGGTTTATCTGTTTTTTCAACATATTTTCCCCTTAAATGAATTTTTGTATAGTTTTAGTGTTTTAAAATATCTAGGTTAACAAGGATATTTGTTCAAAATGAATTTCCAGATTCATCTGATGTTAAAAGAACATTCCTTTTGCTTCCTTTCTTGCTTGGTTATTTTTTAAAAAATTTTTAGAGACGAATGCAAAATTGCAATAAGTTGAAATTTCTAGCTGATCTTTAAAAAATTTAAGAACATTCCTTGTCCAGTCCTTCTTGACAATCTTCCTTTTACTTGATTTTTCTTTTGATCTTCATTTTTCTTAAATAAAGTTTGATAACAAGAAAACACTTTTTGCAAACAATCAAAATAAAAAAGAATATTTACTACCAATCGCTTGCAAAACTGTCTTGTTGTTTAAAATAACTCCAAAGATTTCTGTTATAAAATATAATAGCAAGGTAAAGAATCCACATATAATTTTACGATGAATTCCTGACCTGCTATTGCATTTTAAACACCTTTCCTTTGATTTTTAATGTATATTATTAAAATATAATTAAATAAACAGGAAAGAAAGGATATAGAGATCTTTGGTTCCCTGATCATGTAATTAAATTTCAAATATTCTTTGCTCTCCCTCTTTGTCTTCTTGTCCATCCTTTTTTCTTCAGTTTTATTTGTTCCAATTTTTTTAATAGAATTACAAAAAATAAACCTACTGAATATGACAGATTAATAATTTAAATTCATCATCATCCTTATGTATATTTCATTTGCTAAAAAAAGAGCCATCTTCTTGGCAAAGTTTAATGGTTTTAATATGGTCTTCCTTTAGATAAGTTAACTAATAAAATATCAGCTGAGGAGTTAATTAGAAATATCTAATTTCCTTCCCACTGATACTCAGATCGCACTCTCAAACATGACACAAAAAATCTCGCTTAAAACTCCGAGAAAAATCGACACCAAAAACTTACAAACAAAATTGGGTAAAAATACATGGCGCCAGTACATTTCCCTAAAAATTCATAAACAAACACAGAATGAATTTATTCCCGTTTACAATCTTATAATACCACCTCATGATACCATAAAATTATTTTGTATAAAAAGTCACAACAATATATGATACCACCTCATAACATATATCAATCAAACGCATGATTCAAATATTTTATTGACATGATGTAATACACTGGAACTTTCTCATGGAATGAACTGTTAAATGCCACAGCTGTAGCATGACATCAACAGGAGGCTAATTTAAAAATCCAAAATATGAATATATAATCAGGAATTAACTTCTGGCTCATTCTTTTGAGATGGTTCATCTGTTTCTGATCCTTTATTGTACATATGTTTTGAAGGATGTTTCCCAACTGTAATTCCGCCGCTCAAAAATCCTAAATATGGTACATATGGTGTTAGAGAAGCTATCAGATTAGTATCTCATCTCTATAGTTCATCCTTCTTTAATTCAATTTCAATGTTTTTGACAGATTCAATGGCGCCTAGAACCCCCAGTAATTTACTAAACTTGGAAATCAATAGATCGGTTAAAAACTCATTAGCCTTCTTCATTCTTTTCTCCGCAGATTCTTTGTACAATTTTTTAATAACCTTGGACGACACCTTTTTGATATATTTGATTGATTAGTCTATTTCACCATTCTCAGACATCTTAATTAGTTCTGACCTCATGCAGTCAAGGTCATTTGAAATGTCTTCCGATTTTTTTGTCATTTTCAGTAACATGATCAATCTCAATTTTTTTAATTTCAACGTTTGCATTTTCAAGTTCTTCAACCAGAGAATCAATACTTATAGTTTCTTCTAACTTTTGTGGTTTGCATTTACCCATGATATATAATACAACATATTTTATTTTTGCAGAATTATAATCTCATAATTATATGGATGTCTTAAATTTATCTCCAATCTTGCATATTTATTTTCTCAGTGATTCTGTTATATTGTTTATTTCATCTTTACTCAATCCATATAGATAATCATCAATTATATTTTTCATATCATTGCAGTTTGGATTGTAAAAGGTTACCAAGTTACTTATATTTTCGCAATATGGTTTGGCAATAGAAGTCAACTGTTGCATAATAACAATCGTGGACAAATTAAAATGTCGAGCGGTAAAAGCTAATCTAACCAATTCAGAAACTCGGTTTTTAACATCCTGACAAACGGCACAATCGTCTAATATAATTAAACTATTCGATCCTTTATACACGTCAACAATATACTTGAGTATCATATCTACTTTATCTTGATCGCATTGAATTGCAATAAAATCGATTTCTTTCACATATTTCCATTCCTGGTACGTCTTATTAAAATCAAACGTTGGACATATCAGAATTATATAATCAAAATGGTTTTTATAAACCTTCTCTAGCATATCTAACAAACATTTTGTTTTTCTGCAAACTGTCATCCCTACAATAAGCATATTGAACGGTGATTCCATATAATATACTGTATAATTAGTATTGAATACTCTGCAGATCGTTATTGATGAAATTAATTAACCCATCACTAACAACAAACACATACATGGCATGATCTTTAGTTGTCGCAGCACTTTTTGTCGACTCTAAAAGAACACCACTCTGTGTATTAACAACTTTCCTGCCAGAACCATAAATAGATTGATTATCCTCACTCAATCGTAAATCTATCGTCACAGAATGAATCTTTAAAAAAGTCATGAACTGTTATGTTTTGATCAAATTTCATCTTATTAGAAAACAAACGATGGGCTTCTACATATAAACAATTTTTGGTTACATCTCTAGAATATACTTGATTGGGTTTTCCTTCTATGCTTATTTTCACAGTTTTAAAATTTCGATAAGCAAAATTTTCATTATCACTTGAATCATCCTTAAACAATAGAACAATCGCTTTCATACTTTTTCAGGGAACATTAACATTTATATTCTGAATGGTGGAAGCTTTAGGCCACGATATCTTCTGAAACATAGTGACATGCTCGTACGGAATTCATCTACCTATATTGAAACTAGTGGTAGCTTTGTTCGATAATTGGTCCCTCAGTATAGTCTCATATTCCAAATGAAGATTGTCAAGACTGTAATCAGCTGATGCTTCTCCGGTTTGAGTACCTAATACGCCTGAACTAACTAGGAAGCATAATTATATACTCGATATTAGACATACTATTAGGGACGAATGATCCAATATTCACTAATACTTTAACCGGAGTGTAGGACCAAATATATCATACATAAGCGTATCTTGGACTTTTGCAGCATCACCACTTGTAGCTCCAGAGTCGTCTTTGCTCATCAGCTTACGCCAATTTTCAGTTCCCGAACTGTACTCAATCATATCATCTCGGATTGATTTTGATAGCTATTTATCTTTATAAGTCGCACATATTGATTCATAAGAATTATCGCATATTGTTTCTCCAGCATATTTGATTTCCAACCTTGATTGTAACAATTTGGCAAGATTATTTTTAAAATGATTCTTTGTGTTACCAACTTTTAGATTGAACACTAAATGCAAACTCTCTGGAACCAAACAATCATTAGTCGATAATTTAAAAACTTGTATATATAATTGCTCTCCAGGATTTGAACTTGATCGGTTGAGTGTAACAAGATATCTAGTTCTTTCACTACTTACAACAGATTTAGCATCTTTTCTATAATCAGGAAGTAAACTTTTCTCCATTTTCATTATATTATGTATATTTTATCTTCTTATCGCAATATATATTACAGTTCCTCCGATTATTAAAAATAGATGATCTCCAAGAAAGTATAAAAATCCACCGCTTGTTTTTTTAGCAATGTTTTCAATTTCAGTCCATAGTTCTTTTCTGACAGGTGTTGATGGTTTTAATTTTTATGCTTTCTTTGATGATTTAACAACTACCAACTCATTTCCTGCTTTCTTCAAACCTATGCTTACCCCAGTAATTATAGCAATTAACGACAAGCCCAATGCTGTTTCGCCGCCAGCTCGTTTCAATATTTTATTTAGCCCTATCTTTCCAAAATCATCATAAAACTTGTCCATATCGTATATTATAGTCTCCCAATCTTCATCATTAAACCGACCATCTTCTGTTTTAAACCCTCTAGTTTCAAATCATGTGTTATTACCTGTATTAAATTTAATGTTATAAATTAATATTCTACCCCCCCCAGTACAACGTCCATTCATTACCTCAACTAGTTAATATGGTCTCTTTAATATCGATTTGAACTGATAAAAGATCATCATCTGCTATGTAATCAATTTTTTTAATATTATTAAGCTGAATATGGTTCCAATCATTATACAACAACTTCATAGAATTTGAATTGGTTATAACTCCAGTATGTATCTTTTCATTCTTATTTCCATTCATGTACACAAGCTTGATTTTTATATCAAAGAAATAAAAATTTAATGGATTGTCTGTATGGATTGTGATGACAAATATCAAAATACTGAATTTGTCTCCCTAAGAGATATGAACAAAATTTTCAATAACGTGATAATTGGTAGGATTTAGATATGAATTTGAGCTCCAACCCCCGTCTCGATTTATCGGTTCAAGTGAATAGATTGAATTTACAAGATACCGTCTGTAATTAATGTATTTTTTCAATGTATTATCAAACACACCCTTATTTATTGGGTCTCCCTGATCGATAGCAGCTGCTGGATTTTTTATCTGCCAATATGAGATATTCAAATTACCACTCATTTTACCACCTTTAAGGGGCAAATAGTTCTTTAATCCCTCTTCAACTTTATGTTCATATCCATAATATAAACTCATTATTATATTATATGATATATTTGCTTATTAAAAACCCAGAAATAGAAGACACTGCCATTATTGCAACTAAATCATTATTATTATTGTTGTTAATGGGTTGTGGGATCTTTTGGTCCTTTTTAGGTTCTATCTGTTTTTTGTTGTCAAGAGTTTCTAAATGATGTTCTGGTATTTTTACCTGATGAGCCTTAGGCTGTATATGTTTTCTTGTCGTTAAGAGTTTCCAGATGATGAGCTGCTTCTTGATGAACCTTTTTTGGTTGATTATGTGCACTTCCAAAATAATTGACACTAACGTTTCTACCAAATTTCACAACTGAGTTAGCTACTCTTAATCGATTATTGTAACTAACAATTTGGATTTTTCAAAATAATAAGATTGCTAGGGATCAACCAAAAGCTTGGAGAAATCACCATATTTAACACAACATTAGTATCACTAATGCGACGATTCATATTATTTATCCATGTTGATGCATCATAAGTAATAACAGAATCTTCCACAATCTGTCGAAAGATTTGCTGAACTTCAAAAGATGATGTTTGATTATTAATAATTGCTTGTCTTGAACGAGCTTGAGGACCCAAAATTGAATATAAATATGCTTCTATACTTTGATTTAATAGTTCTAATCCATTACTTGTAAAACCGTAACTAGTCTTTGATATGAATTTCTTATACCGGCAATTTTTTTGAACATCTTGTATTGAGCGAGGTCCCGGACTGTTTTGAAGTTTGTAATCATCTTGGGGAGTCACTCCTCTATGAGGATCTTTTGTATGTAATAATTCTTGCCAGGTCCATTTGGGGCAATAGTCTTTAAGGAAACCAGCATTATATTTTCTCATTAAACCGTCTATTTGAGTTTTATTCATAGTTTCAAACTTTGTCATGAATCTTCCAATCGTGAAATAAATATGAAATCTCATCAAACGTGTAATCTGTTTTGGTACATCATCACTAAATTTCAAATGGTTAGTTGAAACTCTATATAAGATGCTATAATCGATTGAAAATATGGATTTTTAAGATCCCAGTGTGCATTATAATCACTCTTTATAATCAATTGTGGAAGTTTGGAGAAAAAGTAATCATGATCATTTACGTATATTTTCAAATTATTGACTGGGTAGTTTAACACAATCTCAGTAGGAAAATCATCATAATAGAAATCAATTCCATTTATCGGATATTGACGTTTATGTTTTTTATCCTTGGGCAAATCTACAACAATCCCATCTCCTCCCCACATTTTTGGATAAGGCATTTCATTAAAATAATTGTCGAATTCCTTATTATTTTAAATTTTGGTTGTTATATTTATGTAGTCATTTCGATCCTTATAATATATGTCAATCAATTTCAGTATTTTCTCAGTTTCATCCATATTATAACCAAATTCGAATCTACTGACATCTCATGGAAACTTTTGATAGAATAATTTCTCACCTTCAGGCCGTAATTTGTTAAGCATTATATAATATACCTTATAATATATTAATAATGAGGAAAATTACAGTTGTATTAAATGGTTCTTCAACTATTATTCATCTTCAAGAAACTATATTAACAAATAGCAAAACATATAATGTATATTAGCAAAAAAGGCTTCTATATTCTGGAATTTTAGTAATATTGATGGTGACCTAAAAATTACATATAATAGTGTCAAGAAGATTTTCACCAAAGGGTATTGGACATTAAGTATGATAAAATCAAAATTGGAATCATGTGGTAATGTAACAATAGAAACAAATAAATACCATTGCTCACCTACAATAACCAGTGATCATGTGATAAATTTGAAGAATCTTGGTCCTTTATAAGGATTTCTAAAAGATAAAATAATACAAGCTAATACAGCAACAAGAAGTGATGAAACTGATATAAATGTAGGTCTTAAACATATTAAAAAAAATTGCAATATTGTAGATTGATCAGAAAATATATGTAATAGATCAAGGAGCTCGACTATAATATCTCTTCCTAGAACAAGTAGCCAATTGTTAAAAGGGTCAGTTCAGGAGTTTACAGATATTGAGTCAGGAGTTAAGATTAAAAATGGTACAATAAACCAGCTTATTTTTTCTGTTACTGATCTAGATAATAAATTGGTGAACGTGTGAGCCAGATACTTCTTTATTTAAATATAATGTACTTTATATGGACGATATGGAAAAGGAACAACAGCTGAGAGATATATATTATGATCCAAAAACTGGATATCAATCATCTGAAAAACTTTTTCAAAAAGCATTAGAAGATAACCTGAATGTTAGTAGAAACGATGTTAAAGAATGGTTGAAATCACAGAATACTTATACCAGATATAAACCAATTTTTAGAAAGCGTAAGTATAGACAAACACTTATTTACTATCTTGGTGAACAAATACAGATGGATCTAGTCAATATGGGCAAGTATAAAAAGCAGAATAAGGGTTATTACTGGATTTTAACAGCCATTGAAATACTAAGTAGATACGGATTTACTATTCCAGTTTATAGAAAAGACATAAGTAATATGATGAAAGCTGTTTCAGAATTGTTGAATAAAATTAAAGATCGATTTGGCAAATATCCAGTACCGATTCAATTCGATGATGGCAAAGAGTTTTACAATGTTGGAGTTAAAACATTATTAGAAAAACATGATATTAAATACTTGTCAACGCAATCCAATAAAAAAGCAGCTGTTACCGAGAGATTCAATCGAACTTTAAAAACAGCTATGTAGAAGTATTTTTATGGCAAACAAACTTATAAATGGATTGATGTTTTAGACCAACTAGTGTATAATTATATTAATACGAAACATAGCACTATATTAATTAAAGCAAATGATGTTAACAAAAAGAATAAAGATAAAGTTTGCAATATTTTATTTGGACATAAGTATGCAGAACTACCACGACCAAAATACAAAGTCGGTGATACAGTAAGAATATCCAAATATAAGTCAAACTTCACCAAAGTCTATGAAGCAAATTTCACTTAAGAATTGTATAAAATATTAAAAATTATTAGAGGTGATCCAAATGTTTATGAATTGGAAGATTTAGAAGTGGAATCAATCATTGGAAAATTCTATTAAAAGAAATTGTCAGCTGTTGATAAGAAGGATGATACTACCGATGGGAACCGACACATTTGTCCCCCACCTGTTTTGATCGACCTTAAGGCCAGTTAGCAGGATTTTGAGAGACTTGGGAAAATTTTGAAATGCTGGGAATTCCAATAGTTGGGAAAAACAGAGTTTGGAGAACCATGAAGCGGAAAGCCTTATGGTGTAAAAAATTCAATTTTCAGGGTTGTCAGTGGTGGAAGCCTCTTGTGTATAACTGATATAAATGGGATCAATATATTGAAATTAGATTCTGTTTCAATGTCTTCTGTTGGTTTTTCATATAATCCATTGCTTCGGTCAACGATATTTGTCCATAACGCTTGGCAACTTTTACCTTTTTCCTACCATTACGAAACTGTATTTCAAGCTTTTTGTTCTTTTCATCGTTCTTTATGGTTACTACTTTTTCTATTCTATTTAACAGGTCCGACTCTTTTTCTATTTTGAAGCTGTATTTTATTTCTGGTTTTTCTTTTGCCTCATCATTACTCTTTTTATTTAGTACCTTAATACCATACTTTTTAGCGTATTCGTTTATGTATTTCTTTTCTATTTTTTCTAGTTTATGCTTTTTCTCACAGGGACAGTTTATTACTAATGATATTTTAGGGTTCTTGTCTTTGTTTTAGTATACTATGCTCTTTGTGTCAGATAAGTGTTGTTTTAGTCTAGTTTCTAGGGTCTTTATTGTGGATCCGATATTTATACCCCCATTGTCAAATTCTATTTTATAAATCTTCCCATTTTGATACTCAGTGTGTCCTATTGATATTACTTCGTGTTTGTTCTTCATGGTGTAATTATATTTTGTCTTTAAGTTCTCTGCATGTATGTATTTGAATTTGGTTGTTCTGCTCAAAGCTGTGTATAATTGTTTCTTGTTCATCCCCTCTGTGTCAAAAATGTTATACTGTCGATCTATCTCTGCACCCTGGTATTTGTATACTGTAATGCAGAATGCGAAGTTGAATTTCTTTCTGAAGTCATCCAAAGAGAACTTTTGGTCGTTTTCCATTATTGTGACACCGTTTATGTTGATGCTTTTTATGGTGAACTGCTGTGAGCTGAAAATTTTGCGGCCCTTCATATTATCAATACATATCACAGGAGTCCAATCACATACTTTGTATTCTTCTTTTCCTTCATTGTAGCAGTTGACTTTCAGGTGTTGTTTACCTTCACAAAACGCGTCAGAGCAAATTTTATTTACCTCTATTCTAGTGCTGTTGAAGTAGCATATATTCACATAGCTGTCTGTATAGTCGGCCAATTTTTCATTCAACCGATCGGTCGCAAGAAAGTTTGATAACATCTTAAAGGTTTTCTTGTCATATCTAGCGCTCTCTTCTATGTAATCCAGTTGAATAATATTAGAGCACATTTCCAATATTGCAGGACTCTTCGTGTGGTCATATTTAAGTTTGCTGTTACTCTCAACAGGATCACATTGGTTGACGTCACCACATAAATTCACTCTTAGGTTATTAGCCACAAAGCTGTCATATAAAAGTGTGATCCATTTGTTTGGAACCATAGAGAACTCGTCTATGAATACACCCTTACCGGCTAATAGTTTAAGAGACACCTTTTATACTTTTCAGTATATGAATTTAAGGTGAATCAGATCAACTGAATCAGAGATGAGGTAAGAAATAAACACTTCCGGGGTAACGACGGAAATTGAAATGAGTATGCAACAGCAGGGATTATTCCCCCCCCCCCCAAAAAAAAAAAAAAAAAAAAACAAAAAAAAAAAAAAAAAAAAAAACAAAAACAAAAACAAACTAAAAGCTTAACCATTTCGGATTCAAGTCGTCTCATCTTGACGAGCAAAATTGTATGGAGTTAGCCAGAGTAAAATTAAAACGTCGGACACTGACCGAAAAGAAATACGTCCTGTCGATTTACCAGGTGTAAACTGTACCTATTTAGACCCTGGGGTGGTGCCAGGAATTCCCCGACGCAGATACGAACGTCGCCAACAGGGGGCTAAAACCAGAGGGGCGAGGACCATGGCGCCTTTATAATTTCCTTATTTGAAAGTCGAAAACTTTGTTATTTTTAGCATAAATAATCGCAGCAACTAACTAGAAACAGTTTACTTTTAGATTTGGCATGAAGAAAAAAGTATATTATCTTTCTTGGCTAAATCAATAACAAGTACTCATAGTTTGTACAATATATAAAAGTGTTATCATCAGTGAAATTTCCCGGTCGTATTGTAAATGTTTCTCGGACAGGGCCCTTCAGCCCCCTCAGGCACCACTCATGTATAGATCTTTCGTATCGATTTTCGTAAGATCAAAAATACTAATATAAAATTTGAGTTATTTCTCATCCTTAATAGTTCTGATATCTTGATTTCAGCTCTTGGGTTATTCTTCCTGCTAAGTTGACAAAGGACCTCTACTTTATGTGATTTTATTCAGGAATTTACTTGGTTCATCATCTGAGATACTATTTGTTCGAACAAGTGAGACGATTTTATCGGGGTCTTTCCACCTGATCTCTTGAAACGATGAGAAATGAAGGAGTTTCTCTATGTCTCTTCGTACGTTATATTCCAAAATTGATTTATGATATTTAACACTACTTACCAAGGTTGTAGAGAAGCTCTTAATCGTCTTCCTCCGACCTCAGACATTCTTCGGGTTTCACCTTGCCTTCCATAAGGCAACACGAGCATTTATACCTAAATATATAAGTATAAGAGTTCAAGTAAATTTTTAGAATTTTGTGATTCTGATAACAATGTTTCAACACCCGCTTACCGCGATTCCCCAAAAGCGTCACGTTAAACCTTTGGGACAATTGCTGTTCCTCTTGCTCTCTAGTGTCCTCCTCCTCGTAAGCGCTCGGCTCCTTCCTGATTCGCAAAGGGCTCCATATCGTTGTCGAACACTTCACTATTTACGTGCTGGACTTTAAGATCATCCAAAAAAAAATCGCTTTCGCTATTTGAGTTTCTGAAATCCAATTCGGAGGATGAAGACATTGAAGTAGATGAACGATCTTCAAGCTCGATACTCAGAAAATGATATCTGAGCCCCAGACGGGGATCGAACCCGCAAGAAGGTTGCGGGTTCGATCCCCGTCTGGGGCTCAGATATCATTTTCTGAGTATCGAGCTTGAAGATCGTTCATCTACTTCAATATATCCAAGCTCTCATGTTTCCTAAACATCAAACTGATGAAGACATTCTTACAATGAAGTGTTACTAACTACTTATGTGAAACTACTTAACGTCTGTGTGCTGCTTGCCGAATGTTTTGCTGAAGGATTGTCTTGAGTAGATGTCGTCACAAAACACAAACGAACCGTTGGTCTCTTTTCACGGATTTCAAAACCGTAGTGCGGTAGAGTTCTAAGCCAAAATTCTTGGATTTTGAACCCATAGCCATGAGCTCAAATTGACCTCAAAGTAGTTTTTACTGCTATTTCCGCAGCCTGGCTGTCGATACAAAGTGATAAACCTATAAAAAATCGGCGACAATGTTGGATCCCACTGCCACTTTAATGTAACTGCATAATTCCACAATCGTGGTACCTGAAATAATTAAATGTAGGTGTATGTGTTTTTCGACCTTCCTACTTTTTTCAGAATTTTTTGCAGATCAGCGACAACACTCATTCCAAATCACATTACAATGACCTTGACGACCAAAGTAAAAAGTTTCGCATGTTGAACTACCAATGAAACCAGTCTCTGTGACTGATGTGCGAGCTTGGCGACCAGTTAAAGCAATCACGCCGAACGTCCAGTGTTCTTCAGGTTAATAGCTAATTCGCGCAAAAGAAAACAAGGCTCAAAAATGCTAGAACCACTGTTTAAGTGTAGATTGAGGTTAAGCAGGTGATTATTGAGGGAAAGGGTGAGGGTAAGGATAAAAATAATGGTATGGGTAATGGTAAGATAAGGACAAAGGTAAGGATAAGATAAGGGCAAGGATAAGGATGAGGGTAAGGGTAAGGGTAAGCGTATTGGTCGAGGTTAGGGTATAGGTAAGGGTTAGGGTATAGGTAAGGGTTAGGGTCAGGGTCAGGGTCAGGGTCAGTAAAAGGGTAAGGAAAAGCGTAAGGGTACAGTTAAAGGTAAGGGTGAGTATGAGGGTCAGGGTCAGGGTCAGGGTCAGGGTCAGTGAAAGGGTAAGGAAAAGCGTAAGGGTACAGTTAAGGGTAAGGGTGAGTATGAGGGTCAGGGTAAGGCAGGCTTCCGACGAAGAATGTGAGGTGAGAAAATTGACATTAATCAAAACTGAAAAACTCGCAAATTTAGAAACAACGACTACCAACTTTGTTTTTCACCCCATTGGAAATTGTCTTATTGTGTTAGCTTACAGGATAAATGTTTATAAAATAGAAGATTTACACCTGTTACTTTATTCCAACCATATTGATGTCACTGACGAATGAAGTACTTCGGAGTTGACATATGATAGTGGTGCTTCCATGGAGAATAATGGCCTTGGTAGAAACCTCCAAACCTAAATTAAACCACACAAGCAGGTTATTCATTAAAGCACGTGAGAAGCAATTTCTTGTTTCAGTTTGCAAATCAAGTACACATATACATATACGTATGCATATACATATACATATACATATAAATATACACATACACATATTCATACACATATTCATACACATATATTCATGCACACACACACATATATAGTTATTACATAAAAAGACGAGAGACAGGCTACTTCGTACGAGTCCTTTATTAAAAACATTTCGACTATTCAGTCTTCACCAGTTATAAAAATCATGAGAGCGTTCATTGCCTTATGTAAAAATACCTAATTAAATGCAAAATAATTTACAATTATAATATGGTAAAAAAGTAATAAGTAATTCCTAAGAGGCAGATTTTAATTCATTCCTTTTATTCAGACCATCAGGATATAACGTTCTTATTTGAGCGGTCCAGTAAGATTCTCTAGTTAAAAATTTTTGGCCCATAGGATCGAAATCTTTTATTCTAATTTGACCTACCATCACCAACATATACCAATTCTCCCAGGTTCAAACCATTTACTTTATGTGTTATATATATATATATATATATATAACACGTTAAGATTAGTATCCTCGCCCAGGGGGCGAGGATACGAATCTTGACGTGCGTGGAGTCCTTTTACACGCGTGGTGACTAGGGTGAAAAATTCTATGTTTATTTTTTTATTTATAGGTATATATCTACGAGTTCCACTCTCAAGAAAGCCGTGTGCAAACCCGGGGACTCGTATGTTGTTGACGAAACGAGAGATCGAATTTAAGGATATTGCGCTCTAGTTCTTTTTTCGCTTTTATGGGCCACTACAAAATTGTTTACATCATTTGAACACTCAAGCCAGAATAAATGATTGAACACCAGCTCATGAGATGGCTTTCGTTAAAAAGAGTCGAAGCTTGCGACTGATTTCAGTTTTTGAGGCCGTCTTAATCATTCATGACTTGGACATTGAAACAGCAGGTTTTTTTAACTTAGCTGCAGAAAATTTGCCCTACTTATCACTTTTTTTGGCCAGGCTTTGAGTTGGTTCTTCCTGATGAATTTCTACAAAAGCTATAAGCATAAGGAAACTCGAGCTGGCGTTTGCTGACTAGACATATGCAGAGCAACTCATTGTTTATGACATTCTCAGCTGATGTTGAATGAATGCTGATTAGCATGAATCGAGACTTTTCATGTTCTGGTAACCATGCACTTAGCTGTGCTACGTAAATCACAGGTACGTCTAAATCTAGAAGCCTTGAAATACAGGTTTTGCAATCAGAATGGTTCGTTAATCTTCCTTGCTGGCCATTGTTTTAAACAACTTTCAAAAATAGCTTCCCGACATCATTCTTCCGTAAGGGACAGTTCTTGTATCAAATATTATTTCCTTTGCGATATTCGACCAGCAACTGCTTTCTTCTGTATTTGAAAAGTAATCTAGAAAATTTAAACTTGTCTTCATTTAGTAAATTTGTGTTTGATGCCTTTCGAGGTGCCTGTGAATTACTTGGTTGAAAAGCCGTTAGAGTTTCGGGATTATAGGCTTCGCCGTTCTTCTTTTTTACTTCTTCAAAAAAACATAAGCAGAAGGTTTAACTGCCGGAAAGTTAAATATTTCACTTCTCCCTGCTCATTCTTCTTTCCACAAAAGTTTTACCAGGTTTTACTGTCGTATTTTGTTTATTGTTTTGCATTTTGCGGTTTGTAGCCTGCAGTAAAATTGCAGAACTCATTCATCTTTTCTTTATCGATTTCGTAATTCGTTTTACCTTCGTCACAAAAATCTTATGTATCTGGATGAACAGTAGATTTTCGTAACCAATTTTGATATAACGTAGAATTCTTCAATTTTTTGATGACAAAATATCAAATACGTTTCCAATCATGATCAGTCGGTTGTGTGTTGCTGTCCGACCTGTAAGTCGGGCAGTCTGGCCATGTAATGAAAAATCTTACTTTAAGGCGAATTGAGTGAATTATGTAAAAGGAAAACGACACGGAATACTACAAGCAAGCACCTGATATAGGGTCTTGGACCAACCATTCCCTGTTTTATTTGTCAGAAGAAATCTGTCAAGCCTGGTTTACAGTAAGCCAAATAACGAGATAACGGGGTCACGGGAAAGCAAAAGGCACTCAGTTCCAATCGACATGTCGATAGTGTAAACTAGGCAAGATAATGAAAGTAAAGTAGAATCACAATATGGAATTAACGTCATGAGGAAAAACCTGATCTTTTTGTGTTGTAATGTTCATGTCCTGTTATGTCACTAATGGTAACTTTAGCATTTGTAATCTGTTAAAGTTCATTTTCACTAAACGTTTTAAAACAGAACTGAAAATTTTAAATTTAAATGTAACGGTGATAGCCGAGTGTTTTAGATCCGATAAAGCAGGAGCTGCGAGTTTTTTTAGATGTCTTCTAAAATGAACCTCCTAATACTCTAATTCGCGAGGAAAGTTTGAAAATTTACCTTTTGTAAGTCGAAAAATATGAACTTCTCCTTCACATATAAAGGTACATGTGTCGTTTTCACATATAAAGACCCGACACGGTTATGACTTTCTTATGTATTTTCCTCATGAATTATTAATGAATTTTAGAAATATATGTTTTGGGTCAAATTTTTCAGGATCCAGTGCATACACACATAAACAGATACCTACAGTGAACTCCCACTAAGACGGACACCTTTGGGACCACTCTTACTGTCCGTCTTAGAGAGGGTGTCCGTCTTGGAGGGAGATGACGTAATCTGACACCGGCCATCAGTATTAAACCGATTAAAACCTCGGTCACTCAGCGCTCGTCTTTCTGCCGCATTAGAAAGATACTGACGGTTTGAGCAAAAGCCGTTCAATGTATGTCAGGTAGTTAACCACTGGATTTAAAATTTGTTAATTTTTTGAAAAAAAGTTGTCTTCGTTATCGTGACGTATTCAAATTTCGTTATCCGAATCAATTAGTCGGGGCCATTGACTGTCCGCTCTGAGAGGTATTTCGAACTTTTTTCCACCTGAAAAGTGTCTGTTGTATGTCTTGGAGAGATTTTGTTCATGGTAAAATAATATATAAACGGCCGGGAACAAACATGGTGTCCGTCTTAGGGAGGTGTCCGTCTTGGAGGGGTGCCCGTTAAGAGGGATTTCACTGTATATACATATAGTTTCCTGACGATCGCTGTAAAGCGTGAAACTCGGAGTAGCAGCATCAAGCTTAAATACTATAATAATTTATATATAATAATAATAATTATATATATATATATATATATCGATTGCCATTTATTAATTCAACGAAACAATTCTGTAACTGTTACATATTTTTAGTAAAGATCGTGAAATAAGGATATTTTGGAAATGGAAAATTTCATCAGAAGATGCGGATATCGTAGCATTTTGTGGGCAATATTCGAGGTCTGTTACCTCGTGAACACCGGAGATAATGTCCAACAATGTAATTTTTAGGGCTTGAGGAAGACTTGAAAACTAATGTGAAAGCTAACCAACCGCAGCAGGATCACACCTGAGCATTCGCGGTTGCAAGGCCATAAGCCAATAAATATAATCCTATTCTAAAATGTTTTCGGTTAAAATCAATATTTTTACATTGTCACGTATAGATAACCACACTCAGGATACATACCTTGCTGAGAAATGTGTTGTTTCTGGCACGTCACCTGGATTCGTCGTGGTGCCTTCGTTATCAGAATAGTTACTGAGATCATCTGGGATTTCAAATTTTGCAATTTGGACTTCGGTATCACTCAGTCCTGCATGAGATATCCTCGCGTATCCTTGGCGTATCAACCCTCGATACGTTATGTACTCGCACCATCGGTCGTGATCACTTGGATCAATATCCTGCAGTAAGGATTTAAAGAGTCAGTGAGGTTCAAATGCGACCAAACAAAACATAAGCTGTCTCTACTCTTACCTTAGTTCGTCCTTTGTTCAGCAATGTGTTGTAATCGCGACTTCCTGGTGCAGAAGTAACGTACCCCAAGAATATCACGGGATTAGGGCTATAAGTGCATAAAACAACAAACGTTTCAATGACCCAACATATTTATGATATAGGTGATCCAAAATACGTATTCATCCTTTCATTAAGTGTCTTTATTTGTGCTGGATAACACTATCAGCTAGTTAAGCTCTTCTTCCCAGGGCTCCAGTAAGGTTCACCCTTTATGGGCCCGGTGTTACTATACGAGGAAAGTGGAGTGTCTGAAAAAAACCGGCGATGTTTGGTTGAGTCAAACTAAATAACATCCTTCTCACATGCCACCAAAGTAACTTGAATGTCACGACTACACGGAGCCAGTATCGAGTCAAAGACACAATGGCGAAAGACATGCACGTGCTCTATCACTGTGTCACCAGCACCCCAAATTAAAGCCACAGTAGCTGGTAACGTAACAGGTCAACTGTAATGAGTATAATTAGACGTCAGGTAAAAAGCCGTACCCGTGACGTTTCAGTAGAGTATGAGTGGACAAGGTCATTCAACCTTGAATTGTTTCAAACCTGATTGGTGTCTTCTTGACCACAAACACTAGAATAAAGTAACATTTCCTCTTACTTCCTCGCACTTTTTCTTCTTCCACTTCTTTGACAAACAAGAAGTCCCTTGTAAATTTTTAAATTGTATCCACGTACTTCACAAAGACCAATCTAACGTTTTTGTCACTAAAGGACCCTCGATATATTCAAAGTTAATGCGGTCTTTATTCTTTTAGACACTGTACTGCGATGAGAACTAAACTTGGCAAGGAGCATCGCTGGGCACTACCCACTCTGACTTATCCGATATCAGAATTAACATAATTCATCATATTAAGTAGTTACAGTAGTGACTGGATTTTTAATATAATACGAAATGTTTTCGATTTCCACAAAGCTTACATTGATTATGATCTGGAAATTTACTCGGTAATTCCAAAGACCTGTAGCCAGAAATACGGTCACAAAGGAGCTCCGCCAAAAATCGGGGGCACAAGCAATTTACTGCACCTAATATCAATCAGCTTATCTCTTATAAGTCTAAAATAAATTAATCCAGTGTTATCACAGTCTACGTCTACGTCTACGTCTACATCTGCATCTGCAACGTCAACTACCACCAACATTTGCGTCTACATCTAACACCGTGCCTATGTATCCTGAGAGAAAATACAAAGTGTCAGAGTAAACGTACGATGAGCATTCAGTGGCGGATTTAGGATTTTTATCACCTTTGTCAAACTTTTGAATTTTCTTTGCAGTGGGGGGCGGGAGTTAGTACAAACACGCACTGCTTCTCATATGTTTCTCATGCATTTTACAATAAATCATAATTTGAACTTGAATTACTGAGTTGAATTTAAATCGGTTCGGACCAATCAAAAGCGAGTACAAGTATATTTATACGTAAATCAGAACATTCTGCACATGCGACTGGCTGAAGTAAGAGAATCAGCAGAGGAACCGAAGCAAATTTTTATTGGCCTTTTGTCAACAGTTTTGTGACATCACAAAACTTTCCTGACAGACGGACTATAGTGCGCCAGAGTCTTCAATACATGGTCAGGAGCAGTATACAATCTTGGGCTGAATAACAAGGTCTTTACACATTGCCGGGCAAGCCGTCGTTCCAGTAAGGATTAAGGATTCAAATCATAACAGTTACGACTGCAATTCCACGGCATTTTGCGCCGGTATTGCGAGAACAAAAGGCCTATCTCATTCGATTTTGTTTCGGCTCCACTTCATACGGTATCGGGTGAACATAATCTAAATTACTCTTTAGTATTAACCAGTATTATAATATCCTCAATCAATGATAAGTCTAATTTTCCTGTTTAAATTTTAAGAAAATGTGATCATAAAGACCACTTTACCTGAGAACAATCCGTGTCTTCTTGCCCTCTGCATAGTACTCGGCGCCAAAATTACTAGTATTATCCAAACGTTTACTACCATCAGCAGAACGACTGCGAACGCTTAATGTCGGCAACAGTGTCACAGATAAAAAGCAAAGTCTTACCATCATTACCGTCAAGTGCAGTAAGAACGCGTTTCAAAAAGCTCGTAGACAGCATTTTGAAGAACCGTAAGACTGTCACTGAAAACGATCCCCACACGCTAGTTTAAGCGTTTCGAAATCAACAAAACACTGTTTACGATAATATGACCAATCAGAAGACGACCGATGAAAGGTGATAGTTTCGGTAAGGTGACATAGCTCAGCAAACTGGGCATGATAACATCACAAATTCGGAAAAAAACTTCAAAGTTTATACCGCTAAGCCAATAGCTGATGCTGTTAAGCAGCATCTTACAATGTTGAGCCAATCAGAGCAAGTGAAACAAAATGAAAATTCGGCAAAAGAGACCGTGAAACTGGTCAAACAAATCACGGATAACGATAAATGGAGTTTCAACAAACCAGCCAATTGCAAAGACGAATACAATCGAAAGATTCGGCAAACTAGTTGAGCTTGACCGAGAAACCAGCTAGAGCGTGATTCTGATGCTCGCCAATGTTGCTAGAGATAACGAACGCACTAGATGTAAATACGACGCCGGGAATTATAATTCGGCGATGTAAACAAATCTATCTGACAACATCACAGCGGCAAATATGCGACGCAAAGTCAATCAATATTGAGATAGTCACCTTAGTCGGCTGATCTATTTGACGTATCCTAAATCCGCCACTGGCATTATTTTATGAATCTACACATCTAAATCTGCAAACGCATCTGTATCGACATCAATAACATCTACTGCCTGTGTATACAGTACGTATACATTTGTGTTATGTATATATTAATACAAATCAAACAGATTAAGGGTATTCGTGTAAATATAATTTAGTATGAAGAGAGTAATAAATTGAATGTAGTATATTAACCACCATTGTTAATAGAACGCAATACCAGTTTACTAAGGTTTTGGGACATGGACGGAAAAATTGCTGGACAATATCTGTACGCACAGTTTTTCATGGAGGGGCACGACCCCACCGTGCCCCAGCCCTGCTACAGTCCTATAACTCCACAACAGCATACAAGCCAAAGTTAATAATACGAGTTAACCACGAAACGTAATGGGTCACCTTTTACATAGACAAAACAGAGATCTCTATATGAATTTTCAAATAACTACTAGTCAGACTGCAACCAACACCAAGGCCAAAACATTTATTTTCATTCTTGAAGCATGTGAAAACGTATCTTCTAGGATGATCTAAACTGTTTACCGACTCTCTACAAGTTCGAAAAATTCGAGTTGATTCAATCGAGTTAAATATCGTGACGAATATATTTGCAGTTTAATTTTTTATTGTTATTGTGCATGAGTGGAATACTTACACAAGACCTAAATTAAGAAAAAAGTTGACTTGGGATTGACTATATAGGTGATGGTGATGGATTGTTTACATAGTCGTGTGGTTTATTGAAATATTGAAAGAATCCAACACTTTCTCGTAGCACTCTTCAGCAGCACCCTCGCCATTGCTCACACACGTCCGTACGTTCGCTGCTGCTCGAGAGTTTGCGTTTTTGAGTATGTGCGTTCGCAATTGCGCGAGAGTTTGCGTTTTTTGAGAACGTACCTTTCGGCTTCCAAGTAAGAACGCAATTAGGCAACAAGACAACACAAGTCATTAATATCTCATTTTTAAGAGCATTAACTGATAAAGTAAATGGTTTGAACCTGGGAGAATCGTGAAATGTTTGTGGAAGTTGATCGTCCAGGTTAGTGTAGTCTTGAGAAAGACTGTTGGTGTAAGTGACTGCCGTTTCGACAGCCTTGGCGGCGGTCATCTTCAGAGTCAAAAGGAGAGTAAACGTCAGGTTCGCCTGTATTTGTATCTGGTTCGTGCGCCATAAGTGGGCGGTCGTATTAGTCATGGAGGTGTGATAGTTTGTGAGAAGCAATGGGTGTGGTTGTGTAGGCGTTAATTATAGAAAGTAAGTCGGTATTCACGGTTGTCGGTACTAGTTGTCTCAGCTTGTCCAGTCTTCGTTGCTGTTGATTTTTGTAGTAGTTCAGTCGTCTGTGGCAGTCATTAATCCGCACTCGGATCAACATTCTTTCTCAAGATTACACTAACCTGGACGATCAACTTCCACAAACATGTCAGCATTAACTGATCTTAAAAACAAAAGTCAATATAAAAGACTGAGAGTATTTCTAAAACGCATACCTTTTATTCATAATTCGAGCTAGTTCTTCTGCTTGAAGTTTACGATCCAAGTCATCCCTGAAATTTTAGGACAGTCGCCAATGACTAATAAAATTTAAGATTTCTAATGGGTAGGTGCAAAGTCTATTTAAACCTTAAGCTTTTAAAATGAGTGCCACTTCCTGTTCATTCCTCCTTAATCAACTTCTACAGTTCACCTCACGGGGCTGAGTAAAATCAAGGTCTGATTTCAAGCGTATCTTCAAAGTTTCACAAAATTGTCGGTGCAATTTGAATGCTCGAGTGAAGCAACACGTGTGAAATTAAACACTAAGTTTACGAGGACCCACACGATTTCTAATTTGTTATAATGTGAACTCATTTGACATAAAAGTATACCTTAACCTCAGATTGGGAACTGGGCAAGAGTAAGGTGCAAACAATCCTTTTATGTGCCAAATCAAAGGTAAAGCTGGAAAAACAGTGAAAAACTTACAACAAACTTAAAAATTCATAAAAGAAATTAAACAAAAAAAGTTTAACAACAACTCCCGTCTAACAATAAATGTATATTGCACAAAAAAGATTCCATGGAAGGCACGATCTCAGCCTTTTGGGTTAGTGCACGTATTTTTGTCACTTCAAGTGCTCATCTAGTCATATGCAACCGATAATCCCATCGATTATTAAAAAAAGCCGCTTTGATTAGCCAACAAAATGGCATTGACTTTTCGCTCTTAGTTTTAATAAACTTGATAGTGTTAGGTACTTTTTAAGTTCATAAGAAGCGCCACCTGAATGCTAGACGTCCAATATGTGGGGTATTTACACGTTTACTTGATAGTACGTTTTTGTTTTTTATTATATACGCCTTCGTCTGAACAGAAAAATTAAGAAGTACAAAGGGTGTTTTGAATGGAATTAACAGAAACTCAAGTAGGCTAAGATATACGATTATGTACAAGTATTTCACCCTTGGGACTACATATCACTGTTAACTTTTAGAACACTATTACAGGAGGTATTGCAGCTTTCCCGTGCGAAAAGTAAACTAGAATCGTGCTCTTAAGATTTAATTGTATAAGCCAGGATGAAGAATCATGTGCAACAATAGCATTGCAAAAACTACTCAGCTGTCACTAACAGCAAAGAAAGTAATTAGTCTAGCCTAGTGCAGCAGGTCGCCACGCGCAATGCTAAGCAGCAACACCTAAGTTTACAAGTTAGGGTTTGTTTATTGCTGAAGAAAAAGTTTTACGAAGACTCAGGGCCACGCGCTTCTCTCGACTGTCAAAAGTTCGTCTTTCCATCTCTCTTAATCTTGTTAATCAACATGTATTACATTACATCTGTTGACAGCAAGCAAGCACGCAGCAGACAGATTAGTCCCAGACTTCCGATTATACATACTACACCAGCAATAATTAAATTCAACTGATGTGCTCAAAACACACGCAAGTGGAGCGTTACGAGTGAATGATTATCTCTTTGGAACAAACCGTGAGAAGTCACGATGGATTGTTTAAAATTTAAACAACTTAACTGGATGTTTCCGGCTTACCATTAACTATGCTTGCGATGCATTAAAAGACTTTCTCGAACCATTAATAATTCATGAGCATATCAATCAATCAGACGCGCTGAATGGCACCACGATATATGGCACCATGGTATATCATGGAAGTATTGGGCAGCGGACTTGAACTGTTTTTTCCAGTCCTTGAACTGGAAATAATAGCTGATGTCCTCGGAGTTAAAATATAATTTCACACAATTCATTTACACACAGTTTATTCATCCATTACTAATACACTAAATGACTGTACCAATACACTAATTGATAAGGTCACTTAAAGGCCTCCAATTCGGACTAGACCGGGTTTTCAAATACTCGGAATTCATTCCAGTCCTCGGCTTCACTTCGGACTAGAATGAATTCCGAGTACTTGAAAACCTAGTCTAGTTTGAATTGGAGGCCTTTAAATATTACTTCAGAAACTCATTAATAATTCATAAGGAAAATACAAAGGAAAATCATAACCGTGTTGTGTCTTTAAATGTTATAAAAACACGCTTCCTTTACTGCTTAAGCTTTTGCACCTTAGAAAACATTAATTTTCGAACTTTCCTCGCGAATTAGTGTATTATGGTGCTTGTTTCTGAAGTAATTTAAACAATTCACAGTACATCCTTTATCTGATCTGAACCTTTCGCCTGTTGTCTCGTGTTTTAAACCCGATAAAGCACTTTTTCTTGTTTTTTTAAATATCACATAAACAATATTATGCCGGCAGCTGAACGTATAATAATCACTGCATCAACTCATAATGAAACAGTCAGCTGAATAGGATTTTCTGATATCCTAAGTAATTAAGTGATTTCTCAAGTAATCAAGCCTCTGGTCCTTACATGCTCCTTGTTCCTCGTTATATTTGCTTCCATTTACACGATAAGATTATCGTATACAATTGTTTCTCTTGCCATACGCAATGGTGTCGATCTAAGGAACCATTTACACAATACGATTATCCAACGCGATTGTTCGTTCTGATGTATCCGATTAACTCACTAGAGTCTTCCGCAACTATTGCTACTTTAGTGAGCCAATCGAAAGCAAGAAATGTGCCTTTGAGATAACATTACATACTCCAAGACGAACAATCGTATACGACAATCGTATTGTGTAAATGGACCCTAAAGGGCACAGCTGCTACTTACGATTCGCTGGCTAATGCTGCAATACGTCCCGAGATTCCCCAGGATCCCGAGGACGTATCGTATCGTGTAAACGGGCCTTAACTTTTCAAAATCCCAAATTTATCCTTCTGTGAATTGTTCTCTCTTTGCTTTTGCTTTGTCCATTCATTTCTTCATATATTCTAGAGGTGTCCTATATATACGACACTGGGCGCTAACCCTTTAACATTTGAATTTTTTTTTTTGTCCTTTATTTTATTTTCTTTCGTCCTCTCACTGGTTGTTTTGTTCTTAGGTGTCTAATATATCGGCCATTGGTCGTTAAAGGGTTAGAGGGTGAAGTAATTCGCACCTTGAACAACTCGAACCACAGGCACTTGCCCGGGCAGCTACTCGCCACCATTTAGTGGTTTTGTATACGTTCTTTTGAGTGTTTTACAAGAGTAATAACCTGACGTTAGTCCTTCGTGCTCACCTGTCGTTTCCCATATGCACAACAACACAGTCGATCAAATGTCCAGAAACATTTACAGTAGCGCTTAGTGCTGGAGCCAGTTCTCCTGTGACAAATCAAAGAAAGAAACATCACACTTTCAATTGTTTTTCTGGTTTAGTTCTGACAATTCGCACATATGCAAAGAAAATATATTCGCGATAATGGTATGAAACTCTTGAGCAAACAAGACTTGAATATTGACCCATCCAGCGGTATAGTTATCAAAATTTAAATTTAGAAAACTACAATAGAAGATTTTTAAAAACTTTACAATAACTGTTTCACCTGATTATAGCCAACATCAAGTCTGAGATAACTGATGTTTCAACTCAAGTCATCAGAATTTAATATTCTTGCATAACTTTATAGCACACATGATCAAAACAGGGCCTTCTTAGCAGTATATCTGAGGGGGTAAAATGCCCCCGAGCAATCGGATTTCCCCCATAGTAACCATATTTCTGCCCCCGAAAAAATTTGCTGTTTCCTTTTTCTGCAAGCTAAGGGAAGAAAGGAGAAAAGTAATGAAATATAATTAGTGAGTAATTGAACATAGCTTGGAATGGTGTGCTAACTACTTCATATGATCCATGGCCATCCATTGTATCATTTTTTATCAAGAAAGACCACTATCAAGATCATGTGTCAAGAACTACAAACAAAGAGATTTTGTCTCAAAACTTTTTTGATTTAGAGGTGTGAAAATAATTTTTCCCATAAAAGATAGGCCATTTATTGAGTTTTTCCTGCAATACACCAAGATGATACACTTGAAAATACACCAGAATGCACCTCAGAGAACCTGAAAACCGATAATTTTTACCTCCTGCACCATTCCCAAACGTGCCCCAAAGACACTTCGACGGATTCACTCCTATAGGTCTCGGAGATAGTGTCCTACATTTCACTAAAATTTTGCTTTTTCCCAGAGGCGTAGAAGCTGATTGAAGTTGGGCGGCCGGGAGCAAAATTTAGGTTCAGGATGGGTGTCTTCCGGTAAATGTTTACATCAACTTTATTGTTCACAATACCAAGACTACTTACGGCCGGTTACACCTATGGTAAGGAATATTACAATGTATTGCTAATTTATTCATTAAAATAAATAAAACTATAAAATATTGTTTTTTAGCGTTTAATGTGAACAGTACTAGAAGTGACCATACGTTTACCCGAGTCTTAACTTCATTTGAGGGTAGCTCTAAAGTATTATAAAGTATCAATCATTGTTAATACGATGTGAACTAGATTACATTTTTATTTTTTTATTTTAATTTTGAAATGCGAGTGTGTGCAATGAAAAAAATTAAAACACTTTGTACACTATTACCCAATCTGACTTTAAGGAAGACAGCCGTATTGTTCGTCCCCATACATACAACGTTGGGGGGGCGCAACTCCGGTAGTCCCCCACTTCCTACGCCACTACTTTTGCCTCCACCCTTGAAAGTTCCTTTAAAAAGCCACTGTGTCAGACAGTCCTAAATTCAGTAGCGGATCCAAAGGGAGGGTTTACGGGGGTTTAATCCCCTCTCTCCTCGAACCACAAAACAATGTGCAGATTCCTTGCCATAAACTCAACCTTTACAAAATGAAACAGCGACGTCAACTTGAACGACAACGTTGTTCAAAATTTCAACATTTAAAGAAACCACGGTTTATTGACCACCGTACTTTGATACTTGTGGCTTGTTTTATGACCCCTAAAACGCTCCAGTCCTCCTAAAACTAGAAATACGTGTACGCAACAAACCCTCGCCCACCCTTCCAATACATCTCTCGAGAATCCAAGAAACATTCAGAATTTTTCAAGGTTTTCAAAAAGACAAATCGTCCTTACTATAACTGGAAGAGATCATGCAATAAAGGAAACAAAATATTTGGCCACAAATATTAACAATCCAAACTGGAAATTATTTTACATTTAAACTGCTTGTCTTCATATTTACGTTTAAAATTTCTATTCTGTTTTATTAAAACAAAACGTTTGGTGAGAATAACCTTTAACGGTTTAACAAACGATAAGAGATCCATTCTGACAATTCTACTGCTTATCAATAGATGTTCATGGCAAGACCTTGTATTAGTTGCGATCTTGAGATATTTCGAGTCATTTTCCAATCAAACTTTCACTCATTTTGCTTTAAAAAAAGATTTTTTATTAGATAGCCAGGCTTTCCGTCTTAAAATTGGATCATTCTCAAAGGTTACCGGTAGGATATCAACATCACAGACAGCTCATGAGTGAATTTTTTTTTTTTGATATTTTTTGTCTTAAAAAACTGATAAATTCTGTATTATCTCAAATTTAGTTAAAAATGTCTATTAGAAGTGCTATGAAGAAGATTTATGCTAAATATTCATCCGGAGGTACAACACTTTGTTAACGAAGATGAAACGAATTACGAAACGGACGAAATAAACAAAGAAAACATGAATGAATTTTGCATTTTTATCGCTGACTAAAAATCGAAAAATACAAAACATAAAACAAAATACGCAAGTAAACCTTGTGCATATTTTGTCGAAAAAACGAGACGAGGCAAGTAAAAGACGTACTTTTCCCAACGGTAAAACATCAATAAAAAGAAAAATGGCGTATTTTCAACCTGAAACTCTTGCGTATTTTCAACTAAGCATTCAGTGGCACCTCAGTACAAAGGGTTCAACGGGAAATTTACACAAAGACGACTACGTAAGAATGGTTTGCTCAACAACATACCAGTCCCCGAGCTTACACACGGCATTTTTGAGTGAGCGGAATCTATGGATATATATATATATATATATATATATATACAGATATATATATATATATATATATATACATACACAAAGCGAAAACTTTTCTCCCTAGTCACCACGCGTGTAACAGGACTCCACGCACGTCGAGATTAGTACCCTCGCACCGCGCTTCGCGCGGTGGGCGAGGGGACGACTGCAGTCTCGTGTTGAATTCAATGACAAGTAACAGCTTTTTTCACTCCAGGAGCTGAGGTCTTGAAACGTGCAAATGTTCTGGGTGACGTTGTATACACAGCTACGACGGTGTTGCGAATACTCTGGGTAATAAAAAATATTCATTTTCTTTGTCGTGCATAAAGAATTCTTTAGTTTAAAAGACGTCGTCATCGAAGTTGACGTCGTAAGTCTTAAAGTCCATGTCTGCTTGGTCCATACGGGAACGGATTTGCCGGAAGATTTTACGCAGACCGATCGATAAAGGAGCAAGGTCTTTACGAATAAACCGAAACAAATACTTCCTACAGATTGAGTATTGTTTGCAAACCTCAATTCATGTGGAGACAAGGCGGCTGCCATAAGAATCTCAATTGACTAATGCAAACGAATACCTAAAACCCTATTCCAACTGGGCTTTTAGAGGATTTTATGGACAAAGAGGGAACATGCCCGATACGTAATATGACCAAAATTTTAAAGGCACTTAACGTCCTATAGATGGTTTTCACTCACGTGACAAATAGCACAGTAACTGTTGCTACGCCGCCATATTGTGTCCCTCCGAAAAAAGATTTTCTTACTCAAGGTTGTTTGGATAGTGAGATAAGATGGTTTTTTGTATGATTGTTGATTGTGGTCCTAAAAGCGGACGTGATAAAAGTGTTTATTTACCCTCGATTTAAGTACCCTCGATTGTTCCTGATCAAGGAGAAAAGTAAAAGAATTGTCCCGAGAAAGAAAAAAACGCTGGATAAATGCGGTAAGTAGAGATGGGTTGACAGACGCGATCTTGACCACAGAACGTGTGTGCCAGAGACATTTTGTTTCTGGAAGAGCAGCAAAAAGTTGGGATAAGTACAACGTTGAATGGGTGCCAAATCTGAATCTTGGACAAACGAAAAGGAGACGTGATCGCGAGGATCTCGTAGCAATAGAAAAGCGTGATAAGAGGACAAAGAAACGAGAACGAAGTTGTAAGATCAGAGAGCAGAGAGGCAAAGAAATTGAAGCTGAAAACGCAATAAAGATGGAAAACATAAAAGAGGGTGGTAAACAGGTAGCTGATCTTGATTTTAATGAAGCTTGTGAAGGGGATAATTATTGTGACAGGAACAGCGTTGAAGATACTACCCAGACCGACGAATTTGATTATCCTTACCGGGAAAGGAAATCATGCAGTGTCCGAAGTTGAAGCTCTTTGATGAACACAAGTTCGTTAACGATGATGAAAAGGTTAGTTTTTACACCGGACTACCATCCTTTGAGGTACTGAAGACAATCTGTGACCATATTGCCCCATTTGTAGCATGCAAGTCAAAGCATTTAACGCCTTTTCAAGAATTCATTTTGACACTAATGACGCTTAGACTAAACATAGCGTTTCAAGATTTAGCTTACCGTTTTGCCACTCCATCGTCGACCGTTTCCCAAATATTTACGGAGTGGATGGTTGCAATGGATACCCGACTTTCATCACTAATTCCATGGCCTGAGCGTGAAGATTTATGACGAAAAATGCCTCAATGTTTTCAGTTTTCTTTTGGAAAGAAAACAACTGTTGTCATCGATTGCTTTGAGGTGTTCATTTCAAGGCCATCAAATCGTGTGGTACGTGCGCAGACATTTTCTTCATATAAACATCACAACACCGTGAATATCCTGATAGAAATTACTCCACAAGGAACTATCTCATTTGTGTTTAACCAAATCTCAACCAGTTTTCGACATTTGGACCGCCAAAGCTACGTAGGCACTTTCTCACGCACACAGTCTGAATATGGTTATCTGGTTTGTCTCGTCCGTTTAAAGCAATTAGTCATGTCTGTCGTGCATTCTGGCTAAAAGCTGTTAAGCAAAGAAACACTGATGTTCCGGCACATGTTCTTATTCATATTTATTAGGGGTGAAACTATCACTTTCTCCCCTTTTAAGAAAGTGTATTGAACCGCCCTAACTTCGTTGCTCAAGCATCTTCACACAAAAACTGATGGGGAGGAAAACCTGCTAATATAAAAGGGAGGGACATCTGGTAAATGGAATGGACATTTACCAACAAAGACTTTTAGCACGACGTTCAATTCAACGTGATGATGTTCTAGACAAAATGAGTTGAAACATAGCAGTTGCAAATAATACATGTTACTTCAAGTGCGCCGATTTAAACTATTGGTAAATATCAGGAAGATGTGAAAACATACTTAACCTTCTGGAGAAGGGAGGAGATGATGTGAAGACTTCACAATTGGATATTTTGATAATATTAGTGACCTGTTAAGATAAAGGAATATTGCAAGGTAAAAATTATGGAAAAGTGCATTAATTTCTTGATTCAGAAATGTCATAAAGACATGTATTGTGTATAAGACCTGCTGGAAGTTATTCACAGTTTTTTTTTTGTTACATATACCAGCTGAAATTAGGAGAACTGATTATGGACGCCTATACTGAAAAAACTGGAAATATAGTGCTACGTTCCTTGAAAGCTCATTGTGTAAAAGAGAAATCTATGAATGATTAACTTGAAACATGATTTTAACTGGGAACACGAAGCTAACAAAAGAGTTACGAGTAAGATGAAAAGAAACATTCTACGAAGGAACCAAATACCATATGATAAATTCCCTATTGACCTCGTTTCCTCGTTCCGTACGGGAAAGTATTTGCCTTTGGTTTATTTCGTACAGGCCCCACTCCTTCGTCTCTCAGACTGTACGAAAAGCTAAGGAAAGTATTTTCCCACACAGAACTAGCTCTCGTTCGAGAAGTCTTTAATTACACCAAACAGCATTCTTCAAGAAGTACATTAGCTAACATACTGGGGTATGATTTTACTTCCACTTTTATTTAACTTAGCTTTTTTATATTGTTCTTAAAACATTCTAAATTCCAAGATAAACTATCCGGAGTGCTACATGTTATTTGTTACCCTCTTCTGCAAGGTCTCACTTAGTTAATTAAAACCACCTTGCGTTAGCCCCAGAAGAATACAAGACCTATGTAGAAGTTCGCTCAGATGAGAGAACAGTTCGCTCAGATGAGAGAACAGTTCGCTCAGATGAGATTAATCCTTTCTTATACAAGGTTATCTATAGCAAGTAAAATCGTCTGGCATTAGCCAAAGTAAAATGATAGAAGACCCATGTAGACAGCAAGACGTTAAAAAAGTATATAACTAAAATTGTTGTTCTACTATTATTGTCATCGTTATCTATGCTGATAGCGCTGGAACTGCTAAGCGCAACCTCGTATCGAGTTGTGTAAAACCATGGTTCCTTTTTTTTCCTTACCATAATAATACTATCTCGTTGCTATCATTATTATTATGACTAATGCTTGTACTGCTACGTTAATTATTATCTTCTTCACGCATCCAATTAACTTGCCGATGTAATTGCCTAAGGGGCGAGTCATGACTTATGACCAAAGTCCCCAGGTCAATATCCTCTCATCCAGTTTCAATCATCAAGCCCTTTCCTTAGTATTCTAGCTGTCCATAGTGATGCGGTTTTCTGCATAAGTTCAACTCACATCAACTTCTATTTTCTTCAGCCACAATTGTGTCTTATTTGTAACTGTTTCCAATGCTCCCACCCTCCCTGAATCACTTCAACCTTCTTCATTTTCCACAACCTTGCCACCTGCCACTGTGGTTCTTGATATTTTTCTATTTTTTCTTGTTCCTTTGCGTTCATCCTGCTGTCGTTGGGCAGTGTTACATCTATTATTTTACAAATTCTTTCTCGCTCTTCTACTACCACTATGTCCGGCCTTCTTCCCTCCGTAACCTTGTTACACTGTACGTTAAAATCCCGTAACAGCTTGACTTCCTCCGACTCGATCACTCCTTGAGGTTGGTATTCATACCATTTTTCTTCCCTCATAAGTTTGTTTTTTCTACAAGAATTCCAATTTATTATTCTTACTAAATTACCATGTCTCCAACTGTATTCTTTCTGTGTTAACATTCTGCATTCACTTGTGGTATGACTCACGCTTTCTCCTTTTTTCCGCACATCCTATTTTATGGAGATTCTCCTTTTTTATCAATGTTAAATTTGACTAAATTTGTACGTAATGCCTGCTCCTGTAAGGCATATATAAGCGCCTCTGTTTCCACCTTTAGATCGGCCTTCCTCAACCACCTCCACGTTTTCCGTCTATCAATTCTTTCCCCCTATTTCTCTGAAAAACTGATCAAGCATAATCTTGTCCGTCCGTTCTGTTTCCATCTCATCCATTCTCCTTTTCTTATACTCATCCTTATCAATACAATAATCAACGTCAATCACTCCAATCAATTTTACGCCTTCCAATAGTTTCTCCACACTATTTCTACATACCAGCAGAAAATAAAAATCCTCGCTCCTAATACAATTATCGCGGCTGACCAGTCCTTTTTCTCGTTTTCCCCTTGGTACATAAATCCGGTCAACATCGCTTTTCCGATGTAATGCTCCATATATTGTCATCATTTTTCTTCTTTTTCTATCAATCTTCTGTACTTCTTCCTTATTCCAATTTATCAACCCTGCTCCGTACCTTAGCACCGATATAGCCCATGTATTTATTGCCACTATTTTGTTCTTACCATTCCATTTGCACTTCAGTACTAATTTGAGTCTTCTTATGTACTCTTTTCCAAATTTCAGTTTCATCTCATTTCCCTTAATCTTATCCGTTTCCAGTATTTTCTAATATTTGTATCCATCTTCCTGTATTTGCCTCGTGATCTGTCCGTCCAGCAGCACTACTCCTTCTGTTGTGACCATTTTCCCTTATTTCAAGATCAGACACCAACACTTCTTTAGTCCAAACTCCATTCTCACATCCATACTGAACGTATGCACGGAATTAATCAAAGAGTCGATTTGGTTCTCCGTCTTCCCAAACAGTTTAAGATCACCCATAAATAGCAAATGGTTAATCCTAAATTGCTTTTTTCCCCATTCATAACCAATTTCCTCAAAACGAGGGTCAGTGGTATGTTCAGTACAAATATCACTAGTGACAAACTGTCTCCTTGGAAAATCACCCTCCTTATTCGTACCTCTCCCAGCTTCTCACCATATGTGGTTAATTCCGTCCTTCAAGTTTTCATACTCTCACCTAGTGAGAGTATGAAAACTTGAAGAGACACTTAGTGTCTCTTCGTTTACAATCTCTCTACATAGTCTTGTCAATTAACAGTTGGTCTTTCGTTGTCCTACTATTTCTTCGGCACTCTTTCTGTTCTCCAGGCATTAAATTATTCACTTCCAGAAAATTATATGTGTTTTCTCCTATCTCGCCAGTGAGTAGTTTCCACATAAGTGGTAAGCATGATATGGGCCTATAGTTATTCACCGATATTTTCCTTTTGTTGGATCCTTTGAACACAAGACTGTTCACCCAAAGGCTATCCACTCGGTCAGTGTCACTATTCAAGATGTAATCCAATTGCACTGCTAATCTGTTATGTAGCGATGTGAACTTCTTTAGCCAAGACCCTTGAACCTCATCTGGTCCGGGGGCTTTCCACATTGGGATTTTTTGACCTTGCATCTTAACCTTTTCTCTTGTAATAACTATATCTTCTTGCACTTCCCTGCTTTCTTCTTACATTTCTCCAAGCCATTCAGCGTTTTCGTCATGCTTCTTGTCGTTAGCCCATATACCACTCCAAAACCGTTTACTTTCTTCTGCATCGGGCCTTATCCCTTCCTGTCCAACATTTCCATCCAGCTCCTGGTAAATTAGTTTTTGGCCTAAACGTACGGTTTTGTCTGTACTGGCGTATCCGTTGCTGGTATCTTTTAATCGTTTCTGTCTTCGCCTTCAACGTTTGTTTTAATTCTTCTACAACCGTTGTTAATCCCTTCTACTTTGTCCAATATCACCTTTCTAAGTCGATATATTTCCCAGTGTCTTTCAACTGGTCCTTTCTTTTCCTTTCTAGAATATTTATATCTCTTCTTAATTCCTTAATATCAATCTTAAATAAAGAAAGTGGAAGACTTTTCGTTTATTGACATTTCCACTCCATCTCAGTCTGCTGTTTCCTTTTGTCTTTCCCACTTCCGTTCCTACGCCAATATCTCGTTAATACATATCACGTAACATAACCACTATAATATTTATCACCTTGTAATGTAAGTTATTTATTCCCTGAGGATGTAGCGTGTAGCAACGAAACGTTAGAATTATACAACAAACCTTTAAATATGCCTATTTGGCGTGTTTTTTGCTGGGCTTTATTATTTCTTCTTCGTTTACGATTCCCGCCTGGTACCTCTGTCGCCCGTATAAAGTTATTAGTATCCGTTATACTATTTGTCGCAATATATAGAATGACTCCATCAACTTTCTTCGTTACATTATTCAGCTTACTTCTGTCCACTTTATTAAAAGGTATTTGTCCTCCAAAGTTTTTCCCCTTCATTATCTCCACGAGCTGCGTCAGAATTTCTTGCTTTCATCAATCAGATCATTGTTTTCATCTAGTAAGGTCTCGCCCTCCTCCACGTCTATATCTTCATCTATCATCTGTTCTTCCATCTGTCCTTCCGTCTGATTCTCCACCTATTCTCTCTGTTCATTGTCGTCTGTCGTCACCCTGTCATTTCCCTATCCTTCTTCTCCATCAACAACTCTTTCCTAACAGCCTCAAATTCCACCTCTGTTAATCATCCATTTTTTACTACTCGTTCTAGCTTGGTCGCATTTTTTCGGCTCCGTAGCTTTGAAGAAACCTCTGTCCTTCCATTCCCTGTACATTCTCTTACGATAGCTTCTTATTGAAACTCAATTTTCATTCAACGGTTTACTTCTGTAACATTCCATTATAACAATATTTACTTGTTTGCTCCATTTCTTGCGTGCAGTAGCATGATGACGGTTGGACAATGCCTGCTGCACCACATTATCCCGACCGGGCAAGACTCCTTCATTTAATACTACGGTTCCATTCACGACGTTCTTTACATTTTCGTTTGAGTTCATTTTCATCACATATGTGAATCGTGTTTTAGTGTTTTAGTTTTTTTGTAGTTACCAACTAATATAGTGGCCTGAATTCGGAGTTTTCCTTCTCCTAGGTGGGTTACCGACCAGGATTGAAGAGTCCCACCTACCCTGGTTTGACTTCAGAAATTTCCTTCTCCTAGGTGAACTGCTCCAAAGCTAACAAGCTCCACCTACCCGAAGCTTCTGGTTTTAAGGCGCCAGGGATTCGCCTTTCGCCCCTTCGCCTGTTAGTTCCAAACGGTTCTGCCACGAGAAGGCCAGGAGCTGGACTTGACTGTCTGAAGCTGTTTGAGACAACATCCATTAAGGATACTTTATAAGCTGAGAGACCTTAACCTGCTCAACCACCCTTTAGATATTTACGAAAGCATAACTGCCAAGTATTTACTAGTACGACTACTGCCATTCGCCCTTATCAAAACCAGTGGAGGACCGGTGATGAACTAGTACGACTAGTTGCCCGGAAGCCGTGACATCATTTCCGCCAAATATCGTGAATTATTCGACGGAGCTGTCCAAAACAAAAATTATTGAACACTGATGACATAACCACCTCCAGGCCGCGAAAATTACAAAACGACAAAAATGGCCTGCAGCAGTTTGGAAGGTTAAATGCACGAGTGCAAATCTTTTCTTGCATCTATCGCCGTTTTAAATGTATTATAAAACAATTAATGGATCTGGCTTGCGCATAACATCAAGAATTATCCAATAATTGTTTAATATTTCAAACACAAGTTGGTGTCCTTCCTCCGATTTCTAAATACAGAGAAATGAGCTTGTTGAGGAGGCAAAGCCGAGCTTTTTTAAGTTTTCCGAGGAAGAACACTTCACGAGCGTTCGAAATTACTTCTCAAATGAACCAGTACTTTAGGCAAAAATCCAGCCGAAAGTTGGCAAAATTCAGCTGTAATCTTCCTCGGATATCTAAACACTGATTAATTAAGTATTTCTTTTGTTTTTGCTTTATGAATTATTGAGTTTGAGATGCTTATGTCTAAACTTCAGATCCCTAGGTAAGAGATCAAATTCATGTGCACCATTAAAAAACAGTGATTTCTTAGCTATTTCAGGTCTTACTCAAGACAAAATTAAATTGCACCCATTTCCAAGGTTACACCGAGCAACCGATGGTGACCTGATATTCGCGGACTGCCACGTTTGCGACAGACATCTCGGTAATCGACTTCTTGCCCACAGACACTACCGAACAGATAACTTGTCTGCCCACTTTTTACCGACAGCACGTTTTGCTGACCTGACAGTTTGGTGATAGACAATTACATGGGACTAGACATTTTCCCGACATAATAGTATGAAAAAATTATGATTATGCAGATTTGATATGGAGTGATAAAAAATAGTTCGACTTAAATGGATGGCCACCAAGTATTACAAAATAAGGCTGCAAAGATCATTTTGGATAAGCCGATGTATTTTTCTTCTTCCAAAGCATTGGCTGACTTGCAGTAGCACAAATTAGGTCTTCGTAGGTACTTTCATCGATGCTTGTACGTTTTCAGGTGCATAAACGCTTATACAATTGATCACTTAAAACTTAAAACAAACAGTGAAATACATAATTATAACACACGTTTTAAACATAATTTTCGATTAACTAAAGTAAATGCAAGCTGGGGTAAACAAAGGACTGATTATCATGCTGTTGATGAATGGAACAATTTGCCTAATTAACTGAAACAACATATGGAAATTAGTGTTTTTAAAAAGGAATTTTAAGATTTTTAAATGATTTGTAAAAATTATGATTGATTTTATGATTGTATTCAAGCTGTTTCATTATGTAATTATTTACATATTTATATCCTTGTTTTTATAACTTTTTAGGACACAACTGTAAAACACTTTCGGATGATTGTAGATTTTCCTAATTAAAAATTATCACAAAAATTTGCTTCGCCATTTTTTTTTTGGTTCAGATCTTGACAAGCATTAGGTAGAATTAAAATATCACCAAGGGAAGGCAAGGCAGAATGAACTAAATAGTAAAATAGCAATGTTTGATCACCTTAACGGTGTAATCGCAGCTTACCCCCACGTGTGATCTCTCGTCGAAGGTCCAAAATCTGAGTACATTCCAAGTCTCTCCGCCAGCCACATAGTAAGGTCATTATTGCCTAAATATGGTCGTGAGCAATCACTCTCGAGTAATCCAATCACATCGGCTCCTGAAAATTCGCCAGCAAAATTTCATAATCCCAGGTAAAATAGTGGGAATTTAGATTAATAACACAGGGGCAAAATTTTCTTTCTAGCGCTTGATTAGAAACAAATCGTTTTCCTCTTATTTCCGTGCAAATTTAATATAATATATAAATAGATAAATTTCGGAGTTACTATAGCAAAAAAAGAGGCGTAAAATCTGCATACGCCTCTATTTATAGTAACTGCAAGAACACTTACAGTAAGAACTGAGAAGTAAGGCCTCCCATGAGGCGCTGGTTGCACAGTGGTAGTGCACTTGTCTCTCACCACCGTGACTACCGTTGGATTCCGGCTCCGTGGAGCTATCTGATTAAAGTTACCTTGGACACACGTGAGAAGAGCGATGGACCCATGAGGGGTGGCCCTTACTGGACCTTCAGGGAGAACAGTTGAGGTAGCTGATAGAGGTTATCCAGTATAAAGAGACACTGATTCAAATTCAATTCGGATAGTTCTGTTCACTTCTGTAGAAGGCTAACTTAGTAAATCACTGGGCCAACGACTTGAATCATACACCATTAGATGAACTGGAGAGATATGTAAACAAATAAATAAAGATAACTTCATGATTTGATGTGTGCGTGCTATTTTTATTCACGAGTTATGCTCCACTATTGTAAAACGAACTAGACGGCCTCGAACGAGTGAGTTGCAAGACACTTCACGAGTGATTACAATCGTACGTAGCATTCGACAAGACGCAATCTGTTTGTGTAAATATTGAAATTTTCACTTTTTATGCATGATTTTTATACCTTTTGTTTTTTTCTTCTCTTTTCTTTGATTAGTAGTTATATTGTTATAATTTGTAGTCAAGCATACGAAAACCATATGCATGACTGGGTAAAAGTTGTTTTTTTGCAAAACGATGAAACGTAGATAGATAGATGGATGGATGGATGGATGGATGGATGGATGGATGGATGGATGGATAGATGGATGGATGGATGGATGGATGGATGGATGGATGGATGGATGGATGGATGGATGGATGGATGGATGGATGGATGGATGGATGGATAGATAGATAGATAGATAGATAGATAGGTAGGTAGGTAGGTAGGTAGGTAGGTAGGTAGGTAGGTGGGTAGGTGGGTGGGTGGGTGGGAAGGTAGGTAGGTAGGTAGGTAGGTAGGTAGGTCGGTAGGTATTTAATGAAACTGCACGGCACATAAAAACAGCTGAATTACGTAGGTTTCACAAAAAGCTATGATTAAAAATGATATAAAATTAAAAATCATCATAAAAATTTACACAGAATATTACTATCTTGATATCAAATATTGTTAATCAACACAGACGTAAGAAAAGTGTTTCTAAAACAATTGGTAGAGATGGCTGGAAATGTATACACATGCGGACGTCTTAAGGTATGCGTGGATCTATTCCTTGGAGGCCACAAGTTATGAAGTTTATGCCAGTTATCAGAGATTATGTACTGAACCTGTTTGTTACACAGTTCTTGTCTTCTGTCACGTAAAGTAGTGAGACCAGATCGCTCTAAGCAGTCATTGTATAGTTTCCCGCGGAATATCTATACGAGTGAACGTTTTTGGACTCGTTCTAATTCTTTCTCTAAACATTTCGAGGCTCATATTCGAGGATTGGCCCACTAAAAGTACAATCTCACTTCGTCAATCTTTGGAGTAGGTAACATAGCCCATGAAATAACAACACCAACCCAAGTATACTTTGCAACAAGCTCATTTTGTGAACAGTGTACATTGGCTGCCATTTCAACATGTTTTCTACCCCGTGGCTCTTACAAGACGGGCTAAGAATGAAGTTCCTATTCATTGTCATTTTTCATATCTGATTCTTTCGCAATTCGTGTCGTAGCCAAAACGTCAAAAACCCATGGCAAGCGAGCTTTATTGACAGTCAGTCTCGCAGGTCGATCAGGCATAAGCGATTAGTCTACATATAGTTTCAACTTGTACTAACCCGTTTCATTCAACATGACTGCAGCTCTTTCGTAACTTGGCCAACCTTTGTTATCATATCCAAAGTGAACGGTCCATACTGCAGCGGATAACTTTACATGGCCATCCTAAAACGAGGAGTTCAATTTTTTAGGACACTTACATGTATGTATGTTCACAACATCATGTGGCGTAACGCGGTAGATTGTTGCTTCGGTCCGGTAAAAAAGGCCACTCTGCAGTTGGAATCTGCCTTGAAACCACTTCAAAAAATTAAGGAGATTTTCACGTAAATCTAAAACTACAAAGAGTCGAAACACACGAATTAGGTTAATTATCAGTCCTAACTGTGGCCAGACAACTATCCTATTAATAGTTTGGATAGTAATTATAGTAGAATCCCGTGATTTTCGATTCCCACTATTTTTGAGTTTTCTTTCTCTCCCCAAGAATTTACTGCAGGGGGCTATATTTTTACGCCCACTTTAAGATGGCGGACACTTACCGTAAGAGCCTAAGAACTATTCGCGCTTACGTTACTTTATAATTCAACATGTTCTCACACCAAAGATTCAGGTTAGGGTTAGGATTATCCCTAATCCTAACCCAAATCCTTACCCCAATCCCAACCCCAACCCTAACCCTAACCTGAATCCTAACCTGAATCTCAGGAAGTTCAATGATCTTCGGTGAGAGGATACGATTTAATATATGCAAATTAGATTTCTAAATAGATTTCAGTAGATTTTTAACGGAAATTTGAAATGAATGAATAATCTGAAATTTCTTAAGAAAAATCTGGGATCTAAAGGTTAAGAAGCGATTTAAAAACTTGATCCTGAGTACCTTTATCAAGGTTAGAAAAAAAATTGTTCAAAAGCAGTAAATTTCCGGAAACTGTGACCCTTGAGATGTACTAAACACATTTGCATTATTTGAAACGTAGCCGAACACTGAACTGCAACTCAGGAAAACACAAATTCTGACCTTCCCACCAAACATATTATTTATGTCAATGATTTTAAGGTCCGTACTCTTCCATAAACATAACCCTCCTTACAAATTCGTATCATAAGCTTTCAATAGAGTTTGTGATTGAATCGCAAGGCATAAACCATACGCTTTTAGCAGACCGTGGAAATTAACTGTAATTGCGTTGAGAGCGGTTTGTGCTCAAATACTTTAAAGAACAGTTTGTAGCTAACCTGATGAGGTGTATTGTATTCCAGTTTCTTATAACGCAACAGCATGGCAGAACAGCCACAAATCACAACAAATAATAAAACTATAAGAAAGAAAATACACTAGTGAAATAAGAGCGTTAAGTAATCACGAATGAACAGTCAGAGATACTTACCAAATATCAAACGGTTAATATAGTTTATGAGGTTTACAATACGTGCTTAGTTTACAAGAGGCTATAACATAACACAACAAAACACAATACTACATAATATAAAACCAAGGGCGTAAAGGCCGGGTGCAGGGGGTCCCGCATCAAATTTCCTGTTAGTCGGAAAATGTCACCACGGAAAAAGTCCCGTCGGCAAAATTTTACTATTGGAGAATAACCTTGAAAAACGTCAAACGATGCTTTCTTGGGTAAAATTTCAAACGTTAAATTGTGATACCAACTTCAAAGAATGATTTCACCGTTTTCTGACGAACATTAAGTTACCAGCTGCTGATGACTTTAACAGATTTTCTTTTATCGCACTTGGATGTAATTTAATAGAAAGCGAAGTCAGGTCAGGTTGCCATTTGCGCGATGGCTAGCTACAGTTAAGAATAACAAAAAACTTGAGAAACTATAAGCTTTTGATGCTTGTGGGCGTGTTATATGCGTTTTTTAGAAAAACAGATAGCAGAAAACAACTCAAGTCTTGCATATCATACCCAGACCACGCCCACTTCGTCTATCTAACTATCAAGTTTTCTCTACGCCCCAGCACAAAACAACATGGCACAGCACTAGTACAGCGCAACCAATAAAAATCACGACACGAGAAAATACAACACAATTTTATAATTTTCATTTTTCGATGGTGAAAAAGCAGAAGAATCGTAAAATACCGACTCCTAGAGACTTGTTGCTTTAGATTCCGAGGTAAAACAGCAAATAACGTGCACGTGACAGAAGTCAGTCTCCTTGTTGAGTGAATTTGAAATATCTGTAAGTATACACACATGTATGTAGACATAAATGTCCATATAAACATATGTGTACGTACACATATATATTTGATTGTATATGTATAAGTACATGTACATACACGCCGACATTTACTTATTCGTACGCAAAACGTACCAGCGCGCAGTTTCACATTAAATAATTCCGTAGTCTGGGAACAAGTAAGGCTTTAAGCATGGGATAATTGGAGTGAGTCAGGCACATTTTAATGCTATCATCCCTCGTTTTTAGGCATATACAACAACCAAAACTCGCATGTAGAAGGCGATCACTAGTGTATAGTTACATGTATACGTATACGCATAAGCATATGAATGTGCATACGCACATTTATACGCATATGCATATGTATATGTATATGTTTATGCATATGTATATGTATTTGTATGCATGTATACGCATACGTACATGTATACGTATATGTATATGTATATGTATATGTATACGTGTATGTGTATGTGTATGTGTATGCGTATGTATATGCATATGTATATGTACATTCATAATATGGCTTTCTTGCATTCTGAATTCTGATTGGTTAACGCACGGTCCGTCTTTTTCCGTATCCAGACCGATTTCCCAGATGTTTTCCTGGTTGGTGAAAATTTCAAAGATTTTTGTATCGAAAAACACGCTTACTAATAACTATTTTAACAAAATAAGAAAAATAAAACGCAGCATTTATTTCACTGGAGAGTAACAAAGCAATAACGAATAAAATGGATAAAAACGAGCAATATTCACCTCGTGAATATTACTATCCTTACAATGAAACAAACGATAATACAAATTTTCGTTGGGAAGAGCCAGAAGCAAAGTAAGGTAGTCATGAAGAGATAGAGGCCTTTTTAACAACTCAGAAGGCTGAAACTACGGTCTAGTAAATGCGATCAGACTTAAACATCACGTCGACGTGTTGTGAGAGACTGAAGTGATGATGAAAACTGAAAACTGAAAACTGAAAACCGTTCAATCTTCAAGTCGTTCAACTATTTCCAAATAAGCCATAGTTTCTTTAAAATAATGTTAAAATCGTGAGCAGATTTCTTTTTGAAAAAATTCTGTTTATATATTTCAACCAGATGTTTTTCAAAGACACCGAATAAGTGAAACTTAAAAGAAAATGCTTAGTGAAATGTCCAATGTGTTTATAACTTCTTAACACATTCTCGGATGACTTCATTCTTCCTACCTAAATTGTTCTTCTGCTTGTAATATCCACAATCGTTTTACATGGCAAGATTTGTGTTGAACATTTTCCACAGGTATTTAGACTCTCCACTGCTGCATGGGGAGGGACTGTTTTCCATGGGCAATAGCAAAAGAAGCCGACAAACAACCTTGTTTTTGTAGAGCGCAGCCAATGATAATGAGGAAGCCAAGTAACACACGTTAACGAAAGCCAGAAATTCTAGCAGGGGACTTATAATAAACAGATTATTCACCTTACTTGATAGGTCTGTACAGTGAAATATGGGACCTTTGTTTTTTTGCACGGACCTCGGCTCGCGGCGCTCGCTTGGTCCGTAGTGAAAAACCTCGGTCCGATATTTCACTGTACAGACCTCACGCTCAGTGAATAAGCATTTAGTATATGTATATGTATGTGTATGCGTATGTGTATGCGTATGCGTATATGTATATGTTCACGTATGCGTACAGCTATAGGCGTAGATGTAGGTACAGCCACAGGTACAGGTACGGTATAGGAATAAATGTACGTAAGTACTTAAATATGTATACATCGATGCATGACTATGTATGCACGTATGTATGTAGGCAGGTAGGTGGGTTTGTAGGTAGGAAGGCAGAGAGCTAAATAGGTAGGTAGGCATGGAAGTAGGTAGGCAGGCAGGTTAGTAGGTAGCTAGGAAGGTAGGCAGGTTGGTCAGATGGCGGATACGTAGGTCGGTGGGTAAGTTGGTGTGCAGGTAAATGAGTTGGTCGGTGGGTAAGTTAGTCGGTAGGTATGCTTATATTCAGAATAATTTAAAATTTCAACATCTCCACGATTAGCCTTTCCTGTTTAACCCCTTTTAAGTCATTCCTCGATTTCATCCCCTTGTTTGCATTCCTCTAACACTGCTGACCTTAATTTCATCACTATTTTGACCTTGCAACCCATGAGGGAGAATCCGGAACCTCAGACATAGCGTGTCTAATGATAACGATACAACGGTAACTTAACGTCCATCAAATACAAAACCTAACGTTAAAATGACTGGTGATACTGTCTCCGGCACAGGAAGAACGAACAAGTTTCTTTAGGTTCCTTCAATCATTGAAACACTCACTTGACTACGTTATCAACAAACGTTTGGCCGATTTCAATCAGCTTGGTCTTAAAAACAGATCTTAATGAACGATACCTACCTATTTTGACGTACGTTCTAAAGAACAAAAACCGATCTCCGTGAAGCTTTAAAAATGCCATCTTCCACGTTGTTTGCGAACTTCGTTTACTTCTCACGACAGTATCAGAAAATTCTTCTACTTCTTCTTTGATGATTTTGGCTAGCTTTTTTGCAGACGACTTTGGTTCTTTATGAAGAGGGCGATCGGTGTAGATGCCAATACCTGGAACCAGCCAAATACAACAAAAATACTCAGGGTCAGATTTAAAGAGGGGGCGGATTTAGAGAGGATTCAAAGGGGCCACACACCTTGGTTTTCTGAAAACTAATTTGTTAACCAGACGCTTAATTCCAATCTTGTAACGAAAATGTTACTTTCATTGTCCAAAATATCGTTATAATTTCAACAGTGTAGACTTTAAACTCACAATCTCTGCAGAGAAATATGCCTTTATGATGGAACAGCGGTTTATCAACTGGTCGATACAATAACCTAGATCTCCACGTTTTAACCCTTTCCCGTCCAAGAGGCCTCCCTTTGACGAGTAAAATCGTCTGGCGTTAGAACAGAGTAAAATACCCAGGCGTTAGCCAGAGTAGAATACCTAGGTAGGGTATGGACCCAAAAAGGTTAAGGCCTCAATACCATCACTGCCTATATGATGAGTTTCAATGGAGTCCGCAAACCACCTGCGGGTCACCATCGAGTGGTTTGATATTGACCGGAATCAATGCTGGTCGCGATGAATAATCCCGATAATTTCACACCGGGGAAAAAGTATACAACGCAAATGGTTGATATCAATGTTTGCATTTAAAATTCACTTGATTGTAACAAAATTTTTAATTTGCTTTAGCTTAAAAATTGCTGCAGATTTTTTTTTTTTCTAAGATATTAAAACCTTCAAAAAGACATTCGTTCCAGTCCCTCCATTCCAGGATTCCTGGATAACCCTCATATACTGGTCATGATATGTTATACGGACTGACGTTTCGTTGGTGAACACGCAACATCTTCAGAGAATTATTTCAGAGTTCGAAATTAGCGGTTGTCGGGTTGTCCAGGGCAACCAAATTTTGGTGAATGGTTGCCCCTTGGGTAACCCGTTTCGAATTACTAACTTACTTTTGTTTTTGGAAAATTAAACCCAATTTTCCACGGATGACTGTTGATGGGCAGCCTATTGACTTGGTAAAGTCTGCGAAACTACTTGGTGTAATTTTTAGCGACGACTTGAAGTGGAACGAGCACGTTACTTATATCTTGAAAAAGTCTTCAAAACGACTTTATATGTTAAGACTTCTTAAACGAGCTCGTACTGACTCTAAAACATTATTAACCGTGTATGTTACATGCGTAAGATCAATTGTGAAGTATTGCTCCCAAGTTTGGCACTACAACATTCCCGAATATTTATCAAAAGGTATCGAAAGAATCCAGTGAAGAGCCTTGAAAATAATTAACCCAAAACTTTCATATAGTGACGATTTAGCAATGTTTGATATTCCAACCTTGCATACAAGACGCAAATACTTATGTTCAAGTTTTTTTAACAAAAATGCTCTCTCGCAGTCTTCGCCCTTGTCTAACCTAATTCAAATTGAAAATTCCCCACTTATGATTTACGGGCTTCTAATAAACTTGCAATAATTAAATGTAGAACTGAGCGTTTTAGAAACTCTTTTATTCCACCATGCGTAAAGAATTATAACGAACATTGACAATGTATGTATTCTTAATATACTTTTATATTTTCTCTTGTAATTTTAGTTTAAGATGTATCTTTGTATAAATTTCTTACAACTTCTACTATTAGTAAATTATATATAACTAATATTTGTAAATAGTAATTTTACTATTTTATTGTAAACAATGGACGTATTTCAACCCTTTTGGGTTGCAAAGTCTATTTTTAATAAATTCAATTTAATTCAATAACTTGTATTATTACCTTTTTTGAGTCATTGAAGGAAGTATAATGATTAAAAGAACTACGTAACGCAAAAGTGTGTTCTTTTTCTCCGAAAAGTTTGATATACTATTCACGATGGAAGGGCAACCCGTCTTGAGGTACTAACATAATCGATATTGATCTCTTTTTTCAGTCATTGAGGAAAGTAAAATGATTGAAAGAACTACGTAAAGCAAAAGTGAGCTCTTTTTCTTTGAGAAGTTCGGTAAACTATTAACGATGGAAGGGCAATCCGTTTTAAAGTACCAATATAATCGATATTATTACCTTTTTGAGTCATTGAAGAAAGTAAATGGATTGAAAGAACTACGTAATGCAAAAGTGTGCTCTTTTTATTTGGACAGTTTGGTAAACTATTTACGATGAACTCGTTTTTCCTGCTGATGATTCACGTAGGTTTCATGTTATTGAGCTCCAAATATGTCAGCATTATTGAAAACAACGATCGTTGTACTTTGCAAGCTGACATAGTTAAGAAGTAAACAGATTTTTTATGTGTGATGAAGTTTTGGTTTCATTTGGCTGAGAAAGAAAAAGGATGAGGCAACCAAATTCTTTCTAGGGCAACCAATTAATTTCGAACCTTGTTACTAACATAGTGAGAGTGAATCCTAATATATAATCACAAACAAGATGTTAATTACTTAAGTTAACCACCGAGCGTAGAAAGTTAAAATTACAATAATACAGGGGATGTCTCAGTAGATCAACCAGTTGTAACAAAGGGTATCATATAGGATATTAAAATAAATACAAAGGTGCTGAACCAACACTGGCATGGAGTGAAAGTTTCAATTTACTAATAAATAGGCTTTCGCGCAGAAAAATTTCGGGTTCAAGACAATGCTGGGCGTTGGTATTCCTTTTACGATTGCAATTTCCACCTGGTGAAATCTATTTCATTTCGTTGAGCTTTCATTTGGTCCTACATGTGACATTTTCAAGGTATTAGTAGATCATTATCAGCAGTGACCTCTTTAAAACTTTAGCAGATCATTATCAGCAGTGACTTCTTTAAAACTTTAAATAAAAAATTCAGCGATAAATACACCTTGATAAAAAAATTAAAAACATATAGACGACGTTTCGACGATAACACGCGTCATTTTAAGTCAACTAAAAATGTTTGAACAAGGCCTATTTATAGAAGATAATCTGGTTTAGGGAATTAATGTTGATTATTATATGGCTGTGGCAGCTAGCGGTCTGAATATAGAAATCCTAGAATTCAGTTGGTTCATAAGCGGTCGGATGTTCCCCGTATTGCCCACTCAGGGGGGGTAAAACTAAAAAAGCCTTGCTTGTGTCAGATAAAAATTAAAATTTTTGATAATATTTGAAGTGAAAATGTATTACGAATTACCAGGAAAAAGTCACCATTCAGAGTGAAGTTGCTGAAGAAATTCTGTATGAAATGACGACAGAATTGCAAGTCTTAGCAGTGGCCAGTTGGCGGATGGATGTGGTTGAGCTTAACAAAAGTTAACCGTAGCCGAGTAGGAAAGTATGAATCAAATTGAGTTAAACGAATTCTTACCTATAAAGCAATAAAGGTAAACTATCTTGGACTAGTGATTTTGATTCACTGAAGATATTTTTGAATGAGATTTTAAATATCAAAGGACATTGGAGTTCTCCCGGAGGTGAATCTAAAGCTCTCGAAAATGACGAAGTAATTATTCGCTGGTATGGAAGTAAACAATCATTAACTGTTAGTGGTCCATCCGCCGAAGCAATTAAAGCTAAATTTGTAGAGCTGGTGAATAATGCTCCTGACAATATAGTCGCCGATAACTTCGTAGCTACCGTGAGCTGTCTTGTCAATGAGCTTAAGGAAGATTCTACCCTTCTCTCAATTGAATAAGATATAGCTGTTGGGAATCAAAAATCAATCGAAACTTCCACTGCTGAATTGGGTCATAAATTTTCCGTTCTGGAGAGCTGTGTCAATGAAAGGGCAAATGCACTCCCATCTGAATTTCATAATTTCAAAGGGAGTGCTTTGGCCAGCCGCTATGATGAAGACTACACCTCTACTTTGAAGAAATCTAACAAAGTTCTAAAAGACGAAAATGAAGCTCTTAAAGAAAAAGTTGCTAATTTCACATATCTTCTTTCGGACTTGAGACGAGAAATTCGACACGTCGAAGAAGAAAGACAGAGTCTCGTTACAGCAATAAAGATTCTCCAACAAGGTTGTTATAATGCAAATGACTGTTCATATCAACTGAATCATGGCGAAGACAAATCTCCAGGTCATAACTTTAATAAGGTCCTTTCCAAACGGGTAAAGAGCGCCAACATAACCTCGAATAATAGTGAAAATAATAACTGGCACCAGAATATCAAATCCAGTGGAATAAGACATTAATTCTATCATATCAATTGCAGAATTGCCGTATTCAGTCTGTGAATAACTTTTCAATACTTAGTGATGAAGTAATCGAGGTAAACAAGACAGAACAAGGAGATGAAGCTAGCATACACTCAAATCAAACGATAAATCAAGATCGGTCAGCTAAAAACGAGAAATAGAGAAATTGGGAAATAAAGCCGACGACCGGAATAATGAAATTGACAATACAACCAAGAAGCTGATCTAGGCTGGGAATTATCGAATGCTGAACAGCGGGTAGCTGTTAAATCCATCGCGGGAAGCAGAATTGAAGATATTGAAGATTATCTGAAACCTCTTCTACGCAAAGAACCTAACAAGATAATATTGCATATTGGTACGAACAACGTCAAAGGTTCTGAATCGTCGCAAAAGATTGCTGAGAGTATCTCAAATCTACGACCACAAATTAAGGAAAACTCACCAAACACAAAGGCATCTGTCTCGAGTATTCTAGTACGAAAAGACAAAGCCAGCATCAGAAATAAAGTTAAGGACATTAATGATGCCCTTAAAAATATTTGCGACCAAAATGTTGGGACTTTCATAGACAATGGAAATGTAGACTTGTCTTGCTTAAATCGACGAGACATACATCTATCTCGGAAGGGCAGAATATCATTTCTAAATTATCTTTTTAAGCCACTAAAAGTATTGACATTCAACCCGGCCTGGTTGTAGAGGTAAAGAGTTTACTAATTTTAATTTTAGTTTTCCTAATGTAAAAGGTTTCAAAATGGGACTTCTAAATATTGTTAGTTTGCAGAAAAATATTGAAGAAATCAGAATAATAATAGCAAATCAATGTCTTGATATTCTTGCCTTTAACGAGACACGTTTAGATCCAAGTATTCATAATCACGCTATATATATTCGGGGTTACGATCTTATTCGATCTGATCGTTCTAGAACTAGAGGTGGTGTTTGTTTATATATAAGGCAATCCCTAAGCTATCAAAATCGATAAGATCTTATCAAGGATAGTCTTGAAGCATCTTGTATTGAGGTTCACAACCCTAGTTCCAGTTCTTTTGTAATTGCAACAGTCTGCAGACCTCCAAAGTGCAATTGTGGAGACATTTGATAAAATTGAGCACGTTATAAAACTAGTTGATAACGAAAATAAAGAACTATATATAGAGATTAATTGTAATACGTTCAATGAATTGAGCCATGCAACTAAAAAACTAAATTGAATGATAGAATTATATCAATTATCTCAGATCGTTAACAAACCTATTCGTGAAACAACGTTCACATCTTTATTGTTAGACGTTTGTATCACTTCCAATCCAGAGAGAGCAATTTTGTCTGAATTGATCTCCACGAGTGTAAGTGATCATAACTTAGTTTTTATAGTTGGCAAAATTATGTGTTGAGAAATGCTCGACTCGGTCCACGACAAAGTAACACTCGAAGGACTACTGATTTTTTTTTATACTTTCTTAAACCTTAACTCAATACAAAAAACTCTACCTAAGCACACTACACCTCTCTTTTATTAATCTCCCACACACCTTGTTGACATGTCCTGAATTGTATCCGTCATCCGCAAAATTAACCATTACACACACAATTTACCACATCTGTTTTGAAGTCAAGATATCATAAGAAGGTTGAAATTCGAAATTATAAACACTTTAATGGCAGCCGATTTCAAGATTTTCTTAATCAAAACTGATAGTTATTAGATAATGAACTATGCGTTAATCGAGTCTGGGCAATATGGAAATCCCTCTCCTTTGATGAGTTAAACAAGCATGCACCTACTAGAACTAAGAGAATCAAAAAAAAAACCTAGCGTTCCTTGCCTGACTAAGACAATTAAAAATTTTTGAAAGAAATCGACTTAAAGTACTTGCTTTAAAATCGAATTATGAACATGACTGGAAAACTTATAAAATCTCTAGGAACCCAGTTACCGTAGCATTACGTGAAGAGAAAGGAATTTATTACAGAAATCGAATTGAAAGCGTCAAACATAAACTCAAACAAGCTTGGAAGTCAGTTAATCAAATACTAAATCGTAATCGACAAGATAAAATTATAAATAATATCGAATCTGATAATGGCCTTATTTCAAACCCATCCGAAATATCAGAATGTTTTAATAATTATTTTGCGGACATTGGCCCAAAAATTTCTGAAACCATTGAAAATGGCAAACATAAATTTGATGATTAGGTTATGAAATCTACAACAACTTTTCAGTTTCGATTAACTGATGTGTCCTGAGTATTTAATCTTTTTCTGTAAATAAACTATGGGTAAACGCTTCTTTGTGTGATTGTGCTCCCTCATGAGCTCGTACTTAAAAAATCTTGATTTTCGAATTTTTGCTGAGTAAAATATGTCATCAGAATTCCTTACCAGTCATTCTTTAGCATCGGAAGACTAACGTGAAACTCAGTCATGTCAATCAAGTCAATGTCACTGTAACGTTAAGCGGTACTCGCCGGATAGGGACGTCAGGGTCAGATGCAAGCTATTAAAGATCCAAATTTTAAGATTTCCGTATTTGCCAGTTGATAAATGGTTTGTTACAATTGCTTAGCGTTCAAAATAGGAATATTTGTCTAAATACTCCACACCGAGAACAATTTTTCGTTCACGTCCTTCCTGTTAAATTAACAACAGTCTAGTACCACGCTCCTTCATTGTTTACATCATAATTAAGTCAAATCAATCACTGCTAAACACCAATATTTGTCAGATTGCGCTGAAGTATCACTTGTAGATCCTGTTTAGCTAAATGAAAAGTTCAAACTCAAGGGCTTATTCGCTTTAAGAGTTAAGCACGGTACTACCGATGGGAACCGACCAATTTGTCCCGCACCTACTTTGGAAGACCTTAAGGCCAGTTAGCAGGGTTTTCGAAGACCTGGGAATTTTTGATGGAAACCGACTTTGAACGACCTTAAGACCATTTAGCGGGGTTTTAGGGTACTTGGCAATTTCAATGAATTGGAAATCTGTTTTTAAGAACCATGAAGCGGTTAGCCTTATGGTGAAAAGTGAAAAATATGGTCCAATCAACTTATTATTCGTCTTCCTCTTTGATAGTTTCTTCCTCTTTAATGGTTTCTTGTTATTTTCTTTTATGATCGTAGATATGCTTTGCAGTAGTAATCCCACCTGATAAAATTCCTTAGACAGCCTTAGCAAATTTATCAGTAGCTTCAGCACCTTTTACTAATGCTTTCCTGGCGCCCACGATGATTGTTGTTATAATAGCAGCGACAGAGATTGCCAAAGCGCTTAGATCGACTAAGTTTTCCTTAGCCCACTCTTTGAACTTTTGTAGTCTACTTGTGTCCTCTTCTTGTTGTTCTCTGGTTTCTTCTAGTTGTCTTTGTTCTAAAGTATTGTCTCTTGCCTCTCTTAAACCGATGACCCTTTCTTCTAATTCTATAAATTCTTCAATATTTTCAGTCTGGTCTCTCATTTCTATTGTTTCATTCAGCGTCTCCTGAAAATGGTCAGCCTGAATTTGTACGGCGCCGTTGTCTCCAATCCTTGATTTTGGGTCTTTGCTATTTTTAGGGTCTAGTACACCTTCTAGCCCCCTGTTTTCATTATTGGTCAGGCCGTCTACATGAGTGTACCTTGTATTTATTTTGACTAATGGGTAGTCGTCATAGTCTTCTTCAATGTCGTTTCTAGTTGTTTGTTGTGTTTTTTCTTGTTTCGACGTGACGTCTGGTAGTTGCTTTACTAAATCTTGGAGCTGTTTTATAGCTGTTGAATTTCGTTTACTTTTGCTATAATACCCGTCACCTTTTATAATTAGTTTTGGTTCCAGGTATCCTTTTTTACCTTTTTCTTTGAAAAATAGACTTCCATTGTCGTTAACGAATGACCTATCGACAATTTCTTGCGATGTAATGTCATTACCTAAAGATTTCTTTTGGGTTTGTCTGATTTTTTTATTTATAATTTCAATCCTTTTCATTTGGTTTTCCGCTATTTTTTTATTGAAACCCTGTAGTTTTTTTAGTCTACCTCTATATCGGCTTGCTCTTTGAATGCTAGATCGAAATTTTGCTTCTCTACATCACCATAGTTTTATGGGTTTTCAAATTTTACCCTAGGAGCTTTGACTTGAGTGTCGCTTCCTTTTTTATTGATAGTTACTGTTTTACCATCATAACTTTCTATAAATGATGAATCTTGATCTTTTTTACGAATTAGTTTGAGTAAATATTCAGACTTTTTTGTATGTTCTCTATTTTCTTCATCATTTATGATTTTTTGATCATCTGTTAATAGATCTTCTATATGATTATATTCATAATCTAACTGCCCATAATTCATATCATCATATTCAGGGTACTTTTGACCCAATTCTTCCATTCCACGATTCTCATATTCTCCTTCAGCCATGTTTTGTATATATTACTATATATTTTTTATATCACTCTCGGGGATCCAACTATTATGTTTACTGTCATAACCTAACCATTTGACAAGAACCATCTTTTTGCCTTTTACTTTTTTTCTTTTTATTATTTTTTCAACTTTATAGACATCGTCCTTTTTATCAACACCTGACAACTCCTCTTCGTAGAATTTCCCAATAATTGGTTCACCTTCTAGATCCTCTAATTCATAAACAGCTGGGTCACCACGTATAACCTTAACCACTTTGAACAGTTCTTCAGTGAAATTGGCTTCATAACCTTCAGTAAAAGTGCTTTTATATTTTGATATTCTAGCTATATCTCCTACCTTAAATTTAGGTAATGGTGACTCAGCATAGAGATGACCATATAGAGTGGTCCAAACCTCATCTTCATTCTTTTTGTTAACATCCTTTGGTTTCATTAATATGGTGTTGTGCTTAGTATTGTTGTAATTATACACCAATTGGTCCAATATGTCAATCCATTCATAAGTTCCTTTACTATAGAAGTATTTCCACATAGCAGTTTTAAGTGTTCTGTTAAATCTTTCTACAACAGCTGCCTTTTTATCAGAGTTTGTGGAGAAATACTTAATATCATGTTATTCTAATAACGTTTTGATACCAACATTGTAAAACTCCTTTCCATCATCAAATTGAGTCAATTTAGGGTAATCACCAAATCTATCTTTGAATTACCTCAATAATCCTGTGACTGCTTTTGTCATATTATCAGTGTCTTTTCTGTAAACAGGAATGGCCAATGCATACCTACTGAGAATTTTAATTGCTGTTAATATCCAGTAATAACCTTCGTTTTTGTTTTTATATGAACCCATGTCAACGAGATCCATCTGTATCTGCTCACAAAGATAGTTAACTTTAGTTTGTCTGAATTTATGTCTTCTAACAATTGGTTTATATCTGGTGTATGTGTCTTGTGATATTAACCAGTCTTTCACCTGCTCTCTACTAACATTTAAACCATCTTCTAATGCTTTTTGATATAATCTTTCTGCAGATTGGTAGCCAGTTTTAGGATTATAATAGATATCTCTCAACCCTTGTTCTGCCTCTATATCTTTATCCATATACATTGCACTACATTATATATAAGTCTAATAGTACTTTACCGATACTTATTGAAATTGATCTTATTAATAACGCCCTTATCAATTGGTACTCTGGATTCAATGTCGAAAAAAATGCTGGACACTATCTTTCAATGACTGTGTAGTTGTTATCGGTAATGGCGCTATAACGTCACTTCTCTTGCCATTTTATCAGTATATCTGAATATTTAAAAATTCTCATTTATGACAACTTGGACGAAGATTATGAAGAATATTTGGAAGTTTATGAGTCTAAAGATAATATTCGTTCTGCTGAATCTTCCTATTTTACGGCATCTTCGGATTCTTCGGAATTATCAGATACTTCGGAATCTTCGTAATTATCACGTAAACATTATTCTATATAACAATATTATAATGACTGAAACAAATAACAAACCAAAGCGTGGTCGTGGGAGACCCAAGAAATATTTCACTGATGAAGAGAGAAAACAAGCAGACAAACGATATGTAAAGGAATGTATGGAAAGAAACCCATTTTATTGTGTGTTATGTAACCATACTTATCACATGGCAAGTAAAAGCAATTAAAAGTTACCTTGGTCACATGTGAGAAGAGTGCTGCCCAGTTTGACTCTACAAAGCATCGCAAGTTTTCTCCGGTTTCCTCCTGTCATAACACTGGACCCATGAGGGGTGGCCCTTACTGGACCTCTAGGGAGACCAGCTCAGATAGCTGATAGGGTTATCCAGTATAAATAAAGGCATTTTACCTTTACCCTTTTAGTATATGAAGATAAAATGCCAATAGGATTATCAATGCGTGATAAATACCAGTTTTTAATTACATGTTACTAAAAGGCGATAGATTCAGTCCACAATCGGGTGAACATGTCGTAAGTATTGGTGGAGTGATTACAAAACTCCGGAAGCTAAATATGGCTGACATTCGTATGGGAGACACTTGACTTATGAGTGCTCTTGTGGACAAATGCTACAATTACAAAAGAATAACTCAGAATAAGGGCACCTGTGTGCAGGACTATATTTATGAAGCTTGTAAGGGGGAAAATGGATTCAAAAGATACACTAAAACATCCCTTACTGAAGAAATCAATAAATATGTGTTTGATAAACATGCCAAAAGACCCTCAACTAGAGAATTATTAGACTGGAGGGATAACTGTCACACTAATGTGTTTATGCTTTGGACCCCTTCTATAACAAGTTTGTGTCCTCTCCAGTACCTAGGAATAACGGAAAGACCATTCGTCTGTGTTTTATATGCAAAGATGGTCACTGTTTTCCAATATTGAATGAAAACCTAATAATTAAGATTACAAAAGGATCTCCATTATTAAACCACTTGAATCTCATACAGTGGAATTCTAAACAAAATGAGGATAAAATAGAAATCTGTAAAACGAAAGAAGACCACCATAATATCATTAATCACTCCAAAAAATGTGCTATATTTGCAAATTCTGATAAAACAAAGGATTATGAAAACTATCTGATTGTGCTTCCTGATGGACACAGTGGTAAAGATATGATGGTAGAGACCATGCAAAGGGCACCAACGTATATAGAGTATTTCCACTATGATGAGAGGGATCAAATTGATGGGTTCATAACTCCCGATTTGAAAAATATGGTTTCCGTAAATAATGACTATGAACTGAGGAAAAGTATTTGTGACCAGCTTTTTGAAAAATATCCAGCAGATGCTTTCAAATTTAACAACCAAGGTCTGACTTCAATAGCAGTAAATCCATTTAAACAACTATATGGGCACTTAAAAAGTTCCAATTATAAAAAACACACAATATCAATTATTGATGACTACTATCCAAAGGCACTGCAGCATACATTCCATAAAGAATTTAATAAGGATGACAAAGAAGTGGAACTAACTGCTTTGGATATTGCAAAAGACTACCCATCTGTACTGCTAACTAACGAACATGATATCCCATTATATAATATACACAATAAAACAAGAAAATTCGATGGGGAACTAAAGACAGGGGAACACTATATTAATGAAACACTGATAAAGAAGTATAGAACACTAAATAATGACCCCATAATAATAGAAGCTGGATTTTATGGAACAAATCTGAGTGACTACCTACTGAAAAAGAAATTCATGACACTCCAAGATATAAAACTGCAACTAGTAACTGATAAGTCGATCAAACATGATGTATTCAAAGGGTACATTAAATATGTTTTTGACAATTTTGACGAAGCTACAGCTAAAAAGTTGGCAATCCAATTTATTGGATACTTAGGAACGAAATACGATAAAAGCAGTAAAGGATTCACTTCACTAGTTATGACACTGCTTGCGCTGTTTGGACTGAGGCTCTTCAAAATAACGAAAAAGTGAGTATCCATAAGGAAGATGATTTCTTTCTAATCCGCAAAATAGATATTAAAAGAAGGATGGTTGAAAACTGTTTTATTAATAGACAAGTCATATCAGGATCCATCATGAAGCATTTGGAAGTGATTGAAGAAGCTTGTGATCAACATACTATAATACATGGATACAATATTGATGCTGTCTACTGTGAAAATCCATGTAAAGAATATCCAATCAAAGACAAACAGGAGGTTCTGGATGTGGCAAAACTACAAAACTGATAAATGATGCAAAAGAAAGTAAAAATCCTATTATATTCAGCTTCACGAACAAGGCTGTGGATAATATCAGAAGTAGAGTTGACGATAGCCTTAAAAATAAAGTGCATACATTTGATAGCTACTTTAATGAATTCATTTCGGATGCTGAAAACCTCAAATTATTAGCAAACAAGGATGTATTTATAGACGAATTCTCTATAGTTCCAAATAAATGGATCACTATGATTTATCACAGCTTTATTGAAAATAATCTGAAAGTAAATCTTTACGGAGATGCAAACCAATGTGATCCTGTTGAAGGTAGTAGTAGATTAAAGTATGACTATACAAAGAGTTCTGCCATACTGGAGATGTGTCCTAATACTATTGAACCTAAATACATAGAAGAGAGCTCTCGATATGATAAGAAAACTTTTGATATGCTGACTAACTTCCTAGAGACCTGTCGTTTGAATCAAAAATTGGCCAACTATACAGATACATTTGTCAATATATGCTACTTCAACAGTACTAGAAAGGAGATCAAAAAAATGTGTTCAGATGCATTTTGCGAAGGTGAGAACCACCTGAAAATCAACCTCTCCTACAATGGTTCTAAAGAAGAATATAAAGTATGTGCAGGTACTCCTGTGATATGTATTGATAACATGAAGGACCATGGTATGTTTAACTCTCAACAGTTCACCATTAAAGATATGAACATAAATGGTGTCACTATAAAAGAAAATAACCAAAAGTTCTCTGGGTGACTTCAGAAAGAAGTTTAATCTAGCATTCTGTATGACAGTATACAAATATCAGGGAGCAGAGATAGGTCAACATTATAACATTTTTGATACAGAGGCCATGAACAAGAAACAATTATATACTGTATTAAGTAGAACAACCAAATTCGAATACATACATGCAGAAAACTTGAATGTAAAATATACATACAATGCAAAGAACAAACATGAAATAGTATCAATAGGACACACTGAGTATCAAAAACGAAAGATTTATAAAATACAATTCGAAGACGGAAGCATTTACATAGGGTCCACAATCAATTCACTAGAAACTAGACTAAAAGAACACTTATCTGACACAAAGAGCATTGTATACAAAAACAAAGACAAGAACCCTAAAATATCACTAGTTATAGATTGTCCATGCGAAAATAAACACAAATTAGAAAAGACAGAAAAGAAACACATAAACGAATACGCAAAAAACCATGGTCATAAAGTGCTGAATAAAAGAGGCGATGAAGAAATCAAAGAAAAACCAGAAATATAATACAGTTTCAAAGTCGAAAAAGAGGATAAGTTAAAAAGAATAGAAAAGATGCTGACAATAAAGAATAACGAAAAGAATAAAGAGCTTCAAATCCAGTTTCGTAATGGTGGGAAAAAGGTGAAGGTAACCAAGCGTTATAGACAAATATCATTGACCGAAGCAATGGATTTCATGAAAGTACAACAAAAATTATTAAAACAGCAACTAATTTAACTGAGATATCCCATTACTAGGGATCCTATCATAAGAAGGAACAAAAGGGTAGTACGAAACGAATTTCAACTACCACTCATATTTCTCCCGTTTTTCACACTTTTATTTTTTTATTCATAAGAAGGAACAAAGGGGGTTGGCGAAGCGAATTTTGAGCTACTACTTAAAAAGGCCCAAAAAGCACACTTATACGTGTTTTAGATGTCTCCACTTCTGAAAACTCTTGATTATTTTTTTATTCACCATTAGGCTTTCCGCTTTATGGTTTCCCATCTTTCCCCCAGTTGTCAAAAATTTCCCAGGTCTTCCAAACCCCCCTAAGTCGGTCACAGGTCGCTCAAAGTAGGTGCGGAACAAATCGATCGGTTCCCATCGTAGTCACGGAGATAAACACGGATAACAATTCAAGTTCCCGTTTGCGCCTCGTTGGCTTACATTAGGAATCAAATATGGCAAAATACCTATATTTAGATCGTTCCCTAATATAGAAACAGTTTGAGAAAAACTACCAAACTTGGACAATTGTTTTTCATTTTCATTTGTACAACACGTGAAAATTTTGGTTCAGACTCATTAATCCCACAGGCTACAGACTGATTTTACCCCTTAAATACAAAGAACTGTCAAAAATTGACGCAATTTAAGGCACTTTTTGTAGCGTCGCATTCGTTGAATTTAGTCTTCATTACAGGTGATGGTCGTCCTCTGCCCTGTTATTTTGGCGGCGTAATATGAATGTTCTTCGGGTAATGCCTGCCAAGTTATCATATCTCAAAAATACTCCAAAGTTGAATTTTTATTCCATTCTACCATAATATTGATATCACTCTACCTCGGATATATAGCTTATTTGCATTATTAAACAGTTTGCATCATTTATTCTTATAGAACAGTGTGCCAATTCTACCAGTTAAAGAACTTTAGAGGAATTATTTTGAGTACTTAAAAATGATGTACGAATAGAGGAAAAATATTCTAGATTCACCTATAATGTCGACTTCTGCTCTTTATTAGCTCAGCTGACGGTTTTTCGCTCGTATGTTAAAAGCTCTTCAAAAATCATATACAGTTTAATCATGTTATACTCTCGAAATATGCCGAAAATCGGCTAAAGTGGTAAAGTTGGCGCGGGACGATTGGTCTAGTTGACATGGAAAGACTCACATGTTTTGCCGTATTTGATTGCTAATGTAAACATTATTATCCGTGTTTATCACTGTGCTTAACTCTTAAAGCGAATAAGCCCTTGAATCTGAACTATTCGTGTAGCTAAACAGCACTTACAAGTGATGCTTCGAGCGCAATCTAATAAATACTGGTGTTTTGCAGTAAATGATTTGACTTAATTGTGATGTAAACAATGAAGGAGCGTGCTACTAGACTGTTGTTAATTTAACAGGAACGACGAGAACGAAAAATTGTTCTCGGTGTGGAGTATTTAGACAAATATTCCTATTTTGAACGCTAAGTAATTGTAACATCATTTATCAACTGGCAAATACGGAAATCTTAAAATTTGGATCTTTAATAGCTTGCATCTGACTCTGACGTCCCTATCCAGCGAGTACCGCTTAACGTTACAGTGACATTGACTTGATTGACATGACTGAGTTTCACGTTAGTCTTCCGATGCTAAAGAATGACTGGTAAGGAATTCTGATGACATATTTTACTCAGCAAAAATTCGAAAATCAAGATTTTTTTAATTACGAGCTCATGAGGGAGCACAATCACACATAAACGTTCGCGCACCGTTTGTTTACGTTCGGAGTCAATTACTGAAAAACACTTATATTAAGGTCGCTCACTGCTACTGAAACAGTTCGAGGACAACTACGAAATTTGGACCACCGTTTTATCACATTCGGAAGGTTAACATGTGAAAATGTCGGATCACTCCGACCTATCCCACAGACCGATTTTACCCTTTGAAAACAAAAATCTAGCGAAAGTTTCCATAATTTAAACGACTATTTTGAGCGTGCCCTTTGTTGTATCATGTTATCACAACTAGAGTATATAATTCTACGTCCTGTCATTTTGTGTGCGTATTTTGGATGTTCCCACGGTAATACGTACCAAGTTATTGTTACTCAGAAATACTCCATAACTGCATTTCAGCCATTCTGGCATAATATTGACGTTACTCCATCTTGGACATGGTGGATCACGTAGTTTATGTGACTTGTTCTTCTAAAAGAACAATACCAACTCTAACGGTGAAAAAATTTTGGTCGGAATATGTTTAGTACTGAACGAAATGATGAAACACGAACTATGCGAAAATTTCAGATTCGCTTAAAATGGTGACTTCCATTCTTTATCAACTGACGGTTTTTCGCTCATATTTTAAAGGATCCTCAGTGCCATCCGGTAAAAATCCACATGCAGTTTAATCATGTTATGGTCTATAAACGTACCAAAAATCAGCTCAGTCTGTAAAGTTGGAGCGGAGAGATTGGTCGAGTTGACATGGAATAATCCAGAACTCACATATGTCCCATTAATGGTGAACTGTCTAGTCCGAGAACAGCGAAGTGTGGTATTCCCCAAGGTTCGATTCTGGGAGCGGTTCTGTTCCTGATTTACATGCACGTTTTGTCTTTTTTATAAGAACAAACGATATAAGAGCATAAGGCTTTGATAGCCCAAACATTTACAGTAGAACAAGTTAAGAACATTTTAGGCTTCACAGGGCTTGGTATCTAAGAACATTTTTTTAAAAATCAAACATCTTTGATTCATATTTCTCTAAATATTTTCTTTTCCTTTTTCAAGTTAACATAAGATTATAAAAGAATTGTGTTATAACGCTTAAGAAAATCACTACAATATATTATCAAGTAGGGTATCAAATGTAGGAAAACGAAAGTGATCGTCCTAAAATAAAGTTTGCTTAAACTAATCAAAAAAGTATTTAACTCCAAAAAAGGTTAAAGCAACTCGAAAACTAAAATATAAAACTACTTATCCAAGAATGTAAAACTACAACTAATTCTACAGTCAAAAACTAAAAGAATATAACTTCCTGGTGTTTAGTTTAAAAAGTGATCTTAATTGTATACTGAATTCACATTTCACATTTTTACTTCCTGTTTTTTTTACACTACTTGAATAAAGCTATTGTATTATTGTGAGAATAAACAATTAAATTCTTTACGCTTTCGCTAGAAAAAACCGTTATTTATGTGCTAATAATGTTGCGAAACCTTAAATCGTTCAAAGACACGAAGCACATGGTCACTCGTTTTGTTATTTCTAAAACATCTTAAGAACATTTTTAGGCTTCAAAGTGGAAAAAATTAAGAACGTTCAAAGGCTTCCTTGCAGTGCAATGTTCTTATAAAAAAAAACGTGCAAACGATTTGCCTAATTGTTTGGAGTACTCATCGACTCGAATGTTTGCTGATGACACAACTTTAACTACATCTGGGAAGTATTTCAAAGAAGCTGAAGCTGCCCTAAATTCGGACCTTGACAATGTTAAGGAGTGGCTCTTTGCAAATAAACTCAGTCTTAACCTTGTTAAAACCGAGTGTTTACGAATTCGATATAGACTTAATATAAAAAATTTACTCGTAGAACCAAAGATTTTTGTAGGAGATGTACTAATCAATAGAGTAAGAGTAATGAAAGCACTCGGAGTTCCCGTTGACAAATTTCTTTCGTGGGATAAACACATTGATAATATATCCAAGAAACGTTCATCAGGAATTGGCCCGATTAAAAGACTTAAGCCTTTTGTAGATTGCGAAACATTGAAATCTGCTTACAATGACCTTGTATTACCGCACTTCGATTGTTGTTGCGGAGTGTGGGATTCTGTCGGTATCTCACTTTCTGGTCGTTTACAAAAAATACAAAACAGAGCTGCCAAAGTCATCACGGGCAGCAAAAATGAACATGATGAGTCTGCACTTGCTCTAAATGAACCTGGATAGAAAAATCTAATCGAACGTAGGACACAGTTCGTAGCCAAATTGATGTACAAAATTACTCAAGATTTGGAACCGAAATCACTCACTGAGATTTTTTATAAATCTAGTGCTTCTAGGAAATATAATCTACGGGGTTCATTTACTAAACTTGATTTACCACTCCCAAAGACTGAATTAAGAAATTCAATAAAAAAGAGCCTGAGCTTTAGAGGAGCTAAGTTGTGGAATAGTATCCCATGTGAAATGAGAAATAAAGATTTTCTATTTTTTTAACTCGTCAATCTCTTCGACCAGCCGGTTATAATATCTTTGAACTCTTCTAAATATAATCATTGTTGTATTATATATAAGTTATTAATATTATGTGATAACAGTTTTTAGCTTTTATTGATATTATTTGTAACTAGATTTAATCCAACGCCCCTCTTGAAAACCAGGTTTAGCTGAATGTGGTAAGCGTGGTTAAATAAAGTTTTATCCACCTATCTATCTATTTATAAATTATAATTCAGTAAAGCCATATAGTAAACTACATATTGACCTCGCCGGTTCGGGCTGTACTAGTAAAATATCGGTCCAATATTTCACTAGTACAAACCTCACGCTGGGTCAGAAGTACTATGCACTTCCTCACTTACCAATAAGCGACATTGTTACTGCCAAGAGAAGATCGGTTCTTTCGCGAGTAAACTCACCACCAGGAACAAAATTGAACGCCACGACCCAAACAGATGCAAGAATCAAAACAATATAGAAGGCCATAGCTATAGGTAAAGTCGAACCAGGAGAGCAGCAAGCAAGTCTGTCGGCCATCAAGGGCCAGATAGACATGGTATAAACAGCTAGTGTGATTCCGCCGGCATATGACCAGTGCCTCGGTAAATAGTACAACATTGCCGCTCCACAACACCCAGTAAGCCACCACAGAAGGGAGTTCGTCCAGTTCTTTGAGGATAGTAAAACTCCGATAGCAAGAGCAACAAGAATTCCAGCCCTGTAAAATATCAAATTACAAGATATTGATAAGGAACGGTTTCCTTAAAGGTTTGACAACAAAATTCAGCGATAAACATTTTATTCAAAGAAATTTTGAAAAAGTGACGACATTTCGACGTTCCTTACGCCATCATCAAGTCAAATAAAAAACTAAAGTAGGGGTGCTGGTGGCACAGTGGTAGTGCACGTGTCTCTTACATTTTAAGTCCAAGGACTTCAACTATTATTTCCAGCCTAAGAACTGGAAGTAATAGTTCGAGTTCAATTAAAATAATAGTTTTTTAGTTTGGACAGGATACTCCGCGTTCAATTTTGTAAAAATTGTAAAAATTGTAAAAATTTGTAAAAATCAGCCCAAGGACTAGAAGAAAATCTGTACAGCAGGCTGATGCCCCTGGCCTTAATTGGTTGAGGATAAACCAGTCTTAAATGCTGAAACAGATCTGCACTACTCTAAGGATAAAACAATATTCAGGCTTAACCCTTGCAGTGGCACGCTTAAACTGACCTTAACCGGTTGGAAGTGCAACAGAATACTGTTAAGGTCGAACGGGATGTACGCATCGGGGAGTACTTTCAGGGACTTTAGAGGGCTGTACATCCTTTACTCCTTCCTGACTGGATAAGTTGGGCGAGTAAGGGCTGGCTGTGCAAGTGTTTCTTAAAATCCATTTTAATGGTGAAATTTCCTTTCCCCACAAGTTCTCTGAAATGGGCAATGTCTGTTGCGGCCTTTCCTGGTGGGATCCTGCGCGCCCGTAGCAGGCTAAGACTCCTTCCACTGTCCTTAATTGGGTAGTGTGCGAGTTGTAATAACAATAATATACAATCTTTTAAGACGAAACCTATTTCACTAACTAGTGTGATTTTCAACGAGGTCCTCAGTAAACTAAAATACAAGAATATAAAAAATAATGTTAAGAGAATAAAATAAAAATATAAATAAAAAGACTAAAATAAAAATTCTAATTAGATAAATTAATTAAAAACTTAACAAGGTTCCTTTTGAAAAAGAATTTGGGCGTAGGCTTCTTTAGTTCATTTGGAAGAGAGGTCTAATCCTGATATGCTTTAAAATAAGTAACACGTTTTCCCCAGTCTGCTCTTGGTTTCGGAAGACTGGGTAAATAACTGTTCCTAGTGTTATATCCATGCAATATATTTACAGTAGTTCTAAATCTACCAAAATGTTCTGGAATATTTCCCTTGATTGCATTCTGAACAACAATACATCGATGTCCAAAACGTCTTCTAACCAGTGGAACCATTTTAGCGATACTAGGACTTCGTCAAAAGATAATTTACCACGAACAATTTTCTTAGCAAACCGGTTTTAAAATCCTTGTAATTGTGCTATTTCCGATTTCACACCAGGCTGATCTTACCAGATAATATCTGCATAGTCTAAATGCGGCAGCACAAGACTATTGCAATATGCTATACGTGATTTCTTATCCAATAACCGTATTATTCGACCAAAAACCACCAGCCGCTTAGCGAGTGTTTTTAACTTTGCGAAAGTTGAGTAATATCCCAAGTGTTTGGATCAGAGTGTCCAAACATGGAAATTCATTTCTCAAAGTCATTAATAATTCATACACATATCACTCAATCAGACGCGCTGAATGGCACCACGTGAGCGAACATAAAATACCATGGAAGTACTGGACAGAGGACTTGAACTGTTTTTTTCCAGTCTTTGTTAAGTCCTTGGACATAAAATGTAATTTCATTACCAATAAACTAATTCTTATTACCAATACACTAATTCATTGTGCCAATCCACTAATTGATTCTGAGAAGTCATTCAAAGGCCTCCAACTTTATTAACACATATAATAGATGAAGTGACCAATCCTTTATATTTTTCTCCTGAATTTTTAATGAGTTTTTAACGGGATTTAAAACACGAGGCGATAGCTGAGTCTTTTAGACCCAATAAAGAACATACTGCGAGGTTTTAGATGTCTTATAAAATTCACCTTTTAAATACGCTAATTTGTGAAGAAAGTTTGGAAGTTTATCTTTTATAAGCCGAAAAATTAACTTCTTCACCGCCTATAAAGGCGCATGTGTCTTTATCACATATAAAGACACGACACAGTTATGACTTTCCTTTGTATTTTCCTCATGAATTATTAATAAACTTAAAAGAGTGCATTATAAAACAAGCAGTACTTACCCCCAAGGGTTCGGACTTAGCCCTGGATTTGGAGCACCATCGACGGCCCACCGTGAGACGAGAGATACTTCTCCGAATACCCAATGGGTGAGCCAGAACAAAGCCGCGAAACCTATACTAATACGAAACCATTGATGCCATTTCGTCTCATGTCCAATGCTTTCTGTGGTCTTCAACGCAGAGCTATGGCCAGAGATAAAGAACGACTGGCTAACGGTCATGAAAACTCCAGCAATACATATGAAAGTATTGAATTGTGGACTCCACCAAATTGGATTTAACGAGACGTAAACAATTCTAAGAGTCAGCATCACGAAAAAGCCGAGAATAGTTCCCCAAAAAGAAAGAGTCCTAAAAAGAATTACAAGGTTGAACGTGGGTGATAAGGAAATGCAATTGATGCAATGTTTAGAAACTGAGCGAAAAAGCAAAGATGGGGTTAAATCCTTTCTTCTATTATTTTAGGCAGAAAACTATGAGAATACATACAAAAAATATACGAAGTCGCGAGTAAAAACAAGTAATTAAACCGACACGGTCACCTCGCAAAAGTGAAAGACCGTTAACAGTGATGAATAACTAAATGGCATATAATAAAGACCTATTTACTTCGGCCTGTGCGGAAAAGTCCTAGCCTTCAGTTTTTTCGCAAAGACCAGGCAAATACTTTCCCGTACAAAACCTCCCTCTCGGTTAACTAGCAGTCAGTATTTTACTTGTACACTGAAAGTAACACTTGGCAGCTATTCTAAACATCAGTGATAAGAACTACAGAGAGAATATTAAGCAGGGCTCGAAATTAACAGTATCCCATTAACCAGCGGTCAGTAGTTTTCATTCCAGGGTTACTAAAAATCTGCTTAAGTAACCCGACATGGTCCGCACAAAAATTCTGTTTGAAACAATTTTGAACCATAAAAAAGCCTTGTTTGAAAGGAGAGAATTAAATTTCAGCAAGTGCTGACGTTCATTTTCTCTGCTTTGAGATCGACTGCTTTTCGAACTATCAGAAAATGCGAATTGAAATCTGAAACGTTTACAGTCTTGGATAGTAAATTTTGTAATTTGGTTAGTAAAATTTCAATCTACTCAGGGATAATAATATCATGAAAATTTTGGTTAGCGATTCCGGCGAATCAGCTGCGGCAACTGAGTCTCGAATCAAAAAATGATTAGCAAAAATAAAGTATCGATCCGAATTTCACTAGGTAGATTTGGTTGCACGCAATATAGTTACTTTTGATGCATTTTGCATTGTATATATATATATATATATATATATATATATACACTTATAAATAAAGAAACAAGCCTTGGTTTTATTTAATTTGGAGATGACCATAAATTCTATATAGTACACGTAGTCAGAATGGATGTTTTAGGCTTGGTCGCAATCGGAAACACACGAGGAAGCACGAACCATAATGTAACTGAGAAAGAAGTTCGGAAACAGTTGTTCATAAAATGGCGGAAATCAAATACAAGAGAAAGCAAGCGATATATACCTTTTAAAATTGCAATAGAATAGAAAAAAATTATTCGCAAAATATCGCGAGTTAATATTTCTGTTGTATCGTAAATTAGTAAAAAACTTAAAATTTGGTTCGCATTTTGATATACGAATCTGCTTATACGCATCCCTGCTACTAACCCGACTGGTTGATTATCCCAAAAATTAAATTCGACCCATGCATGTGAACATAGAATTCTATATAAAACCCTCATCCTAATTAGTATCAAACCGTATTGTAAGGAGACAATACTGTTCCACCTCTAATTAGAAATGTAAAACATACAAGTAAAGTAGCATTTTACCTCTCCCTTGGTGATGGAGACCACCAGGCTCCACATAACCACAACATTGCATTTCCACAACCAAACATGAGCAGAACAAGACGAGTTAGTGTTGTCGGAGCCTGAAATGAAATAACTCCCACCATTGCACAAAGTCTCGTTAAAGCAAGCCCCAATGGTGATGAAATCCATCGTGAGACAAATGAAATTTGGGTTATCAGAGGTGACAATAGTACCACCGCGAAGGCCTCGTACCCTGATATCTCCAGTTCGTTCAAAGGATAAAACCAAATCATTGCTCCAACGGCATGAATCAGTGACCACCAAATGTAACCTGAGAAATGAAGACGAAATACAAATTGTCAAAACAACGTTGAAAACTGCTTCCTGTCATGTATATTAAGGTGCATGGATTCCACAGCTTGTTTGCCGCATAGCAACCTCATAATTTTATCTTCCAGTACTCTACAGCAATACTGTTTCTGAAATGAGCATTTGCTTCAGCTTCCTAGTTAAGATTACGAGAAACCATGTCAAATCCCTAGAACAAATACGAGTCCATGGGGCCCATCCAAAGGGAGGGAATGAGGGCAACTTCGCTTATTGTGGGGACAATATTCTTTTTCACCAAAAAATATTGCTTTTCTATAGAAGACCTTGATTAGACCAAATGTTAGTATGGAATTATCGGCTACCCAGCCACACTGACCAGTACCTTAACTACAGATCTTTCCACCATCCCTGAGTTAAATCTTCAGTAGTATGCGTCTACTGAAATAAAACTTCTCTGGAATATTTCAGCCCTTTAATTCTGTCTTTCATGTCAATCTAAAGTGTTTTTATTTGTGCTGGATAACCCTATCAGCTACATAAGCTGTTCTCCCTAGAGGTCCAGTAAGGGCCACCCCTCATGGGTCCAGTGTTACTACAGGAGGAAACCAGAGCACCCGGAGAAAACCTGCGATATTTGGTAGAGACAAAATGGACAACACTCTTCTCACATGTGACCAAGGTAACTTTAATCAGATAACTACACGGAGCCGGAATCGAACCCTGGACAGAAGGTAGAGCAGGTTAGACAATTCAAGTACCTTGGCAGTCTGCTAAGAGAAAATGGAAAAAGTGGGACTGAAATTAAGGCAATGATAGGAATGGCAAAGGAGGCCTTCAACGACGAAAGTACCGCTTACCAAGAGCTTAACCAAGGAGTTGAAGAAGCAAATTGCTTGGAGAGTTGCCATGTATGGAGCAGAGACATGGACGCTGATGAAGGAAGATGTAAGGAGATTGGAAGTTTTTGAAATGTGGATATGGAGACGAATGGAGAAAGTTAGCTGGAAAGATATAAAGACCAAAGAAGAGGTGTTAACAACTGTGAGAGAAGAAAGGTCACTAACCAGAGTCATAAGGAACAGAAAGAAAAACTGGGTCGGTCATATATTGAGATTCCCCAGACTAATTAGAGATGTGACTGAAGGACGATTAAAAGGGAAACGACCATGAGGAAAAAAGAGAACGGGAATGTTGCATGAATGGATGGATAGACGCTAATGAAGAGGAGAGCAGAGGACAGAACTGAATGGAGGAGGTGGGAGCCGCGGACCTGCCTAACGGCAGAATACTAACGTTGACGACGACGACATAAGAGCAAGATGTTCACAGTTGACCAGAAAGTGCCATAAAGTTGATAGACTAACAAATTGGCTTCTACTGTACATGTAACGTGCCGAATTCAAACGAAGACACTTCTTTTATCGTCAACTTTATTAATCACTTTCAACATATAACATGCTCCGAACCTTGTACATGTGTCAAGGTGGGACCGAGTTCGAGAGAGTCTGTTCCAGTCATCTTTTCTCAGCTACCTCAATGTGCCACTAAACCCACGTCACATTACCACTTCGTCTGTATAACAGTGTTGCATTGTACAGCACCCAAGCGACTAGCCTATTGTTACAATTATCAATTACGCGTTATTTTACACAAATGAAATCGTTACACCTAACTACTGATTGAATTTGATCTATCACCATCTAATGACAAGTGACAAGTTCTAGCCATGTAAATTCAAGGACTTTGCTTGAGATCAAAGGTTATAAATATAAGCTGGTTTGATTGATGGACACTATGTGAGTGATGTGATGGCCAAGTAGTAGACTTAACGTGCAAATTCTCAAAATGCAAATGAAAAAGGATTATTTAACAAATACCTGTGACCCACATTTTTATATGACTGTATACAATATTAAGAAATATTACCAAACGTGAAAAGATTATTAAATAATGCTGGATGTATTTGCATGATATATAAACCATTAACAATATAGCATATCCTTCGTTTTATGAATAATACATGGACAGTCTTGGCTAACTTTTTATGCGGTATGCTGTTTTGGGAATTTTTTTTTAATTTTGAAACTTTAAGAATGTATTTTAAAATACGTTTTTCAAATATATCTCTTCAAACACTCTTTCCAGAATATTTTTTTGGTCTTGGGAGTAAAAAGACTGTATCTTCAGTAATTTCCCTGTGATATCTTCCACTGTATAAGGTTAGAGTAATAATGTGTAAAGGGTAACTGGCTGGTGGTACCTAACTATTGTAAATCAAAATAAAAAATAACAAAGTTGTTCTTAATACGCACTCTCAAGCTGTTCTCTCAGAAAAACGTTCTGAGTCCCTGACGGGAATCGAACCCGCAACCTTCTGATCGCCGGTGAGAGGCTATAACCATTGAGCTACAAAAACTCAGATGGTGAGCGAAGGTTAAATTTGTGTACTGGTTCATATAGATGGTAGACATATGTACTGCCAGTCTGCTAGTCTCGATATGTCGTCTATTTTTATGTTAATCAATGATATATATATATATATATATATATATATATATATGAACCAGTACACAAATTTAACCTTCACTCACCATCTAAGTCTTTGTAGCTCAATGGTTAGAGCGTCTCACCAGCAATCAGAAGGTTACGGGTTCGATTCCCGTCAGGGGCTCAGAAAGTTTTTCTGAGAGAACAGCTTGAGAGCGTGCATATTAAGAATATAATTACCAAGCTACTACAAACACATCATTGATTAACATAAAAATAGATGACATATTGAGACTAGCAGACTGGCAGTACATATGTCCACCATCTATACGAACCAGTACACAAATCTAACTTTCGCTCACCATCTGAGTCTTTGTAGCTCAATGGTTAGAGCGTCTCACCCTCGATCAGAAGGTTACAGGTTCGATTCCCGTCAGGGACTCAGAAAGTTTTTCTGAGAGAACAGCTTGAGAGCGTGCGTATTAAGAACATAATTACCAAACACAACAAAGTTGTTCTCCCAAACTCATAATTTTACCCACAACTGACCCCAAGTGTTGAAACCCATGGTGAAAAGTTACTGGACAATGCCGTTACACTGTTTTGACATGCAATTCCAGATGCAGATCAAGCTTTGAGCATTAGAGGGAGTCATGCAATCAGCATATAGGCAGCTGCACAAAAAATGGCACTTCATTTCATTTCCAGACAATTTCATGAGTATTTGACTGGTCTAGTTATGCTTTCACTGAAATTAAAAAATTCAAAACAAATGCAAGATTTTCATTTTGTCATTGGCAGTCAATATTTTAAAGTCCCTGCTGACTCTGACATCAGCTTCAGTCTCATCCTCATTTTATATGCTTTGAAACTTTGATTAAAAGCTTGGAAATGTAGCCATGAGAGGGGCTCAAAAAAACTAACATAAAATTCCAAAAGTCTGTCTTAAAAACCAAGTACTGAATTTGAGACTAAAACAGGGTATCCATTTCCCAATATATCAAATTCATGAGATCAATGGACAGCATTTTCTCCCTGGAAAATAATACCACAATAAAAATGTTATTCTTGGTACAGAAAGGGGGCATGGGCATTACACATCCCCCTCTACATGTAAATCTGCCCTTAAATTCTTTCTAGTGCAAAATATGGCAGCTGTAGCTAGTGTGAGGCACACAAGGTAGTCAACATGAATGATATTCAGAAGTTTGGCTCACCTTTGGCACCAGGTCTCCCATGCATGATCAACAAACACGTTTTTACCTCCCTAATACTTTTTTTTTGGTTTTAGAACTCATGCTATACCCTGGAGAAATGTAAGAGTGGCTGTAAAAGGGCTGCCACAATGGTTGGCCTTGCATTGACCTGGCAAAAAACATACGAGTACTGCAATTCTGCAGGTGAAAAATCTCTGCTTGACTTAGCCTGTATTTTCAGCATTCAAGCTTTATGGACTTCTGATATGCCTTTTGCAGTAAATTTAATAAAGGAAATTTAGTGCTTTGTATGCAGAAAAACAAAGCCAAAACTGCTTCTGCATATTGCAGAGCTCTACTAGTCAAAGTTTAGTACTAAACTAATGCAATATTAAGGCACTCTGGAAATTTTTCAAACTAGCCTACTCCAGGAAATCTCTGGCTAAAATAATCCACCTCCTATTCAGAGGAATTCTGTTCCCTTGACAGAAGAAAAATGGAACACTGGTGTTTCACTTGCTATTAGTGACAGAAATATGAAATTAAGAATCAAATTTAAACTGGCATGACGAAAGATTGTCCAAACCAGTGATCAGACTGCAACTGATCACTTCAAACATCACTTGTATTGCACCTCTCCCTATCCCTAAGCAACACACTTTACCTAAAACCGTTTCAGCTAGTAGTCCGCGTGTAATGTTGGACACCTCTATAACTTCTTCTGCGACCTCAACGGTTTCCTTATCGACAAATTCCCCTTCATCCTCAGCTGGAATTACAGTCTCGTATTCCTCCCCAGCAGGCACAGCTCCCTCTACATAACTCTGGGCTCGATGTCTCAGGTACGTTTTACTTCCATGTGCTCCTGCTAAATTATGTTCGCTCGTAGAATTCTTCGATCTCAACTCCATCCTTCCCTGTCAGCGTCGATGCCGTCAGATTAAACTCAGCGTTTGATTTCCATGAAGTAAACGACGGTGTACTAACTTGTACCCCATTAATCAAACCATGGACAAGAATATCAAATATCGAGATTGAGCGCAAAATCTTTGTGGTCAGCAACTAAGGAAACACATGAGGGAGTACTTCATTTTAACACACATTTGATTGAACACCAGTGCAACGTCCATGACTTTGGTGCGAAACGCCACGATGGTTCCACGTGTTTGCTAATTAGGAAACTCGGACAAAACATTCCAATACAACGGACTTCTAACTAATGATGGTTGCCTCTAAAAGGTGCTCTTGGGGAACGTTATAAGTCTCCTGTTAGGTAATGAGAAATACAAATATAAATGAATAATTTTTACTCTCATTTTGGGCATTGAGTTTAATAGACAGAAACTAAAGCGATGAGTACGAGCTTATCACCGATGCCTAAATCGGTCTGTGTGTTGCACAGATAGTTGCATGCAAGCTACCATTTTACTGGGAAAAATACCTGGGAAAAATACAAATTGCCGAGATTCTTTCTGCCCTTCAAGAAGCACAGAAAACGTAAATAATATCAATTGTAGTATGATTGAAACATTCAGTCATTAAAAAGGAAAGTGAAATTAAAATAACACTTTTAAATCTGATGTTTGCTTTATCGAATTATAGTGATGATTACTATGGTGTTTGATTAAATCAATCACTGAAATTCGGACCTGTTCTTAATCCAGCAGCAGCTATCTACCTCTTGATACTGGCTACCGCTAACGTGCCTAAAATCAGAAACTTGGACGCGGCCATAACCACCGACCTTTATTAGCACCGGACTCACACACCGTACTTTGTCAGCTTGACAAAATATCATATCTCCCTGGAATGCAGTACCGCTCTCAACATGTCGAGCATAAGAGAGTTTTGTTTACGCCTTTTTTGTTTATAATTACAAACTTTCTCTACTCCAGTCCTTCAGCAAGGATTGGGGTAGAGAAGGTTTGATAAGACATACGTTTTCACCGTTTGCCACAGTTGAGACAATCCTGGCTCTCTAAAGTATCGTGGCCGACAAAATGGGGACTACGTTAAGTCCGTTCCTAACTACTTATGTAACTGGCCACGGCAGCGGTGACATTAGCTAACTTATCGTTCTTGTGCCTCTTTAAAATGGACAATCGGTGATAATGAAGAGAATACTTCATTTCCACTAGCATTTCTTATGAGCAGCGAGTGTAGACACCAACTGTTGGGCTATCATATTAAGTCGCGCAGTCACATTATTGTGAAAGAATATGAATATATTTGAGAAGAAAATATCGTGACAAAGCACTTGTAACTAAAAAACAGAACTAGAACAACACAAGGCACTAAATTAGATACACCAAACATTCGAACAAGAGTGACGTCATACTAATAAGCTATTTTAACACCAACAAGTCCCTCAAAAACACCAATTGGTGACACCCGTCCTTTTCTGCAAAGCAATCATTCTGCAATGTTTGTCCGAGTTTTCCAGTTAAAGTACACGTGGCACCACCCGTTGCGGTTCACGCCAAAGTCATGGACTCTGTTCATCTGAACCGCCGTAATTCTCCTTAAATACCCTCCATTCAAAAATACTTTATTCGAAACTTTTCTGAGTCGCTGACCCAAATAAAGCCAATCATGTTTGTAATTGCCAGTCAGGTGATTTAATCATTCACCCTTTCCAGTTTATTCGAACAGATACAGTTAACTGAAATGGTCGTCTCTAACCCTTTCTGGTCCATACTCAACTTTGGTATTTTACTCTGGCTAATGCCAGACGATTTTACTCGTCCAGGGGAGACTTCTTCGACAGGAAAGGGTTAAACGTAATCTATTGTACACTGTTTTCTTCATTTTACGAAAGGTCAGCTATTTTAAAACGCAGACCTGCCAATCCCTGAGCAAGGAAAATCTGGAGTTTTCACTTAAATGATCTGGAGATTCCAAGAAAAGTAGTGAGGTATTGTAATTTTGCCATAAAGAAACATGTAAAATCCACCATGTTAGCATCAGCTCCCCATGCATGAAGTTGCAAAGATTATAGCGAAACAAAGCAAGGCATCAAGATGTTGTTACTCGTTAAATATGACGAAACCTGAGTAACAAGCGACAGCATTTTGGATGAAAGATCAGTAGAATTTTGAAATCTTTAAAAAGAAGAAAAAAAACGTGAGATGTAGAAAGGTAAAAAATTGTGTGACTCACGGCGAAACCTTGAGATTTGGCAGGTCTGAAAATGGCACTTTTTCACGATATTGATTGATTGATTGATTGAAAATAATCTTTAATGAGGTAAGCCAGATCACTTATACAGTGCTTTTCATCTGGGACCTACACTATACAATATACTACATCAACACTATACTATACCTAAACTTAACAGTTAAATAAACAATATTTACAAAAATAAGTAAAGTTCTTTCTTAAAAATGTGAAATTCCTTAATAGCTCTTTTTGAGGGTTCAACTTTGTTCCAATCATCAGATGCATGTGATAATACTGTCCAATGACCCCAGCGTCGTCTAGACAAGGGTTCCCTGATATTCTCTTTGTTCCTAGTATTATAACTATGTACTGATTTATTAAATATTGGATTAAAGTCGGAATCAGTGAGGCCATTAGTACATTTGTACTCAAAATTTACTCGATGCCTTGATCGTCGTCGATCTAATGAGATCCAACCCAATTTAGTTAATGCATTACTACCAGAAGAAAAACATGGCAGATTTAGGATTTCCCTAGTTGACTTATTATGTAACACCTGTAAAGATTGCATTAAAGTACTATTGCCCCAGCCTCCCCACACTACATCGCAATAATCAAAGAGGGGTAGTATAAAAGAATTGAAAAAAAGTACCCTAGTACTAACAGGGAGATAAGCCTTAATTCTTCTAAACAAACTGAGTTTCTTTAGTATTTGCTTTATTTATATAGTTAACGTGATCATCCCAGGTAAGATGGTAATTTATAATAACACCTAAATATTTAAAAGAATTACACGCCTCAAGACATTCTCCGGATATGTCAATGCTAATTGGATCTATAGAATTTAACTTCCTTGAGGTACCAATCAGCACAAACTTAGTCTTTTTAACATTCAATGTTAATTTATTTTGTTCAAACCATTTGATAAATGATTTGATAAATCACCATTAACAGCATCCTTCAAGTCCTCCACATTTTTCGAAGCGTAATAAGGTAACATCATCCGCATATAAGGTAACAGCCACTTTTTTCAAGACAGTTTGGAAGGTCATTTAGGTAAACTGAAAACAATAATGGCCCCAGAATAGACCCTTGGAGGACTTCCATTGATATTCTTGCTTGATCAGACAAATAGTGTTGATAGAACGTTGCTTGTAAACGATTATCTAGATACGACTCAAACCAGGATACAGCAGCATCACACAGACTATAACGAGATAGTTTCCGTAACAGGATTGAGTGGTCCACCGCATCAAAGACTTTAGTCAGATTCAAGAAGACCACTCCTGACAATAGGCCATTATCCATATTAATTAATATCGAGTCAGTAAACTGATCGACTGCAACAGTTGTCGATGATTTTGGTTTAAACCCATATTGCCTCTCAGTTAAAATCTTGTTCTGCGTCAAGTATTCATATAATTGTTTATGAACTGCCTTTTCCAATATTTTACTCAAGACGGGGAGAACAAAAATTGGGCGATAGTTCGATGGATCAGATCGCTTACCCGTTTTAAAAATTGCTGTAACCTTTGCATTTTTCCAAATAGATGGAAATATGGATTCGTTTAGGGATTTGTTAATAAGGCTTGTAATAGAAGGTATTACAACATCAACTGAGTCCTTTACCAAACAAATACTGACTTTGTCCAATCCTATAGCCTTATTAGCCTTCAGATTGTGTAATTGATTCCTCACAAATGACTGTGAAATCTCTTTAAAACAGAATGTTGATGATACATCGGCCATGTAATCGTTGACATTAAGATCAGATGTTATGAACAATTGAGAGAGTTTTTCCCGATATTTATGAAGAAATTATTCAGTGCAGTGGCAATACCTTGAGGGGTAGTGAATACAACACCATCACGTTCAATACAATTAATCGGTTCTAAAACTTTCTTACTAGGCAAAACTTGTTTTACAGCACTCCATAGCTTCAAGCTGTTTCCTTTGCTCTCCTCGATGAGTTTTGTGTAGTAGTCTGATTTAGCTTTTTTGATCCTATTACGCACAAGGTTTCGATAATTCCGAAACTTGTTCCAATGATAACCAGATTTTGAACCGTAAGTTTTCCTGCGATGGAAATCTCTTTCTTTCATCAACTCAGACACTTCACTCGTCATCCAAGGAGTGCGATGGCCTCGCACTCGTAATTTTTAATTGAGGCATGAATTTCAGCCACATCATTGAAAAGTTTCGTCCATGCAAACACAGCTTCATTTATACCCTCAAATCCGTCCAAAACCGACCACAGTACTTCAGATATATCATTTATGAATGCATTTTTACTATAGCGTTTGAAAGACCTGTACTCAACTGTTTTTGGATTTGACTTAATAACACCCGATTTCATGGTACAATAAACGAGTGAATGGTCGCTTGACCACCAGATGCGACACTCCAGCTTCAGCTTCAGATGCAATACTCCAGTTTCATGCAAGCCTCCATGTGTGAAACTTTTGGTAATCCCTAACGGGTGGTAAACAGTACGCGATGAAATTAACTGTCAATAATTTCAAAAAGTTAATCTACACTCCTTTCCTATGACAAGACCAGCGGAAGAGGTGGGCTAGGAGGGCTTTAGCCCTCCCCCCAATAATTCTGCTGTTAAAAATTTAATAAAGGTGTTCGGTAGGTGCTGTGCAAGTTGTATTAGAGGGAAGTACTTTGAACAACTCTGAGGTCTAAGGTTCCACATCGTACAACCGAACACACTTACTAACATGAAGTTACAACTTATCAACTTAACTCAAAATTTACCAATTTAAGAAGAAGACCCGGTGTGATGGGAATAAACAGATAAGTAGTTCAGGTCATTTTATCGTGAAACTGCATTCTCTCTCTCTTTGAAATAGATCTCACCAAAATATATTGTTCATTTGTGGATGCAATTTGTTTGGCCAATTAGATCAGGTGAGATTAGAACCTGTAGAAAATTTTCACGACTGTAGCTTGGTAACCAGAAAATTTTTGCGATTGGTACCCAGCCCCCTCCCCCAATGCTGATTTGCTTCCACCGTGCCTGTATGAAATTAACTGTCAACTATTTAAAATTTATCTCCACACTTTTCCTGACTACCCCAACAAAAAACCAGAAAAGGGCCATCTTAAAGCGATCGTTTTTCAACGATGATGTAGGATACGTGTGACGTTTTTTGATAACAATAATCAAAATCAGGCAAGCGTAACTACTCCACGAGATTAACTTTCAACTATTTAAAACTAATCTACACCAGTGAACACAATTTCCCTATCTGAAGTGCTAACTCCCAGCCATTTGGCCCAGAAAAAGGTGAAGCCAAGATGACCGTCCATAGAAGGGAATTTTGTCCGTCAGTTTCAGTCCTCTTCGCGGTCTAGTACGTCAGTTCCAGTCCTTTACATGACTTTAATCTTCAGTTTGCCTATGGTTCGGTTTCGAAAACATTCACAGCCATGGAAAAAGTGTTCAGACGAAATATTACCGGACTAGTTTTACATATTCCAGTATTTCAAAGGATTCATTATTGCCTTGTGGCCTAAGAACAGGGGACGCGGAGGTAGGGAGGCTGGAGGGGCTTTAGCCCCCTTTTTCGGAAAGAAATTAAATATTTCAGTATCGCTTTGAAAAACGTCTTAACCATGGTGAATGGTTATATAGGACAGTTCTGAAAAGAACTAGAGGAACCAACACACAAAGAGAAAGTAAATACTAAAAAGAAGCACTGTGCATTTGGGCAGACCACTCTTCAAGTGCAAACGTCTGCTAACCGTTGAGAAATGAGTTATCAGTTTATATTTGTACCTGATGTAAAGGCAATGATGTCGCTCCACGTAGGAGGGATTAAACATAACGCCAATATACATGAATAAAAAATAACGCCAATATACATGGATTCCATAATCTTTAGAAAAAATGCTGAGCAGCTCTTTGCCAGGATACTAAATTTGGAGTGTGATTAGTTATTGGCAAATCTGTTTGAGAACAAGTGTCGACCGGTTGCCGAGTCACAATTAATCGTTTGAGCAGAGGTGCATTGCCTTATCGGTTGATTTTTTAATGGTATGGTCTTGTTTCATTTATCACTTGGCACATGTTGCTTGATCCTTTCACTTAACCGTTGAGTTGTTCTACCTAAATTGCGAGAACTACACTCGCATTTTAGTTTATGATTTTAAAAATCCGATAAACATATCCGATATTTGAAGGACCAGCTGATAGCATTTCAGTTGTTCCTGTTAAAATAACCAGTGTTTCGTGATTTCTGAGTAATCATTAAAATAAGAAGTGTTCACGACCGTCTCAGAAATATTGAATTTAATTTTTTCAGGGGGTCATGCTATCGCGCCCTATCAGCTCCCCCATTCATTATATCGTTCCGCGGTCCCTGAAGAAGTGTGCTAGATTGTCTAAAGATGGTAAATTGACTGTAAAGAGAGTACGTGCTCTTGGTAGTTTGCTAAAGTAAAAATATACTAGTGAAAATATACTAGTGACCTGTAACTCGGTTTGACTTTGTCGAAGCACTTTGAAGACATGTTTTGCGTGTATTTTCGAATAAAACTCTTCAGAATATGTAAAAGATCGAGTGAGAGACAAAAACTGACGTACAAGTCCGCGTAGGGGACTGAAACTGACGTAAAAAATTACCCTCCAAAGGCGACCATCTCGGCTTCACATTTCCTTGACCAGTTAGCATTCCAGATATGAAAATTGAGTTCACTAATCTACGCTCATGTCTTCACAATTCAAACTAAGAATTCTGAGAAAGCTTTCCTCGAACTACTAAAAACCATGGCGGGCGATTTTTGCAAAAAAAAAAAAACAACCGCTAGGGCCAGCTGTCAATTGCTCGCGTAAACTAACAATCTTCAGGGATTGGCAGCAATCGATACTGACTAACCATCCATTCGCAATAGTTAAGTTTACAGTCGCTAGACCTACACCAGAGTCATCAGTGTTAAAAAACAACCACAAATTAAACGTTACAATCGCTGGAGATAAATACGACTATGATCGTTGGTGTAAAACTTTCAATCGCAAGTGCTGGTCCTAACCTTCTAGCCTGCGTTCCAGGCCACACGCCATTCGCGTACACCATGTCTACGGTACCAACATATCCTCTCTCCTAAGATTCAGGATAATATTTGAGACTTTTTGAATATAAAAATTCGGTGCCAACCCTAAATTCATAAAAATTCCTGAAACGTCACATTCGAGGTCTGATTCTCTCAAACTAGGAAAATGTTGTTGACAAGCTGCCTTGATGGATAAGTCATCGTATTCAAATGGAACGAACTCGCTCAGGCCAATCCGACAATATTTCTGAGCATCCCCAGACACTGTAGAACTTAGATGTTGAACAATTAGTTTACCGGATGGAGAGACCTTTGCAGGAGACCTTACATTTTGTTTCTCTCTTTCGCTTAACATCATCTTTGAATCCCCTCCATGTTTCATCGCCCATAATATTGAGAAAACACCACACGAAAAATCCTTCCGAACGAATGACGAGTGTAATGCAGCCGCGGACATAAAGTATCGCTTGTTCGTAATACATAGGCCTACGATATATTGTAAATAATTGTGGCAACGATGGGCTATCCAAAAGTTTGCTTTCGTTTTTAATTATTTTCCGTTTCTTTTGTTGGTTTTTTTAAATAGTTTTTTTTTTCTTTCATAAATCTTTTATTCAATTTATCTTCAATTTTTGAATGGCAAGGAAAGGCCACCATAGTGGTCTCCGATTGCACTCAGTAAGCTAACCTGACTGACCCATGTCGCTTTATCCTGGTTTTCACTAGCGACAAAACGACATAGGGAAGGTAAAGTAGGTATTTCATTGTTGCTTAGTCCCTTGGTGTTGGGAAGTACAAAGAGTTCAGCTTCAAAGAGTTATGCGTATGTCGTTAGTAAGCATCAGTCCTGTGACAGCTCAACACGGTCACACCCCCAAAAGGTGTATAGCATCAAAAATGGTCTATCATCAGTCTAGCAACTTTTTAACTTTTTGTGATGTATAGCATCAACTGACAACATTTGCTTAAAATGATTTAAGACGAATATGTGGGAGAAACTCAGAAAAGAATTCGGGTTAGGATTCGGATAAAATCACCTCTACCCACCCCCGGACACCCACCCATAAAAGTTAGGCAACTATGTCACCTATGCATGAATATAATATTCATCTTTTTACCACGTTTTGCCAATGGATGATATTCGTTTTTTCAAGGTGTGAGACTGGGCTGACAGATCATGTATCAAGCAATCAGGTTAGGATAAAACGCGGGATAAAAAGGCTGATTTGGGGATAAAAGACTGATTTGGGGATAAAAGGCTGATTTGGGGATAAAAGGCGGATTTGGGGATAAAACGTGGATCTCGTTGTAAAACACGGATTTGGAGATAAAACGCAGTAAACGTGCTAACTAGCTCTGCACAAACGCAGCGAGACGGCAGTTCACGAAATCACACAAAATTAAAAACAATTAGTGTCTGAGACAGAAGCGGTTCGTTCTTTACAATTTTGGCTCGATAAACTTTTTCGGAGAAGGACGTCAAACTCAAGTCTCTCCGAGAAAGTTTACTAATAACTGAAATAAATCTTTCCATTAATTCGAATATTAGATCCTTTCCTTTAGCGCTTTTTTGATGTTTGTTACCTGATATATCCTTTCTCTATCACCTGCGGCTCCTCCTCTGCTCCTTCTCATCTTTCTTCACATCTGTTTTTGTAATAGCCTAGGTTACTTAAGCTGACAATTGTATGTTAATCCTTATCACTCTGATGACGTTACTCGCGAAGTGACGAAACGTTAGTTTATCTTAAAGAATCTATTTCCACATCTTGATTTCTTCGTTTTTAATATGGTCGTCGTAAGAATTATTTGCTGGGCAATAATCTTTATCACTGGAATGCATATATCTTTATGAAAATAAAAAACAAGGTATGAAAGTAAAAAGAGCGTGGAAAGTCAATCTGTCCACTAATTACGATAAAAGGGAGCCTAGTTGATCGCTCTGTAGGAAAGCTGAAAGATAATGCAAACCATTTAAACCCAACAGAACACACTCAACACAGCAATTTGTACATTCCCAGACAGTGAGACTACCATGTTGCCGAGTCAGAATAATTGTCCTGGGTGGTGGGTTGTGGGTAAAAAGTCGTGGGTCGTGTTCAAAGTCGTATTTTTTTCACCTGTATAGTACGACTGTATTTGCTTTATAAAACTCGAGCATTAAGGATAACCTCTGTGCACAAAAAATTTTGAATTTTAAAACGCCTAAATTCGTATTTACACTTAATGGTATTTTCCAGGCGTTATCGAAACGACAAAGCAAGCAAAATCATGGTCTCTTAAGTCGAATTTCGTTACCTTGAGTATTTCCATGACTTTCAGTCTACAGTATACTGTATTTATGTTGACCGCCTCAGCTCATGTTCGTCAATAATTGGTGGCGTAAATAATCGCTTCACTTTTTAAAGATGTTTGCAAAATAGATTAAATGATAACCACATAGTTTTTAAACGAGAAGTATTCACGTATAATTTCACGAAACCATGTGATAGTCGATTTTAAGACAGCATTGTCAATGTCTCCTGATTCGAAACTTTCGAGTCCACTCTGGCTTGGTAATAAGATATCTTGCCTATCGCAGAATTACAGACACCTCATGGGAAAACGGCCAACGGACAATGCGCTTTTATAGTGACGATTTAAAAAACCTTAAATTATCCTAAATATTGCTAATAATAATCCTAAAATATCGTGAACACTCGTGCAACTGGTAATGGATTTATTGTGAAAGTAAGTGTACATTTTACCAGCCGCATCCACGCCTGTAACATACCATAAGCGTTTTGAAAACGTTCCAACATTAAACTGAGTTTAAAACCATGTGGTCATAACGTCGTTGCACATTTCACTCAAATACATAACGCTCATATAAATAAACGCAATACATAACCCACATATACCCCGTAAAACTTATGCGCTCAAATGTAACAAGCATCTGTTTCACATCTGCCATAATTTCTCAAAGATTATTCTTGAAAGAAAAGATAATTTTTTTCCATTTGTTCTTAATTTAGTTTGATTTCTTGATCTGCAGAGTCGCTGCGTTTGTGCACAGCTAGCTAACACGTTTACTGCGCATTATTTCCAAATCCGCGTTTTATCCCCAAATCCGCCAATCCGCATCCGCGTTTTACCCTAACGCTCAAGCGATCTCTGAAAAGAATCACCTTGGTACCTAAAATATAAGGACACAAGTCAGCGGTGAGTCATAATTTTGTCTCGTGTTTTTGCCCATATTTTGTATACCAAGATGATTGATTTTCGGAATTTCTTTTATATCATACAATTGTTACTAGCCGGTCCCTATTAAATTCATGTGGCTGCTTTTGGTTCAATTTGCTCGCAACAAAGAATACAAAACCAGCTATATTTTCAACTATTTATTTTACTATATTTGAATTGCTTACAGATTAGCGTCTCTATATTTTCTAACCTTGAAGTATGTATTGTACTGGTATATTGACTAATCGTTCAACTTATGTCTTTGTATATACTGCCGTGAGACTGAGCACAACTCTTATCACTCCGTACGCTCTTTGGATTTCGGTTCTGTTGATTTCTTTGGTTCTTGACTTTGATAATTTCTTTTAAGACTTTGAGTTTATGGTTCGGTTTCTTCGTAACTTTCTTCTTCGGTTCGTGATGATGTTATTCAGGCTAACACCTTATGAATAATTCATGCACTGTTGAGTTGTGCTCTGCCTTTTATACGTTTAGCTAGGGGAAGAAACTGTAGACTATGACTTATTTCCCTTACGCTAAAGGGTGCGTCAAAGCTTGTTCCAGCACAGGATGTCTGTTAGATTATCTTGTGGGCCAAGGCGTTTTCCTGTTAAGTTTTGAGGTTTAAACTAATTCCTTACTCAAGTATGAAAGCAAGGTTAATTAAGGTTTCGAATATATCCTAAATATAATATCTACAATGATGTATAATAAAATATATATTACCAAGTATATCTCATACATGTAACACAATAAAATCGACACCAGGTGTTGGATCATGTATCAAAAATAAACATAATTAGTCACTACGTCCTTACACATTTAATCAAAGCATTGAATAATTAATTTAATTATGAAATAAAATTTGAGTCGTGCACCACCGTCATGTGAATTTAATATATAAACGGGGTTGCGTTGTACCCAATAGTTATCACTCATTTCGATTGGGACCACCTTCAATATTCCGAATCATGTATGGGGGCCCCTAGTTAAAATCTTAGTTTTGTGTCATTGCAATACCTGTCTTAAGGAAATTCATTTTGTTTTTCTCTAGCCAATTGCGTTCAAGCCACTGCCTTGCTATTGGTTGCACTTAAGCGGTTTTTCTTACGTAAATCTTTTTATTAATTAGACAATGTCACATGGTTGATCATTACAGACAAGCGACGAGATAATCGACGTTACTATCTGCTGTACGAAAGGACCAGGAAAACACAATGGCGTGTGGTGCTGGAAATTCTTTCCCTCTCTTCTTTGGCCTATTTGCCTTCGTTCAGTTTGTCTCCGTGGTGTCGTGTCAACACAAATGCCAGCCTTTGACGATAGATAGATGCAAAAGTCTCAACTACAGCAGCACTATGTTCCCGAACTTCGAGAATCACAGCAGCCAAGTGCAGGCTGTTAAAATGATTCAGCAGTTAAACCCATTGTTCAACATTCAGTGTTCACCTGACTTGGTTTATTTTGCGTGCTTCTACTATGCGCCCTTTTGTAACTCATTCGGAAAACCTCTACCGCCGTGCCGATCGTTGTGTAAAAGAGTGAGAAAGAATTGCATTGGAATTTTGAGAAAATTTGGTTTTGACTGGCCGTACCAACTTCGTTGCAAGAAATTCCCCCTTGATGGGAGCACCGAAACGTGTGTAGGTCGAAATTGATTGATGATCCAGGGGCAAAGAAAATGTACTACGTTATCTACAGTTAAAAAACAAGGGAGGATTTTGCATCAATACAGTGTTTTAACTCGACGTCCAAGCCACCCACTTGTTTTGTCAATGTGTCTTGTTTGAACAATTATTTTGTGAAAAATGCTACTTTCCACTTTTACTGTATATCAAGAAACAGAACAGAAGTGTCTACCATTATATGGCCTCACGCCAGGTGACTTCTAGCATGTACTACGCAGTTATGCAAATAATTTTTAAATAAACAGGAACTACGTATACATTTTTCTGACTAAGTTTGGAAACGATATCACATGTAACTCTAGAAGAATTTTTTATATAAAAGGGCTTTTGTTGATCATGCAAGTGTGGTCAAGACCTGAAAAATGGCAGTCGTTTAACGGTCGCCGGAGTAAAATACTAAGGGGTCGTCATCATCTGGATAGAGTTAATACATTGCCATTAGTATGTTGTCTACGCGTGGGTGTGAAAGAGTATATGTGTGCATGCATGTGTGGTTTAACCTTAACACAAATTCATGCCTATTTTGGGTAGGTACATGACAACCTCACATACCCACGCAGAGATAAGACCCTCTATACGATGCTGGGTTCAAGAATTCCAACACCGGCAAAATGAAGAGCAAAAGTGGACGATACATCAGAATGTGTAGGCACAAACGTTTCTTGGTTTTCAAATTTACGAAAGTTCACCGAAGGCGGAGTAAAAATGAAACCTTGCTTGGTTTTCAAAGTAAAGGAACTCAACTTTAACTGAGCGTTTGGTTCTGCTAATTTGTATTACTCGGCCATATTGGAATGACTGGGTTACGAACGTATGTGCAATTTGTGATATTTTCTGTAGGGTAAGGTAGAGCGCAACTGCTCATAAAAGGAACGCTTTTAATATTTTCTGTGAAAATGTTTACGGTACAAAAACGGGACAACTTTTCAACGCTCTGATTTGAGCTCCGGTAATAGACAGATGTTATTCTAATCACTAGATGGATTGGATGGCATGGTGGAAAATGCGGGTTGCGGTATACGGGTATACGGATAGCGGGTATACGGGTACCGGGTATACGGGTACCGGGTATGCAGGCATACATTCTGAAAATTTGAAGCATGGCCGAAATTTAAAAGGTTACTAAGCGTGTGTATTAGGTATAAACTGAAGTCTTTATCAACAGAAATATCAAAGAGTAACGAGTGTAACCAAACGTTTAGGAACGAGAGTCTAGGGTAGACGTCGAGAGTCGAGAGTAAAAAGAGTCGAGGGTCTAAAAATATCGAAAAAAGTCAGAATAAGTTAATAATCAAATATTTTAGAGATTCGTATTCTGGAAGAGCTTGGCACTCCAGTCCAATATTGTAGTTAAATACTCGATAATAATCAACAAATTGTCCTGTTTCCTTCTGAAGCACGTCTTCTGATGCATTTCGCTCGCTGAACGTAGACGGCCAAATAGCGTTGACGATAATACGCAAATAAGACTAAAAAATGCATGTATGGCCCGTGGACTGCTATTAAAGGGTTATTTAGGCCAGTATTCTGCGGGCAAATTTAGTAAATGTTGAGTGTCTGTTGGATGCCGCGTATCGAATGTCGTCATCACGCGCACCGTGGAGATCAAGACATCTTTCGACCGCCTTGCCTGTTGCATGTGCAGTAGAACCTTGCAAACTCGAACTACCAAGGGCAATGAGAAATAGTTCGAGTTTGCGGGGGTTCGAGTTATCGGGGTGCCCGTTGAATTTCAATACAAGAATATTTTAATTTTTCTTCGTGGATTGAGCTGATTGTATTGTCCTGAATACTGATATCACGATACCGCAATGTCTGCCGCTATGGAGTTGAATAACTGTCTATAGTGAAATTACTATTCCAGAATACATGTACAAGTTCAGTGAATGTTTGGCTCTTTTACATGAGGCTGTACATATTTGTGAAAGCCCCACGAAATAAATCGGATAAACTAGAACAGTTATGACGGGATACTCACGACTAATTTGTGGGACATTTTAAGGATTGTTACGCAATATTCACCCCAGATAATGCTGGAAAGAAGGTCTTTTCTGGGCTTGAATTACGCTTCCATTCATTGTCACGTTGTTATCAGCATAGATTCAAGACTCCGACAAGTCAAAAAGCCAAGTCCTGACAGTTGCAGGTTTACCGCCCGTTGTTTTCAAAATAGAGTTCGAATTAACCGAGTTCGAGTTATATGATAGTAAATGATAGGGGAAATGGGATAAAATCCAGGGGAAATTGAATTTGGTTCGAGTTAGCGGGAAGTTCGAGTTAACCGAGTTCAAATTAGCGAGGCTCTACTGTATTTCACATTTAAGAATTTGCATAGCTACACAATTGAAATAGAGAGAATTTCGGTGCACAAATACAGATACCTTTATAAAGTACGTGTATGCATAACAGAACCATAACAACAATGAAGAATGTGCACATAAATGTTCACAACGCTCCGCAGTAAAAATTGGAGTTAATGCTAAGTCAAACATGGTGAAATATCTTGCAAACGTATCGGTAAGGAGCTATGCAAAACCGTGGCGAAACACTAGGGCTACCTTTCGTAACCATAAACATATATTGTCATGCCATGCACGGCCTCACCATAGTTACTAAAACTATGAGAAGACATTCGGCACGCAGTAAGCTGTTCACGCAGCATCCAACAGACACTCAACATTCACTAAATTTGCCCGCAGAAAACTGGCCTAGACGACCCTTTAATAGCGATCCACGGGCCATGTATGTATTTTTTCAGTCTTATTTGTGTATTACCGTCAACGCTATTTGGCCATCTACGTTTCGCAGGCGAAAATGAAATGGTCCCGAAGACGTGCCTCAGGAGAAATCACGACAATTTGTTGAAAATTATCGAGTATTTAACTACGGTATTGGAGTGGAGTACCAAGTTCATCCAGAGTACTTATCTCAGTAACATTTGATTAAGTTATTCTGGCTTTTTTCAATATTTGTAGACCCTCGACATTTTACTCTCGACTTTTTATTCACGATAATGTATTTAGCGCCGGGCATAGTTGGATTACCTTCGACATCGTGCTGGCATCCTGTCAGGCAAAGTGTTAAAAACTATTTGTCGGCATATTTGTGATTTGACAACCTAACAATGTTACTTTGATATTTCTGTTGACAAAGATTTCAGTATAGACCAGATACGGACGCTCAGTGACCTCATCTTAAATTTGGCCGTGGTCAAATTTTCAGAATGTGTAAGCGCATACACACAACCCACTGCCCGCATTTTCCACCATACCTTGAAAGTAACGGTTTGCGATCGGACTTTTGTTTCCACTTGAAGGGCGAGTCTTGGCATGGTCATTGAAACTGAGGCGATACGAGACTGCGTGTAACAGTTCGAAAGGGAGAGCCAATCTTTCGCCTTAGTTGTCTAGGATACGTCTGCGAGGTTTTTACAGCGGAATTTCATGAACACTTTCTCGCACATTGTTCCGTATTCTTACGATCCTACCTACTATACATATTTTGTTGCCTCTAATTATGCTACTGAATTTCCCTCCTGTTCAGTTCTATAACAGCACAAATTCCTAATTGTGAAATACACTGAACAAGCGGTGCTGTCAAAAAAAAGTCATAGTGTAGTTCCCCGTGCCGTGATAAAAATCGATGCGCGATAAGGTGTTCACGCAACACTGAACTGACATTTTTGCCAACAGAAACCGGCTCAAAAGACCCTTTGCTGGCGATCTACAGGCGATATGTGTTTTCTCAATCCTGCTTTTGTGTATTATCTGCATCGCTACTTGGCTTTTTAGGTTTCGCCGGCGAAATGGGCTAACAGACATGTCTCGTAAGAAAAAACGCCAATTTGTCGACGACTATCGAGTACTTACCGATAAAAAGAGCGGAATGTTTTTCTGTTGGTGGCAGTGAAGAATAGTATTATTTGCAGCAAATGTTTTTTGTTAGCAGCAGCGTTTGTTTCTGTTTCCAGCAACATTGATTTTTGCTTGCAACACCATTGGTTGTTTGCAACAGCTTTAGTTTTCGTTTTCAGCAGCAACTAATTATCCTCCACGGCCGTGAATTGGGAAGATAATCGAGCCCGCTATCTCTCGGTTAGCGCACACGAAATGCCACCGGTTTCAGCGCTTACGAGACTTCGGTCTAGTCCTAATTTATACCGCTCATGAATGTTTTTCATAAAATGTTTCCTCGTTTAGCCTGTTTAGCAATGTTTGGGAAACATTATGGGGAAACAATGTTTCCGCAACAGGGGCAACATGACCCGCTGGGACAGCTCCCGGGGGCCCAAGAATTTGTAGCTTGTGGGCTTTAATGCTTTGTAGGCAGAAGGCCCTTATGTAAAGCGTTATGTTGGGTGCAAAAGCAGCATAAACGTGACGTGTGTTGTATAGCTATGAAATTTAAAACTCCTGTTGGCCTGGCAGCGAGTCACCTTTAATCAAATTTTCTTATCGACCCATGTCATTATAGACCTGTTTCATGATATCAGTTGTTTCATTTAAGTTTTTATCTCAATGAATTTAAAGTTTATAAATCTTCAACTCACGTCGTATTTTTATTGGCAGCAATCTCCTCACCCCCACCGTACACCCCCTGCTAAAAGCGAGCTCTTAGCGTATCATTTCGCGTCCCCTATTTGAAAGTCACACCGCCACGGTTCCGCAAGGAGCCTTGCCCTTTCATCGTAAAATCTGATCGTGATGACACGAAGCTGTTGCAAAAAAGACCACTGATCTCTAAGTAAAGTTGGATAGAGCAACTGGGCTCAAAAAGTGAAGCCGGAAGTCGAGGAGCGGCGGCTATATTGGAAGGACCCAACCAGATGCCAAACAATATGGCGTAAATAGGAGTTGTAGCGATAAACCAGTATTTTTCGCCAATTTCAGGCAGGTTGAGATGACTTGACAACCAAATTAAGGTTCTTAATCTTATTTTAAGTAATAGATAAGTGTCCCGAATTTGTTTTTGTTTTGCACATGCTTTATTTTGCGAAATGCACCCATCTGCATACTTGCTTCAAAATTCGGTAAATGACTATCGAGTCTGTAAGATACTCTTGTGTATTTCTTTCCCTCTTTGTTTTGTAAGTAACCTTTATTATTAGCCGATTTTCTGCGGTGTTTTGCCTAAGTCCCGATTCATTTGTACCTGATGAAACTCCAGGATGTATTGAACTGCAAATTTCCCGCTGATGTTGTACATGTGTTTGAACACTTGAATCGAAATATGTGGAAATCGAACTTAGCCGTTTGTTCGAAGAGTTCTAACATGAAACCTCATAGTGAGGTTTTCGTGGTCGTATCTCAGTGAGATATTGTTATATATGACTTTCCTTCGTTGTCTTGAAGTTAATATGTTGATTTGGATCCTAGATTTTACTCCTAGTGCCAGGTCAGCGACACATTGATAAAAACATTTCCTTAATAACCTTCGCCTTTGTACCTCAGTAGTTTGAACATCTCACTGTTTCTCAGGTGATAGAAGGGTTGACACATGTAACCTTTGCTTGACCACCTTAGTTGCTGTTGCTTGGTGGTTAGAGATTCCCACTAGTATCCATGATAGAGTTCATTTGACTCAAGAAGTCACAAGCTTTCCTGTTGTTTAAGCTTTCCAGTTTTTACACAGGGTATGTTTGCATGTCTGTTTTTCTGGGTATATATTTAGTTTTTTACCACAATTGACTCTATTGGTCTTCCAGGGATAGGTGAACACTTAGACAAATGCATGCAGTGACTGAGTAGGTTATCCAATATTACTGTAGATTAGATTTTGGTTCTCACGGTTGTTGGAAGAGGACAAATTTATTTAACTTTTTCTGATTTTGTATGATAAAGGTTGGCTTTTGTTTCCTTCTCAAAACAACAATAACGAATTTTGCTGTAGTACTTTGCTATGCACTTGATAAGGGCAAAAATATGGCTTTAATCAACAGGAGAATCTATCATACAGCAGATTGAGCTCTGTGAACACTTTAAAGGAAAAACTTAACTAATTTTTGTTTCATGTGGACCCTAAAGTTCTCCCTCAACTCTAACTCACAAAGCAGCTTCAAACAAGGTATTTCATATTAATTCACATGAATAATGATTTGATTACTGTGCAAGTACAATACTTATCAAGCTGTAACTAGAAGCCATATCAAAAACGTGAAAAACCTATTAAAAAACTTCATATCAAATCACAACAAACTGCTGTGAACTCAAGTTTACTACATGCACTAATGCAAACAAAATGCATGTATTGAACCTTTATAAGAACTACAGAACCCATCTTCTCTGATCAGCAACATCTAGCAATAAATTGGGTTTGCATGGTTCATCCAGTAACTGATCCAGGCAAAAGATTTAGTCAAAGTTTATTTTCTTCAAAAGCTCATCGTCATCGATAGTCAGAAAATTGTTGAATTTGCTCGACAAATAAAGTAATTTAAATAAAATATCGAATACACATACACTTGGTAAAGCCGAGATCCGAAAAACAAAGACAAGACGAATACAGAATCTGGAATATCCCCTCTTTGTTAAGTCACTGCCAAACTGCTAAAGTTACACAACGTTATCTGCAATTTTTTTTTTCTTACTTTAGTCACACTTCTTCAAAAAGGTGGCTGGCATTGGTCTTCGCTCGGGTAAAAATCATCGAATTTCTGCTGATTTTCAGTTACTCTGACCACTTTTAAAGTTCTAAACTATCGAAAGATACATTTTATTGCTAAAAACGTAAAGGTTAACTGATTTTCGTTGAAATCATGACCATTAAGAGCGAAAATCATAACTCAGTAATAGCCGTATATCTACAAGTGGGTCCTTCCAATATGGCCACCGCGAGATTTTCAGCTCGTCCGGCTTCAATTTTCGCTGAGTGAAAGACTGGAGCTGCTCTATCCAGTCTTATTTAGAGATCAGTGAAAAAGACACACAACAATGTGAATACAAAAAAGGAGAACGTTAAATTTAATATTGTGAGTTAGTGGAGCTAGGCATTTCATACAGAATTTAAAATATTTATCGCGTAAAATTGACTTGTGACGTCGGAAAATTACAAGTTTTTTCTTTGCAAAACCTGATTTATGTTTCAACCCATTCCATCTCCATTGGTATTCATACTTGGTGTTGATTCAGATGAAGGCTGTGGAGATTCGTCGTCCAATTCCATTTTTTGTTCATCAAGAGTACCGTCCAATAGTGACTCTCCACGTCTCGTATAGCACAAAAGGTAAGCAGACGATGCCTGTAAAGAGGCAACATTGACGATAATCAAATTAATACAATAAAATATTGTTAATGATAGATGAACGTTCGTCAAGCTCTATCCTAACAAAAACGATTTCTGAGCCCCAGAAAGGGATCGAACCCGCAACCTTCTGATGACCGATGAGACGCTCTGACCATTGAGCTACCAGGACTCAGATGGCGAGCTAAGGCGCAATATCGACATACGTGCGATTAACATATAGTGGCTTCCGCTTAGGTTGTACATATGTCGAACTTGCACCTTACCTCGCCATCTGAGTCTTGGTAGCGAGATTTCAAGATGTCATCCATGTCTCTGTACTCCAATACAAAACGAAATGACGTCAGACGTGTTTGTACTTTGCAAGGGAATGAGGTTCGTCCAATCATAGCAAGCGTAGGATCCAAGTTACTAATTAATTACTTATCAAAATGTTACTCTCCTTCTAACACCTCGTTTGAGAGTTTTGACAGTACGCACAAAGAATCCACGATAACAGTCACTGGAGCTTAGCGATACATTTGTGCAGTTACCAAGGCTTGTCGCTCTGTCGCTGGGAACGCGTCGCTGAAATCGCTGAGTCGCTAGCAAATATTTTCAGAATAGCGTCGTTCGACGAGGTTCTGATAAACACAGATTGTACCCTGTGCTTAATGATACGTCACGGAGGGACTATAAGAGTGAGAAAATGAAGTTGAGTGCTGGGAAAAAGATTGGGTTAAAGCCGTTTTCCACCAGATAAATTTTATCGCATGAATCGACATTTCTTTGTGTAAATTGAATAGGCTTCTCATTAGTTACAGTCGACAGCCTATGAGACTAAAGAAAAAGTCGCTTCGCGCGATAAAATTGGCCTAGTGTAAAAACGTTTGTGTAGTTCAATTTTTCTGCTTTATCGCTGGCGACTTTTACAGTGTGTCTAGTCAGTTGTCACTTGGTCGTCGGTCGCCTTGTCGCTGAGCTCTAGCGACCTGGCGACGCGATAGTGTGTCTGTGTCTTAAGGAACAATTTGCTTCACCAAGTAAAAAGTCCCCTCTCTTTTCGTCGGAACTCGTCCGTTGTAGTCCGATTGTGCTTACCACAACTCGTTCCTCAAGCATAGGACTCACGCTACTGTCATCAAAATTAAACCACTGATTTTTATTTGGATTCTTGCAAAATGCAGTATCTAAAAAGTACAACAAATAAATAAGTGAACAAATAAATGTCAACAAAAATGTCAACTTTCAGAAAGTACTCCTCAAAATAAAACAATTCAAAAATCGTCCTAAATTATTTTGTTAAGTTTTACGCAGTGTTTTGAAATGCTGCTCGAGTGAGATTAATCAAGCGCTCGAAAACAGTTGGGAATAATCGAAGTCGTAGACAGTGTTAAATAAGGTAAAAAGTTCAAAAGGTTGTTAACTGGGGTGATTGATCTCAGAGAATTCCAACGTTTCGAGCAAAGGCCTTTCGTCAGAGAAAGGAACGTTTTTTGTTCTGTTTTGTTCTGTTTCAAAACACGTTTCTTTCTCTGACGAAGGGCGTTAACTAACGTAGTCGTTTTGGTACAGGTAATTGGTTACTTCGACCAGAGATTCAACATGCAAAAAGTCATTTTGCAAAACGAAATAAAACAAAGAGTTCTTATTAGGAAAGTTTTCAGTAAAGAGCATCTCATAGTTTTTGTACTCAAATCTTATCTGACAAAGAAACATTGTACTCAAGCAGCCCAGTCTCACACCTTGAAAAGGTGAATAGCATCAATTGACAAAATAAATCATGAATTGACCTACACTGCTAAAGTCAACTAGAAAAGTTGACTAGAAAAGTTGACTAGAACGGGATTCGAATTCGCATCTTTGGGTCACCGGACCCCTGCTCTACCGATTGAGCTATCGAGTCTTCTTGGAACCGTATGTTTGTTTTATCCAATTTAAGTGCACGAGAGATTCTCGCGACAACTTAACGGTCGATATCCGTGAGGATTTGTAGTATTTCGACTCTTTTCAAAATCATCCTCAGGTAACATGAACAAAACATATCATAGCTCAATCGGTAGAGCAGCGATCCGGTAACCCGAAGATGCGAGTTCAAATCCCGCTCTAGTCAACTTTTCTAGTTGAATTTAGCAGTGTAGGTCAATTCATGATATATTCTGTTCATGTTACCCTGAGGATGATTCTGAAATCAATTGGCAAAAAGATGAATATCATGTATTCAAGGGAAATGAAGGCTCCCACATGCGATGGGTTGTTCCTGAAGTAATATATTTGCAGAAGTGTGAGGGTCGGGCATTCGTGAAAAAATTTTTAAAACAGGGTGAGAAGTAGGTTTGCCGTCTCATGGGGTGATTTATCCGTAATCCTAACCCTAATCCTTTTCCGGGTTTACCCCAGAAAGACGATATTCATCTAAGCACATTTTCAAAATTGATGTTATTCATCTTTGCGGGGTTGAGACTGTTGACTCAGGTAAGTTAATCTTATTTAGTATAATTACACATCCAAAGAAAATCCGGCGCGCTTGTTGGCCAAAAATTACGTCATATTTCTCAATATTCACCTACAGGTAAAAAAAACATTGAAGCCACTTATGCAGAATGCCGGCTACCTTCGTAAATGTTAACAAGAATATCTTAAACAGCTTGTTCACTATTTTTCTTTCAAATCATCACTTGTGTAATTACACTAAAACTATTATTCGACTCAGGCTCAGTGAATATTCTTGAACAATTCCCTCGATTTTGTCTAGTGGATTATTGAACAAAATTCACTTTGCCTTCGATGAACAGTTGTCTAAATAACAATGGCCTCCAAATGTATTAAATGGTTTGGATATGAAATGAATTATATATGAGCACGAAACTATAAAAAGACGTTCACATACAAATTTACCAAACTGTAGGTCCGTTCGCTAACGTCCGGTGCAAGTATATCATGGGAAGACTCAGTCCACTCAAAGGGCAAACGGACAAGTAGAGAATTTCAAATTAAGCGCCAAATAGCGCCAAAGCATACGTTTGCATACTAAGTGCACTCGACTTACCTATATTACACTAAAAACTCAGCATTAACAAAATGATCTATTGCCAAACGACAATCCAAAGTTTAAATTCTACATTTAGAAATACTTCAAGTTGGAATAGCGTTGATCATGGACAATGATCATTATTGTAATGTTACTTTTCTTGCTGAATGTAAACAATTTTGTTGACTTTACTTAAAGAAATTTAGTTTTATTTTCCCTGTTTACATACTGTCATATAAATACAGGGGATCTGTGAGACTTCGAGAAAGAAAAGCGGAACAATAAGCCCAAGCCGGAGTAGGGTGTTTCTCAGATTTTCGAATATCAGCTGTGTTTATATCGCATATTAGAAAAATATGTAGAATACGCATAAAAACATATAAAAAACCATTATGTATAAAAGCTAATACATAGATACATACACACATAGACACATACATACATACGTAATTTTATATTTCTCTTATGAAATAATAATAGACATCAATAAGGGCAACAATATTTCGTGTTCATTTACTCTCGTTTAAACACTGCAAAAGATCAGTTGCAAGTACGCAAACATAGAAATCGTAAGATGTATTCCAAGAAACACTAGTTATTGAATTAACAAGATCTCTTTTGGGACTGTCAATTGGGTGGTTCAGTTCCAGTTCAGTCTATTCCTTTAACCCTTTCTGCATACTGCTGTGGTACAACAACAAATTACAACAATAGATCAAATGAAAGAACAAAGCAAAAACCAAAAGGAAAACAAAAATTCATACAGGAAAGGGTTAACCACCAAATAGCAGGGGCACTGATTTTTTTTTTCCATTCTCAATGACGACTGTTGATGCCGGTGTTATTAACGACTAAGCCACATTACAATTCTGGGGCCGGTTGTTCAACGCACGATTAGAGTTAATCCAAGATTACCAGTCAATATGTTGTTTTGGTCTCGTTTATTTTGATCGAACAATCTAGCCCAGATTCCACAGTATAAAATTTTTTGGTATACTCTCGAAATCTGTGAAAGAAAATTCCAACTTTTCTCAGTAACAAGATCAGAAAGGTGCCCACAAATGTTCGGCTAATCCTAGATTAAGTTAATCGCCTTTTGAACAGCCAGGCCCAGGAATCCTTGCTGGCTCCCCCGTTTGCGGCGAGGTTGATTAGAGTTTTAAGCGTTCGCCTCAATGCCAAACATATTCCTGAATGGCCGAACACAGTTTTCCTTTTTACACATCTCAAGCTTTCGTCGGTCATAAGTTTGGAATGGTTATAGTCTCTCGCTCCAAAACTGGCTTACAACAAAAACGATGATAGGAGTTTATGAATGACAAGTCTCGGACTCAGTCTTCAGTAAATTAACTAAACGGGGAAGGGAAGATGTTTCACAACTTACAATGTCCACCACCAAGTCCGCCAAAGTGATTCTAGAAAAAATAACGAGTATTGGAATTCATAATCTTCTATGGAATGATGCATTTTACACTTAAGATAAAAACGGATCCGATGCTACAATGTTCTATCGACAGAACGGTGTATATATGCATGCTCAGATTTTAAGACTCTTTTCCTATTCAACGACAACGAGTTATAGAAGTAACAGCAGCAACGGGACGAAGTTTAAAAATTAACTTTCGAATCTTCGTTCTAAACACTTTCGAAGGTTGGACTCGCTTCCTCTTGGTACTTTCATTGATTTAAAAAAATGAATTTAAATATTAAGCTACATGTTACTTCCCGGCCCGTTTCGTAACTCTCGAAAGTTTTGAAAAATGAATGTTGGCCCTCCTCCATATAACCAGTTCATTTGACGATCGTCGGCTGAGTGCAAAAAGTCAGAAAAAGTGTTCAGACCTAATATTACTGGACGAATTTTACATAATCGAGTATTTAAACAGATCCAAAACTTGCAGCGTGGCCGTGTTAAATTGTCTGAAGATGGTAAACTAACGGTAAATAAGAGGACGTGCATTTAGTAGTTTCTGAAAGTGATTTTTCGTAACCATTTTATCAAGTTTCTCACTCGTTTGATTTATTTTCATGAATAATACACTCCATAACTAAGTATGATTTTAGGAAAATATATTTCAAATTTTTAAACTTATCTATGTCTAGGTGATAACTTGTGTGTATTGTCAAAGAAATTTCTCGAGTAAAGTGTAAAAAGTCGCGTGGGAGACAAAAACTGAAATACCAGACCGCGTAGGGGACTAAAATTAGGAACCTTAAGATTTAACGACGCGCTCAGCTACAACGCGATGAAATGCGAGGAAAGACTGGGGAAAGCCGCGTCTACGTTGCTGTTAAAAAATCGTTAAGATTTGCGTCGATTTCTACAACGCGACTGTATCAGTGTCACTGTATCAGCGAAATGTGCTCGTTTCAAAAAGCGAGAGATGCTTTACTCGTTGCCTACGAACCCTCTCTTATTGATGATGATGAGTTTGTATTGTTGTACGATGCTTGCCGTTCGAAAATCCCAGATCTCCCATATCAAGACTATTCCAGATTCTGTTTAGAGGATATGGACGAAGATGAATGTGTTGCGAACTTTCGTTTCAAGAAGAATGAAATTCCAGTCCTTGGTCATGATATGGGTCTTCCTGAACGATTCACTTGTCAGCAGGGAACTGTTTGTGAACTAACTGAAGCGCTGTGTCTACTTCTTCGGCGAATTTGTAGATTTATTCATACGGTGATTTATTCACAGTTTTCGAAGCGGACAGAGGTGACTGTGCGGCAGACATGTTTGCTGATCCTCAGGTTATAGTGATAGAACTAGTGAAAACCATGAAGTTAGATTACATTTAGGTTCTTTTCATCAATAATTTAACGATACAACATTGCATAACAAATTCAAGGCATAAAAGTAAGAAAAAAATTATGAAACTTACATTTTAACGAAGGATGTAAACAGCGTCCGAGATCTAATTTGCGACGACGCCAGAAGATGCTAAAACGCCGCGTCGCAGAGGTTTGACAAATTTTTACGACCCGCGCGCATGCTTAGTGCTTACATGATCACTTCCGCCCGCGTAGTAGATGAACGCGTCGTGAAATCTTAAGGTCCCTATTGACGTACAAAACTGCCCACCATTGGCAGCCATCTTGGCTTCACATTTCATTGGCTAATAAGGTTACAGTTATAGAAAAAGAGTTCAATGTTCAAGAGTAATTTCATCATTGTGGTCGTAGGCATCAGTATTCAGATAAAAGTGCTAAGGTTTCAACTTCGTGTTTTGTCGTCAATTCCATCTGAGTCTACTCGTGAAAAGGACAGATCGTTCGGAGTACAATATTCACTGGTTATTCATTTTATGTCTTTACGTGAGAAGAAACAAGGTACGAAACTGAAAGTTATCTTCACAAGATTGGGAAATCAGTAGTGTGGTGTGACACACAATGAAGTGCCTAATTCTCACACAAAAAACAAGAACAAGATTGCACCTACAGAATCAAGACAAAGGTAAAGAATGGCTTACATACTGAGAAGTATACAATCCTAGACAGTTCAACCGCTCGCATTGCATCTACAACCATTTCTTATAATAATTTAACATACTTACAGACACTGCATGAAGGTCGTATATCGCTGGTGGATGGTCTGTGTTAATGACATATTTGGTCATGTCTAAATTACTGAATAGAAACAACACGATTCAAGGACTAGTAGAATGAAATTGCGCAGTGAATTGTATGAGTGAGGTAGCCGATAGAAGACAGTAGCAATAAGGAAATTCTGATATAAGCCTACAAAGAGCAAGGTATTTGGTTAATAGCGCCCCCTGAAATTAAAGTCACTGTAATGCATGTGTACAAATCTTATCGCTCGTAGAGACTAGTTCAAACACAGCGCGGATTTAATGACAAATATAACCCGGATTTAATGCGTAAGTATCGCTCGCTCACTTCACAACGTGTACTCCCTTTCCCGTTGTGGTGGTCCAGCATTGTTACCGTGATGAAATTGCATACGCATGGAATGTGCACGGTAGCAGCATCAACGCACAATAGGATTTAATTTAATTACACTTACAAGAAGAATCTCAAAGTAAGAATCTCAGTAAGAATCTCAAACTCTAAAAACGCACGATAACTGGCAAAGAATTTCACTGACATACATCAAATGTACTCCATACAATGCTATCAGTTTTAGACCACTGTTCGTGACATCTATCGCTAATTCCTTAGTACTGCAATTTGTTTAGGAGTTCCTTTTATTCCTTAAGAACTTCTCAGTTTTGATTTTTCATGAAGCGTTAAAGATCTTGACTGAATTTGCAGTTTATTCCAGAAGTCCATCAGCGCACCTCGAAAACTGACTTCACCAGAAAGTTTGAGAACATTTTGCTTTACTTTAAAATTCAACATATGGCTCGAACGGCACCGAATTTATCTTTTAAAAAACACCATATACCCAACTGTGATACATCTTTACCAGCTTCTCTCATTCAGAAAGAAACCCAATCTTCATTTGTTGTGAGTCTGTACTCACGACCCGAATAATCTCAGCACGTACAACCTCAGATCGCCACACACATTTTTTTTGATTGAGAATGGTCACGGTCGTACTTGCTTTAGGGTGACACCATCGACGACATGTCACACTGGGGAAATTACCCCGTCGCCTCACCCATTTAAAATCCGACCTGACTTCAACGAACACCAGTTTTCTAAGAATCTGTCAAAAGGAACAAGTGGATACATCTAAAAGCATACATACCTCAACGGAAAGTCAACTTTAACATCCAGTTTATCCCTCCAGTATCTTCAAGAGGAATTACGTTAAACAATTACAAAAAGCGCTCAAAGTGAATATTGAAAAACTTAAATAAAAATGAGTGGAAAGATCTTCGTTCAAAAAAAATTTAAAAAATAATAAATTTATTTGAACTAATAGAGACAACTTTTTAATTATACAGACCTGTTGTACGAAAAACGCTTTAGGTGGATTATCAAGATTTTAGGCAATGACCATAAATCGAACTTTTTCGTCGCTTGTCGGTGTTCCTTGCAGCTGGGACAATACCTGTTGACGCCCCAAAACACGAGATAAAACAAAAAACACAGGGAAAGTAATTTTGGGGTGTAGCAACTAATGGAGGTCATTTAAAAACCGGTGCTTCTCGTTCGTTTCCAGAAAAAAACCCGGTAGAATTCATTTACTTTCAGTTCCCGTTTCTCGGGTATAAGGCAATCACGATACTGACACGAGATACAGCAGCATTTCAAGCCAATCGAAAGTTATCCTGACATTCACAGCTAATTCTCTCACATTTAATTTGGTTAATAAATGTGTCGAACGGTCATTTCAATCAACTCGTAAAGGAAGTTGAACATGAAGTCTCAAGCACAACGAGTATAACTATAAAAATATATATAAAAAATATAAATACAAAAATGCAAAAAGAAAGAAAAGCGAAATAAAAAAAAATTGCCAAACAGCATAGCAATTAACTGGATCTTGTTTAACGGGTTTCCTGGAATTGCATGGTTGACAAAAATTTGACACAGACTAACACCATACTTAAAAACGTTTAAAAAATTAAACTGCACTTGAAGTCAGTGGAAAATGGAAGGGATAAGTGCCCCCAGCCACTACTACTTAATGGACCGTGAAAACGCGTGTGATGACACCCAAGTAACGCTGCTTCAAGCCTGGTAAAACCAGCGATAAGATCGGTGAACCGCATCCCTTTACACTGAAGTATACTAAAAGGCTGTTTACACGTTCGACTTTTTACCTTGCGATTGACATCTTGGAGTATGTGTTTAACTAACGAGACCGTCGAGGACAAACTGCAGCGAATCATAAGCGGATCTCTTACAGCATAGACTGTCATATGTTTATTACACACACCAGGATGACAATCGCAACGTGCCAAATCGCACGTGTTAACAGCCCTTAAAGATTTTAGGATTGTTTACCAAGGGTCATCTGCACCAAGTTTCTCTTTATTCAAGAACAATCTAATGCAATCATCTAGTGTTATGCTCTTTTTCTCGGACACTTTGCGTTCCATACTTTCGTGAGTCTTGAGTTCCTTTAAAATAAAGAAAAAAGTTCGGTATAAGGTAGGTTTTATCAGTTTAAAAAGCACGGACGACTGCAGTTTAGCGGGTGCAAATGACGAGGACGGCAAGAACGCGAGTTAGGATTCGAGTTGGGATTCGATTTGAGATTCGAGTTGAGATTCGAATTCGGATTTGAAATCAGATTCGAGTTGAGATTAGGGTTAGGGTTAGCTCCCGAGACGCGAGTACGAAGCGATCACATAATAAATCACATACATTTTTAGATAACAAATGTGTTACTTTGTGGCTGGGAATCCTACCTCAAATCCTAGCTCGAATCCTAACTTGAACCCTGACTTGAATCCCATCTCGGGTGACTAACTAACTTCCAAATGACGCCATCACTCGGTTGCTAGTAGGAGTTTAATTCGGCTGCGTCCAAGTGACAAAGAATTTAATGAGATTTAATGAGATTTAAAACAATGTTATTCAGACTCATTCTAATCCATACCCCAGTCCTAATCTAACCCTAATCCTATACATTTGTCAAAGCGACGTTATCCAAATCCCAAGCCTAAATTCGTCGATGATAAATAATTTGATGACGTGCACAATTCTATCATGGCGTGGATTGTGTCCTCTAAACAACCGCTAAACTGCCGTGAGTAATAATTTTTAAAACACTCTAATGGATATTTCTTCTAACCCAAACCCTAAAAATCGGCTAAAACGATTTGTTTATTAAATAAAACGTTATACTTAACCCCAAACTCGTCTACCGTATTTTGATGGCGTGTACGTTTTTACGATGCCGTCATTTGCACCCGCTAATCTGCAGTCTAACCAAAAAATATAATGCCATTGGAAGCAAGGAGTTGCAGCTTCATATACGTCTCCTACCTTCCATTAAAATGGATATGTAATGTATTAGAGCAATTCGTAAATTCGATAACAATTTTCCAATTCTCAATAAGGCTTACCAACTTTCATTACAGTTAGCATAATTTCGTTTCAGCAAAAATCAGTGAGGCAAATAAATGCACAGCTTTTTCTGAGGTAAGAGGTTGACAAACGTTCAACTATGATCCTTGATATTTCTTAGCTTCCAAGCTAGAAACACATCTCACTAAACATCATCATTAACATATCGTAGCTACCACATAAGCAGCACATATGTCAAACTTGCACCTTTAAGGATTCGATCTCCATCTGAGGCTCAGAAGTTGTCTACCCGAGGTATAAGTTCGACAAGCGTCTATTTATCATCCGTGATATCTCAAGGCTACCGCATGCGTATAGCTTATCTCACAAATGCACAGTTTATGCGAGTTAAATAAAAAGCTTATCAGCATAGGTAACATACTTAAAAAAACTGTAGTGGCAGGTCTCGATATGCAAAATCAGTTGGGGGACAGAACTAGGGATTGCAATGCCCATTTGCCATTGGTGAATGATCGGAAGGAACTCCTAATCGTGGATACGTGTGCGGTATAGTTTCATCAGAGCCTTACTTACCCAGTAACTCATTTACTCACCCATCAGATGGGATGTACAATAAATAGATCTATTAATAGATATTTTCGTCGTTTGTATAAAAGACTGTTTCACTGAACTCTTTAAACAGAGCTTCTAATTTTTCTGATAACACTTTTTTTCTTTTTGAAATTCAACTTATGGTTAATGTCATTCTCGTCTGTGCAACTTAACGTTCGATGAATGTTTTTCCTTTGTGACAAACGTTGTGAAAATTTACTTTGTTCATGAATTTGCATCTGGCGTTAATGAAATATGGCAAGCCTTATTGAAATTTGGATAATCGTTATTGAATTCACGAGTCGTTTTAATGAAGACCTTTCCCTCTTTGATAAAAGGCAAAAGGCGTGATACGTACTGACCCGAAATGACTAAACCATTCAATTAAAAGCACCGAGTTTGCTAGTTTCAGCCAAGATGGGTCTCCTGTCGTTTTACTCAGTCTAAAGTCACTTTAAATAGATTGTGGTACGGGATTATTGTGCGAGCATCTTGCGCGCACCTCGTACCCCGAAGCGCTGACTTCAACCGCTCAACGCTGGTCGGTGTGGAAGGTAAGGAAACGAAGACAGCAGTCATAGATAACACTCAGGGTACGCATTTGCATCAGTTTTTGCGTTGGACAAATGATCACACCAGCAAAATATCTGGTCGGCAGAATGGTATAGTTTTCTTGACAGCTGTAGAATTCCCGGCACCCTCAAAACTTCCGACAAATATCGATTTAGAGGGGGGGGGGCTTCGCCTTCCACACTCCCGCGGCCACGACGCCACTGCACAAGGATCGAATAGGGTCGCTGGGGTCACTCAGTACTCAGTGAGGTCACAAGCAGTATCAAGCCACGGAAGAACGCCATAGATAGGAATTACACACGGCTCTTCCACGAGTTCTAGTCCTAATTGTGCGATCAGATCAGTAAAAGCGGGATCTTAATGCCAAACAAACAAACAAACAAACAAAGGGATCTCAATGTCACGCAACCTGGGGTCAGGACATTCAGAAACGTTGGCTATCATTACAGTCGTACAATTTCTTATGGTGTCTTCGAATCGCAAAATTGAAAGAAAATTAAATATAGACGGCTACTTCGCCGGAAAATCAATTTTTACATAAGCCGTGCACTAGACTTTACAGCTGTGGCACCCAAGTGATTAACGTTCCAGACCATTTGCAACTAAAGGAATGCCCCTCTCACTATTTTCATATTTTTCTGCGACCTAGAGGCATTTAATTACTTTGTGCCTTGAATTCCTTCCATTTATTTTTGTCTTGCCTCTGATTTCTCCCGTTCACGAATGTCTGGTACCGCCACTGTCTTTCTACACCCTCGTTTTTAGGACTTGGAGTCTCCGAGTAATGCGAATTCACACCACTCTGGGGTCGCGAGAAAATTTAGTTGATAACCAGTCTGAGACCATCCAACCCACCGATCCAACCAACCAACCCAGCCATCTACATCAATGAGGAAGCAGGAAACAAGAACGCTTTTGGCCGAGTCAACAAGTTCAAAATGAATAAATTATAACTATTGGGTTGTTATTAATACTATTGCGAATTCGATAATGCTTCACTTCATCTATTCGTTAGTTATTCTACTGAAATCTTAGAATTCCTGATGAATGAATATGAGGGACGTGCCCAAAACCGAACATTTGGTATAAACATTAGTTATGATTAGTTATTAATCGTACCTAATGTTTATATGCATCTGGTTCGATCGGGGTATTTAGTGATTAAATGTCTCTCTCGGAACAATGAAAACCGAGGTAACCGTGATGTTACTAGCATTAGCATACAAATTACATAAATTCATACCCCAGCTTTGGTTTGGTTGTAGTATTTCTTTTTCATGTTTGGATACCAGTCTAAGGCAACATACTGACGCGCTACATGGATGTTAAATTAGAAAAACAACCAATAAGGAAAGGGTCCTGTTAAAAAGTACATTTACACTCATATTTGGTTTGGGAGAAAAAAGTTGTCTGTCGTAATCTATTGAACATAAAAAAAAACAACAAACGAACCAAACTATTACCTCGAGAACATGAAGCATCGGGCAAATGAAAACATTAAATGAAAGCAACTAAATGATCTTGTTTATATGTTCCATATGAATTACAAAGCCTCCCAGCTCTTTAACCCTGTTATAATACAATAATTACCATACAAAGTAGCTGTTTTTGAGAGCGTGCAATTGTATTTACAAACGTGTCATAACTTCAGAAAAAACGATACGACAGGATGAATCGCCAATAGTCTATTGTATTTACTCTTTTCCCAGACAACAAGAGTTATGTAATCTTACTATTTGATCATCTAACGTTTCGTTACATCGCAACATAAGAGTAATATTCTTAACTAGGTTTTTGGCTTAGATAACTTAAACCGATAGATAAAATCGAAATACAGCTAGTAAAGGAGGGATGAATTAGAGTCAGAAAGGCATTACGGCGGAGAAAGAGAGGCTGCAGGGTAAAGCTTTCAGAACAGTAGCGAGGCCAAGGGAGTGCCCAGGGAGGCTACGCCTCCAAATTTCATTGAAATGATAAAGTTATTGCTTGAAATATTACACAAAACGTCATATATTGCCTTCCAAAGCGCATCTGAGGCCTAAAATTCAAAATTTAACCAGTAAGTTTAATCCCTGGGTCAAAATTCTCCGAAGCCATGTTTTGAGTTTCGAGAAGTCCCCCAAAGATGTAGGTCTGGCCACGCTACTTGTTAAGGGAAGATTTACTTTCGTAGTGAGTAAACGTTCCCTAAGAATAACACGAAATTGCGAATTTTCCACGGTTAAAACAAGAAAGCCATTAACCGAGATTGAAAGATACGTTTGCTGACAAGTGCAAGAGACACTGGACATGGATGTCTCACCAGTGTAGGCCAAAATGCCTATGATCGTTTGTTAAGAGAATTTACACATCGTTTTTGTTGCTGGTGCGGATTCAAAGAGAATACTTCGAATTCAAGTATTGACTTTTAGAAGGGTGCAATAACGCTTCGAATGGAACATGCTGGGGGCATGTTGCAAGGAAAGGCCCCCGTTTCCTCCATTATTTTGTCCTGCTATGTTAATGAATGAGATAAAAACGAGTCGAATCATGGGATTTCATACTGAAGAACAAGTAATTGATAACACATATACGAACCCTGACCCTAAGATGTACACCAGTTCGAGGCTTTTGGACTGGTAAGCAAGGTCAGCGGTTTCGTTGAATTGCGTAATTAGTAAGTTGCGTCCATGTTGCGCGGTATCTGAAGTAGAATTTCCACTTGGAGTTGGCTCCTTGACGGACAGTTTTCTTTTGTTCGGCTACCTTACTCTTACTTATCAGGGGCTGATCTAGGGAGGAGGGGTGGCTAGCCACCTCCCATTTGTGGTGCATGCAGCTATATTTCACAATTTCGCGATCATTGTATCATATCATACTATTACATCGCATGGCATCAACAGCTAAACATGTTTAAACATCAATAAATTTGTTCATAATTTTTAAACATCACTCTCTTTTGGCTAAATTGAATTGAAATGAATGGAATTTAGTTAAAATATACAGATAATTTAACAATCGTGGCAAAACTTGGGTAAGTGCTTTCAAATCTATTTTATGCTCTGAAATTCGGAAACTTATATATACGTTTTGATGCTTAGCAACCCCCCTTGTAAAGATCCTGGACCAGCGCCTGCTCATATTTTTGGCACAACGAATAATTTGTATCAAAGATTCGGGTGAGAGCGGAAGCTGAATGGTGTGAATTGTTGGCATCCAGCAGGAATGATCGCACTTCACCTAGTGTGAAGATGTATGCATCTAACGCATTTACTGGGTGTGATTCCATAGTTTGTTCAAAATCTATTGATGCATTTTTGAAAATCGGTTCAATTTTCGAATCGTTTTCTTTGAATCCATGACAGCCACAACAAGGACGTACATATTTTCCTTGAGAACAGTTGTCCCATGGTTCGAAGTTTAATTCGGTAGGATTCTCTTTTTGAAGTCGTTCGATAAACCCCCAGCATGCGTTTTATCAGGTATGGGACAACTTGCCTATGCCTTCGCGACTTTAACACATTCTAGTATGGGGAGAAACCGAATCGGCCCAATTCAGGGGAAAGCTTATCAGTCAATTAACGACGTTTTTCAAATATGTACCGAAAAATAAAGAAATTAGGTCAGGGAATCAAAACGACCTATCTTGAAATTCTCGATATCAGAAATAGCCCACCCAAGAGAGGGCAAAACCTGGGAAACATTGCTACTAGGTAACAAACTATTGTTAAAATGATAACTAAGTTTAGCCGTTTGAAGTTACCGTTTGTAAGTAAATCATCATCATCGATTCATTCGTTAAAAACAAACTAGCTAACAAAAGCAAACAAACGAACAAAAATAAAAACATACCAGATAGTTTGAGAGGCTTGCCGTCGTCCTTTAGGTGTTCAATGTCAGCACTTCCATAGCTGTTTACGGTTGACATTGTAAATAAGGTTGGCTTACTAGTATCGCCACGTTGAGTTTTGTCTCTTTCCACGTCACTTCTTTCGGCGCCACTTGTTTCGCTGCCGTCATTGTTCTATAGTGGGTATACACATAATATAATATTATATGCATAATATAATATACATGATGTAATATTATATACATAATATAATTGCAGGGATGTAGCCAGAGAAAAATGAGTGCCGGGTAAAAACATCTTGATTTAATTTTCATCATGATATCTTACCATGTTTTCGTTATAATGTCCTCCCCTGGAAATTTTTGTAAATACGGCACCTTAAGTCAAAATAATATGGCGAAATTTCTGGCACTTTTAGTAAGGTTCAATTATACGTACTTCTAATATTCTGCCTCTGTAAACAAATGGTTCTCACGTAGCAACGTGATTTAATGTACGCCTTCGAGCAAAAATCTGGACAAATTTCGTTTTTACAGCGGTTAAGACCCTAACTACCTAGCAACGGCTCTTTGTGAGGAATGGCATATGAGAATCCTGCCAAATTTTACTTGTTTACGCTAATTTGGGTTCTTATCTCCAAGCTTGATGAATGATGGTTTAAATTACAACGATATCTCCGACATGGATAAAGTATAATTCATTATATTTGGATAAAATGTGCCGGGGGGATTCATAAAATTACCGCGAGTGTTAGGTGTTTCCGCCCGGCGTGGCTACATCCCCGAATTTGTACCAGAGTAAAACAAATATCAGTTGCTGATGTTTAACCCTTTGACGGCGGATTAATTTCGAGATCTTTCAGGGCAATCCACCAAGTAAGCAATTTTGCGCAATATCTTGATTGGAGACGGCGATAAAGGTCCCACATAAAGAGGAACTGAACCAATCTCGTAGTATATATCAAAATGTAACGCCCCAATAATCTTGAGGCCCACGTGCGGGTGGACCGTTGCGGGCGGGACTATGCTTTTGTGAACTCGCTGTCCCCTTGAGGTGGGTAGGGGGAGAAGCAGAGACTGGGGCTCCTTCGGCTAGTTTGTTTTGATCGTCTTTTAACATTGAAATAACTAACAATTTGCAAGTGTGCTTTTTCGCTTGATTTGTCGATTTGTCATGGATAAAAACTGGAAGAACAAATGTCGGGTGGTATACGACACTATTCGCTGGCAAAGAGTTAATGGCATCGAAGGGAAACTGAGTTAACAAAAACCATTCAAATAAAGGTATATCACCATTATACCATTATTAAAGGTATATCCTTATATCACCATTAGCTCAGTTTCTTTTGTTCTCAGGAAGTTGATAAATAACTTATCAACCTCATAAACTTATTCGTGAGGTTTGATATCTAATTATTAACCTCAAAATTATTCATGAGGTTGATATTTAGTTATCAATCTGTAAATCTAATAGATCGCCCAACCTGGTACTTCCTTTCATATATTAAAAACGACTTGTAATATAAACACATATGATCCATCAAGACAGGCAAACAAATAGGCAACATTTATTCCACTAGTAAGCGCTTCACCAACCATATTTCTTTAGGAAACTTTCAATATTCTCCACAACCTCATTCAAAGATTTGTCGGTTTTATCCCAGAAAATGGAAATGTCTCGAAAGGAAGTTAATTGAGATTAGAAAAACTTTGCTAAATTAGTTTTAGAAAATCTCACCAATGGTCATATAAGTCGGTTATATACCTTAGATCTCTGTGTTTAAGCAATATATCAAACTTCAGGCTTCGCCCTTTTGTTTATATATCGCTTAAACACATCGGTCAGGTACACAACCTTTACGTACAGAGTTAACTTAATCGAATACTTGATCAGACAACTTCTGCTCTCCTGTAGTCCAGTGCACTTCCTACTGTTTCATAATGGTCTTTTTATTCTTTTCACTGTCAGGCAAAAGTTTTTCCTCTTTGACGTAGTACTTAACTCCTTAATACATGATTTTCGTTCGTTTGCTATTGGTTTTCTCTTCCTTTTTGATTGGTTCTCTCATTTGTTCTTAGGCACAATTGATCGGATACTGGGTGTTCAAGGGTTAATCTACATTATTCACAGTTACGTCACGAAATCCAGTGGTTATTTCCAGAAACAGATTTGAAGATCGTAAAACTGGTTGAAAATAATGTCCGAAAAATAGTTTTTCCTAGAAAACATATTTTTTCATAAAAATTTCATAGAACGGGAAAATCAAGGATTTTAAGTTGCATTGGTTTGCGTATAGACCGTAGTACTGGGGTACACTGCGAATGGGCTGCGTAATTCCACTTAAGGTAGCTCCCTAAAGAAATTTTTTATATGAGACTGCTAACTAAATATCGGTCATACGCATGCGTAGATAGTGACCTTGTCCTGATATTATTCCACAACGAGAGCGCCATCCATGTTAATGCAAATACTATTTTTTTTGGATGTTTCCTGGGGCAACATTTGAACTTGGTAGTTTAAACAACATCAAATTTTCAAAGTTTTTCATGAGACAGAATTCGGAATTTTTGAAAACCTATTACCTTTATTGCAAAAATCTGTCTATTTGCTATTAAATTATTCAGTGAAATATCTATCCCGATACCAATTTTCTAAAAAATTCACTGAAGGAAACCGAGGATAAGGTGTCGCAATTCTGACTATTGGGAAAATACGCCAAAGATAGAGCGCTGGTGTTACCATTGTAACAAACGATAATTGCACAATTTGTGAAATATCTTGATGCATATGTGAGATATATCAGTGAGATCCTCCTTCAACAAACAGACGTACGCCATACAAAACTTATATGCCAGCGAATGAAGACCCAACTAAATTGAGCATCCAAAAATGGAAATTGTATCGGGGTCAAGAGCAGTTAAGCGGACGACCTTCAATTAATTAGGCAATCGCAGGCTCAACTCGCCAAGCCTTAATCTTAACCCAAAACGTAAATCTAACCCTATCCCAAAAAGGTTAGCGGTTTGTTAGCTTCCGCTCTAAAGCTGCACTCTAGCCAGTGCATGGAATCACCTTAACTTAGTGTCAAATGATCTTGTAAACAACCAGCGGCCTTCCCACACTGTGTTTTAATTTCTTACATATCTGGTGTGACGAGTCAGCACACCAAAATGACGAGTCAGCACACCAAAATGACGAGTCAGCACACCAAAGTGAAGAAATCTAAAATTTCATCTCCATGATTATTTCTGCCGCATACCTTCTTAATTCTACTTACCCCAGAAGACTCCTCCATCACCTCATCCTTCCCATCCACTTCCACTTCATTCTCTCGCTCATCATCTAAAATAAATAACGCGTCTCAATGGTTATCGCACTTAGGTGATGGTGAATCATATTTACAACACCAGTCCATTTGCTTTCGAATGCTAGAATAGTTTAAATAGGTACATAGACTATATCCCCCTATGGATGCTATTTCTTGAGAAATTTATTCAGTAATTCGAAAAATTAATATTCTAGGTTAAAGTCCAGAGATACATCCTGAACAAAAAATTTCATCACAATTAGGAAAAAGTTTTACACTTATTAATTTGTAAAACTTTATAATATATAATTATATATATTATATATAATTATATATATAATTATAATATATAACTATATATTATAATATATATTATAATATATAACTGTCCTGTTAAAATCATACCGAAATTGGATTGACTTTTAGACTAGTTCCTGTTTATGATGAAATAATAGGAAATTTAAACAGGCTTGGACGGAAAAGCCTACTTGGAACTTAATTCAAAGAAGACATCGAAAACAAAAGCTTGACTAAAACACATGTCAAACATTCAGCGGTTTAATGAAAAGCATGATTTTCCAACTTTTTGTTTTGTGTACAAACTTTACCCGCCTAAAATGTTCGTCTCATCAAACGCAATTATTTCTGCCCTAAATTCACAAAAACAAAGCTCCCGTTGATATTCATTCAAAATGTAGTAATTTTGCTCTCTATGAGCATTTAATATAAGATTGGTCTAAAAACTGTGTATTCATCGTATAACAATTTGTTGCACAAATTACCTGATTTTTTCGCATTAACTTCTTCTAACAGATCTTTTTCGTCATCAGACACAGTAACAAAACGCCTGTAAGAAAACGATTCGGATCATAATTTCGTTCATGGATTATTTCAACAACAAAAAAAGAAAATTAGTTTGCGAATCTTTCTTAAGAAATCAAAGCAAAGTCAAGACGTTTCAATGTTCTGAAAGCTAATATCTTGCACATTCCGAACTCCTATGTAGAGATCTGTTAAAAACATTGTTTAACAAAAAAGAAAACTGGAGTAACTAAAGGTAAGGTAACAATTCATGTCTGCTTATGTCAGTAAATGATATAAAAATATACGTACTTCATTTTATCAAGTACAGCTTCATACAGATTTTCGTAAGTGGTAGTATTTGGTTTGACGTTGACGAAAAATGGAGCGCCAAACAACTGTGCGGTTGAAGAGTAAGTTCCATAAGACCTGAAAGCGATATTAGTAATAAACAGAAAGTCTGCAAAAATGCACCAACTCAACTACAGCTGACCTTAAATGAGAATCTTAATCTCAGATCAAATGTTTGTGCCCAGCACAAAATACGAAATGAAGCCTTTGAATAAGATAAGGAATTTATCACATCACCTAACGTTTCGTCGCATGTAATTATTTGGGAGTCCCTACCCTTACTAGTAAAAAACGTGCCACTTCTTCCCCAACTAGTATCTTCCCATGTCTTTCCAAAACTGACCATAGCGCCACTCTTGATGGCCCCAAAAACCTTCTCTTTCTGAACTTTTTGTAAGTGAAAGCCTAGCTTTTAGTTTCTGACAATCTTAACACCGTCCCCTTAACTTTGTTCTAAATTTTCTCTGACTCATTTCCGCTATTACACTGCTTGTAATCTGACACTTCGATGTTCAGAAAATATCGTTCTAATGTAATTTTACCTCAGTACACTGAAGACGGTAGCAAAAAACCCTTTAAAAACCTTTTGATTCATATAATACCTCAATTTTGTGTTTTGTATGGGCTCCAATGTTTTTCGTACAGTTGACCTCACTGACAGAACACGTCGTCTTGCCAGAAACAAAGACGATTCCATTAAGTACGAGTTATACTGATCTATACTAACTTTTTCTCACGTAAATACACAGGGATAGTAACAGTATCTTCGCCTTTTTCCGGTAGTTCATATCTAGAAATTCACAATATAATAAATAACCAATTACACATCAAATAAGAATGCTAAAGAAGTAATACAATAAACGGCAACGACAAAAGTAATAGGTGTAGACAGTTCTAGTCTCACACATTTCGGGAATAAGCTAAAGAAAAAGCAAACATAACTGTGACTAGGGCTGGAAGAACATGAGTAAGAACAAGGCCAGGATCCGAGAGAACGATTTTTGAATCCACAAGGTGATAAAGATTGTTAATAATTAATAATTAATCTTAATAAACTCATTAATAATTCACGAGGAAAACAAAAGATTTTGGCTCTTAATTAGTATTCTGTAAATCGGATAGAGAATACTAATTAAAAGAGCGATTTTGTCGTGGTAACACATTTAAACACGGTTTTCAAATACGTTGATGCCATGGTGATTGGTAATTTACGATAAAGTAAAAGAAAATGAAGATGAAATATGTGCATTAGAGAGGTATACACAGTTACCAAAGACTGTTGGACCGTTTAGTTCTTAAAAGAAATGTATGAAAATATAAGGGGGTAAAATACTACGTGAAGAGTAGTTCTAAAGAATTAAGAAAGAACATGATGCATTTCAGCAGACCATTTATCAAGTGCTATGCGTCTGCTGACTAAAGAAACAAATCACCTGCTTATATAGTCTCAAAAAAACCGATGATGACATCGACCCAACGGTATGCGGGAAGTCAAAATAGGGCTAGTTAGAAAACAAATTCCTTTTGCCGGTACAGATCCGGATCATTAAGTTTTATGCAAATGGCTTCCATCACTTTCAATTGAAAGGCGGAACGGCATTTGTAAAGAATTCTAAAATTATCGTCTGAGTAGGTTTCGGCGCAAGACTTGTTAGAGAGAAAGTGTTTGCCAACAGCTGAATCACACTTGATGAATTGACTGGAACGGCATTGTCGTCCTGGTTGTTGACGTAATGGTTGAGTTTTATTTCTAATGACGCTAGGAACATGTTGCTTGATCCTATCACCCAGTCTCTGATTAGTTCTATCCACATAGCGACATCCACATTCCCATTTAAATTCGCAAAGAACAAAACTTTATGAGGAAGCAGTTAGAGACTCTTTGTGAGTGGGTGGGAGGATAGTTTTCGTCGAAAAAATTCTAACGAATCTAGTGACAAAAAAATGTTTGCTCAGTAATTAACTTGATCGATTGTCCAAAAGTTTCGGAAATTTGACCTATCCACGGAAGTTTTAAATAGACTGGACATTTAGCGGGTCCAATTGGTTGGTCTTTTTCGCTTTGATTAAAAGCTCTATCATGTATTCTTTCCGGGTAGCGATTAGAAAAAAATACAGATTTCAACTTTTTAAGATCACTTTGAAGAAATTTCTCAGATGAAATCTTATAAGTACGGTCAATTAAACAATTAATCAAGGAGACTTTTTGCTTTCTAGCACTGAAAGAATCAAATCTTGTGTACAGGCCCGTAAAAGTCGGTTTCCTGTAAACACTTGCCACGAAGTCCGTGTCCTCTTTGTGCACAAGTACATATGACTATATGAGCAGGTGATTTGTTTCTTTAGTCAGCAGACGTATAGCACTTGATAAGTGGTCTGCCGGAATGCATCATGCTCTTTCTTAATTCTTTAGAATTACTCTTTACATAGTATTTTACCTCTAAGTTTCATACAGTTCTTTTGAGAACTAAACGGTCCAACAGTCTTTGGTAACTGTGTATACCTCTTTAGTGCGTATATTTCATCTTCATATTCTCTTACTTTATCGTAAATTACCAACCTCCATGGTATCAATGAGAATACTAATTAGAATTATGAGCTTTTCCCTTCAATTTTCTACGTTAAAATTTACTGAAACTCAAAATTACCCAATAAACATGGCCATTTAAATGTATTCGTATTTTAAGAAAGATATAATACTCGCGTCCGATCTGTATGCGATTTACAAGGCGAGCCTTGCAAATCGCACACGGATCAGCCGCTCATATTGTATCTATACTTAAATTATTAATGATAAATGATATATAATAATAACAAATAATAAATAGCAAATAGCAAATACCAAAAAATAAATTAATAATAATCCATGATCAGTAATAATTCACAGTCAATAATGAACATTAAAGATAATACATCTACATGGAGCTAATCTAGAAGTATCCCGTCCACTACATGTCCGTTGCCAGCAAGTATATGCGTTGAACTGTACTTACATAAATATATCATCTCGGTCCAGAATGTTACTTAAACTGTCCGTCAAAGAAAATATCTTGTGAAATCTATGGTTATACACGTCGGCAGCAACCATCTGGAAAACGAGCAGACTTAAATGAACGTAATTTGACTGATCAGCACGATGCATGGATTTAACTTGACATTCAAAAAACTCATTAATAACCCATTAGGACAATACAAAGGAAAATCGTGAAGGTGTCTTTAAATGGGACGAAGACATGCTGGTTGTTTTCGATAAGATTCTCGTTGGCTTTTACGGCTAAATTAAGTCTAATATTAGTCCCGTATTCAAAACCCATTTCAAGGGTAATCGGATTCAATCCAATCCTATTAAAGACTCCATTTAAAGCGGGTTACTCGTGAACGTACATTGGTACAAATTGGTGGCAATAGATTATTTAAAAAATAGAACTATTTTGTTGTGTTTATATAGCCTGATGCAAACACTTGGAGAGGTTGGGAGAACTCTCAAGCGGCTGTGTATACTCTCGACCTTCAGTCTCAGGCGTACACAGCAGCACAGTGCACATCAACTGTCGAGTTCTCCCAACCTCTACGAGTGTTGGCATCAGGCTACATGAACTCGGTAAAAGAGTTTCTATTTCTTTTATAAAATAAGCAAAGAACTAAGCAATAATAATTGTGAATAACGAACTTTATTTTCAATATCAAATGGCAAGTTCTTATTAGTTCGTAAACCAATCAGAGCTTTACATTCCCGCCAAGAACAAATTCTGGCGTCAAGCGGCGCTGTGATGTCATAACCGTGTTTACATAGCCTGATATAAACACGGTAACTAACCTATCATTGCGTTCGCAATAGGAAACTTCTTTTATAATAAATTATATAAAATATCTACCAAGTATAATTCAGTTCACTTTAAGTGCAAGCCTATGACGTCAAAATTAAGTTCAGAAGGGATCCTTATAATTGTTTTCCCATCTCGTACCGTTCTTAAGAGGTTCAGATGCTTGAGATGTAAATAGATGTCGTCACCACACTGCATAACTAACTGGAAATGATTTTACATTTTTTTCCAACCAAATCACTGGATACTTGTCTTAAAAGTGTCATGAAATACATACAAGCACATACACGGTTTTAAGTGATTTGGTTAAATAACAGTAAAGACATTGTTGATTTCCTAAAAGTTATTATGCAATGTGGCGTCAAATTGTGTTATTCATATGTCTAAGAGATCTTAAGATCTCAGGGAAGACAACAGATATGCAAAAGGTTTAAACGCCAACATTTTCAACTTCAACAACTCTTTTAAATGAGACAATTTCTTTCAAAACTAATTTAATGTGCGTAGGCGCTTTGACAACCAGCACATTGGACACTACAATAGTATGCAATACCTTTTCATAAGAAATGCTTGTTATTTTCGACATCGCCAAAATCAAATCCTTAACAGATCCTCTCTTGGGTACAGTTAGTTTGTACTACAGAGAGCAGAAAAATTGATAGAGATAATATAAACAATACATATTGAACCAGACATAATGTTGAGAAGTTTCTCACCAACTCTGTTGGATAAGGAGTCACGTTTCAAATTTTAGAAACTTTAATGGCTACATCCGTATGACACAAAGATAACAGGAGATAAAAACAGAGCCAAACTAATGACGCCCCTCGCTTTGGTAATTAGATCTCAGTGGCCAAAACTATTTCGTGCGATTACTATCAAATAAACATTCCAGCTATTAATGAAAGATGTGCACAAATGTACAGTTACCAGTACTTTAGTTAGAAGTTTGCACAACACTATCGTTCCCAGGCCATGGCTCATGCTGGTCATACGCCGACCGAAGCAGACAGTTTCTGATAGGACAATAATTACAAAGTATAAAATGCTATTCCACGTTTTTATACTACAACATAAACACGCTGGATTGTGTGAGATTTGAGAAAAGCGTAACAAAAATACGAGTCACAAGTGAGTGTTTTTTAGCTTTTCGAAAGTCTAACAACATCCCAAGTGTTTATATTACATCATATAAACATGGAAAACCATTTTATATTTCCTTTATAAAATAATGCAATTTAAAAAAGGCGGGAAAATTCCAAATTTAAATACTCTTACATAAACACGGCTACGGACTAATCAGAGCTCGAGTTAGAAGTAACTCATTTTATAAACATCAATGTAGCTTCTTTTTATGCAGGTTAACGTTCAAGTTTAGAGGATCTTGTAGCTGCCCCCTCTAAAGGTTTGTTTATTTTTACTGTTGGAATTTTACTCATGGTTCGGGTACTTTCACTTCCTCTAAGCTTAGTACCTACAATGTCTGGGGGGCAACAGTCAAATCAGCTGCGACAAATAATTCGTCTCATCACTGATCTTCATGACGAAAGTCCAAGTTAAAGAAAGAAGACTCTGCAGACTTGGTCAGAGAAACTACAACTTGATGGTTAAGGGATGACATTTCAAAACTAGCTCTGCTTCTTACGTCTAACAACAGGATAAATACGTATGCAGACTGAAATACATTTTCAATCAATAACAAGATATTTTACAACATAATGAAGAAGACAGTGTTGTGGAATGGTGAAAGGTCTGCTAAGAGTCTTTTTGCCGAAGCCTAGGAGAAAAGCTCGGTCGTGATTGGTTCTTAAAAGATAAGACACAGACCGAAAAATGTCATTCATAAGACTTGATATTTAAAACTGTTTTCAACTTGTCTGTTTCTTGTTTTAACTTGAATATCAAGTTTCAAGATGACATTTTTCAGTCTGCCTTTCATCCTTTACTTTTCAAATTGCCTTCTGGTTATGGTTTTTAACTGGTTCTTTTCCTCCCAGTTTTGCAGCTATAAAATGTACCTTCTTCTTTTGATACGAAGTGAAGGAAAACAAGTCATATTGGCTTGTAGAAAATATCGAGTCCATTCATTAGCCCTCCGTAACTGAACGAATAGTTTCCAGATTTAAATTTAAGTTACATCGCCAGCACTGAACTAAACAATGTAGAAGCTATTGTATAGAAGCCAATGATTTTACTTCTGTTAGAAGGAACGGTATAAACACTGAGTTCCAGTTAGGGTTATATGTTGCTCAGAGTTGAACAATTTTATCCCCGGCTCTGGCCGAACTTTCAGTATTCGATTATGGACGCCGTTAATACGAAAATGAGGCAAACATGGAAACCCGTGGTTTAGGGTAGAGACAACTAACAAAACGACAATTTTTAAGCTATAAAAACAACGAACTGAAAACTTACTTGCATAGGAAGCGCTAACGGGTTTTCAGGGATGAAGACAACGTCGATATTTCGTTCTTTTTTAACAGGGAGAGGTAAGCTTAGGTAACAAAATGGGTCAAAAGTAACAGATACCTGAAACAACAGAAACACTTAAGATATACCTTTACCATTTAAGCCTGGTTTTCACCAGCGACATAAGCATAACCAGAACGACAAACGTAAGTGCAGCAGATACATGATGCTCGGTTAATCTCTTCGCACCGGGGAAGTACAAGAGTTTAGTTTGTGTCGCTAGCAAAAGCAAGGCCTTAGTCAACAAGGTTGACACGAATATTAACGGATTAAACAACTGACTTATTAAAATGAGACTCCTGACTATGTACTGTGAAAGAATTGGCGATTGTTCAACCTGCACGCCTAAAGGCCTGTTCGCACGCGCGATTTTCTACGTTGTGATTGTCATTCTGGTGTATGCAATAAAACCATGGCAGTCCATACAGCAAGATATCTGCTGTTGATTCGCTGCAGTTGCAAGGCACAAGATCGCAAGTTTAAACGAGCCTTAAGTGCCCATTTACATGATTTAAGAAATACCAAATGGATTCCCATGTTTGGATACCGCGATCCAAACGCGCGGGATGTTGTGAAACATTCGGAAAGCGTACAAGTATCTAAACACAGGAACCCATTTGGTATTTCTATTATAAAATAACGACAGATGAAAAGCAGTAAACTTAATAAACACAATGATGAAGTAAGCAATTCTCCCAAAAATCATCAATTACCAATCACACCCAAGCTTATGTCATACCGTCCTTGTCCTTGTTTCTTGATGTCTCTCACCTTTTCGCACTCGGGACATATTAAAGTGGATTTGAATTGGCCATGGAAAAAGTCAACTATAATTGAGTCATTTCTTTGTCGATGAGCTTGCCAAAGTTCTTGTGCAACAAGCTAGGGATATAAAAAACAGTTAGTTAAGCTACGGATCTACATATTCATTACATCATGAACTGAAAATAACACTGTCTTGACATCATTACGAAAGATTGAAAAAACTCTACGTGATCAAAACACTACTAGCATTTGAACTCTAGACCTAGCACTTTGTCCCGAAACTACGAAATCGTACAACGCTATTTGAGGCGGATTATGCCACTTTGGCTAAATTATCCCAAACTGCACACATAATTCTTTCAATTGGTTCCTATCGAAAGCGAAATTCTACAAAAAAAAAATACCGATGGCAAAATCTATTACTCGTTTTCTTGCTACTGAATAGACGTCAAATATGCACCGAGATTAAATACAAAAAGTACATCAACTCGCTTTGGCCATAGTTTAGTTTAACATGCTTCTTCCGAAGTTTTCCAACAGTCAGAAAATTCGTTTTGATTCTCCTTCTATTTCAGAATCATCCTCAGGGATACACGAAGAGAAATTTTTCCATGATAAAAAAATTATCATGAAAAAAATTTCTCTTCATGTATCTGTGAGAATGATTCTGAAATAGAATTGAAACACTGCACATTCTCTCATGGATAAGCGTTAAGTTGACGCGAGAATATCTTGTGCACTTTAGTTGGATAAAAACTCGCCTCCAATCCCTGTGGACTCGATAGGTCAACTGGTAGTGCGACGGACCGGTATCCCGAAAGTGCGAGTTCAAATCCTGCTCGAGTCAACATTTTACAGTTGACTTCGGCAGAGTCAGATTATCATGAAAAAAATTCTCTTTGATTCTCCTCTCAGACGACAAACCAACAATTAGAACTAAAATTGAGCAACCTTTATCAAATTATCAGAAATACTTGTTTTCTGCTGGTCAGCAACATTTTTCTTGCATGTATGTCGTTATGCCAAGAAACAACGCAGAAACACGGCTACCGGTTAAGTGTTTCCATGACAAACTTTTTGTTTCCATGACAAACTTTTTGTTCCCATACTTCACGTGCTTAAAACAGGGCTGTAGCTACACTAAGTTTCAGTTTTGTTTGAAATCCTGAGCAGCAAAATAACAGAAGTTCATTTTGTTGGATTTAGGAGCAACTGAATTTTCACCCTTTCGACTGGCCAATTAACTTTCATTATAAACATTTTTAAAGAAATAGGAAGCTATTTGTCGAACTTTTTGGGGGGTATTTACCCGTATATCTAGGGTACATTTTAGTTATATAATGTATTTGTATTTTTGTAATTATAACCAATATGCGAATCTTACTATTCTTGACACGTGACAGTGATTCGTCGACTAATTTGCAGGAAATGCTCATTTAACAGATATGACTGAATCTATCTAATATTTTTTTCTTCGCGAATTCCAATAGTGTTTTCTAACTTTTACGAAAGTTGAAATTTGTTCATCGATTAATTACTGTGATTTCGTCATTCAACAGGAAATTGATGAAACCGCTATGATCTATTTGATGGATTCCTACAGCGTTCCCCCACATTTTGATGGAAATTTAGTGCCGGTCGAAACCATTTTAGCAGATCTTTTACGCAGCAAATGTCGGCCACATATGTCCGGCACCGACAGGTGTGGTTGCCATTTCTGACTCAAAGAGTTTGGAGGAGCAATACAAACCGCATTATAAACTTACACGATCAGGTCGTCCCTCAGTGTCCTTTAATTCAATGTAAGGCTTTTTCTTGATACGATTCAAGTCTTCGTGGAGACCATCGAGTAAAAAAGCCATAAGTTCTTGCGAATCTTGTTGTTGGTAGCCAGAAAACTGGGGAGCAAATCTTCCGACACTCGTTTTGAACTGCCTGGGAGAGATAACGCTGTACCTGCCGGACCACATTTGATGCATCAAGCCGGCGTAAGCGTTCGCAATTTCCCCGCGCATTCCAAGAGGGTTCTCCATGTTTAACTCGTTTTTATAGCAATCGTTAACAAAGTATTTTGTTAAGGAGACACAGTTACTGAGACATTGAACTGCGGAGTTCATAAAACAGGTATTTCCAAGGTTAGTTAAACCACAAAGGCCGGGACTGCTTGGCGATTCTCGTGCGTTATATTCATTGTAGTAACTAGAATATCCAGAGTGGCTTGAAGAGTAGGAACTATTGGAGAAAATCGAGAGAAGCATTGAGGATAGCCCTGGCAACTTACTGATATTACTCTGGCTAACGCTGACTACTTTACTCTTCAAGGGGAGACCTCCTGAAAACCCGTCCAATAAAAGTTTTAACTACCTCCTTTAACCGTTATACGAGCACTGTGGCCATTTGGCAACTTTATAATTTTACTCTGGTTAACGCCAGACGATTTTACTCGTCAAGGGGAGACCTCCAGAAAACCTGACCACTGAAAGGTTAAAAAAATAACCAAACTAGTGTCACGACTAATAAGTTCAGAGAACAGAACAGGAGCTATATGAGAAAAACAGGAAGTACATTAAGTTAAAAAATTATCAGGAGAGTTTAGAGGTTTAATTGCTGCTACGACTTACGTATTCAGAGAACAGGATTGATGAAACAGGAAATGCATTCTGGTTAAACAGTAATTAAGAGTGGCGCCCCAAAATGATAAAATAATCAAGAGTGGCACAGTGAGTGGCACCCCAAAAGGTTTAACTGTTAATCTATAAGTGAAATAACTAATTATGGGCCGATACCGATACCGAATATTCGATACCATCGATACCAGGATTACTGTAAAAAGTATCTATACTGGCGGAAAATTTCGAATGATTCGATACCTGCAGAGCACGCGCTACTTTGGTCAGTACGAAGACATAGTAGCGTGGTTCAGCGTTGTTCAACTAAATATGGACGACGGTGAGTTGCTCATTTGCAATTTTCATGGCTTAAATCGGTAAATCTTTTGCTTGTTAGAGCGATACCTGACGCTCTCTTCACATATTCATTTAGAAACTACCACAGGACGTTTGGAAAACTAAGTCGTTTTTTCTTGAAGTTATTGTGTCTGAAAAGTATCGGTATGGATATCTGACGTTTTATACGCACGTTCTCAAGCTATTCTACTCAGAAAAACTTCCTGAGTCCCTGACGGGAATCGAACCCGTAACCTTCTGATCGCCGGTGAGATGCTCTAACCACTGAGCTACATAGACTCAGATGGTGTGCGAAGGTTACATTTATGTACTGGTTCGTATTGATGGTAGACATATGTACTGCCAGTCTGCAAGTCTAGATATGTCGCCTATTTAGTGCTAATCGAGTTATTATTAAATGTGGTAGCTTGGTAGATATATATTTTATACGCACGCTCTCAAGCTATTCTAGATGGATATCGGTATCGCGAAAAAAGGTCAGTATGGTGTCGGTATCGTATCGAAATGAAAATGTGGGTATCGCCCACCACTAGAAATGACGTTTACAATGTGCGCCAAGATTTCTTGAAGAAAACATACATTTTTAAAAAGAAAGGTTTCGAAACCATCTCACATGTTTCCCACTCAAGTTTATTCCTGTTTAACTTAGTCTATAAGGACACGATATGCCCGAATTGAAATTGCGTAACATTTAGTATCTCGAGGTTTCCCTCGAGTTCCATGCAGCCCCACGTCCGACGCTTATGTAGTCATAAAGTCGGTTAGGTACTTTGGCCAGATTGAGATTACCGTTTAGTGAGCGGATATATGAATCAATCGAACTGCTACACATTTGTAACCTCTCTCTATGTGGCTGTTGACACGGGCGATTTTTGCTGCGATTCTTAGCCTCCTAACATATGCGATGGAGTGGATTGACTTGCGGATCATTTATGCACAGCTATACGGTAAAATACTTTGGTGAGTAGTTTACTCAATCGCATGCTTCAGGATGAGAAAAATCGCAAGAAGAAGCACCCGTGTAAACAGCTCTTATGTGTGCCTTAGCATCTCCATCGGTAGAACATTTCACGGCCCAATAAGTTATACGTTTGATTCCTGTCTGGGTCTCAGAAACACTTTCTCGGGATCCGAGCTCGACAAACGGTGGCATATCACCCACATTGGTTCCACGATTAAAATGCATATCTCGTCAAAATAGTCTTTGGTTTGTTTGTAAGAGTGCTTATAATGTCGAAGAATGGGGTCGACACTTCTTAAACATCTAGTTCCGCGTTTGGGATACAGGTTTTCCTATTACGCAAATAACATCTATAATGACGTCAAATCAGTAGAAAAGCATAGTGACATAGCGATCTAAATCGAGTATGTCTTCAGTGATTATCACCCGAAACCATTAGAAACGTTACATACGGATGCAGATTACTTCAATAAACGATACTGTTTAGGTTATGTTGCCACAGTAATTACAACTTTTAGGGTTAAAATTAACTATTAGACCGCTCAGTTCCCACAGCACAAATCCATGCTGGCATGGCAGGAAACATTATCAACTTCAAGCTTAAAACTTGGTTTACGCTTTAGTAAAGTTGTTGAAAACGTTTCTGAGTAGTTTCCTTTCTAATGTTCTCGGCAAAAGAGAGAAAAGAAGTAGGGAAACCAATACGTTCCAATAGTCACCAGGATTCGAATTGCTTCGGTTGGTTATTTTTGAAGAAAGAGTTGATTTAAAAATCTAGTAAATAATCTGCCATTTAGGGTAATACAAAACAAGACCAACAACAAAGGCATACGTGAATGGTAGAGGCAAATCAACTTACCTAGTTTCTCTAAATGATGTCTCTACCGGAGAAGTGGAAAGCTGAAATAAGCAAATAATAAATTACTGTACATATACAAGAATTTAAGAAATGTCGATGTCTTAACCAGGTCGTTGAACAAAATGTATCAATTAAACTGAGTAAAAATGGCTTAGCTGACTACTGAGACTGTCGAAAGTCACCATGTTACCATGCATCAGTCCTTCCCAAAAGTAAACTAACCTGGACGATCTACCACCACCAACATTTACTACCAGTTTACCACATCTAAACTGGTGCGAACTTTTCACTTAACTAAATTTTGAGAAAGTTTTACAGTTATCATGACAACAAATTGCCGGATTTTGTTTTTCGGCTGGAAGAGCAGATTGTACGCTGATCAGGGAGCAATAAGCCGTTACTATCCGACAATTTGAAGAAATAAAATGTAAAAAACAACCCAAAAAAACACCCATCTAAACCATAAACCCAAGACCATTACATTCGTCTCGTTTTAGGAAATTAAATTTTGAGTTTATCTCCGGAGTCAAAGTTCGAACCCATCAAACCTATCTTCATCATTGCATAACTGAGGTTTCCATCTCTTAGTTAAGTAATAAATAGATTTCCCGTTTAGTTTTTGATTTAACCGATATTTTACTTGATGTGGCAACATTTAGTTCTTAAATTCCTGGGTTCACACACTTCAAAAACAATGGCAATAAATCTGTACAGAATGAAAACATGATAAAAATCCTGCCATTGAACCTCTCAGTCTTTTCAATACGGATAAGAATTTGCTTGCCGTGTATAGCTTGTCTGATGTTTAAGGTAGTGAACTGTTGCTTTGCCCTTCTCGGTTTTTCACTCACTAACCATTGACCTGTACATTGAAATACTGTCATTCTTTACAAATCAATTAACTTTTTGAAGGTCGTTAAATTCATCACTTCACTAAAAGCTTCAGAAGGCCCACTCTGACGTACATAAAAAAAAACGCATGGATTGCACGCAGAGCACGAAAAACAATTGAATCCAAGCTTGCTTATTGGGTAAACAACTCTCAAATTTTCCTTGCCCGAGACGCTTTACCATTATCCCGGAAATCTTTGAGTCAGTGGATAATGTTATCTGGCCCTACGCCCATCTGGCAAGAATGTGTAAAAAGTCACTTGCCCGAGGTTTACTTATCTCGGGTGACCATACAGCAATTTCATGGAAACCTGTTTGTACGTACAAAAATTTTAGAAATTTTACAGCATGACAATTTCCTAAACGTTTTCAGTAAACTGGAAAACCTCCAATCTTCCCAAGAATAATCTGTATGCATTCTTATAGTAATAACAAGACTGTTACTCACTGGTGATGATGCAAATGTCCAACTACGAAAAACAGGAAAAAAAACAAACAAACAAAGAATAAATAATCACACTTAATTCGATTTAACCCTTTATATCCAAGATTTTTCTGACGAAATTTTCAATAAATCAATCAATTTAAAATTCTTTAGAAAATCAATCGAAATCTATTTATTAATCCTATTTATTACTCCTAATCAAAATCAATTAAACTGATTAAATGATTAAAATTAAATGCTTTTTTGATTTAAATTTAGATGGACTCTTAAGAGATAGCGAATGTTACTTACCACAATGATAAAAAATCGAATGCTGTGTGGAGCAGTGAGGAACGACGTTTTGAAAAAGCCAAAAGGAAGAGGTAACAGCGAAAGCTTAAGAAAGGTGATACTCATTACTTATTAACCGAGTGTGAAGTCTGTACGGGAAAGTATTTGCCTTAGGTTTTCGTACAGACCGAGCGACGAAGGAGCGAGGTCTGTGCGGTAAAAACATGTCGTTACTTACCACAGTTCCACACATCATCCATCCTTGACATTATCAGTTTTCATAGATACACAAATGAGATACCCATTGACGCTAAAACCTTGAAGCAACACTTTCGAAGAACGGATTAACAATAGAGATTTTAAGGAACAGACGATTGAATGACGTATACTTTTCATGGAAATTTTCATTCAAACCAAGATGAATGATCGAAAAATTTCCTGGGAGATCATACCACATCTAATAATATACTTAAAACCGGCGACCAATTTCTGGTTTGCAGGAAGGAGTGCAACGTCAAAGAATCATTGTGCTGAAAAATGGTAATTGAGTGCCAAAAAAAAGGCAATGAAATGGAAATTTCTCACAGCACAGAGCATCCCGATTGGCTAAAACAATATTGAAACCTAAATGAGAACTAATAAAAAATAACCTCTAAAGTATGGGAAAATGTTGAGTTGCAAGTAAAAAAATGACTATGGTTTTGAAAATATTTTCTTTGGTGGGTAAGAATGCTGTTTAGGCTGGGGCATATTTAACCTATTTTGGTTGGAGGAAGGGTCTGTCCTGTATAATTTCTCCGAATATGGTATCATTTCAAAAATTGCCCGAATTTAACTTAACGCGCATTCAGGCTACGTATGGCACACCCTCGTTCCCTCAGCTATAAACACTGACCTCTAGAGAAGACTGGATCGAGCATCCTATTATTGGAAAGGCGTAGAAAATGGAGCCAGCGAAATTTGACCGGCACCATTACTAAAGGGCCAAAGTCGTTGTAAATCTTTTTGCCCAGCACTTTCAAACATATTTCCTGATCCTCTATATGGCAAAATGGAACGATTCCGTAGGTCGGACAACAGCTTTATCAACAGAAACCCCATACAGACCATACAGAAGTCTCACAGTTTATCTCTTAGTAATGGCCGCCGCAATCCACTTCCGGCTTCATTTTCTGAACATGGGATGCTCGATCCAGTCTTCTCTACAGATCAACGGCCATAATCCATAAATCAAAAATAAACCAGTAACCAAAAGGGATTTTGACCAACCTTACCAAAACAAATTTTGCCCGAAAATTGACACCCCAACTACCTATTTTTGCCAGAATTTTTTTTTTTGGGGGGGGGGTCAAAAACTTTGGTAGCCGTCCCACACCCCCATAAACTCCACCCTTGTATTGAGGGCCGACTATACTAACCCTTTATTTTTCTCGCGGATATTATTAATCGGTAATCATACGGTACTCGTTCTATTTGGAATTAACTTGCACCCGCATGTTCTTTAAGGAGCTCAGATTGCGTCCATCCTGCAGGCTCACAAAATTCTGGGCTCCTGAAAAACAGTTCTACAAATTAACGGTCCTTGCGAAAATTGACACGTGTGATTTTATGTGCTCACACGTGAAGAACGCAAATATGTTTCAACTTCACATGTGGAAAATTTTCGCGTGTGGTTTATTGCATTTTTAGTGTTTTTCACATGTTCAAATTTCAATTATAATTTGATTTCATACAGTATATTTTATATGTGTGGTTTGCATGTGTTTTACATGTGAAATAACTTCAAACGTTCCAATTTAACATGTGAAATGTGACATAAGGAACTTCCATTAGGGACAAATTGAACTCGACACTGTATGATTATTTACTCTAACCAGCGAGTTACAGGTAAATTTCACAGGCAGATGTTGACGATTTGGTATTTCGACACAGTGCTTAGAACGCGAGAACATTCTTAGAGACGTTTGCATGAAATGACAACGGCGATTTCAAATGTTCGATGGTAGTCTTAGGATTTCGAATTATTTATTTTATTTCTCTCTGGAGACAACTTCTCTCGAAAAAAAACGCCTAACATCTGTTGTCAACGTCTGTTGCCTAAGCTCTCGATTACGTTATCAAATCATTCTTGGCATACTGGCGAATGGTTACTACAGTTTTTCGTCAAACTACATCTCAACGCATGACCGAATAACAAGCTGAAAATTAAAAAACTATGGAAAGTGAAAAAAAAAGAAAATTCATATTTCGAGGGTTTGCCCTTCGTAAGAGACTGAAACGTGAAGTAAATTAGAAATATTAGCCTACAAATCGATGTTTTGATGTAGAACGGGGTAGTTATGTTTCCAGACAAGACGGCTGTAGTTCCCTGGCTCGATACAACCTTGACTACTAAAGCCAACGCGAAAAACCAGGTGTGGTGCCAGAGGGGGGGCAGAAGGGCATACAAACCCCTGCCGGGGAACCTTAGCCCCATGTCGGGGAAAAGTTAACAACTCGTAGGGGAATTTTCACTAATGATAACACATGTGTCTATTGTACAAACTGAGTACTTGTTACTGATTTAGCCAAGAAAGATAACAGACTCTTCTCTTGACGTCAAGTCTAAAAATAAACTGTTTCTAGTTAGTTGTTGCGATTATTCTTGCAAAACATAAAATGTTTTCGTCGTCCAAAGTAGGAAATTGCAAAAAGGGCGCGGTCCTGCCTTCTGGTTTTGCGCCCTTGTAGGGGAGGTTAGCCCTTACGTCGGGGAATTCCTGGCGCCACCCCTGCGAAAAACTCACATGACTTGAACGGAATTCAAACTCGCATCCTTGGGCTTTTGGTCTGCACATCCGCAAGAATAAGAATTAAGTCGTCGAGAGATTCTTTCGTGTCCTTATGATGGATTAAACGAGAATAATATTTTCCATCGTTACCAGACGACATCTTACTGGACGTGCGGTGAACCCCTACCGTCTCACCTTTTTGGAGTTTCTCTAGTCCACGTACCATCCTCCTTTTTTTCTTCAATCACAAGAACCTGATCATAACAACGAACAAAATTAGCTAAAGTAAGACTAAAGCTAAAATCCTCGTACACACAACCAAGTTTTCATTGACTATTTTTCCTTGACAAAAATATATTTGCTCGTGTTGTGATAAAAACTGGTAAGTTTTCCTTGACGAGTCACCTTTTTTCAAAAGCTGGCATGACCAACAATTTGAACAAGGCTCCTTGCTAGTGTGTATGGGGCTTACATAGCAACGTTGGTCACTTTTATTTATTTATTTATTTATTAAAAATCTTTAAAGCCAGGAAACCTTCTCACACACAAGTGGTTTCCAGATGGGCCCTGAGCATAACAATAATAAATTATTATTCTAATTATTACAGAATAAAAAGATATTACATACTAAAACTTATTGGCACATTAAAAATTTAGATAAAACTGAATATAGAGACAGCTATATTTAAAAAAGTTATTTTCAAAAGACAAAATACTGTTGGTAAGTTTGGTATCGTTGTTCCCAGACTTCAAAGTCGACGATTACAATATGAAGAGCTGGGCATAAATCATATCAAAGTGGAATGAAACAGTTTCTTAAGAAGTGGAACGTTGTCCTCGCAAAAATGTGAATGAACCCGCAACCTTCTGCTGCCCTGAAATTTTAGGTTCCACCCCCGTCTGTGACTCAGAAATCGTTTCTCTGAGGATATGAGCTTGACGAACGTCCTTACATCAACCATAACTTGAAAAAATCAACTCACAACCGACAACATACGCGGGGAAGGAACAGCTCCGTTTTATGTACACGGATATATATGAACCTAACAACGAACTTCAGTACTTCAACAGTTCCAAATTCATAAAGCAATGCATACACGTCAACTAGATGACAAAAATTTTTACAACCAATTTCTTCTCAGGCAATGAAACTGTGGTTTCTCTTGTTTGCCCCAATGGAGTAATTCACCAATACATATATAGGGCAAACGAATGACGGTATTGAAGTAGTTTGGCACATTGAGAATATATTAATAACCAGGGAAAAATCTAGATTTCTACAAGTATCAGTCAATGGATTAACCATTTAGCCGCCAACGGCTGATTGGGCAAAAGTACCCAAGCCAAGTCGGTTGGGATTTGGGCCTAACCAACGTCCTTTTAAGTAATACACTAACACTGAATAAAAATACTTAAAACAAAGATTGACGAAAAAAATAATGTAGTCTTTGTTAGTGACTAACTAGAACATGAACAGAAGACATAATAAAGTATGAGAATTTAACCAAACTACCCTCAAAAGCAATGTTGCAAATTGGCCTATCAGATCACTCGTCTTATGAACGAACGGTTTTTGCATCGGATTTTCAGAAGTAAAAACAAGGAGGTGAAATCGTGAGAGATTAAACAACTCCGTTAATGAGAGACTAGGGGGAATATTTTAATATTTCACAACTACACTGACAGCATATTCATTCGCAACAACTTTTCACCAAATTAGGTTTTCTTTTGTCTCCATATTTAAAAAATACTTGGCCAATGCGAATTGGCGAGCGAGTAGAGCGGTCCCTGATCACCCAACTTTCTCCTAGTAAACCTTACACATTTTCCTCTAACAGAATCATAGACCAAGTGCATGAACACCTTAGGTGGTTCCTACCTGTCCATTGTACAGACCACAGTCTTGGATCGACTGTTCCTTCTTGGTAAGTAATTCATACGTATTACTCATGTATTTATTCCAAATTCTAGTTTCTCTGTCTTCCGGAACATTAAATATTTCCCTCATTAAAGACTCGACATGACCTAGTCAGCAGCCAAGGAAAAAAACAAACAAACAAAAAAAGTCAAGCAATTCGCATTTGTCATTCATCAGACACACTAGTCCTGAAAGTTTACTTAAAAATGCATATGACCTGAAAAAATACGTTCGAAAAATATTCACTTATTTGAGAAAAATGTTAAAATATAATTACTGGCTTGACAGCCGTCCCATACCTTACAGTATTTCGGTCAAAAACTCGACCAAATTTTAATTTGGTTGATTATATATTATATTATATATTATATTATATATTATATTATATATTATATTATACATTATATTATACTACATTATATTATATTATATTATATTATATTATATTATATTATATTATATTATATTGTATTGTATTGTATTGCGTTGTATTGTATTGTATTATATTATATTATAATATATATATTATAATATATATATTATAATATATATATTATAATATATATATTATAATAAAGATTACAATTTTAACCCTTTCCGACTAATTACAAGTACCCTAGTATTTCACTCTGGCTAACGCCAGACAATTTTACTCGTCAAGGGAAGTCCTCCAGTAGCGGAAGTGCTAGAAACTATCTTCTTATCTCTTTCCTAACTGACAATGAGTACTCCACAATTTCACTCGGGTTCGCACCAGACAATTTTACTCATCACGGAAGACTTCTGGTCGCAAAAGTGTTAAGTGTATTAATAGCTTAAAAAAGGTCAATGTATCAGACACTTTTCAAACGTTTTTGAAACTCATACCTACTTTATTGGAGGGACGACGATCCAGATTCTTATCACACTTGAAAGAATACTGTAACTTTAATATATCATAATATATGACAGAATACTGTCACTTTGATATATCATAATATATGAAAGAATACGGTAACTTTAACATATTATGATATATGAAAGAGTATTGTAACTTTAATATAAACGGAAATTACAGGATTGCTTCTTTTTCTTGATGACTTAAAGATGACGTCACAGCAGCACATCGTCAAACAGTAGAATTTTAAGTACGTATATCACATAAACGTTGCCGCAATTGGTCCTGAAATCTTTGACGATCTATGAATAAATATGTTAATTCTGAACTTCTAAGCCTACGTTTTAATGTCCATGTCACTAGATACGTCCTACTACCTCAAACGTTAGATCCACACTTACCAACAACGTCAACTCTACTGAATGATCTGACATGAAAATTATCCATATCACTGTTGTGACAGAGTTTTAACTCGACCAGGTATACTTCAACTTTACAATGTTTAACAAACATTCCATGCTCTACCACGTTCCTTGCAATCGCGGGTTGGCCTTCAATCACGCCATACCAGTTGACCAACTTTTCCCAGGCCTCAACGGGGAATAGAACATAATCTAACTCGTCAATTAAGTGGTTTTTCAAAGTCCCCGGCGAGTTTTCTGAAAAAAACATAGAGAACGATGCCGTACATCAGAATTATCAGTTCTAGCGAAATTGAGATGAGGTGTGATTCGTCTTTTTCTGTGTCAGAAGATTGACCACTTGGGACAAAGTGACCAACTGCAGATACTACTTTCTCAAATTTCCACCCGATAAATTTAAACCCGTTAATTAAATAAATATTGCTGTTTTTATATACTCCCTGATAGTATGAAAGGGGCTTCTTTAAAACAAGTTTCCAAATCATCAAAATCACCAAGCGGACTTTGACTTTCGTCGAACCGTGGGCCGTACTGTCGAAATATCATGTACATCATGAAGTTTCAACATTACAGAACCATGCTAGTATTTAACAGTTTTCTGAAGTAAAAAGTTTAGGGCAACTTTGAAGCAGAACTGCAAGAGGGCATGTGAGGTTTAAATCCATGGTTGTATGAGACTGCGTTCTTCCACCATTCCAACGGGTGGATCATTGCTTAATCCTTCAGCTACTTTTGATCCCGTGCGATTTGGCGGCAATGTAGTGACTGGTTCATTAGGTCATAGGTTAGAATTTCCGACAAAGAAACGGCAAATGCTTTCACCGAAGATCTACATGACTGTTAAGGATAAAATTGCAGGCATATTGTATTCAAAGAAAGTGACTCTGACAGGCTTTTCACGTACCTTATATTAAAATATTAATCTATTAATTCTAACATAAACCTGTCAAATCTCATCTCCTTATTTCGCATCATGGTTAAACTGGCGAGAAGAGTTTCGAAAATTTGTAAGTAATGTCGCGGTCAGCTTTAAGCCTTGTCCAATTTTGCTGCCCGAGTGGAGACGAACTCAGCGCACAGTCAGGGTTTCTGAAAGTAGAGGCGATAAGAAAAAATCACTGCCCCGTGAGCAGAAAGCTATGTTGTTCAATTTGCAAATAGGGAAAATTGGTTTTCTTCCTCACATATTAACAGAGAAAGTGACAATTAGTGTAGAGATGGTCGGTATCAGTAGCGTAGCTAGGATTTTTATAAGATTTTCGATCGCGGAGGTGGGTTGCAAGGTGAGGTCCTTCGATAAACCCCACTATCCACTCTCATGATGATTTCTCACTGATACAATCTAACAGACAATTTACTTAAGTTGATAAGAAATGACGTTCCAGTTTCCGCCTCCTCCATTAAATACTAATGCATAACAACGTTCCGCATTCGACTTTTTCATTTTACTCTGGTCAACGCCCAACGGCGGATTAACCCATTGGCCAAGTGGGCCATGGCCCAGGGCTCCGCGCTTATCGGTTAGTGAGGGAGCCCCACGACTTGCGTTACAAAAGGCACGCGGCCTCTTCATCTGTAACTATTGTTCTCTTTTCATACAACATCTGCGGGCCTCGCTAATCTGCTTCATTCCTTGCAATCTGTATATTTTTTTAACACTCTAATAGTTACTTGGACATGCAAGTGTCTTGTAGGTTCTACAACGATCTTACAGGATACAACAAATTTCAAATTGTGCTGTAATTTTGTAATCAACTTAACAGATTCATGGGGCCCCGCGGGACACATTCGTCCAGAGTCTCGCTTTACCTTGATCCACCCAGACAATTTTACTCGTCAAGGGGAGACGTCTCGGGCAGGATAGAACTCACGTACCGTATCGCTGTAACAAAACTTAACCATTTTCGAGGATCGCGTTCGAGCGATTTGGGAGCGAGAATCGAGAACTCGATACGTCCTTGACGGTCACTCGAATCTCGCTTCTCGAAATAAAATTAGACGCAAGACCTCGAGAGATGCTCTCAGATTTCTCGAACCTCGAAATAAAATCGCGTGTTAAAGAAATCTCTGCTTAATCAAATCTACGTCAAGCGTTACCCGTGTAGAGGAAAACTATAAAGGTTCGCTTCACCTTTTACCACCAGGAATTGATTTTCTACCCCTAGTGGTGATAAAACAGATTTTAATGCTAAGATTGAATTCATAAAAAGGTTGGCGTTTGGATCAACATTACTTCAAGCCTTCTAATTCGATCGGGCAACTTAACTAACTCAGCCGTCGAACTTCTCGTGAACTTAATTCGAAGTATTAAGTTTGACTTGGCAGATATTTGCCGAGTGAACTGAGCCTGAAGTATCTTGAAAATCTGAAGGGTGAATCAAGTTTCGGTCAAAGCTGTAAGATCACCTTGTGCCAAATCAACAACAAGAACCAAGTCGTATTACACTGTAAATAGTGACATACATGTAATCGTGACACAATCGCGTGAAAACGTTCAAGAATCAGGCTTGTGCCCTTGCTCGATCACACCCGAGAATCGCGCTCGCTTCTCGAAAACATTCGCCATTCTTGAAAATTTCTCCATAAATAATTGTGTTTGTTTTCTCGATCCTCGCTCGAACTCGAATCGCGCTCAATTCTCGAGGTTAAGTTTCATTAGAGCGGTACTGTAATTTCAAAAATATAGACAATTTCCTAAAAAGTTAAAATACTATGCCAGTCTTACGACGTCGTAGATATGGTATATATATATATATATATATATATCAAAGAAATCTGTTAGGAATATGATGGGTGTGACTAGAGTTGTGTCAACAATAGAACTTCCTGTTTTTGCTTCTGTCCTTCTTCAGATCTCTCTTGCTTTTGTGTAGTTGTCTCGTGTAGTGAATGTACTTTGAATAAAACTTTTATGAGGCTATGAGCCCAGATCACTAAAGAAATTTTTATCGAAATGTTGCTATGCTATGGTTTTTTCTTCGAATAACACTTGAAGTCTTAGTTCGCGACACGGAAATCTGGTTTTGTCACTTATCGAAATGGCGATGGACGACAACGCCTTGAAAGTTGAAAAACTAAATGGAGAAAATTATCATAGCTGAAAGTTTCAGCTATGATAATTATTTGCATTATGCCTCTACTACGGTTACAGATACCGAAGAACCAAAGAGTATTGATCAAGCTCTCAATGGAAAGAATGCAAAGCAGTGGAAAGAAAGTAATTGACCGTGAACATGAATCATTGTTCAATAACAATACCTTGGGTTTGGTAGAGTTACCTGAAGGCAAGAGTGTTGTTGAATGCAAATGAGTTTTTAAAATAAAAAGGAACGCAGACGGGACAGTTAGCAGCTACAAGGCTCGTTTGGTAGCTCAAGGTTTCTAGCAAGAACCTGGAGATGATTATGATGTGGTATTCGCCCCGTTGCAAGATACAATTCCATCCGAACTGTTCTGGCAATTGCAAACCAGCTTGATCTAGAGGTTCATCAAATGGACGTTAAAACTGCGTTTTTAAATGGTGAACTCGAAAATTAAATTTAGATGAAACAACCAGAAGGCTATGTCAATAAAGAGCGACCGGGTATGGTGTGTAAGTTGCGAAAAAGTCTCTATGATCTGAAGCAATCAGCCAGATGCTGGAATGTCGCTATGGATCAATTCTTGAAAGCATTAGGATATGTTCAAAGTAGTGCTGATTCATGTGTCTACTCAAAAACGGAAGTTAAAGATGGAAAGGGATGTCTGATGATCATTGCCTTGTATGTCGATGACGTCGTGTTAGCTTCCAACGATGTCCAGATGTTGAAAGTGGAAAAGGCTAAGTTGAAAGAACGATTCGAGATGGAAGATTTGGGCGAAATTCATCAATCAGACGAGACAGAGCAGCAAAGGAACTCACGATTAGCCAGAAAACCTATCTAGAAAGCGTGTTAAAAAGATTTGGAATGTGCGACTGCAAACCGGTATCTACTCCAATGGAAACTGGGAAGAAATATGAAAAACTGGCCGATGGAGAAACTCCCATGAAGACAAGAAGATATCAGGCAGCAATTGGATCCCTCACCTATTCTGCGATTGCGACAAGACCAGATTTGTCATCTGTAGTAGGAGTACCGAGTCAGTTTATGTCGAATCCCGGCCAAGAGCACTGGATCGGAATAAAAAGAATTTTCCGATATATCAAGGGAACATTGGATTACGGTCTAAAATTCAAAGCGTCTAGTCATGAAAAATTTAAGCTCTGTGGCTATGCAGATGCTGATTGGGCTGGTGATATGACGTCAAGAAAGTCTACAACTGGATATGTGTTTCAGCTGGGAAATGCTACAATCTCCTGGAAATCAAAAAGACAGACAGTTGTTGCTTTATCTTCAACCGAAGCTGAGTACGTGGCATTATGTGCGACAGCTCAAGAAACTGTCTGGCTACGGCATTTGCTTGCCAGCATTAGATTCAAGCAGAAAGACGCAACTGTAGTACGTGAGGATAATCAGGGGACAGTAGCGCCGACGAAGAATCCGAAGAATCACTCGCGAACGAAGCATATGGATATCAAATATCATTTTGTACGAGAAGCTGTCGAAAAGAAAGATGTTCGTCTTGTTTATTGCCCAACAGAGAAGATGGTGGCAGATATTTTAACTAAAGCGCTACCGAAACCGAAATTCGATGAGTTACGTCGCACGATGCGTGTACAACAGTTACGTTAATTACAGTCACGATACATTTTACGATGTAGAATTGCAACACTCGTCAAGTGGGAGTGTTAGTAATATGATGATGGGTGTGACTCGTGTTGTGTTAACAATAGAACTTCCTGTTTTTGTTTCTGTCCTTCTTCGGATCTCTCTTGTTTTTGTGTAGTTGTCTCGTGCAGTGAATGTATTTTGAATAAAACTTTTATCAAAATCTAATTTCCACACCCCTACCAGTGTTTGTCAAAAATCTCACTCAGGCAAAAATTACTGTAGATAGTAATTTGGACAAAATTTGGCCTACTGAGGTAAGTCAAAATCCCTTTTGGTTACTGGTTTATATTTGATTTACGTGTTAGGACTGAGGAAGTAGGGGTACACCATATGTGGACTGAATGTGCATCTAATTAAGTTCCAGCGATTTCTGACTGGATACCACAATCAAACAAATTAAGCTGGACACCCCCAATCAAAATGGGTTAACTATGCCCCTGATTTTGTGTAAAGTAATAAACTTACAGGATTTGGAAAAACAATTGTTTAACATGAAAAATTTTGAAGATTAGATAGTTTTACTCGGTTTGCGCTATTCTACCAAATTTTAGAAAAATTTACCAAAGCAAACATACAAAAATAGCATATACACTTCACCAGTAAAGTGATCAGGAGGACTGTGAAAGGATTTAACTTCATTAAAAAGTACAAACTAGTACAATTTTACATCCATAATGTCGTACTCTACAATCCTTTATGATATAGTACCCACCTGCAAAAAGACCCGAGTTATCAATGGGACCAGGATGCATTGATGGGTTGCCTGCCTTTTCTTGCTCCCAGCTTTCATACCCAACATACTTTTTCCACTGTTTGAACCATTTTGAGTCAACTAAATACCTATAAAATTAATATTGAGATAACATTTACAATGTAGTTCCATATTATACATGTAGAATTTTCTGTACTTGAATCCAGAATAAGCCAACAACTTTAAAAAATATAAAATGAAGCAAAAACCGAACAAAAGTGATATCTTGAAAAACCTAAGATATAGGTTAAAAAAAAAGACTAAATGTTGAAATGGTGGAAATTCAACTTTATTACAAAGTCACCTTCAAAATAATGTTCACACAGATAATGATCTCCCACAGAATAATGTTCAACTGTATCATAACAGTATGAAACAGAAAGTAAAACTGTTTCACAATTCTGGATAAAACTGGCAGGTCACACATACTGTATTGTTTGGTGCAAATTTCTCATTCTTTCTGAAAATTACTTTGGTCAGTTACCGGTACTTTGATTTCTGAGTTTTAGGTGAATATAATGGCCAGTTCTTCCCTTTACTGCCCCAGTTGAATACAATTACGAGAATCTCATGACGTTTTCTTTTTTTATGCAAATATTAAAAGGGAATGGAAAGACAATTGCTTATATACACATAAGCATAACACAGTGGCAGCATAGATCTTAAATAAGGGCTGGGAAATGATATGCTAAGGGCCAACTTTTAACAGGGGTGTAAGGTGGGAGTGAGGACACTGCTGCCAATAAAAATATGAAGTGAATTGTAGATGTCATAACCTTTAATTCATCAAGATAAAAACTTAGAAAAAGCAAATGACATCATAAACACATGTATAATAACACAGGTAAATAATAAAATACAAATGATTTCAAGTGATCCCCTGCTGAGCCAACAGGAGTTCTATTTCCATAACTCTTCCAGAAAATTATGGAGAATTTCATTACTCTACAGAAAATGTCATGTTTATGCTGCTTTTGCACCCAACATAACACTTTACATAAGGCCTTCTGCTTACAAATCATTGGGGCCCACACACTACAAACTCTTGGGGCCCACCAGAAAATGTCCCGGTGTCCCAGTGGGCCACACTGCCACTGGCATAACAAAAAAGATTTTGAAAAGCCTTCTGGTAGCTGTATTCAGTAGATTAGTAAGGGAAACCAGCTACAGTATTATAGTATTCTTTTTTGCACTCAATCATGGATCAAATCAACAAGAGGCACCAACTTACAGTCAGTAAAATGACATAAGCTTGTTTACACATTCTTGATTTTGCTGATGTGTTGTTACATTAGAGTCAATGCATTTTCCATACCTTCATGGCCACATATGACTTTAAGATTTAAATTAATACCAGATTACTTGTTGAGTTTTTGGAAAATTGTTAGGTAAACCTAAGACTCAAGGTTGTCTTCCAATGAAAATTTTTTTATGTTTTGCAACACAGGCATTATAATTATCACTACCATGATCATTATCATTATTACTAACCAATCACTCACTTGGTATTAATTTCTATGAATTATATAGTATAACTAGAGTTGCCCTGAACAATTTCAAACTTCTATTCAAGAAAATACTCCCTGTACTCTGACAGATTTAATTGTACAGATTGAAGTTTACTGCAATCTTTCTTACCACAATTATTACAGATGATTATTCCTTTGTAGTCAAATTGTTCTATGGTGGTGTTTCATATTACATCTTTCTTTGTGATGTGAGCTCTCAGTCCAAAAAAATGAAGAATTTTAATTATTACTCTGATAAGCTAAGTTTTCCCTTCATTAAAATGGAAGTTAATTACCCACATTTTAACTGTAAGCATCATGTACAACTTTCATATTAAAGTAAATCATTGAACCAAGGAGTATCAGCATGAGTTGGTTATTGACTATCTATACTATATTTTGGCTGTTATGAGAAAGACCATTGTTGGTGACTGACATTTCAACAGCCTTAGTGGCAGGTATCTTTAGAGCCAAGTGGCACATGTTTGCCAGGTAACAGTTGACTAATTTTTATAGAGCTGCTAGTTGATTGAATGGTTATGTGTGTCACTGGTAGGCTTGATTAAAATGGTATACTATAAATCCTCTGTTCAACCACCTCCCCCTTCCCAACAAGGCTTATTTAATTTAAGCATGTTTTAGGTGGGGAGGTACTTAATAGGAAGGGTGAGCTTGGTACTGAGCGAGGCCTGATCTATATTTTGCCAAACACCAATAAGTTAGTAGCTGCCAAGATCAAAGATTTAATTGTACATTTGTGTAATACAGGAATGTCATTTCTATCATGTAAACTGTTGTCTGGTAAATAATCTAGCTTAGAGTTTCCACAGACTGGAGCAAGATTTCTAGAAGACAGATTTGTGGTTCATCACCACAATATTGGTTTCTTAAACAACCAGAAAATGGTTATAAAGATTACATTCCACATAAGGAACTAGACTGTGAGTATTGTGAGCAAACTTTTAGCCAGATAGGTATATGTATGGTAAAAATGTACCAATAATATTGTCCACTGTTTATTGTTTTGGTTGTAAGGGAAAATGGGAGGGGATCTTAAAGAGAGGGAGTGCCTACTTGAGAGAAGTGTCTTAATAGAGAATTTACAGTAAGTTTCAAAAATGACTTTTCATTGTGATGTACCGTAAATGATTGATGAGTGAGTATAAAGCAGTAATTATTGTACATAATTATACGAGTTTATTGCATTGGCCAGTGCAAACAATCATGTATATATAACAATTGGAATATGCAATGTATATAGGGCAATATGGGACATACACACCCACTATGACAACTTTGGTGATAAAAGTTGCCTGTTATGACACATGTAGCCAATCTGCAACCAGGCTTGGATGAAGAATTCTTTTTCCTGGAAGCAAAATTTTGAAATAAAAAAATTCCTGTTGGGAAAACTCTGCAGGCTGTAACTTTTCTTCAGCACAAGTGACATGACTTTGAAATCTTCAGACAATAAGAAACAAATGCAATACAGTTCCAGTCTTTTTTTAACTCACATCCTTTAATCAACCCATTTGGTTGCCAAAGTTCATTGCCTTATGTACTGTACCACCACAGTGCTCAAGTAATGTGATCTTTTTTCATCAAGTTACATCCCTGTGCAAGCAAACAACATGTCTTGCAGCTTTGAGTAGGCTGCTTCCCAATTTTCTCGCATACACAGTCCTACAGTAGAATTTAAAGACACGGTTTTAATGCTGTTTTTAAATTCCAAATTACACTAGTCTGGGAAACAATGTTCTTGTAAATAGCATTTTGCAAAATGACTTGTGCAAAGTTTTAACAATTCAAACTTATCGTTGGTAGCACAGAGTTTGACGATGGGGTTCAGAGTACCTTCTAGCCCATGGTTAACTGAGCGCCACGGTCTGAGCCCGGCCTGATTTAAATGAATTAAATTAAACAAAAGCCAACGTGAACATTATTTAATATTTTTGAATATTTTCGCATTGGTTCATATATCACTTCATTAGGATATGACCAACCGCTCTCCTTCCACGTAAATGCTAAAATAAATTTGAGTATGAGTGCACTTTTTTGCTTTCAGTTTTTCTTACCAAGTTTCTCCCTTGTTTAGTGGACGTTCAAGCATATGTCTCAAGGAATCCCTCTGTTGTTCCAGGTTCACTTTCTCGTCGTTACTGGCTCCATTTTCCAGCGGTTCTCCAGCTTTATTATTTTCACCTTCATTAACAGCCATTTTTTCGTTTGTCTTTAAATGCAACCATAAAATTAGACAAAATTGTACATCATTCAATCTGCCACATTTCAACTTCTGTTGGTTGCTTTGGACAAATTGTCTCGAACCCAGGACTCTGTTGCATAAATATGCCGGAACATACAGAAATATGCAGATAAATTTGGACTGAGGTCACAAGTTAATTAAAGGTAAATGATTTAATATCCTGTGAACGAAATAAGCAAAAACATGACTATAACCACCATTTTTGACCAATACAGAGTAGTGTAACCGAACCATCGAGAAATTAAAGCGCCCAAAAGTTTCTGAATCAAATTGTCACTGCCTTCGTAGGAGTACTAGTGCAACCTTGCTTCGGGGAGTCATTCAACAAGTTAGGGAGATCTTATCACGTGTTCATGGGGGAGGAAATTAGCTTTTCACAGGTTACGAAAAATAAAACTGCATCATAATGCAACAATATTTATTTAAATCACAATTCACGAAACGTTATTTCCTTAAATCAGGATTCACAAGGCGCAAACAGTAGCTAATCATGGCATACGTAAATATCTGTGGGCTACTCGTTGAATAAAGGCGTCTTTTAATGAAAATTCTCAGGTTTTGCTTTAATATGCTTCAAATATTACTTCCAAATCTTAATCAAACCAAACACGTTTTATCGAACAGAAAATGTAACTTAAAAACATGGAAACCATGTCGAGTTTTGTTCACTAAAGGATCACGTCTCAGCTACCAGAAAATGCCACATCGACCTCAATTTCTGAGTAGGATTAAGATGTACAACACCGATTTATAACAGTAAAACATGTATACAGAGTAGTTCTATCTGGTTCATAACTGAGCGGTTAACCTCGATACAAATTTAAGCCCATACAAAAAACATACTGATATACTGGGAAAAATGATGGATTATAAGTTGGTCTACTAGTTCTCACTAAGTTATGAGTCACTTCTTGATTTATGGGACAATAGTAAGCTTATATTTTTGGAATATATTTTTAGTGTTTTTTTAAAGATTAGGACACGATTAGAATGACCTCAAGAGAGAACGAGCAAAAGGACTGGAGCCTGGTGTCTAGTTAAGAGACTGAATCCTAACGGATAGTGAGTTACCAAGGCAGCCGGAGAAATAAAATATGGCAAGACTGAAAAAGAAATATGTTAACTCAATACATTGCTTACTCCAGGTTTGACCTGGGATCCTAAACTTAGTTCTTGTTAAGTAAAAGTCGGGATTTATTGTCAAAACTAGTTGGAGAAATGGAAAGTGAATCTCGTCGAGGTGGAGATCAGTCTGGAGACGGTTCAGGAACAGCGTACATGATAACTGTTGCTGTCATGGAAGAACTACTTGACAAGTTGAAATTACTGAATTACGGTAGCGAGTTTTGTAAGAAAATGGGATTTAGACCACTTTCACGGTAAATTGCTTAGACAATACATCGTTCATCACTTGCAGTAGCGTTAGCACATTTTATTTCAATGTTGATTTCACTGTTTAACTATTTGCAAGCAACTTTCCCATAAGTCCGTGTAAAAAACAGTCCGTGATTGCTGATCAGAACTCTTCAAATTATATATATATATATATATATATATATATATATATACCAAGCTATCACAATTACATCATAGATTAGCACTAAATAATACGCAACATATCGAAACTTGCAGACTGGTAGTACATATGTCTACCATCATGTGAACCACTGCATAAATGTAACCTTCACTCACCATCTGAGTCTGTGCAGCTCAATGGTTAAAGCATCTCACCAGTGATCTGATAGTTACTAATTCAATTCCCATCAGGGATCCAGAAAGTTTTTCTGAGAGAATAGCTTGAGAGCATACATATAAAGAATGTTATATATATATATAACTTATCAAAAACCTCCTTGTCCCAAGTTTTATAACCATTTGTAGCTGACAAGATAAAACTTTTAAAAACCTTATAAAACTTTATTTCAACATTTCCGGGTGCTGCCCCTTTCTCAAGAATGAGAAATACAAGATAGAGGATGCTCCTTATATACATAGCATTACTTATAAATTAAAAAATCAGTTGAAAAATATAATACTCAAAAGAAGTCCCTAAGGTTCAAACTTTTAGGTACAAAAGAATCCAATTTATATGCCCAAAAACCTTCCCTTTTAGTTGGGTCTGATACATCTGTCCCATCAACAATTATTACCAACATATCTTTAATTACCTCATGACCCCCCTCATAAAAATGGGCATACAAATGTTCTCCCCGTATACCCCTTTATTGATATGTTGGTACAAATTGTTGATAAGATGGATGTATCAGATGGATGTATCACAGGGAAGGTTTTTGGGCATATAAATTGGATTCTTTTGTACCTAAAGGTTTGAACCTTAGGGACTTCTTTTGAGTATTGCATTTTTCAACTGATTTTTTTAATTTTAATTTATAAGTAATGCTATGTATATAAGGAGACCCTTTATCTTGTATTTCTCATTCTTGACAAAGGGGCAGTGCTCCGAAACGTTGAAATAAAGTTTTATAAGGTTTTTAAAAGTTTTATCTTGTCAGATATATATATATATATATATATATATAGTATATCTATATATATGTGTGTGTATGTGTGTATACAGCAAATTGCATAAATTTTGGCAAACATAAACATATGGAAAAAGCATGTATAGGTAAATCTGTAACTGTGAATACTCTAATCAAACTTAATACATTAGACTGACCAACGAATGTACCAAAAAACAAATAACATATGTTCACTGACTGTTGAAGTGAGAATAAAATGAAGATACAGTGGTCTTGATATGTTGATATACTGCATGTCTGTACATGAACAAATGGATAAAAAATGGATTCAGTGATGGAAATCAGCTTTTCAATTGATATGAAGACACTGTTCTAGCATATATATACATGGCCAGCTACATTAATTTCTAACTTAAGCAGCCAGTTCTAAGGTTGCCTGGCTAATCCAACAGGTACATCCCAACTTGTAACTAGCACTATTCGTGCTGTGAATGATTCAACTTAATTTTACCCACAAGTGCTAGTGCACCTCCATATGAATATTTAAGGTAGTTTTTTCTAGAAAAAATGGACTCTATTTATACCATGTTAGATTAAGTTGCCCTGTATAGTCTAAACACCCTTGAGAGCCATACATGTATTATGGAGTAAAGTGGCACTGTGGTCACAATATGATAGTTTGACTAGCCTAAGGGTTCAACTCTGTGACTCCATACAATTTTTTCATTAACATGTGAGAAGGCTGTTGCCGAATTTCACTCTACCAATTGTTGCAGATATTCTCTGACACTCTGGTTTCCTCCTATAGTAACATTGAATGCATAAAGAGGTGGCCTTTACCAGGGCTTTCATTAGTTTGAAGTAGGCACCTGCCCATACTAAATTAGGCATCTGTTTTCTGTTTTCTTGTCCTAAATCCAAACAAAGGCCATTGAAGCTGCACCTGAAATACCTGTAAGTGACAAACACTCATATAAATGGTCCCCAGGGAAGTTGTTCATGTTTGAAATAATCATCAACTAATTCACACCAAGAAAATAGTCATACAAATACAGTACTGCCCTAGGCTTGATGTAAAAGTAGAGTGTTGTGTTGGCAGTGTTGAACAATGTTGATGTGTAATGACCTTTGTGCATTAGCATTTCTCAAACTCATTAATAATTCATAAAGCAAAAACAAAAGAAATATATAATTAATCAGTATATAGAAATTGGAGGAAGATTACAGCTGGATTTTGCCAACTTTAAACTGGATTTTTGTCTGAAATACTGGTTTGTTTGAGAAGTAATTTCAAACAATCATTAAGTGTTCTACTTCTGACTTCAAAATACTTCAAAACTCATTAAAAAAAACTCAGCTTTGTCTTGTTTTAAACTTATTTCTCTTTATTTAGAAATTAGCAGAAGAACACCAACTCGTGTTTGAAATATTACTTCCAACTTGGGTCCTCTGTCTCTTCCTCCCCTCTTTGGTTTGTTGGTTGATGTTTCAAACAGCAAATGAACTTCAATCATTTACATCTAGTTACCTTGTTTGTTATTAACTCTTTAATCATATTGGTTATTTTTTCATCACATGAATATTTTACTTATAACCTAGTTCTTATATTATTTCGCGTGTCACTCAGATGAAGTGCCCTAGCTCAAAACATCATTACCATATCTCCTCTATTTAGCATTCAGCCTCCATCTCCTCTGGTAAGCCCTCAGTGTAGAAGCAGAAAGGAAAAAAAAGAGTCCTCACCCCTAAAGGGGGTAATTTTGTTCATTAAAAAGCACATGTATTTCAATATGGAAGTAAAAGCACTAGGCAAGAATGTCCTATGAAGAAAAACTTGTTCATTTAGTTGAAAGTTGGTACAGTTAAGCGTCAGCATAATATATTTGTATTACTATGAATTAATATGTAATATTTAAAAACCGAGCAGAAGTTCTTTATCGGGATTTAAAACACGAAGCATGTTTTAGATGCAATAAAGCACGTACTGCGAGTTTTTTAGATATCTTCTAAACTAAACCTCCTAACACGCTAATTCATGAAGAAAATTTGGAAATTTATGTTTTCTAAGCCGAAAAAATTAACTTCTCCGCGTATAAAGGCGCATGTGTTTTTATCACATAAAGACACGACACGCATATGAATTTCTAAACAACAAGAAAATTTACTAAGCCTCCTGCCTCTATTTAGCCCTACTTTCTCATAACCCCTCTTCCAGAAACACTGAAAAGAATAAGCACCCAGGAAGGCTAAATTGGGGAAACACGGTATCCTCTCATAAGTTTCAGCAGTTCTCTCACCCTGTAGTTCTAGTTTTACTTTGGCTGCTGCTAGTATTAGCCATGCACAGTTTCTTCTATAAACGGCATTGTTTTCTTTTGCATAAATGGTAGTAAAGTCAGTCTTACAATACCATTGTCCCGTAGGATTGTTCCTCCTGATGTATACGATCCTGTCGCCAACGCGTTCACGAGGTATTTCAACACTCGTGGTCGAATAGTTAGCAGGAATTGTGCTATTACGAGTTAACTGCATACACCAGGGTGAACATTCGTACAAGAAAATCGTATTGTGTCGTTAGGCCTAACAACCCCTTTATGCCGTGGTTCTCAACCGTTTTTGGATGAGCGCCCACCTGCCTCATACTCAAACTTCTTGCCCTCCCCCCGATCACAGTCAGTCCCAGTTCTGTGCCTGCGCCAACGCCCAACCTCAGAGCAATGCTGTGCTGAATAAATGCAATATATAGTTATTCAGGCCGGTATTGCTGAGTTAGTCTGTCATTGTTAAATTCTGATATTAAATGATTTTTAGAAACTTAAAGAACGATGGTGAATGAATGATAAACGTGCATCAAAAGCACGTTAATTCCTTTTTTTCTGCAGCCTTGATTCCATCTCCTCTCGAAGTTCTCCGAACTTCCTACTCGGGGGTACCGTCTCCGTTCAGAAACGCTTTCCTCATTGTTTGTATTTATTTATTTTCATTTACGTAGACATTACTTTGCACTGCCAACCAATCCTGGTGAACAGTTCTTCACATTTACTTCCCTTGCCGCTTGGCTGCTGAATTTATGTGGAAGGAACATTGATTATCCACAAGAGGTAGGTCCTACGACTTACAAAAATGTGTCTTCAATCTTTCCTGTACTGGATACGCTAAGGATGATCTACGCGATACAGTTGTTGCGTACGATTGTTCGTCTTGACGTATGTGATTCAGTTACGGGAGTGCTCAAGACGTATTCCAACATCCTCAACCAAATAGTAAGCAGGAATTTCCCAAGATTTGCAAACTAAGAGTCTACCAAGGTTTCTGGATAGCGACTTTTAAAGTACTGTCTACCAAGTATTTTTAAATATATATTAAATATTATTATACTATATTTTAAAACTTCTATCGAGATCTATGATTCCAAATTACATATTTTAACACTATGGCATGGAATACGTATGCCACACAGTTGGCACGTAGTGTGTTGAAAAAGTAAGACTTTGTTTTAATAATGTGGCTTTAGGGAGTAATTTAAAAAGCAGTTGCGTGAAGAAGATTGTCATGGAGAATTAATGCTCCAGAGCTATACCAAGGACGCACGCATTGTTTAGTCAAATGGATTGAGCAGTCCACTTCGTTTCAACTTAAAACGGACGTTGTCAGGATTATAGTTTATTGCATTAATTAGTTATTTGGTATAGGCGTGGCTTATTTGGTGCAGCTATAGTCACGAAACACCAGTATGCACGCAATGGTGTAATTTAGTAAGGGAAATCTAATTTGTGTCGTAATTAATTGGGCGTAGCTAGTAAGTATAAAAGAACATGCAATGATGAAGGCAGACAGTCAACTCGTAAAGATAGATCAGGAAGACAGATGAACACTTGAATGTAAGGAGATACGAGCAAAGGCATGCATGTACAATTGGATCGTAATTATCGCAAGGTGAAAACAAAGGTATAAATCGATAGATATAGTCCCCAGAGTGTTGCATCAGCATCTGTAAGGTTTTTTAGACCGTTTGTGGGGAACCCTCGCGAAATAGTGTACACACGTAGTGCTTATACCCTTTTAAGAAGCAGCAACACGGGATGACAACAATACGAAAAACTGTTTTAAAACCAAGAAAAAAAATAACTGTATATAGATAACTGGATGTGCCAGGGTAATGAACCGTCTTGCCGACGAGGTTTTGGTTAACCCGTCAAGACCCAGCTTTTTTGGTGTCTGTGCCAGGCTCGTCAAGCAAATTTCACTTCCCTCCATAACTTTAACAATAACGAACCAACTGAAATGCAACTTTACGGCGTAGTTAACAATGACCAAGGATTTACCAGGCGGGAATCGTAGTCGTAGGATGAATATTAATGCCCAGCTCAAGATTCGAATGTGAATAACCATGACAGGATAAATTGTATAAACTAACATGTTTTGTTATTTGTCGTGATTTATTCTGTCATGGCTATTCACAATCGAATCTTGAGCTGGGCATTAATATTCATCCTACGACTAACAATGACCAGCTCTACTTATGTTTTATTTCATTGTACTCTGATTATTTACTGTATGTTGTCACTTTGAAGTCATCAAATGTTTTATTTGGTCTGTCTTTTAAATCCTATCTACACGATACTTCACCGTGGCATATGCGATTATGTCATAAAAGCACAATTCCTGGTTGCTATTCTCTCGCGAATGTTGCAAGTTGTCCTGAAGACTCTTATGACTGAATCGGATACATCAGAATGGACAATCGTATACGACAGTCGTATCGTGTAAATGGACCCTTATTCACTGGTTGATCTGAAATATGGTCCTTCAACAAACAGAACAAAATTGTTCCTATTAGTGTCTATAAGGAGAGTTTCAAAACTGGTATTCGTATGTAAAACGAGAGTCATGAATTCATTTTGGGCTCATGTTGTCCATGTTTTCTTGCATGACATTCCTCCTTACCGATCGACTGAAAAATCAACAAGTGAACAGTTACAATGTTCGATCATGAACTCGAAATTTCCATGAAGTAACACTTCAATTCATAAAAATTGAGAGAATTATTGGCTTGGTAGAAACTAATTGATGCGAGTTTTTCAAATTTATTACACAAAAGTTAGTACGTACTATGTACATCCCTTACGAAAACTTCATATCATTTCTCATGTGGAAAACATGTGGAATTGGAAAATTTTCACATATGAAATTTTCATTTCGCATGAAATCGGAACGTTTTCACATATGAAATACCCAATTCACAGGTGAAATTATGTGGCGCAAAATTTTACATGTGAAATGTTTTTAAAACGAAACATGAATTTCAAAGATGGAATGGAAGATTCACATATGAAAAATAATTTCATGTGTAAAATTTTGTTGATACATATGGAATTGAAGCATCTTTATACGTAAAATGCCATGTGAAATTTTTGTAAGGAATGCGCTAGTTGTTATGTGGGTACCAAGTTTGGTCATGTTAGAAAGATGGAAGAGAATTTCACGTAGAAAAGTTGAATGCTGCCCTGGCGGTGATGAACGAGCTGCGAACGAGGTGAGGGAGCTGCGGAAACTTAAGGAGATACTGATTCACGTTTCAAGCGAAGGCCTTTCGTCAGAGTGTGACCGCACTTTTGCCAACCCATGGAATCATTTCTGCGGAAACAAAATTCGCTTTCTGGGACGCAAAAAATGTTTCTCAGAGAATTCAGGAACAATTTTTGCTTTCAGCAACAATGTCTCCTTGTGTGCCCAGGGCATCACGAACCGAATTAGCCAGGTATTAGCTCGTGCGTTTAGTAATAAGACACAACAAATGAATTAAAATCGGACAAATAATTTACCATGATGTAATTTGCTTATCATATAAGTACTGTTGTTTTAAAGTTAATTATTTGGACAACACACTGAACCGGGTCGCTTCAATAACGACAGTGTTACCCTATTGCACTCGCAAACTGAACTTTTCGTCAATATTGCATTGTTTGTGGTATAAACTTGTCTCCTACATTAGTTCAAGTCAGAATTATTCATTGTAAAGTTTTATTCAATGTACTTTCCTTATGTTGTCCTTTTGTAATTTATGCAGTCGCCAAAAAGTTGTAAAATCCTCTGCTTAAAAGCCATTTTTCCCCAGGCCATGTTTTGTCAAGAAACGATGAGCAATAAGAACGTTGGTACGATTTTATTGAATTTGTGTAAAAAAAAAGTCATTTGACCAATCAGAACACTGATATGATAATTTTTCACTAGTGAAAAAAAATTATGTGGCGAATCATAGCCTTTCAATTTCAAGGCTACGACTTTTATTTTTGCCATTTAACGTTCGACATTTCAATATTTATGAAATAAATCTAGTTACTACAAGCCAATATATTTTTACAAACTAGCGGTTTGTTGTTGAGTCATGTTCTGTTCTATAATCTTTACCGGAATAAAATGCTACTTAAGTAATATAAAATGTTTTTCCATATTTAAGTACTGTAATATAAACCCGCGGGATGTTGTGAGACTTGAGAAAAGCGTGACCGAAACACGAGCCGCAGTCGAGCGTTCTTTACCTTTTGGAAAGTCGCATAATATCCTAAGTGTTAAAATTATTTCAGAATCATCTTCAGAGATACACGTGAACAGAATTTTTTTCATGATAATCTGACACTGCCGAAGTCAACTGAAAAATGTTGACTTGAGCGGGATTTGAACTCGCACCTTCGTGATAACTGTCCGCCGCTCTACCTGTATGTTGAGCTATCGAGTCCATAAGGATTAGAGGAGAGTTTTTACTGCGCTTGCGTGTGTCGTTCTGCTGATGCTAGTGAAAACCACACTTTGGAGTTGCCAACCCCAAGTGTGACAATGTATTCAAACCTACGTCGTGTAGTCGCTTCTTATCCTTTTTTTGCGCGGTTTGACGTCATATCTAACATACTTTGCTTTTGCTTTCTGCAGTATGATGATCCTAATGCTACCGTCTCAAGTATCCTTGATGAATGTAAACAACTCGTGAGTATAGGCCAAGCCAAAGGGAAGTCGTTGTAGTAATGTAACTATCCCGATTACTGGTAGAAGCACAAGCTCCCTATATCCCGAAACTGCCTCCTCAGACTATGTTATGCATTGAATCGGAAATGCATAAAGTTGTTTAAAAGGTTTTTCTTTGTATACGTGAAAGAACCTTCCACCTTCAAAGTTTAAAAATATCGATTTAGACTGATCAAGAAAAACTTTATTTTATCGACCAATTTGCCACTTTTTGGATCTCTCCCCTTTATCCAATATCAGTACAATCAGCAAAATAAGTACGTTTCTTTTTCAATGGAGTATGAAAAACTGTCGTTTTTACCTTTCCTTGGTACTGAGTTTTCTCTTCTATTTCGGTTTGCGAAACAGTCTCATATTATTTACTTTTCGCTGCCTAATCCCAAGAAAAGCGAGATTTTGAAAAACCTAACATATGGGTTATTGCCGGGGTTGTTACAGTTGAACAGTTCAGTGCTTACCGACACGACTAATGCGAGATATATTCATGACATATTATGTTTATTTTCGTATTTTAAGGGGATTACGGCCGACTTTCCTCCCTCCAAACTGAAAACTGGATCAGGAGAACAGGTATTACTTATGTAATAGCTGCTGTGATGTTGTACATTTTTAGACCCGTGACCAATATTTCGATTGTGAATTTGGGAAAACGGGTAAAAGTATGACCATGGTAAAGGCAAAAATTTACGGTCTGGCTAAAAAGACTTTAAATCCTGAACACTCTAAAGCGGATATTGGACTCATTAAGTTGCCGTATTCTCTGACGGAAACGTGCTACTCGTTATTTACTTATCTTAACACACTTTTACGTCGCGAAAGTCCCTGCTTTGGCCGATATTTTTAAAGATGTGAAACTAGTTTCTCATTCCTTTTTTATGCCTGCCAACGTACATATCTGTAAAGCAGGAAATAACACCGTTGGTGAAGTATTTATCTAAATAATAACCATAACATGAATGCTTAAATCTTCTGATTCTCTAAGATGAGGTTTGAGTGTAACCGTAAGACACCGATTAAGTTGCAGTGACAGCTTAGGTGATGCAGCTAACAATACTGTATTATAATATACCTATAATGCATGTAAGTAAAATGTGTAGCGTTGGCAAGAAAAGGGGAAGGAGGGCAGTTTTCCCCCATATTTCGCCCAGGCCCGGTCTGTCGGTACATCCACGACATTAGTCGGTACAGTAAGCTTCCCCATCGCGGATTCAGTTTGCGTTTGTAATACCAGAATGAAAAGTCATTAAATAAGTTCCTTTTAAATTTAAATATATGAATCCCGTACGATGTGAGGAATCATATGGTTCGTAAGTATTGACAGACCCGGTCACTCCTCAGGAAAAAGTGTTCATGGTAATGATGGCTGAACTAAAAAACGTTATGTGGTTATGTGTCATACCTCCCGTGATATGGAGCACATTGCCGTTTAATAAAGTTTTCGAAATTTGATATCAGTCAAGGTGCGCTATTTCGTCTTGTTTCAGTCCAGTCTTCTCTGTACATTTGTCTTAAATTTCTTCCCCCCCCCCCCCTCCCACTTTCAAATTCTTGGCTGCGCGACTGCGATAAACTCTTATTCTTCCCGTATCGATTGATGTAGGTGTGTTACATTCTTGACCGCCTTGTTGATGTGACCTTAAAAGTGACAAGATTTTCCTGGAAAAGGTAATGTGCTATGTCTAGTTCGAGTGCTCATCCTGATCATGAGCTAACGTTAGAAATGAGAACTAGTTCGTTGTGGTGAGATAGATCTACCAGAAATGTCGAGTCTCAAATGTTAATTAAGTGTCCGTGTTATTGCCTCACTATATGAAACTCAGACTTGCACAGTGATAGTGTCGCCCAATCCTCGTCGAATTGTGCGGCGCAAGTTCGTTTGTTCGGCAGATTCTACTCAATAGACTGTATATTTGTTTATTTTTTGGACTAAGGCGTGACTTATACTTCTTCCATTTTTCGAACTAAGGCACTAAGCTCTCTCTACTCATTCGCTGACTGAGGACCTGCTTTCCTTATACATGTGTTTAACAACCTTCTTCGACAGTAGGGACCTTAAGATCTACGACATCCTTTAAACTTTCTGCATTTCAAGAAGCCCCTGTTTATTGACCACCGTACTTGATACTTGTGGCTTGTTTTATGACCCCTGAAATCCTCCAGTCCTCTTAGAAGTCTGTATTTTCTGGATGAATTCCATCTTAAGTAACAGCTTTTTTCCCTCCGCGAGCTGACGTCGTCCTTAATGGCTGACGTTGTATGCAGAACGATGACGATGTTAAAGATGCCTGGGAGAATATAAATTATTCATCCTGTTCATTTTGCATGAAGAATTCTTTTGTTTTGCGAAGAACGCATCGTTGAAGTTGACTTCGTAGATCTTAAACACGGAGCGACGCTATAAAAGGGTAAGCTCCTCCCACATTCCTGGCTTCGTATGGCGGTTGCATGTTTCCAAATGGCGGACACGTTGAAGCGTGACTGAACTGGACAGCGTAGAGCTCCACAAGCGTGTCCTAGAGCCTAAAGCTTACGGAAATACTTTTAAAATGTGTTTTTAAAATACAGCTAAACAATATATAAAGCAATAAATGGCTGAACATGCCACATTTACATATTTTTCTGGTTGTTATACATCGTAATATAATCATTCGAGACGTCCTGCGCATCTTCATTCACTTATAGTCATCCTACCCGCCTAGTGTTTGGGCACGATTCACATTTTATTACGTCCGCGATGTGTCATAGCCATCTGTATTCTTTTTGGCGCATTCTTGAAGCTTGTAATATTATAAATATAAACAAAAACTGGCGCCACTTTCAAATTCATTTGTGGCAAATATGCTCGGTTGCTCTCATCCAACAGTTCGGACTTCTACCTCTGCGCAAAGCACAACTCCGCTTTCTGCGGGGCTTAGCAAGTATGATCGCAATAAAGCCTACTACCAGAAGAATAAAAGTGCAATTAAAGAGAGCAAGGCCTACTACGGCTTCAAAATGGAAGTGAAACGCGATGGGGAAGGGCGCTTGGTAGAAGTACGTAAAAAGATCAACACCGCGAGGAATCAGTTGCTGTCCAACGGAAAACCGGAAGGAAATATTGAAGTGATGGAATTGCTCTTCGATTGTTGGCTCAGTCAAAACAGTTCAAATGGCCAACAGGCGCAAAATACTATCCAGGCAGCAACGTCGTTGCAAACAAATTCATCTCCTATATTCTCTTCAATTGAACGTGATATTTGTCCACCGGAAATTAGTCTGAACTCAACTGACCAATAACATGCGACCTTTCCTTAATCATAATTGACAGGCTGAGAAACTCAGCCTCTTCTTATCCGATCGCTCCGTGTTTAAGGTCCCTACTGTTTGGTGGCCAAGTGCCTAACCTTTATCACACGTAAAATGACCTGTGAAATTTTCACGAGGGGCCATTCCAGAGTTTTAAAATTAGGAATGTCGCTGCATGCCATTGTAAACAAAACAAATTTTCGTGCATCCACGATACATCCTGTTTTGGACCAGTATTTTAACGTAGGTGTCAGTTTTCTAACACTTCTTTTCATAGCATTGTAGTTAGTTGAAATGCCGTCTCAGTAAAAGCGATTTTGAAGCTGCTATCATCTTTTTTTACCACGAAGTCTGGCTCATCTATCGATAGATTTAACAACAGGACCATGCGTAAAATGGTGTGTACTGTCTCGGATCTTTTACATAACTGCTATGCATTTCCTCTCATCAGTTTACATTTTTATTTTGGCATGCTGGTCTTCACAAAGTCCAAATAAACGCCTTCGATTCATTTCAATTTTCAGACAGGCAGGAAGCATACTGCATGGAATCGCTATAATCCTGGCAATAAAAAGCTTGTAAACAATTATTCGAAAGGTTTTTGGGGGGTTTTCGGGAATTTAAATAGATTATATGATACAGAAATTCATCATCTTTACAGATGATATAATCGGGATCCTTAAATGTAAAGGACCTCGACTTAGAGATTTATTTATGAGTCCAATAAGACTTTTTATGTTAGTCCTGGTGAAGATGATCGTTGTGAACAAAATATGATTGACAACGGAAATTCTACCACGCCTATAACGCCTATGCTAAAACCACAAATGACCTTCAACTTAAACAAGCGATTTGTTTTCCCCTATTTTCTGACGTGGATTAAATCTCAACTACTTCATTCAACAGGCCTGTTATACTGGAAGAAGAAGTAGAAGAAGAAATTGTTGAGGATGATGATGCTGAAGTAACCGTAAATAAAGTTGATGAAGAAATGATCGTAAGTATTGTTGGTGAAAACCCATGTTGTTAAAATCTGTATTGCTGTTGTAACTATTTTATTCGGAAGTATGCCGTACCCCACTTTTATTTATATGGAGGTTTTCACACCTCTTGTGACGTTGCTTAGCAGAACAGAGGTGTGATGGCAAATAGAAATTACTTGTTTTTGTTCTGGTGATGGTTTGTGGTTCCGTTCTTGTTCTTGTTATTGTTGCTGTCTATGTGAATATGGTTGAGCTTTTGGCTGTAGCGAACGTCTAGTCTGAACCATCATTTCTCTCTAACAACGTAGGAAGAAGAGGAAGAAGAAGCTGAAGAAGACGAAGTTTACTTAGATTTAGAAGCTCTGAAAAACAAAACAAATGTATGTAGTTTGGCGCACAACTCGCAGATAACATACTCCGGAAAAATGATTCGAACACAAATTTCGTATTGAAAAAAGCAGAAAGTGCTCTTCGCTGTCCAACCAAATTTTGCTTTAGAGTGCATTATTAACGTTTAAATATGCCAGCCGAAGAGCCGAATATGACCAATTCGATACAATCGTTCAGCAAGTCTGATGAAAGCTTTTAATGACATTCAACATACAGTATCAAAGAGTGTTTACCATCCAGTATAAGAAAGCGAGTAGGGAGCTGGATTCGATTAAACCCTTCAGGTGGGGGGAAGTGTCGTTTGAAGTTTTGTCTTGACTTATTTAACTAATCAAGAGATGTTCATGGATTTGGTGGTGAGTTGTAATGTATTACAACATAAGCAGAACATTGATCGTACAGTACCACAAACATTCCATTTCCGGAAAGGTGTTTGGAATCAAAGGAAGAAAAGTGATATGATGATTGCGATTGTTATGCCATGAGAGTCGATTGTTTGTACTCCCTCCAGCAAGTTAAAAAGCGATGTCAGGAACCAAGCAGTTACCAACAGCCAGTTCCCTTTACTACGTCTGGTGAATATTACCACCAAAATACTTTACGGTTTTTTCATTGTCATGTAAAAATTGAATTTCCAAAGCGAACGAAAAGACAATTGCTTCGATTAACATTACAAACAAGATTTCGAAAGGCATTCTGGTAGTTGTATTCAGCAAGTGTATGAGGGAAACCGGCCATTTCATCAAAAAAGCACTGCTGAACATAAGGCTTGCTGAGAGCGGTGCTGATGAAATAAGAAAAAACCCTACATTTTTGAATAAAAATATTTCCTTTCCATTTCCAAAAATGAAAAAGACAACAGCAACTCGTCAAATAAGTGCCGCTAGAGCTCCAGCGTATTGAATCAACGTCGCGTTGTTGTTCAGGGGTGCAGCGTTTATTCGGAGAAGATACCAATTGGATTTTTTGCTGTCGAGGTCGGCACTTATTAGTATTTTTGCTCTCATATGCGGCGCTTATTCAAGTACTACCATGATGAACTCCGTTTCTGTGGTTTTTAAGGCGAGATTTAATCCTTAAACTCTATCATTAGCTTGCATACTTTAAATCTAAGCATTGAACAATTCGTTTTATACAAGGATTGATGCCCACCACGAACAATACTGACATCCCAAAAAGAATTTAAAACAATACCAATTAAATTTTGTCGGTCATCATGGTATTACTTATAATAAATACGGGTTCCCAAGTTACATAAAATAAAGAGTTTGATTTTCTTTGCGCCGTATCGACTAACAATAATTTTCAATAAAGTCAATTTAAAATAAATAACTATTTCTGTTAAAACAGTTAACTCAATACAAGATTGAGAGTTTAAAAGCTAAAAAGAACCATCAGTTTGCGATGAATCATCACTGATTACTAACGGGCTTACCGTTCTGAGTAATTACAAACTTCATAACCTCTGAAACTAAAACTTCTTTTGATACATTGGTATTGGGCTAAAGCAGTGTTCAAATATATGTTTCCTACACATAAATAAAAGCAAATTCTATTAGAAAATTTAAACAAAAATGTATGCGATAATTATCACTCAGCTTACCAAAAATTATCGTATTATAAAACCAAACGACTGCTTTTCTCTTTTATTTCCATTAAACCTCTGAAGACGTCCTTACCAAAAGCGACGACCGCTCGACCAAAATTGATAATTAGGAGAAGCAATCAAAGTTCATTTCCTTACCACATTAGGTTGTGTGTATTTTCTATGGTTTTCAAGTTTCGCCTAAATTGTACAGTGCTGTTTGTTTTCAGCGGCAAGACGAGAGTACCAAGCCAGATTCAGTGCTGGAATCAACTGTAGATGCTGCCGAATGGAAACTGGAAGTAGAAAGAGTTTTGCCAATGCTTAAAGTGCATATTCGCAGTGACAATAAGGTGCGTTGTTTTGAGTGTGATTAATTTAATTTCACTGGAAGCTGTTTTCTCGTGTTCTGTTGTGCACTAATGCTACGTTTACGCTAGGCTAAATTTCTCCAGATTCGTAGGCAATCCAGAGACTTTTTGTTCAGATTCAAAGTAGCCGTTTACACTCAAGTAACGAATCCGATACAGAAAGTCTTCGGATTAATCACGAATCAGGATTAATAAGAATCCAGAAAATAATCTGGACACTGAATCCGGTGAGCGAATACTACGGAGAAATCTTTCTCGTTTTTGTGAATAAAAGCAGAAGTAGCCTGTAGTTGGGCAATTTCTTGTTAGAAGCTGCAATAAACAAAGAATGGAAAAAAATCTTTCGGTTGTCTAGCGTTACTTTCAATGAAATTTTTGAATATTTATGTCCATTCTTGCGCAAGAAATCACTGTTTGCTTTAACGTGAGCATGCAGTTAATCCAGATATTTTTTTCAGTGGCGAAGCTAGCGGTCATGCTGGTCATGCTGAGCATGACCAAGAATATTCCAGAGTTAAGAATTTTTTTACATGCTTGAAAATGGATGTTTGCTTCGAAATTTCCTTTTTAAAAATCGAATGCGGCGTTAGTGAATTATGCGGTGAGTTACGTGCATGGGTGATCTGTGGCAAGTCATGCTCATCTCAGATAGCAGGACCTAGCCGAAATTTGTGCGTCATTGGATTGGCCAAAGTATCCCTTGCGCATGCGCACCTTGCCAGTTTTGGGCTTCGGGTCATGCTGATTTCCAATAGCACGACTCCTGTTATTTAAAATTCAGTAGCAATACTAATAGCGATCAAATAGCGAATAAAGGCGAATATAGATCAAAGTCAACCATGTGGATCTTCAGAACGACTGGGGCGTCATATATCAGCTTCTGAGGAAGTCTTTTTCTGCAAGACATGTGAGCGAGCAGAAAGTTATCGTTGGTCGAAGACCTATGCCGAAGCTCATGATGAAGACGAGGGACATGATGTTCCAAGAGGTTTGGTATACGAAGGATTGGCTATGTCCTAGTGAAGACAAGAAGCGTCTCTTTTGCTGGCCTTTGTTGCTCTTTCGACCTGGAGTTTCACAACATCTTGCTGTATAAAGTGTCAGTTTTCCCATGGCATTTCAAGTTTGTGAAGGACTTTCTGTATCATCTGGAATGTTATGACATTTATGCATTCAGGCAGATCATTAATTTTTGATGTGGTTTATTATTGTATGAGGATGTTTGCTGAATTAATAGACAAGTTGCTGTATGAAGTGTCAGTTTCACTGTGGCATTTTCAAGTATGTGAAGAACTTCCTGTATCATCTGGAATATTATGACATTTATGCATTCAATCAGATCATTTTAATGTAGTACATTACTATGATAAATATTTTGCTGATTAAATAGACAAGTTGCTGTATGAAGTGTCAGTTTCACTATGACATTATCAAGTTTGTAAAGGACTTTCTGTATCATCTGGAATATTATGACATTTATACATTCAGATTATTGTTGATGTGGTTCATTATTATATGATAACCTTTTTGCTGATTATATACACACGTTGGTGTATGAAGCATCAGTTTCATCATGACATCAAGTTGGTGAAAGACTTTCTGTACCATCTGGAATATTATGATATTTATACATTCAGACAGATTATTATTGATGTGGTTCATTATTATATGATGACTTTTTGCTGATTAAATAGACAAATTGCTGTATGAAGTGTCAGAAATATTCATTCAGCGATTCAGTTTCTCCATGACATTTTCAAGCTATCCATTACTGTGATGACGTATTGCTGGTTAAGAATGTGCTTCCTGCCATTTGTACATCTACATGCATGATGTGATGAATTCAGTGAAAAATCTTTACAAAGGAAAAAAAAACCATTCACAGTGAAACTGAATGCAATGAACAAATCCATGAAAGAAGACTTGAGGTGAACTCAGTGTTAAAAGCATTGAGGACCAATTCACTTAAGTATTTTTCAAGCATAATCATGGTAAATATTTTATACTTACAGTAAGTCTCCAGTTCTATGTTAGTTAAACAGTAATGTTGGGCTAGACTTGCTCATCATTCATGGCTATCAATGTTGGATTCACTCACAGCTTTGTCAGTGCTCCATAAGCATGGCAATAGGCTCTGACATAAGATAAAACAGCCCATGATATGTTGTACTTTGCTTACTTTGAACAATATTTTGTGGTGCTCAGAATTCTTAAAAACTATCCTCAAAATGCAGGAAATGGCATTTCCGAGACTCCAGATTTCAAAATTTTCCGGGGGAGCATGCTCCTGGACCCCCCTAGAGGGAGCTCGCGCCTTCGGTGCTGGCATCCACTCTGAAGTCACAATAGCATGACCAGTCATTTATGGTCAGCTTCGCCACTGATTTTTTTCCTTTGTAAACGGCCAACGAATCCGAATACTTTTGCTGTAGTGTAAACGTAGCCTATATAGCAGGGAAAACATTAACACATCAATCGCTCTTTACTGAGAAATTTCTGCCAAGTATTTCGACGTATTTCAATATATTTGCAGGCAAAAACAGTCGACGGTTTATCACTTCAGGTGAACAGAGAGAATAAACGAAACGGATGACTATGTGGCACCTTAACTCGAGGTTAACACCGACCTAATGACACCTGAGAAAGCATTTTCTGGGGTAATTTTCTTGGGGTCTTCAATGAGAGAAGTATTGGAACATCATGTCTATGATTAAGATATTATACGGAAATTTTTATTTCCATAGACACAAGCCTGGTTTCGAAACTCTTTTCTGTTGGTTTTTGTTAAAGTCGTAAAGAATTGGAACGTAAAAAACATCAAATACTGGAAAACTTTGGTGATCACATGAGTTCCACGAGGTTTTGGCATTTGCTTTTTTACAGCCTGCCTTTGTAACGGTGATACACGCTACTTTGTACAGCAAAATTTTCGACATTCAAAGATGCGTTCAAAAGTGTGATTAACAGTCCACAATACAACTGTATACTACAGTTATTCAGTTCGGTATTACCCTAGGGTTGGGCGCTATCGCGAGAACGGAGTTGAGACTGAGTGAACTCACTGTAGAGGGTGCCAAAAGGTTGTGGTTTGAGACAGGTGGGCGTTCATCAGTTATTTTCCATCGCAGAAGTTTTAAATTTCTACTAGTCATTTAGTGTTAAAATCTAACGCTGAGATATTGCAGTTATTAAGTTTGGTATTGCACTGGGATTGAGCGCAGGCACAGAACTGGATCTGAGTGCGCTCAGTAGGGGAAGCACGCGGTTTCAGTGTGAGGGAGGTGGGCGTTCACCCAAAAAAAGTTTGAGAACCGGTAAGCTAGGACTACAGCAGAACGAATGGTAATCAAACTAATTTCCTCGTGGCCCTGTTATCTGGTTCTAAAGTTCAACTCCATTTCAATTTTACGTTTAAATTTTAGGACTGGAGAAACCACCATGAGCAAATGCAACAACATAGCGAAGGAATTAAGGAAACTCTCAGCGAGACAAAGGTTGCGTGAAGTGTAGCATGTTTTGCCGACCTGTTTTGTTTGTGTATATGTTTCTTCATTGGTTCGTTCGTTTGTACGTTTGCACGTTCAGTTTAACCAACACGGGAACGCTTTCATCTTTGTTGTCAGGGATTTTTGGATAAACTGCAGCATGAAATCAGCAAGACACTTGAAAAGATTAGTAGCAGGGAGAAATATGTCAACAACCAAGTAAGCGAAAAGGAAAGAAAGGGGGCTTTTGTCTCGAGAATTTTAGTGTGCAGTTCTGGCTTCAGGAAAAAATATACTTGAGATCAGGAAAGAAAAGACTGAATTGGTGAACAGATTGGTAGAAAAGAAACATCCACAATTTAAGAATAATACAAACCCGAATATTTAAAAAGAACACAGTTCTTAATTTGATTTGATTTGATTTTTGATTTGACTTGGTAATATGTCAAGTATTTTAGCCAAAGGGCTGAAATACATCGGCGATGCAACAGTAAGTGTAAATGTAAGTGTAAATCACCTGTGCCGTGTCCAAAAATAGTGGCACCCGTGCCAAAATTTTAGCTTTGCCGTGCCCAAAATGTTAACAGTCTAAACGGGGTTTAAAATAGATGCAATTGTCAGTATTAAAGCAAATTTTGGTAATTCAACAGAAGTTAAAAAAAGAACAGTATCGAGGAAAACTGACTCGTTATTTCCAAGTTCCACTGATGCGCTGCCTTCATTGCGAAACAGTTCCTTTCTCGTTTCGTTCGCGTGAAAGAAAGTTTAAATTCGACGTGTCTGGACTGCAACGTGGCGCTGCAGCATTATTGGATATAATGCAGGCAGTAATGCTGCGTAATTAAAACGGTTGCACAAAGGTTTCTTTTAGGAAAAAAATCCTCTAAGATTTAGCATAAATCTTAAGAGAACGAATTCTGAGACATGATTTAACCAAGCTGTTACCTACCGTAGTTAAGAAGTACGTCATACAATCAAAGCTAACTATATTTGAGGTCAATCGCCATGTAGTGCTACTATCCACTAATAACAGGCCACTTAGTTTTAAAACGAAAGCTCTGAACGTCTTTTTCCTATTTCGAAAGCTGACGACTTCCAAACTTTTTATACATTTCTTGGCTTCCTACCTCGGCAACTTTTGCAATATTTATTAATGTATTTGTTGCATTCATGGAGTGGTTTATATGTATCAATGTCTCATACCTCGTTCACTCCAACAAGACATAATTAAACTGCGTTTTTCCAAATTTTCGAGTTTTTAACAGCGATTTCTGGTTATGTTATACATGATTAAAACTGCCCTTTAAAGGTCGTTTGGTATAACGGCTAAGTTTTATGTAGATTAACGAAATTTAACAACGAAATCTATTATAAAACTGGTTATCAATTAGTGAGTTTTTGAGAGTGTGAAATTTTGGTTTCAACTTGAACGTAAAACATGTTTAATCCTTTCCGGTACATACCCGACTTTGGTATTTTACTCTGGCTAAGACCAGGCAATTTTACTCGTCAAGGGAAGACGTTTTGGACAGGAAAGGGTTAAAAACTTCTTTAGTTAAACCGGTTAAAAAACGTCTTTGCCACACGTATTTTTGCCAGATAACCAACACAAAGCCTTGCTTGAACAAAAAAAATTTTACGTAAAAAATCTTTTACGTTTAACCTTTCATGATTAAATCTGAAGTGGAAGTAAACAACTTGAGCACGGTTGAGAAAATACAATTTATTCAAACATGTTTAGTTGTAGTGAACGTAGTATTAAATCTAATATCCTTGTAGCCCTTCGTGTCCCTCAAGCGCCACGGGATCTCAATGCCAGAGACTGAACAGTTAGTGTTAAAGATGACAAGCTTGAACTTACTAAATTTTCTTTCCATATCTAGCTCGAGCACTTGCTTTTGGAGTACCGTGGACTGCAAGACACGTTAGCGGAGGTATTTTGGCTTGACTTGTACCATGTTTTGTTTGGGTTTTTCTTTAAGTTTCAATTTTGTACTCCAATTTTGGTTTTGGTTTTACGTAGACAAAGGAAAGATACCGTCAAGGGAGTGGAGGAGTTACCCAACTAACCAAATCGTTAGCTCAGGTAAAATTAGTTCGTAGACATTGCTGACACAACTCCGTGTGAATCCGTGTGAACACTTTAAGCGCGGCAGAAAGTTTAAAAAAAAAAATCACGGACTCACGTCGAAAAAAACGTTTTGATGCATTCACCATAATCAGCCAAAAAGTAATTTTTTTACCCTTCGGTACTTATGTTTTCGTTATTTTTTGTTCGCTTATTCCCTGCAATTTTGCAATACAATATGGGTGACTAAAATTGTCTGAACAGACCAGGTATCATGTGCTGTAGCGCTTGCATTTTTATTTCTGTAATGTTCTCAATAATTCTGGTAAAACTGTCTTGAACAAAGTTTCCAAACTGATTGTCTTGATTCATACCGTTTTGATTCTTCGTCTAAGGGTGGTGCATGGAAAAAGAAGTTCTGTTCAAACGTTGATTCGATTAGGATGTGAACCATGGTAAACGGTCGGAGTATAAATCTAAGTTAGTTCTAAAAGAACTGTGCTCATTAACAATGCTACGGAACAGGCCCGCTCAGAGGGGGGGGGGGGGGGGGGGGCAACTGGGGCAGTTTGCCCCGGGCCCCAAGTGCAAGAGGGGCCCCGGGCACCAGTTCAAAAGAGGCTTCTTTTGGCTACCTCAGCGTACTGATAAATTTATTTCCTTTGTGTTTCAAATCAAAATCAAATAACTGAATAAGATTCCCTACTTTTATCGAATCCACGCTGTTTATTTATTCAATAAACACTGAGCCAGGGCAGGACACGCATGTCTTCACGCGAATAGTTATCTTCATGCTCTCCGGTAAAGAACCCGATGAAAGTGCTATTGTCAAGCGCAATATCGACCGAAATAATTTTTGGAAAGGGGGCCCCCAAATTTCTAATTTGACCTAGGCCGCACTCAGACTCTTTGCGGGCCTGCTACGGGAACACAAGAAATTTTAAAACTTCAAAAATTTTGTGCTTTTAGTTTTTAGTTAAAAGTTTTTAGTTCTCTTGTTTCCGTAACACTGTTAAAAGCTACAGTTCTTTTAGAACTAACTTAGATTTATGCTCAGACGGTTCACCATGGTTCACACGCTTATGTTTAAATTTGTCACCACGACAAAATCGTTGTTTATCTAATCTTTATACTTACAGATTACAGAAGAGCTCGAATCAGTCAAAGCTCAAATGGATGAGCGGGGCACCAACATGACAGATTCAGGTAATTCGTAAGATCAATAAAAACGATTTGTCGGTGACTGTGAAATTTCTTTTTAACAAATCCATTTTCTTCTCAGGTCCGTTGGTTCGTATTAAACAAGCACTAACACGTCTTAAGTCAGACGTTTCGCAGATGGAACTACGAATAGGAGTGGTAAGTTTTTGGTATGAAACTTCTTTGCTCATGATAATGAAATCATAATGACAACTTGTTAATGATCCAGATCAGTTGAATGTTGACGCTCAGAAACTGTTTTTGGACGTTGGTGGGTATGTGGCGAACAATCTAGAACATTTTTATTGAAAAGTTCGGCGCCTTTTTCGTTTGGTTTCCTCTTTTCTGTACCACAGATGGTGTGTAAAACTGGTTTCGTCTCAACCCGTCTACCCATAGTTAAAGGCGGAGACACACCATTGCGTCGCCAGGTCACTAAAGCTCAGCGACAAGTGGCTAGACCCACTGTAAAAGTCCCTAGCGAATAAATTGAACAACACATCTGTTTTTCACTCGGCAAATTTTATCGCGCGAAGCGACTTTTTCTTTAGTATCATAGGCTTTCGACTGTAAGTAGTGAGAAACCTATTCCATTTACTCAAAGAAATGTCGATTCTCGCGATAAAATTTGCCTGGTAGAAAACAACTTTAACCCAATCTTTTCACTAGCATTCCTTTTCATTTTCCCATCCTTATAGTCCTTCCGTGACATCATAAAGCATGGGGTACAATCTGTGTTTGTCAGAACCGCTTGGAACGACGCTATTTTGAAATTTTTCGTTAGCGACTCAGCGATTTCAGCGACGCGTTCCCAGCGGCAGAGCGACAAGCCTTGGTAACCGCACAAATGTATCGCTGAGCTTCAGCGACACGGCGCGAGCGATAGTATGTCTCTGGCTTAAACCTACAGGATGCTACAATCTTTGACAATAATATTGTAACACCTCCGCCCCCAAATCAATGTTTGAATAAAGTTTCAAATAACAACATTGAATCGAGAGGAAGGGGGTTGATTGTTACAACTATTTGACTAAAAGATTGTAGATGAATACAATTGATGCTTATCTGAGAAACAGGAAATTTTACCGTGTAGACACACGAATTGAAGTTTAGGAAAATTAAATATGGTGGAGCCGAGGGTGCATGAGCCCTAAAGAGCATGTCTTCCGCTTTTTGGGGATTTTCCCAAAGTATATATTGGTAATATGTTTTAAGCTTCCGGCATGAAATAAACTGTAGAAAGCAATAACAACATACTGCGAGTTAGATAAGGGCGTCACCAAATGGCAAATTCTTACTTGGAAATTTTGGGAGCGAATATTTCCGTACTTCTATTTAAACCTGTCGTATTTTCGGAACGTTGTTGTGCTCTATGCTTACATTCTTCAATTTTTATAATCTCCTTTCTAGATTGAGCAGTCTTTAACAAGTGCTAGACTCCGTGATAAGAGCGCTCTTCAGGAAAATATGCAAGCTACAACGACAGATTCCCATTTTGGGGAATATAAAGTATTTTAGTCGCAACCACTTAGTTTGCAAACATGTAAATGTAAAGATAAGGAAGAAAAAAGCATTCATGATGATAGAATCCGAACAAATAATTATGTAATATAAGGTACTTGATCCCTTCAATTAGAATATTTAACAATTTCTTGTCGAAGGCGAAGGGAAGATTTAAAGTTAATGGTTTGAACCCAGGAGAATCGGTACGTGTTGGTGATGGTAGATCGTCCAGGTTGGTGTTGTCTTGAGAAAAACTGTTGGTGACTAACGTGTCGATGGCCTAAGTGGCGGTCATCTTCAGAGACGAAAAAGGAATAGTCAATTTATGTAAGTGGTACCCCATATGTGTAGGTTATTTACGGAAGGTCTGCAGTTTGTGGGTGAGGTCAGTATCGTGTGTTGGCGGAGTGACTTCAACCCACATGCGCCCAAATTACTGAACGACTTACCATGGATTATTCTTCAATATTCGCTGAACCTGAGGCGAATAATTGTTTCAGTAAAATTACGTAGGTGATTATTAGAAAGTAAGTACTGAACGAGTCGTTTTAAACGCTCTTCGGTAACATTTACAAATGTAGCCGCCATTTTGCGTAAATACCTTCATTCTTATATTCATTTATGGGCGACTACAAAGAATTATGACGTAACTTTTGGCCAATCACGGCGCGGAACTTTCGATATCACCAATGTAATTATACTAAAACTTTTTAATTGTTAACATTTCACATACAAAATTGAGTAAACAGACTTCATCTTTTCTTGGACCATATTACGTTCACACGCCTTCATGTTTGGTTCAGAACTGTTCAAAGAAGTTACGGATATAATGATTAAAAGCATTAACGGCATACGAAAGTTATGCGTTGTCATCATGTTGTCAAATGTTTGCAGACTACTGTATGTCTTATGTAATATTTACAACACAACAATACTGGAATTTTGCTGGAAGATTGCTTGTACAATATATTGAGGGCTTGGTGTTCTTTTCTTGTTTATTACACGATGAAACGCGGTCATTGTTTTTTAAACAAAATTCAGCAAGGTGTTGTACCACCAAAGTTATGAAAAAGAGCAAGTTATAAATGAGATCTGGAGGCACAAGGAGGGTGACATCGGTTAAGAAGGCAAGCAAATTGTATCTCAGTTGAGTGTTTGCATAATCTTATACATTCAAACTTCGTTCTTGTCTCTTATTGGTCGACATTCACCAGTTAATTCTCAATGTCCGAAAGCCATGACATCACTTCTGCCCAATATCGTTAATTATCGACGGAGCTGTCCGAACAAACATTGGACGCTGATGACGTAACCACGTAAAGGGCGCGAAAATTACAACACAGCAAGAATGGCCTGCAGCAGTTTGGGAAGTTAATCGCACGAGTCTTTTTATTGCAAATCTTTTCTTGTATCTATCACTGCTTTGAATATATAATAAAACAATTATTGGACTCGGTTTACGCATAATATCAAGAATTATCCAGACCTCGGTCAATGTTATTCGCCTAAGCCTTCGGCTTCGACAGATGATATTGACCTCGATCTGGATAATTAATTATTCACCGAAGTAGAAGTAAATATCTACACTATTCACCGACACTGAGGTGAATAGTTGTTTTAGCATATACCTCGCATAATTGTTTTCACACACTTATTTCTTTAAATTTTTAAGACTATTTTATGGAACGTTTGCTTGTCGCCCGCTTGTCGTTTGTAAACCAAACATTTTGAAACACATTCTGAGAGCATTTATCGCTAAATTGTAAATGAAATACATATTCCTGAATGCTTTATTGCCAAATTTCGCTACTGTTTTGGTATTGTCTGGCACGGCGGCTTAGTTTATTCAAAACAACTTCCTTCTTCCGTAACTGAAACAATATTATGCGTAAGCCAAATCCAATTGTTTATTAGCATATACCTCACAGATGAATAGTTTTTTGTGCAATCTGATTGGTTTCTCTATCTCAAAATATCCTGCTCTATTCACTTCCGATTTTGCAGCGAGGTACATATCTACACTATTCACCGCCACTTCGGTGAATATAATTGTTCTTTAATCTGACAGCAAATATCCAAGATGGTTATCGATTAACTTATTACAATGATCATTAATAATCTCAAAAAGGCCGCACCCAGAGGTCATGTAGACCACATTTGGCCCGCAGGCCACATTTTGGACACCGTTGATTCATGAGCATTTCTGCACCAACAGGAGAATAATCGTGATGAGGTTGAAATATGTAATATACAATCTCGGGTAAAGCAGAGATTGTGTCCAAATTCCTAAGAGGCTAAAAGTAAACATAAAAAATGTGAAAAATCCAACGTGGTATCGTTGAGCAAAGTGTACTTTACTGCGTTATTTGGCAGTTCGGATGTATTTAATGTCATGGACATTCGCGCGTTACTAAGGAAGATTAAAATCAATATGAATTCCCAAAGAGCTTCAACGATATAAGAACAATTTACGACATCCTGTACGTGGTGCACATGCGTGAAGCTCGACTGTCAGATGATACAATGTTGTGACGTCAACATGAAATCATCCATTAACAAATCCTATAGTTTTAATGTATTTTAAGTTACTATATTTCTTCCAATCTTTATGAATCTGGAATGCCTTCCCTTATAAAGTTTCCATGGATTTCCAGAATGTTTGAAAAGGGTGCCCGAGATTTCTTATTCCCCTTGTAAAAAATACCTTAAAACTAAAAGAAAATTGCAATGACTTCTTCCAAAATTTGATTCCTAAATAATCACGTGGATAAATTTTAAAAGTTTGTAGATATGGCTCAAATAAGTCTAAAAACTAAGACATATTAATGGCGAAACAATTACACGGTTCTTACGGGTTTTGACGACGTCAGTATGACGTCACTATAATACATCGACTACTGATATTAACTGGATATTCCACATATTCAGTATCTTGGTTATTCGTTAAATCTGTAAGCCATGTCTGAAAAAGAATTGCAGTTAAAATAAACTGACCTTAGCTACTGCAGCATAGCAACCGAATGTGACCGAATAGTTATGTCATGACCATAGTATACCACGTTCTGGATCATTATGATAAATTAACTATTTTCCGTCCGTAAGGACCTTTTGATTTTACTCTGGCTAAGGCCAGACTATTTTACTCGTCAAGGGGAGACGTCTCGGACAGGAAAAGGTTTAAGAGCAATCCAATCAACTAAAGTTGTCAATATCCAACAAAACACAGCTGACAAAACGAATGTAGTCAATTGAGTCTATTGTTGTGAAGAGTATAACATGGTGCCAGGATAAGTACATGTTGAACTTTCAGGACAGTGGCGTAGCCAAGGCCTGGCCTAGTCGGGCAAGTGCCCAGCCGATCACGCAGGTGAATGACGTCATTGGATATCCTACTTTACTAGTACTTAAAAATATGGATGAAGCGCGATCAGGTAAAGACATGATTAGACAAATAAAATGCGTTCTCCGATCAGATATTCTATTATGGTGGTTGAAAATTTATTATGGTGGTCGATTATGATCAGAGAACACATTTTGCTTGTCTGATCTATTAGTTCTGATTATAATTTATAAACTTGATGAGCAACACTTATATTTCGACTAACAGTGTCTTGTGTGCATTCCTAAGAAACAGTCAGCAAAGTTGCTCTTAAAATGAAGCAATGCCATGTCAGGGCCCAACAATTCAGAAACTTCTTGGGGGCCGTGTCCCCGCACCTCCCAGAAAACTCGCGCTTCATGCTCAGGCACAGGCTAAGCTGTCCCCCCTCCCTCGCTAAACTCATCGCTCTGTGCCTCTGCCCGTCCAAAACCATGGGCTAGCTACGCCAGTTTTTATTGTAATCCAGAAACTTAATTCCAACATGGATTGTTTTATTCAATATGAACCGCTGCTTTTTGACTCTTGAGGAAAATGCAAACCGGATCTCAAATTTTACCACATGCCCACGGAAAAAGGCAAGGAATGTGATGAAGATGTGATCACTAAATTAAACATACTTCTGACTTGTATTTGCAAGAAGGGCTGTAAAATATACAATACCTTTACCTTCGATGGTGAAGAGGAGAAGATGAAGTTTAAGACCATTGCTCAAGAATGTGACGAATCTTGTTGTCCTCGAAAGGACATCACCTTCAGTGCTACTAGTTCTTTACATGTCGCTTAAAATATCAGTTACTTAATCATTTTCTAGCAGACGTAACCGATCCCGAAGCATTTTCTTTGTCCTAGGACTAATGTTTTTTAGGTCAAATCGGCTAAGAGTGCGGCATCAAACCTGATCCATGGAAAGTATCAACTATCAATGACATACCTCAACCAGAAAGCAAGAAACGCGTGCAAAGATTCATAGGGATGGTGGCATTCCTTGGCAAATTCAGCGTTGGTCTTTCGGAAATCACAGCACCGTTTCGTAACCTACTGAGAGATTACCTGGTCGTTTCAAAGGTCTCCATTAGAGGTATGTCAAGCAACTCGTTTGACATACATCTAATGGGGGCCTTTGCAAAACGCTTGGATATAATGACTAGTAGTCCAATTACGAATTACTTAGATCCAATATTGCCCTCAAAATGTGATCTGATGCCTCAAAGACATGTCTTGGAGCCACACTTGAACAATTCCACGAAAACAAACGTCATCTTGTAACATATGCTTCACTCTCCATATCCTCAATGAAACATTACTGCCAGCGCCATTTAGAGGAAGAAACACTATTTCCCTGTGCAAGCCTTCACTAGTATGTCTATGGACACAAATTTTGATTAATCAAGTTCACCAGCCTCAGCGCTCTATCCTCATCAAACCACTGAAAAAGATACAGTGGAACTCAGTTAATACGGCCACCAACGGGCCGTGAGTATCTGGCCGTATTAACGGGGTAGGGTCAAATTTCATGGCTGGTCTCTTTTAAGTGACGTCATGACAGTTATATTACAGCTGCACCTCTAACTGAAACGGAACCACACAGTAAGAATAACATAACTGAATATTATGAACAAGAACAATCTGCTATACATACTGTCCTTTTCAAAACAAAGGCCTCAAACTCTCCAATTTTACATGTTACTTTCATTAATAGATTAACTTTCAACAGGGTTTTCAAAAAAAAATCTGTGATTATCGATTGACTTGTTCAGTGCAAGAACAATGACTTAATCATCTTGTAATTTAACGGTTATTATTATCTGTCAAGTTTTATTTTCCTTAGTCATTTAATAGAGGCGATATTACATTCCTGACTTTGGAAAGGAAATGACTGTTTTAAAAGTCAACGATATTAGATGTCAAAGATGTCGTTATTGTTTCTCAAGATTTATTTTCGCTAATCTGTCCTTCGAAATGCACATTTGGTTTGAGTAGCCGTAATAGCGAGACCATATTATTAGTGAATATATAAAGAATATATACGTTGGGATTTCACAATGTGGCCTTTGGCAGCATTAAACGGGTTTTCTTATAAGAGAATGTATGGGGGTTTCGCCAGGACAAAAAACAATGGCCATATGGCGGGGTTCCACTGTATTTCACCTATGCATAAGTATGATTTTGATATGCAATACGTTCCTGGTATTTAGTATCAGGTTTCAGAGTGCTTACGTGTCACAAGGTCAACCAAGATGGTTGCCATGGTAACCAAGTAAACAAACTGACCGCGCATAGGTCTGGTAACTAGAGGGGTCCCCCTCTATTTCAACCTAACACCCCCCCAGCAACACTCAAATAAATCCCAAAAATAATAAAAATAATTAATTTTTAATATTTTCTTCAAAATTTTAAATATTTGAATAAATCCCAAAAATAATAAAAAAAATTAATTTTTAATATTTTTCACAAATTTTAATATTTTTAATGATTAAATTTATAATTATTTTTGACAGGTATTTGTTTTGATAAGATCATTATCAGTCTCGTGAGGTAATTTGATCGATTATTACAAAGTTTATATGTCTTTTGCTCTCATTCCAGTTTGTACGGTGGATTTGCGTACAATCTCTTTATCATCAGTTTGAATATGCTAAGACTTTCGATGGTACCGTCGATTATCCGTTCTATATTATCAAGGTGTGCAGATAGAAAGTAGCTTGCTTTAGTACATTCATTAGTCCAATTTGTCAGTAGTTGGTCAGTCTTGATCTTTATACCATCAAATCGACGAGAGAAATACTTCATTTCTGATCTTATCTCGAGAATCTCTTCCGTTCTGTTGCATAGCTTCAACTTCTCAGGATCAATCCGCTTGTTATTGGAATTCTTTCTTGGTGAATTATGACAACATTCAATGTCAGATTCAATGTCAGAAGGATCACTGTTACCCAGAGATGACAACAGCAATACGACGATGAACTGTCTTAGCATCTTCTTGATCATTATTCAACGACAAAGTGAAAATAAAATGTCTTCCGTCTAACAACCATCGCTTATATAGTTTTAAAACGGAAGAGGAAATACGTCAATGATCACGTGATCATGTGATCTTCACATGTTTCCGATCATGATTTATTCACATGTTGATCACATGCTGATCACCTGTTAATCACATGCTGATCACATGATCACATGTTTAATTTTTTTCAGAAGTACAATCTGAAATCTTGGATGTTCATTGAACCTTCGTCAAGCTCAAACCTCAGAAATACGATTTCTGAGCCTCAGACGGGGAACGAACTCCCAACCCTCTGATGACCAGTGAAACGCTCTAACCATTGGGCTACCAAGATTCAAATGATTTAGTGAATATTCTGCCCCCCACGAGTAGACGTTCAAGAAAAGTCCATTTTTTCACCGTTTATTTGTTACTCTCTTTCAATTACAATCGCAGTTGTCTCCCGCTTACTAGATCCCAATAACAACACTCCTTTTTCTCGACAAGCGTTGCTATATAAAGAGTTGAGTTAAATTTGCTTGCGTCACATTTGCAATTACCCCCTAAATCACTCAACATCCTTAATTACCACTAAGTTTTTTAATCAAACCCCAGTTTCCGACACACTCCCCCCATGTAACTCCCCTTGGGATATACATGTCACGAAAGGATACTGATCAAAACCAACTCAGTATTACATTAATAACGTTATAGATTGTCCTGTTCAAACTCCACGATCTTTTGAGTGCGGTTTCTGACCTCTGCGGCAGCTCTTCTTTTCGATCGGAAAGTTTGAGCCTCAGGGTTCAGCGGCTTTTCTTTTTCTTGCACGATCTCGCTCGAGAGCTCCAGCGGTTAGAGGTGCTTTACACGGCTCTCTAGACTTCCCTTGGCTGTCTTCAGTCGCACTGCTCGCGTAACTCCGTCTTTTCCTGGGAAGGTCTGCTGCAGAATAGCTAGCGGCCATTTTCCTCTATTCTTCTCGTCATTCTTCACGATCAGCACATCTCCTTTCGCGACTTGAAACCTCGTCGTCTTATGGGTTAGGTTGTGTCTTTCTCTTAGGGCAGTCAGGTATTCCTTCCTCCAGCGGCTCCATAAGTTGTTTTTACAAGCGTTCGAAAATTTGGCTCGCTTCCTTAGCAGTTTATCCTCCTCTCGTCATGGTTCTGGTTCTGGGATTTGGTTCGATCTTTGAAACAGGAAGGTGGTTGGTGTAAGTAGTGGCAGCTCGACGTTATCCTCCACGTAGCACAAAGGGCGTCTGTTGGTAAGTATCTCAATGTCCAACAGGACTTCGCTGAGCTCATGCCAATTGAGCGTCGCTCCCCCAATGGTCTGGTAAATAGCGTTCTTCACTATCCCTATCAGCCTCTCAAATTGTCCACCCCACCAAGGCGCTCTCGACAGGTTGAATTTTCAGGTGATGTTGGAAGTTTCTAGGTAGCTTTGCAGGTGCTCGTGTTTAAGAGCTTGGTCCAGCCACTTTGCCGCCCTTGTAAAGGTACTTTCCTTGCCGGAATAGATAATGCGTGGTCGACCACATCGAGCAATTAGACGCTTCAAGCACGGGATGAAATTTTCCGTCTCGAGGTTGGGAACCAGTTCCAGGTGAATTGCTCTCGACAAACTACACGAAAAAATGGTTAGGCAGGCCTTTCCCTCAGTCTTGAAAAATCGTCGATAACGTATAGGTCCCGCGAAGTCGGTTCCCACAACTTCGAAAGTCGTCTCTCCAGTCGTTCAGTCTTCTGGGAGTTGGCCAGGGGGTAGCGCTGTTATGGCCATTGCTCTAGAGCGCTTGGATCCCCAGCAACTTCTTCTGATGGATTTCACCAGGTGTCTGAGTTTGGAAACCCAGAGGTATTTTCTTACTGCGGCCATCGTTAAACGCAAGCCACCGTGTAACGTTTCAGTATGTACTTGCTGCAACAGCTTCTTCATAAATGGTACGTTCGAAGGTAGATAAGTCGAGTACTTTCCTTGAACTCTGCCTCGGCATTCTAGTAGACCTTGGGCATTTAGCTGTAAGTTGAGGGCTATTTTGGTGTGCCCATGATGGGTTGCTGTGCTGTCTTGGCGTTGGACACGTTTGATCCACCAGATCTTCGCTCCATTCACTTCGAGGGTTGTCAATGGACCACGGTGCCTTCGTTCGCCTGGACAGTTGTGAGAGAACCGTTGTATCCATAAGGTAATTCAAAGGGCACGTCGTAGATCACGTCTCTCCAGAAGCTCGTCAAATGCATTAGTCTTCGTCTCCTGCACATGCAAAGTGCACAGAACCTCTTGAATGATCTTTGCTTCAGTCTCTAACTCTGAGGAGGCTTGAGTTACCGGGATCTCTGGCCATCGGTCGTGGTCTCGGAGCCATTTCGGTTCAGTCCACCAAAATGTTGACATCGTCACTGGTCCACTGGGGCTGGCTAAGTCTGCAGAGTTGTCTTGGGTAGGGAAGTATCTCCATTCGATTTCCGAGTGAAGCTGAATCTTGGCCACTTTATTTGCTACGAACTGTCGATATTGACCGTCACCTCGGATCCAGTGCAAGGCAACCATATTGTCCAACCATCCGTATATTCTGGGTTTCCGAAGTCCCTGCAGGGCGTTGCTAACGTTTGACCTAGATTGGTGGCCATGTGCATGGAGACCAGTTCTAACCTAGGAATAGTAAGTTCTTGCTTTGCCAGCCGACCTTTTCCAGTGAGGAGTCATTGAGTGACGCCAGACTGTTGTCCCACGATTGAGTAAATCGCGGCACCGACTCCTTGCGTAGAGGCACCGCCAAACACGTGCTACTCTAGATCTTGCAATGGTTTTCTGTGCTCTACAATGGGGCGCAGTAATCACTTCCCCTTTGGGAGGGTTCGTTCCCACGTCTTTCATCTCTGAGACAGTTTATCGTTCAACTTGGCGTCCCATGGTATCTTGGTATCGCATGCAGCTCTGTAAACCAGCTTCCCTTCCAGAGTCAGTGGTGACACAAGACCAAAGGGATCATCAATCCTGGCCAACCTCCTTAGAACCCCACGTCTAGTCACTGGATGGATGTCATCAGGCAGTTGGATGTTAGTGTGTCTTTTTCTGTGTTCCACTTCAGTCCAAGCATCTTCGTTTCATTCGGCCGAGCTCCTAATTGCTGCTTCGCGAATGATTGGTCGTCGTACCTCTCAAATAGATTATCGTCTCTCTCTAGTTCTTCAACGTTCGAGTGCCACTTATGTAGCTTGAAAGTGGCATCGTCCGAAATTTCGATGGCCTTCTTACGTGAACGAGTTTCTGTTATGGTTGGACCACCAGTAAGCAAGCCCTTAACTTAAAAACTGCGGCGCAGCTCGTTTACCAATGTCGGGTAGTTCTTGTGTTGGGTAGTTCTTGTCCAATGTTCAGGTGTCGAGGTGGCACTCAAGTACTCTACCAAGAAGGAAAGGCGAAGAGACAAGGCCAAATAGTGCTCTTGTGAAACGAAGTGTCTCGATTTCTGAGTGTTCTTCCCTCTGCCAATGAAACCAAATAGCATCACGTTCAGTTTCTATGATCCGCATTTGCAGAAACGCCTTTTTTATGTCACCGGTCACCACTACGGGGTAGGCTCGTTGTTGGACTAGAACATCCCAAAGCTTGTTTTGGAGTGACGGTTCGGGATGCAAACATTCATTGAGCGATGGTGCGTCAGGGTTGGCCCTCCCAGAAGTATCATACACAATCCTCATTTTCGTGCTTTCTGCTGTCTCTTTAATGATTGCTTTATGTGGGATGTAAAATTCTCGGATAGAGAGACTTCTGGCGCCCGTTCGACGACCCCCTCCTTGAGCGGCTCTTCCATAATGGTATCACACTCGTTGGCGAGACCATCTCGGCGTAGTTTCTTGACGAGATTGTTCATCCGTCTTAGACTGCCTTGCTTGTTATGATGATGATGATAACTTTATTTATTCACGCTAGCCTCGACAACATAAGCTGGTTTCCACGAAGGGCGTGAGAAAAGTTAAAAAAAAAAAAAAAAAAGAAAAAAAAAAGTGTACAAATTACAAGAGGTTCGTTAGTTAAGGTCTACGCTAATAGCTAAGGTATTTACAATGGAAGCTAGGACTTGGTAATGAAAACATAGATTCAGAATTAAAAGTATATTTACAGAGTTAGATGTTAAGTGCTGAAGGTGATACTGTGAGCAGCGATTTTAGTTTCAAACCTCGTGAAAGACGTGCACCTTCTTATTTGCTCAGGTAAACTATTCCATAGCTTAGCTCCGTCAAACAAAAAGCTTTTTTTCATGCTGTTTGTACGCGGTTTTGGTAAAGAAAGTTTAAGCGACGTATCACGTAGGTCGTAATCTGAAACATCGCTTCTAAAGGTAAAGAGGTTTGAGAGGCATTTCGGACCCATGTTGTTCAATATTTTAAACATCATTTTTGACTTTGCCCTTTTCCTTTGAACTTTCAAAGATTCCCAATTTAATGCGTGCAGAGCAATCGAGTGATCTACATCATTATTCATATTTGTAATTATTCGGGCAGATCTGTTTTGCAATTTTTGAAGCCTCTTTGATTGGGTTTCACCAAAACCATCCCATACTTCACAACAGTAGTCAAAGTATGGACAAACAGTCGAATTGTACACGGATAATAGTGAATCTTTGTCAACGAAATCTTTTAAGCATCTAAGGGCTGATATCCCTGAAGTTATTTTTTTACAAATATAGTTAGTGTTGTTTTTCCAAGACAAGTGCTGATCAATTATTACCCCAAGAGTTTTACATTCATTAACTTGACTGATTGATTTGTCATCGATTTTAATATTGGGTAGTGAATTTGATATACTCTTCATCATTGGCTTAGATCCAATGATCATAATCCAATGATCCAATTATCAGGCTATCTTGCATGATTCCCGTGCCAAGGCAGACCAGTCTCATACCACCCTGCTGAATCCCTCGTCAACTGCTCTTTGAATTCGGAGTACACGTGCTGTACCTTGGTCATGTGTTGGAGCATCGGCTAAACAAGGACATCCAGGCGACAGAGCCCCACGTAATCGGACTGGCTCGTCTGAGTCAGTAACATGGTATTTCTGTCGAATTCCTCCCCCGGCGACAATGTAAACCAGCCCAGTTTGGCGTATTCAGCGATTGGTTTACCCTCCTTCCCAACGTGAGGTTTAGTTTGCGTCTTGATTCGAGCGTATTCTCCCCCTCCCAACACTAAGTGTACAGGTAAACTTGATTTTTCATCTTGGTTATTGATTTCCACTCCGTTGAGATGTGGGTAGTGCGCGATTATGGCTTCATAATTTGGATTATCTATCGCCAATAATTCGCCTTTGTTTACTTTCGTTTACATCACATCTATCTGGTATTCTTCATCAACAAATGTCAGCATCGTCTTATAAGTTTCGAATCTTTCCACACATGATCCCATCAACACGTCAACGCGTTGTGTTTTTACTTCATACGGCTTCAGGCGTAATAAGTCTATTAGCTTGGCTGAGGCGTAAGAACCTTTGGCGCCGGAATCTATTAAGTCTCTTACGGTAATTCCATTAACTTTGACCACCACCACTGGGAATAGTCCTTAGCCATTTCCATTTGCCGTCATAAGCTTTTTACTGTCCTTCTTTGGTTCTTCTTCGTTAACTTGATCGCATATGGATGTGTGGTGTCGTTTATCGCATGTTAGACACTTGGCTTTGCTTGGACATTCGGACACTCGGTGTGAGGCACTGGTACAATTGAAACACAGACGTCGCTTTGCCAAGATCTGTTTTCTATCTCTTGCCTACTTCACTTTCGTGCACCGCACCGCTCTGTGGTTGACGTCATCGCAATAGACACATCCCTTGTGTTGTCGCGCGTGGTACATTTTGTCAGAACGGTCCTGGCGTTTGTTTTTTTGATCGTCTGTAGCTTTGTCTTCGATAGGATTCCTTCAGGTCCACTAACGAAACGCCTCGGCTAGCTTGTCGTAGCCCCAGTTCTCCCAATCCGGGTCGGTACGGACGAGGTCTCCCCGAATCGCCGGTAACTTGTTGAGCGTCTTAGCGACGTTTCTCTCCACTTGTAGTTTGTTCATGGTCTGAAGTGCCTGAACGTAGCACTTGAGTTTTTCACTAAATTCGTGTATTCTCTTGGCGTTAGCGTTGGAAATACGCCGTAGTCCCAGTATTTCTTTAGTGTACGCTAACTAGCGTAAGTAGGTGAACTTGGTCATGTTCAGTGTACTGGTTTTATCGATCGTCTCTTCGAACTACCCCCAAAACCTCGGCCAGTTCACGTACGTACCGTCAAACTTGGCGATGACCAACTTCGGAAGCCTTGCTTGGATCCCCATGGCACACTAGATCCCTATGACAACTCTCCTTTTTCTCGACAAGCGTTTCTATATAAAGAGTTCAGCTAAATTTGTTTGCGTCACATTTGCAATTTTCCCCCTAAATCACTCAACACCCTTAATTACATCTAAACGTTTTTAATCAAACCCCAGTCTCCGACAATAGTGAGCTAAAGTGCTAGCTCGCCAGCTGCGTCTTGGTATCTTAGTAGTTAGAGCATCTCACAGGTCATCAGAAGGTCGCGGGTTAGACCCCAATCTGGGGATCCAAATCGTTTCTCCAAGGCTTGATCTTGACGACCGTCTAATGCAGTGGTCCCCAACCTTTTGCTTCCCAGGGACCCCTTCACTGATTTTAAAGATCTCAGCGGACCCCTTACCCCCAACTGAAATTGCAGCTTCGTCGGTTTCAGCGCTTCATTGCTTAAAATCTCTCCTCAAAAGATGCATTCAGGTTTGCTTTGCTCAGTTCGGCATGGAATAAAACCAAATTTTAAGCACTCAACATTGTATCCTCGTAGTTTAATCTTCCCAGAGGCAGATCGTTTCGAACTCATGATTAATTTATGGACAGATAAACGCTGGAGAACTTTTCCTGTACGAACAAAGCTCGGGGTGAACAGGCGAAGTGTGGTTGCATGTAACATGAGATGAAGGTGTGACCTGTTAAAACCTCAAAATTACGAGTTCTTATGTTGCAGTTACACCCTTCGGAATTTGCGATATTGACTGGTAGTTTGCAATAAAAAATAGTTGAGCCAATATTGCAGGTCGTCATTTGCCAAAAAGAAAATAGTTACCTTTTGCAGACCCTGTCCCTTTCGCGCAGACCCCCGGCGGACCCCTTAGTCTTGGCGGACCACCAAAAATTGTCTACAGACCCCCAAGGGGTCCGCGGACCCCAGGTTGGGAACCACTGGTCTAATGAACCTAATATCCAAGAACAACGAATTGTAGTCAGAACTTAGCTGCGAAGTGAAATGAAGAAAACCCTCCTCTCGGGACATATTGGCATCGAACACTGTCAACAACGGTCACATCGAAGAATTTACGTCAAAATGCCCTACCCTCCTTGATTTCCAGAAGCCACAAAGAGATCAGTGATAGATTTTTCGCGAAATGCCATTTAGAGTATTGAACAAGGTTGGAACTGACCTCCTCACTATTCGCAATGAGGACTGTCAAATCGTTACAGACTGCAAAACCAAATTCTTTGAAACCAGTAAACCACCTAACACTCAAGCGTCTACAGTCGTACTCCTCACCAAAACCGATTATAAAGTTCGGCGTTCCAAATATGGTTTTCGTGATAACGAGCCACAGTTCTCATTCTAAGAATATACAAAGTATTTTTGCAGCATTGAGACTTTACACATCATTCGTCGAGTCCAGAATTTCCCTAAGGCAGCTTCATTGAAAGAACCATCAGTTAAATCAACCCTGAGGACATCAATTTGATTGATTGATTGATTGATTGATAACTTTATTTACACAAGTTAGCCCAATAAGTTTAAAAACTAGCATTCATAGGGAAACTGTGAACTAGTGGGGATATCAAAGAAAGTGTTTAACAGGTACAACTTTACCGCAAGCAACTTGCCTACGCTTCATCCCAGCCGGGGATATGGTTCGTCTTAGAGCAGATGAAACATTGTCAAGAAAAGCCTGAATGATTTCACAAGACAAGTTTTGGGGACAAGAAGCTCTAGGTTACATTTTGCCCATTATCACACCCATTTAAGAGACTAATCGTGAGACATAGATATTACACACTAAGCTTTTGTGAGATAATTATTACAGAAACCAATGATGTGCTGTACGGGGCGAGAAAAAAATGTCAGGATTTACGAACCAAACATTGACCAATCCGTTTGCATTCCTAAGGGTTGCCAAATTGACACCGAGCGATCAATGAAATATGATTGGTCTATTCGCCATTTTTGAGTTCTCCAGCCAATTATATTTCAACGGCGTTCTTGAGGTTATACACTATCTAAAGGATAGAAAAAAAGCTCCGGATGAAAGACCTACGCCCGAAACGTCGAGAAGCTTTTTTTCTATCCTTTAAATAGTGTATAACCTCAAGAACGCCGTTGTTTTATCGAAGCTATCTACACTGGACTCCGCGCCTTACAATTATATTTCAGTTGATCCCAACTTGGCAATTTCGTAGCATTTAGGAATGCAGACGGATACGTCAATGTTTTGTTTGTATGACATACTTTTCTCGTCTCGTGTTTCTGTGACAGTAGGTGAATTGATTTTACGGGACATTTAAGGTGAGTAGCATCTTCCGAGACATAAGTAATAAATCCGGGACAGTTGGCAGCTCAGCATCATCTCTTGACTACTTTTCTCTTGAAGCTAATCATCGAGCATCCATTGACCTCATCACTTGACTTTCACTTACCCAAATCTAAACTTACAACACATCTCTAATTGCCTGAAATTACTATACGCCTACTACATGAGAACATTATATTGCAACTCAAAACTACTAATCACGTTGTTGCCTAACTGCAGGAATGTCTTTATGCACAACCGATATGTATTTGACACTTGCAAGAGTTAATTCCTTAGAGCCCAATTATTTTTGAGGTCTTTTGGATCAATACATATAGTATGCGATTCAGCGTTATATCTTCATTGAAGATCGAGAGAAGTCTCCCACATGAAAAGAAACTGGATTATTCTGGGCGCATATATCAAAAAGTAGCACATCCATTCTGCTGCGGTAAAATTACTGTCCGCTTGAGGAGAGAAGGAGGAAGGATCAGGAGACTTGGGCTCCTTTTGCTCCCTTGTTTGCTCATGTTTTTAAAATAGAAATTAGGACATACCAAGGATCAAGTCCCAGAGACATGTCGCAGTGACATGCTCCAGGGACAAATCCATCGTGAGCATTAAAGCCTGGTTCACTCAAGCGACACAAGCGTAAGGACAAGATCAATACAAAAACAAACCATGACATATCCTCTGGGACTTGTGAAGATAAAACAACAAAAATTTTTCTTTGTTTCGTCTTTTGTTTAGCTCTTGGCTTATGCTCTGACTATGATCTCATGCTTATGCTTACGACGATCCTTATGTCGCAGGCTTGACTTCATTCCTTTGTTTATCCTTTTGTTTTGTCCTTATGCTTATGCTTATATTAAAGACTGAACCAGTGTTAAGGAAAAACTTTGTGGTGGAGACAAAATTTCGTCCCCGCGACTTGTTGCATAAATTCAAATTGATTTTAATTCCTACAACAAGTGGCTGGGTCAGAAGTGTGTCCCCGCGACATTTTCCTTCGTGTCGACAGTTCATGCGACAAGTTTCATCGATAAAGTCCAAAGACAGCCAATCATTGAGCCTCGTTTAATTCCTAACCAAAACTCGACTCGTTTCCCCCTCTTCCCATGGGTAATTACTAATTAAAACTCGTCAATCAAGTAAAACAAGACCCATGACAAGTCTCCTCTTGTGTCGTACAAAGGGAACACGTCCCTGCAACTTCACGCCAGGTGTGTTCCAACCTTAATGTTATAGTTGAAATTCTGATTGGTCGCTCCATTTGTCCATTCGTTATGGATTAAAATTCAAACAACAAACTTAGTGTCGTATACGACCCTATTGGCTGGCTAAGAGTTAAACTAACAACACTTTGATTCTGCTTGTGTGCTGGTGCGATGACAGTGGAAAAGGATGGATGTTTTACATCGTCGAAATAATTAACCTCGTTTTAAAGTACTTAAAATGCGATTAAGTTAGTTTTCTTTGTTCCTTTAAGGGTTTTATCCTCCGAAGAAACCTATCTAAACAAAAGAACTTTTGAAAAGCTGGCGGGAACTGTACATACAATACCTGAAATAGTTGGGATTAAATATACAAACTCCAACAACAATTAATCCAAGAAGGAAAACAAACGAAAAACATGTTTTTTACTTCTTATAACAACAACAAAAAAAATGATGTCGCTTAACATTTCTCGAAGCAAACGTTCTTTAATTGTGCTTTAAGACGGATAAGTACCTCGAACGTCGGCTTTAAGCCAGATAAATACCTCGGCTTTTGACCCCTCGTGCTGTATCTGGCTGAAAACCTCCGTTCTCGGGATTTATCCTATAATTGAATAAATTAAAGTTCCTTCATGTCCAACAAAACTTGACTGATAAACGAACTTAATCAGTAGAATTTAGGGTTGTCAAGAACATATCATGAATACCCGTAAAATCCACGTTAACACAAATGAAATACACTTGCCGAAAATAATTGATAAAGTTTGCTAGATTCAAGATATTATCACTTTTCAATGACCCTAAAGTCAGTGCCTTTTGGAATGAAGTCAAAATACAAACAAACAATGATGTTTCTACCTTCTCAGCAGAATAGAATCAAAATGATACCAAAGAAGAGAAAATTAGAAGTTCACCTGCCTCACTTCGGTGAGCGTGGAGGTCATTACGTCATGAACTCCAACCATTTTCCCTTGAGAAGGTTCTTGTTCCCTCAACAAATAGTACGTTATCGGCTGCTTTGCCTTGCCAGCCTTATATGCTGTTCACAGCTTTGCGGTTTTCTTGAGGATTTTGATGGCATTCCTGCGTTTGTTACTGCTTAAAATGTTTTCGACCATCAGACACGTTTGTCCAGTTCATTACTTTACCGTCTAACCATAATTTTCATACTTTAACTGAACTCCAAAGTCAATGCTCTTCGCTTCCACGTCCGGTTTTATGGCCGAACTGTTTGTTTGTCATAGTTTGGCCATCCTCGTGGCCGAACTGTTTGTTTGTCATAGTTTCACATGGAAGAATAGCACTAGAAAATGCAAATATTGGCAGTGGACTAACGTTAATCATACGATATTTCAAAACTGATGTGTATGCTTTCCCTGTGGAATTCCTGGACGAAATTTTGAACCCGTTTTAAGTATGCAAATAAACATTAATATTTGTTGCCTTAAATCCCATTCCTTTGGGAGTATCTGAAAAACACCCATTTTAATCAGTTAACAGTGGCCAAAAATTGTAAATGTGGACTAAAGTTACATTTCCGTTTGCATGGATACGGATGCGGGCAGGATCACGATGCAAATTTGTATCCAGATCACAGGCAGGTTTTTCCCTTCAATTTATTCGCTTTCCATTGCGATTTTCCCGTCTTTTGAAGAGAATTTAACCTATATTTCCATTTGTAAGGACACGGATGTGGATACGATCACAGTACAAATTGGTGTCCAGATTACGGGCAAGTCTTTTTTGTTTCCACACACAGGTTTTCCATTGCGATTTTTCCGTCTTTTACAGATAATTGATATGCAACAGGGACGGCGGAGCGGAATTACGAGTGGGGGGGCTTGAGATAAAAATACAGCATTTTGTATGCTTCTCTGGTAAATTGCACAAGTGTTTTAAAGCGTAGTTGTTTCAACATTACATTTGGAGAAAAGTGGGGGGGCTACAGCCCCTGCAGCCCCCCCGGCTCTGCCGTCCCTGTGCAACCGCATATGAACTCGCATGCAGCTATGGCAACATCGCTACATCATCCTATTCTTGAAATCGTGTCTTCAAGCAATATCTATGTCCGGATCCGCATTTGTACATATAGTTTGGTTCACACTTTCGAAGTGAGCATAAGCATAATGACATAGGCAAAAGCAGTTTGCACCTCAAGGTCAAATGACCTTCTTGTAGTTCCCAAGTGCAACAAGATTAAAGCCTAGTCCACATGAGCAAATTTTCTGTGACAAAGATATTTGCTCGTGTATAAAGACAGCAAATGCTAAGTTGAAAATTCGTTTGCCTGTAGCCAGAAATGACTATGGACAGTAGAGACAAAACCGAAGAAGCCACGGCCAACCTCTGAGTATGTGGCAATTTTCTCTGACGGGTCGTGCATACGAACAAGCTTTCGCATATTACATTTTTTCTTTGCCACATAGAATCTGTGGCGCTAGCTTTTCGTCAAATGCATTTGTTACATAAAATTCGGCACGTTTTCTCATGTATACAAGCAAATAAAAATGGTCACTGGATAACATGTCACAGAAAATGTACTGTAATAAATTAAATAACTGCCTGGAAAGTGTGAACTAGGCTTATCTGTACAAATGAAAAGGCTGCACTAGGAGGCTGAACCATTGAACTCTAATGTAACTGGATGGCTGACTGCCAACCAACAAGTATGCCCAAAAATGCAGGACGTGAACAACTACCCACTTCTCGGTCATCGTCCAATGTATTTCAGGTCAGTTTTGACGGGAACACTAGAAAGCATTGGCGTCCCGAGGGGAGGGGGATGCCTCCCCCACCAAATGTAAATTTGGGGGACCTGGCCCCCCATTTCATACCAGTTGAACAATTAAATTATTTTTTAATTGTTCAACGGGTATGAGAGAACAGCTTGAGAGCGTGCGTATTAAGAATTAAATTATTGCCTCGAATTTTGGATCTCGGCAACATTCGTTTCTACAACCAAGGTTTTCTTGGTGCGATATCGAACGAACACTCGTCGCCATTTACCCATTGATCCCAAATGAATCACTTTACTTGTGGTGAGCACCAATTTCATCATTAAAAAGTTGTAAAACTTCAGGCTTTGTCATAATTTTGCACACCTCCCACCCCCCCACCCCCCCGCAATAAATTAATCCTGGCAACGCCACTACTAGAAAGTTAACTTTAATATCAACTTTAACTCACGGAGTTACTTCATGTGTTTATGGATATAGTTTAGACACCAAAGCAGTTAGATGGAGTTATTTGCCATAGATCACATGTTCCTGAAACTGTATGTAATTCTGAAGGGTTTCAGTTTCGACTGTCAATTTTTCACTAAAATGCTGGAAATACTCAACTTATTTAAGAATGCCAAACTTTAAAAAAGTTTCCTGTACTAGCGTGCGCCTAGAGCTTCCTTACGGCACCAAATTTCACCGATTTGTATACCACGGTCTAATTCTGTTAAACTCTTTACCAGTTTTTGATCACCAATCGGGTGATTATAACTAAGTTTAAATTCTCATACACTGATCCCTTCTGCATGGCTAAAGTTAAAAAGCACTAATCATGATTAAAGTTAATCAGCTTTTTATACAATCACCAATTTAAAGCAGGTATCAATGAAATAAATTCCTAAATACGTCAACAGTACTTTGAGCTACATTAAGAAGAAAATTGTCAACTCCGTTAGATTCCCCTCGCCTTCTTTCACAGCAAAGCATTCGCGATGACTGTGAGCACATTAGGGATGTCTTGGCATTGCATCAGCTCCAATTTTCCTCTTCCCCTTATTTGAAATCCCCAGTTACTTAAGTGGAATTAACGTTGATTGGAAGCAATGTTTTGCAGTAACGTTTCTAGTGCATATTTCCCATCTTCCCCTGGTCTTAACCCTAACTAATCAAACAGATTGACCAATACTCTCCCGTTGTTTGAACTCCATTTTAGTCATCTCAAGCTTATAGTACATGCTGCTGTTTTATGTCAAGTTAGAAAGGTAATTTTAATATCTAGAACAGAAACTAGAGATCTCGATTAAATAAACAGTCTAATGAGTTATCCGTGACTTTGAGCAATCGGATTCGTCATCGTCGTACGGCAAAAACGCAAATCTGGCACTTTGAATCGGCGGTCGATTAAATGGCGATGGATATACGAGCGACATTCCACTGGCGTGCATGAGAGGAGAGTGAGGGGGGCGCACGCCCCCCATGACGTTTGCGTGGAAAATGACATTACAAATTATCTAAACCTTATTAAGGATCTACCAAACCATGATTCAGCCTGTTATGACATATGCAGGATTGTTAAAGTTACATTTTTCAGACAGTCAGTTGGGTAAGATGGAAGCGATTGAACGCCGATCAAGAAGCATTATCAGTTCTAGAACTGGAAATCCGGTACCTTCTATTGTACAGAGTCTGCATAAGCAGTCTTGTAAGACAGTAAGACAATGTATAGATAAATACATATGTACTAACTTTCACCAGTGCTTTCAGATCCATGACCATAATTTTAATACTAGAAATAAAGGGTACAGCGTAAAGATTCCTACAGTTAAGTTAGAATTTGCAAGACAATCATTTTATTTTCTTAGTGTAAAGATTTATAATGATATGCCCATTGAAATAAGACAAGAGCAAAATTATTATAAATTTCTTATGCTATTAAGTGAACACTTTAAATAATTGGTTTCTGGTTTCATTACCAATAGTTGATTAGATTGGTGTTTTAAATATTACAGGTTTTATATTTTTAAATATTTTAAATTTATATGTAAATAGAGGACAACTTTTGATAACAGTGTCTTAGTACACTGAAATGTTCCATCCTCTGTAACTATTCATTAATAATAATAATAATAACAGATTTGCAACCTTAGGACCTCGACGAATGCTGTTGAATTAGGCTGTAAAAGATAACTGTTATTGTATTTCATACTTCAGGTTGCTTAATTAAATCGACATTTTTAATCCAAACGTATTTAGCAATTTTTCTGCATAATGACCGTAGTTGGATGAAAAAGTGAACCACAGTTTGACATTAGGGCGTAATGGGTATCATAAAAAATAACCGTAATTACGTTATTTTTGTTGATAACCATTGCGCCAAAGGAAGAATCAAATATTGGCTAACGTAAATGTTCGTGTAATGTGTCGCTTACGGAGGATCTCAGACAACATCTGAAGGAATCCTCAGGCTCCTAAATTAGTATCTGTCCCATCGCTCGTAAGGTAATTAGCAACACTACCTATGACAAATATTTTCATCTGACCTCGCGAGTTGCGCCCCCCCCGATACTAACATCCTGGGCACGCTAATGCGAGTTTCTTCGGATTTCGTCATCATCATCCAACTCGTCATAAGGATCTGAGAAAAGTTCAGAGCAAGCATACCATATAGGTAAATTTTACTCGGTGACATGGTTTCTGAATTATGGCCAATTTTAAATCGGAAAACAAATCTTGAAACCAACTATTGACCACTTCTTCTTACCGATGGTAAGATATTCTGGTCAGAATATCTTACCATCGGTAAGATATTCTTACCAGAATATCTTACCGATGTTTGCTTTGCTTCACTTCACTTTACTATACTTTACTTTACTACACTTTAAATTACTTTACTTCACTTTACTTTACTATACTTTATTTTACTATACTTTACTTTACTTCACTATACTTTACTATACTTTACTATACATTACTTCACTATACTTTGCTTTACTATATTTTACTTTACTTTACATTATTTTACTTTACTATACTTTACTTTACTGTACTTTATTTTACTATACTTCACTTTACTATACTTTACTTTATTATACTTTATTATACTTTACATTATTTTACTTTACTATACTTTGCTTTACTATACTTTACATTATTTTACTTTACTATACTTTACTTTACTATACTTTACTATACTTTACTATACTTTATTTTACTATACTTTACTTCACTATACTTTACTTTACTATACTTTACTTTACTATACTTTACCATACTTTACTATACTTTATTTTACTATACTTTACTTTACTTTACTTTACTATACTTTACTTTACTATACTTTACTTTACTATACTTTACATTATTTTACTTTACTATACTTTACATTATTTTACTTTACTATACTTTACATCATTTTACTATACATTACTTTACTATACTTTACTATACTTTACTGTACTTTATCATGCTTTACTTTACTATACTTTGCTTTACTATACTATACTTTACTTAAACTTATTTATATACAGTGGCCTTTCAGTTAATTGATTTTCAAAGGGCCGTGTTTGACATTTACAAGAAAAAAAAATTATTGATAATAATATTGACAATAATTATGCACTAAATTTACAATAGTTATAACAATATGCTTACAAAGTAAGCAATGCCTTAATTACCATATATATACAAAATTACAAAATCACAATAGTCGCGAACAGGGAAGGATATATTAAAGTATAATATTAATGGTACAAAGACCTTTAAAGTCTGAGTAATAGTTTATGTACAGATATTGTCAATCAGTTTTAAAAGATTGAAAAGACAGTTGTTCGCAATAGTTGACAATCTCGCGTGGCAAACGCGCAACGTTATCAAAGCGAGAGTACAAGGAGTAGATCAGCACATTTAATTATACTTACGTGGTATGGGAGAACACAAAGGCAATGAAGAGGGAGGAATGTGTGAGGACAGGTAATGGAGAGAAAGAAAGATGACTACTGCAAAATTTTGAGTCGCGCACTTATTCCTGTACTGCAACTTTGGTTTCTACCTGGTAAATTGCGTAGGCGGATACAAGGGGGGCCTTTGGGACCCGGGCCCCTCTTTTTGCCCCTCAGTTGTCATTTTGCCCGAGTTTTCAACGTCATACTTATGATGATGCTTGTGCAGTACTACGAGACAGGTATAAGTTGTGTTTACACTGCATTTATTATTGAAAAATTGTTTACTATAAACGCAATTGAAATTTTCTTAATGTAAAAACATCCCAAACTCGTAGTGAAAAGTAAGTGATAAATGTTGCCCAGAAATTGCAGACGTCCGGTCAACAAAAATTGGTCAAGTCCAACAGAATTTTTTCGATGGGCCCCCACTTTTTCCAAATCCTGGATCCGCCATTGAATTGCCATTCGCACGTGCGTATTCGCCTCCGCAAAATCTGGACCTTCAACTGCATCATCATGTGTGCCCGAACTCGCTGCAACGAACTTTAACGATATTCTTAGGACAGTAGAAACTTTTAAAGGAGCCACACAGATTCAACCCAGGTTTGCAAGACAAGCGTTTTTGGCAAGGCTCTTTCACTTTTCGCACCCCTGCATAAACAGGCTGCGCCAAGCCCAAAACATTTAAGCCCTGGACAAACGAATACAACATTGTTGGGAAACGACATTTCCTCAAATGTTTTCCCGTTGGGCGACCCCCTGAAATATTGTAGTGGAAATAAAATTTGCCTCTCGGGAAGTAAAAAACGTTTCTCAGCGAGTTGAGAAGCAAGATTTGGTCCCCGGCCTCAATTTCTGTTTTGAGAACGTTGTTTCTTCGTTTGCCTACCCGAGAAACAATCTTGCCCAGTTGCCCAAGGTTTCAATGCGTACACTAACTTACACCGCAAGTGAATGTTGCTCATAAAATGTTTCCTTGTTTAGTCATGCTCGAGAAACATTGCAGGGAAATAATGCTTCCACGACCATTCTTCCTGGCTTGCCCAAGGCCTGACAATAGCCGTGAATATTTGGTGCGCAGCAGAGCCACCACGAGGGGGGACTCAAAATACAGTTCGACTGGGAGATATTTTGCATCATCATAATCATTAAGTATTTTCAGTTCGTAGGATAGTGGCACAGTCTCACGAGCAATTTCTTCATGAAAAAAATCTTCCCGAACCGAGAAGTATACGAGATGTGCAAGTGGTCAATTCTTCCAAATTAAACGAGAAACATGTGAGGGAAGGGTAACAAGCGAAGACCCCAAGTAATTCAAAAGCAACTTTTCGAATATTTTGAAAGAGCTAGTACCAGCAACAATAATACGCATTTTTATGTGTCAACCAAGACATCTACCTGTTTGCCAGTCATCCTTCTTCCTTTTCAAGCCAGTAGTGTTAAAGCTACTGTCTTCCCTTTCACTTTTCCAAAGCTGCTAACTGAGTCAAGATTGCTCGCTGGTTAGACTAGTGGTTCTAAATCTTTTTTTGGATCAACCCCACCAGCCTTTTATTGAAACCTCTTGCCGCCCCTTAACTGCACCCTGTTGATCTCACTCAATCCAAGTTTAGTAAAGCAAAGTAACTTAACGCCACGCAACGCAAAGTAAAAGTAAAGCAAAAGTAAAGCAGAAGTAAAGCAAAAGCAAAGCAAAAGCAAAGCAAAAGCAAAAGCAAAAGCAAAAGCAAAGCAAAGCAAAGCAAAAGCAAAAGCAAAAGCAAAAGCAAAAGCAAAGCAAAAGCAAAGCAAGAGTAAGGTAAAGTTAAGTAAAGAAAAATTTGCTGCCTGCGCCAGCGCAGTACCGAATTCAATAACTAATAAATAATTACTCAGTTCGGTATTGATGAGTCCGCCAGTCATTTTTAGATTTTAACATTAAATGACCACGACAAACCTAAAAATTCAGTGGTCGTCATGAACGCCCACCATTTCCACCCAAACACCCCCTCTCCACTACCTTACCTCTATCGACCCTCCGAGGTTCCCTGAACGTCCACTAGGGGGGCGGCACCACCCCGTTGAGAAACGCTGGGTTAGACCGTCTCACCAGTCATCAGATGGTTGTGGGTTCGATCTCCGTCTGAGGATCAGAAATTGTTTTTCTACGGGTTTGAGCTTGACGAAAGTACACACATGTCCCATAATAACATTAAGATCCCACGTGCACATTGTGTGTAATATTCACCTTATCCAAGAACGTTTTTATTCCAAAAACGCGGGTCATGTAAGTGTACAAAGAACGCACACAAAATTCACATCGATCGGTTGGAAAGCAAATAAAATCTACAACAACTGCTCAAACTACAGTTTTATTATATACTATAAGCTTAAGTCCTAAGCTCTCGTTGTTCAACTTTACCTATATACATGTTCAAAAATGCAGAATCAGTGTCACTAGCTGCCATTTCCTTTGTCGGTTCCCAATGTCCAGTCCAAGGACATTCCTCTGTCAACAGAATTGTCGGACGATTGCGAAGCTGGCGCAAGAATGGTATCCAGGTCGAATGTGGAATCGATATCAAAGCTGCCAACCATTGCTAGAAATCCCAACAACAAGCATTACTGTCAAATGATTTATTCCAGTTCGTTTTCGAGGCATTCTTCAGCCTAACGCATGCATCACGATGACAATCGCAAGGTAGAAAGTCGCAAGTATAACAATGCCTTTAGCTGTGGCATGTCATGTCTGTCAAGTCGTAATTATACAGGTCACTAAGCGACAAACTTTTTTATTAACATTATATTTTAATTGTAATTTGTATGGTTTTAAAACGTGAAAAAATTCCTTAGAGAAGCTTCGTTATACTGGTCACTCTTGGAGTGGTAAATGCAAGTGAAAAGAGGAGAGACCATTGTCAGCATTATAACTGAAGTTTATGTTCGAATGTATGTTTGAACTGAACCGATGAAGTAAAGGGTATACCATATCGGGTATTTCGTCCTGACGGATGCCACGACGACGTGAAGAATACTCCTAGACAGGTGTGGGCACGAAATTGCTCTAACGGGCCACAGTAAATTTTTGAACCCATTCCAAGGGCTTAAGCCCGTTTTTCACTAGGCGAATTGTGTCGCGCGAATCGACTTTTCATTGTTTAAATTGAATAGATTCATCATTAGTTCCGGTCGAAAGCTCATGAGACAAACAAACAAATAAATAAATAAATAAATAAATAAATAAATAAATAAATAAATAGTTGCTTCTCGCAAACAAACTCGTCTAGTGGAAAACGGCCTTAAACCGTATTATCAAGAAGTCAGTTAACAAGCGTAATATAACAGGACATTATCTTTGGTATGCTGTAGGCGAGCGTCGCTACAACGGAAGGGGCAGACAAACACAACCTGTAAAGAGCTCTACGTGTTGATCGACGATACGTATCATTTTTGGGGGAAGATTTCATTGTTTTCCCATAGGCACAATGGACGTGTCCAGAGACCTTAGTTGTCTGCTCGCTGTGATCAACATGTTTTGCTGGCCGCACGTTCACCACGTGCTCTAGGGATTACATATCACTCGTTTTTTTTGTTTAACAAGAGAACTGTTATTGTAAAGCCGCGACGACCTTGGCGTCCACGTCGTGTTTTCTTAACCTCTCTACTAAGGAGCTTAAAATCTACAACGTCAACATCAACGACAACGTCCTCTAAGCACATGAATGCTTCATGAAAAAACAAAGAGAATGAACAATTTTTATTCTCCAGAGCATTCTCAACATTGTCGTCGTTTGGCATAAAACGTCACCCAGACCATTTTCACGTCTTAAGGATGACGTCAGCTCGCGGAGCGAAAAAAACTGTTACTAAAGATTGAATTCATCCCGAGACTACAGTCGTTTCAGGAGAACTAAATTGTTTTATGAGTTATAAAACAAGCCACAAGTATCAAGCAAGGTGGTCAATAAACTGTGGTTTCTTTAAATGCCAAAATTTCAAAGGATGTCGTCGTAGGTCTTACGGTGTCTAATATGAGGACTCAAGTTTAGTTGATTATTAATTTTGGGCACTGGACATATACTCCAGTATATCTCGCACAAGGGACCAAGATAAATAGATAAGTTAAAATCTACTTATTTCATGACACACCCACAATTCATTGTTTCAACACAAGCCTTGAATCCTCAGGAGTGGAAAAACCTTTCAAAAGAGTGTGATAACCACTTGTCACTCTGCTCTCCTTTGAAAACAGTGTGATAAACCGCTTATCGCACGCTAATGAGTGAATATCTTGATTTTTAACGACCAACGTTTCTTCGACCTTAAACTGGAAAGAAACCCGACTATTCCATTGTGGGTGAGTGACGATATAAGGCGGTTACCGTTAAGCCTCACTCGCGTTAAATCCTTTATCACACTCGTGACCATTGATTAACCCTGACATATCCCTTAACGGAAGACCTATCTGATAAGGAAAACTCCTGAACAACTCATGCTGAATGCCATATTTATTTACCTGATGACGATGACGATGTCGACGCCCCCGGATCATAAACATTGGTGATATCAAATGCTTGGTTATCGGAAGCTACGCCGGACACACTCGCTGCATCAATCTCAGCTTGAATATCGAATGCTGGATCTGCAATGAAAATGCACAAGTCACAAATCGTTCGGATCAAAGTCTCAATTATTCAATAACAAGAACTTCTCTGATGAAGAACATAACCCGTGCGCCTGGTACTCAGATCCTCGCGCATTTGGCAGACAGGGGGTGCTAGTGGCACAGTGGTAGTGCACGTGTCTCTCACCACTGTGACTAGGGTTCGATTCCAGCTCTGTGCAGTTATCTGATTAAAGTTACCTTGGTCACATGTGAGAAGAGTGTTGTCCAATTCGACTCTACCAAGCATTACAGGATTTCGCCAGGTACTCCGGTTTCCTCCTGTAGTAACACTGGACCCATGAGAGGTGGTTCTAACTGGACCTCTAGGGAGAACAGCTCAGATACCTGATAGGGTTATCCAGTGTAAATAAAGGTACTTTACCTTTAACTTTACGGAATGACAGATACGTAAAAATACAGACGGATTAGGGAACCGCCGAAATCCTAAACCTTTCGGGTATTCTCCATAACATACCTAACAAAATTTCTCGGTTTTCAATGGCCAAGTGGGAGCAATTTCAAGGTAACACAATGCAGGAAGAAAACGGAAAAATTATTTCACTGGCCTCAGACTGACATTTTGTCAAAAATCTGAATCGAAACTTTGGATTAAAAACTGATCTATGGTTAGGGTTAGAGATGGGATTGGGGGTTAGGGTTAAAGTTTGGGAAAGGATTAGCATCAGTGAAATTTTTAAGTCGTCACCTGATGTCACTTTGAGGCCCGCGAAATAATGTTTTCCGTAGGAAAAATGTACTTTGCTGAAAAACGTTCCCCAAACCCACTGACAACCAATCAAAATCTCCAAAGCAAGGGAAAATCTGGAGAAGATGGGACTTAAAAAAACAAATGGCCGGAATTTTGAGAAGTCTTTCTTTGCTTAGCGAAAACACTGTTGATGAACAAGAAGAGTAATGCTCCGTTCGGGACGGATTTTTAGTATGTCTGTATACGATATATATGTTAGAAATGTGGGAGCTTGTAGATATCTTGAATGAATGATAGATGAACGATCGTTAAGCTCTTACCTCAGAAAAATGATGGGACTCAAAAATCGTTTTTCAGAAGCAAGAGCTTCGTTCATCTATCATTCATTCAAGATACCTCCCAGCTCCCACATTTCTAACATGTATATCGCATTAATAACGTTATTAACATATCTTGGCTGGCGCTTAAGTCGCACATAACGTCGAACGTGCACCTTAGCTCGCCATCTGTCTTGGTAGCTAAATGGTTCGAGGGTCTCACCGGTTATCAGAAGGCTGCGGGTTCGATCCCTGTCTGGGGTTCAGAAATCGTTTTTCTGACAATAGAGTTTGACGAACGTTCATCTATCAATCATTCAGTATGTCGGTATACATATCACACGAGATCAATCTAAAGAGCGGATTCCAGAAGATTCAAGCGAGTCACACTTGGTTAAATGTACCTGTTTATTTACTTTATTCCATTGTAATTATATTCCTGTATTTAGTTTTATTTGTTGTATCTTAAACCAATGATTGCAAAATTTAGTACGTTAACGGGGTCCAGTTTAAAAGTACCCCAGGGTCATGTAGGCCATCTGTGTAAAGAACTTTATTTAGTTTAATCAAACACGCGAAATCATGAGGAATTTTGTAACGGTCACAACCTTTATACTCCAGAGACGAACAATTTCCCCTCAAATCTTTTTGCACCCATATTTTTTAAATATATTCTTCCACCTTTTTATTATTTTGCCCTTTGTTATTATAATTGTAAAAATTTATTATTAGTATTGCCATTATTTTTTTCTTATTTAATGGACAAGTTCATTCCATCAATAGGTTCCGTTCGTTTTGTAAAACGAGCTGTGCTTTACCAAATATAATACCTTGCGCAAGTTGCCCTTTGGCAATCTCTAGTTCTAAGTAACCCTATCCTTACAAAACTTATATGACGGCCAATTACAATCCAGAATTAAGCAAAAAGTGTTTTAGAAGAATCAGGTCCATAGACCAGATTAGACTTCATTTTTATAACTACAGTAACACAAACAACACAACTAAGACTTTTAGCTTAATGGTCCAATGAAGTTCGAAAGCAAACTACGAAAAACTTTACTTTTAAGTAAGTATACGCGGGGCCACAAAAATGTACCGTTTGTCAAAACATTCTTATGTGCACCATTAAAAAACAATACAGTAGGAAAACTAAACCGAAAACATCCATCGGTTCAGTCTTTCCACGATATTTTTTATAAGTAATACTATGACATAAGAGAAATTAGTGATTAAATGTAAAAAAGCCGAGCGAGGTTTGGGGAAGTACCAAGGGCGTTAGTCCGATCGACTTTCAAACTTCCCAAGGCTTGAGGAGACATTTAATCACTCATTTTCCTACATGTCATGGTATTAGTTTGTAATACCATGATTACCGACAAAATTCTATGGCTATTGTTTGAAATTCCTTTTGAGATGTTAGTATTGTTCACGGTGGATACCAGCCATTGTATAAAATGAGTTGTTCAATGCTTAAGTTTAAAAGAACTATCGTTCGACATTCGGGAAGGGAATGGCGGTGTCGCATAAACAGTGCCGTTTTGATGTTCACTTACGCATGTTAATAAGATAAAGTTTCTAATTTTCCCTCTTTGGAGGGAAAATTGGTAAAGTATGCATGTTGGTGAGGGAATTTAGGGATTAAATCTCCCCTTGAGAACAATAAAAACAGAGGTCATCATGCTATTACTTAAATAGTCAGCTGGTTAAGGTTTTTAGTCAAATCTAAAACACAAGCAATTCTACATTACCTAACCCCGGATCAAATCCATACGGATCCTCCATGTCCAAACCGCCGGGAGAACCAGTCGCTCCTCCAGGTAAGGTTTGAAATATCCCGTCAACCTCAGAGACTCCAGACGCACCAGGAACACTTCCGGTCGAGGGATTGACAAGTAAAGCGGCGCTCAGGTTGTCGACGTCAGTGAAAGACATGGATTCCGATGAAAATTCCATCCCTTGCTTGCCGACACTTACGGCGGGTTGAATGAACTGTTCCATATTACCACCGAGCTGATATTGAGACGCGGCACCAGTATCTGTTTTAAATTCACCACTCTCAAGCATAGACGAATATTGACTATTGGTATTATCTGTTAACGGGACAGATTCTTGTTTTATTGCTCCCTTTGGTGTTTCGATCACATACTTGTCTGTGCTCGCCACTTTCTTTATCTTGATTTTGATTGATGGCCGAGGCGGTTGGGGGGTCACTTCCTCTTGTTTAGCAACAGGGGAGCTCGAGTTCTCGGCTACGGGGTCCCGACCCGATTCCTGTGGGTCGTGAAACCCGAAAGGAAAGCTGGATATTGTGGGTGATGGGGTTGACAGAACGTTTGGCAGGATCGGTGAGGGTGACAACATAGGCAGAGTAAGACCCGCAGATGGGTTGGTCACAACCGAGGGTGAGTCGGTGCCAGCGATCATTGACGCCAGCAGGTTAACAGCGCTGGACTCAGGGAGAAATGGCGGAATAGATGCTGCCACGTTACGCTTTGACACCTCTGTATCTTCGTTCACTGGCATTGCCGTCATGTAGTTGCCGCCAGATTGAACGTTTCTGGCTTTTTTAAAAATGTATTTCATCGTCACAGGAATGGATAAACACCTGAGGTTAAAAAAAATAATACAAAGAAGAGAGAAAACTAAAGATGACTGACTGAGGAAGAAGGAGGAAAAGCCTTCTTTAAGAAACAGCCGAGAACTGTGGCAAAAAATGTGACGTCAAAGCCAATTCGGTGGGAATCGAATCCACAACTTTGAAAAACAAAACATAAAAAAACTCAAGAAAAGCGTAATAAAATGCAAGCTGTTGGTGAGCGTTTTTTAGCTTTCCGAAAGTTGAGCAACATCCCAAGTTTTGGATTGTTGTATTTTTTCGGTATCTCCTAAAAAATAACGAGACTAAAAAGCTGCTAACTTTACCAACAAATTGATGAAATGAACAGTTCTCTCAAAATCATCATCTGCCATCAGAGACAAGCTCAAGAAGGTCAACCTTCCCCAAGACCAATCAATCATGGCTGTCTTGTCTGGTCAACAGAAGTCAACCACTTCGACATGTTTAAAAACCCCCAACAAACTAGTCAATGCTTTTAGCTATTCGAATATCAAGCAACGTACCAAGTGTTTGGATCACAGTTTCCAAAGACACAAAAACCATTACGTATTTCTTTTATAAAATATTAAGACTGAGCATGCACCACAAACGTCAGCAAACTTTCGGGGGAAATTTTTCGTGAATGGTACTCTGATCCAAACAATGGTATTAACCAATGAAAGCTCACTTGCGACACACGTTTTCCACGTTTTTCACCAAACAGAATTTTTCCCTTGCGGGTGGCATTTCCCTTTTCCCATGTGAACTAATAACTGATCAGACAGGACAAAGACAAACTCGACTCACGCCATAAAGTCCACTTAGGGGCTGATTGCATGGGAAAATTTCAGCCCGGCAGACCGGGTTGAAAAAAGTGTAGATTGCATGAAATCTTTCAGCCCGGGCTGAAACTAAAATCGGAAGTGAACCCAGGCAGGAATTTGTCGGTAGCGTCTGTTGTTTTGGCAATTTGTAACTTCCCACGCCTGTCAATCATCTTTTCAGCCCGGGCTGAATTTTTTTCGTGCGATTACATGAGACTTTTCAGCCCGGGTAGCTGAAATGGGAATAAGTTTCAGCCTGGGCTGAAACTTTCTTCATGTAATCGCGAGCTACGTTTTTCAAGCATTTTATCAGAAAGCCGGGCTGAAACTTTCTTCATGTTTCAAAATCAGTCTCTAAGACGAAATTAGCCTTTACAAGAAATACAACTACTTCAACAGCAAAAATCCATTTACCTTTCTACAACTCTTGTAACATAACCAGTATCATAAAACACTGCTTTACGTGGTAAAAATTTAAACCTTACTTCAATGCTGCAATCATGTTTCACGTGAAACTCAACTGAAATTAAAATACAAAGTTTAATCAAGGAAAGACGCTCTGGACCGTTTTATGTCTACTGAAAATTCTTGGAAGATGGAAGAGTCAGGTTTCGGTTTCATTTAAGATATGATATGACGCAATATGAATAAAAACAGGAGAAAGCGTTTGTTAAGATGTAATTTGTTTAAAATCATGTAACTACTGAGATTTTAAAGTGGATTATTTGAAGAGCACCGCGTGGAGTCTCTCATATAACGAAACTAATGTAAGCTTGCAGCAATCACAAAACGTTCTTCGTCAAAACGTGCATCGTTTGCAATATAAACTTGTCTGACAACGTTAGTTAACGTCATAATTATTCGTAATAAAGTTTTTGTTCCCTGAATTTTCCTCGTACTGTTCCTTAATAATTTATACAGTTACCAAAACATTAAAATCCTCGTTTTAAAAGCCAGTTTGCCGAAATCAAAGCTCAAACTGGAAAAACGTCCGCCAATGGAAAAGTTCACACGATTTTTTTTCGCTGGTGAAACAAAATTCTGACCAACCCAAACGTTGATACCAGTGAAAAGAAATTGAACGGCCAATCATAGCCTTTCAAATTCAACCGTACAATTTTTATTCGGGGAACATCAAGCATACACAATCGATGAAATAAAATGAGGTATTTTACACTAAAGGTAAAGCGTTCTGCTAACTGAGCCACGAAGGCCATTACGGAGATCATGGAAAGTGGCTTTCGAGGCTACGTTGGCAGACCAATGCACTAGATTCGCAGGGTCGCAGGTTAAATTTCCAGCCCCTAAACCAAACTCTAACCTAGCGCTTACCCTATTACCAATTCTAATCGTAGACAGTTATTGAGTTAAAAGGTTTGCCGTTCGTTTCCGATGAAATGAGTACAGGAAGGCTTTAATCCTACGACGTAAGACAATATTAGGTCTTAGAGTTAGCAATGCACTATGACTTATTCAACCTTAAAAAAATCCAGTAAACAGAAGAAGTAATTTCGCTTGCAGCTCATTTCGCTTCGAGCCTGAATCCGACACTGAGACTTTTAGTGTAACGAGTAACTTTTACTGAGATCAGTTTAGACATTTTGAAATCAAAAGCGACCAGATACACAAACACATACACATCTATAAAAAGGTCTACAGTAGCTTTGTCAATAATTTACCTGATGCTAGACTGGACGTTACTGGTTCCTCAAACGTGACCACAATGATAAAAGGGCTGCAAGTGCTAACATCGAAACACAAACTGTTTTCCTCCTTTAACCCTACGCATAAAGAATGTAAATACTTTCAGTAAAGTTCAGTAATCAACCCATAAGCCAAAAAAGACAAGTGCCAAAAAAATAACAAGCAACAGAACGCTTTACTAAATTAAAACGTATCGAAAGTTTTTACCTTCATCATGTACAGCCCGAGACGACAATACGCTGGTCAGTAATTGATTATAAACCAACTGTTGTCGGAGAAGCTAGATGAATCGGCCAATCAATCAATCAATCAATCAATCAATCAGTCAGTCCATCTATCAATCAATCAATCAATTACTTTATCCAAAATTCAATTAATGAATCAATCACTTGATCCAAAATTCAATCAATCAATCACTTAATCCAAAATTCAATCAATCAATCAATCAATCAATCAATCAATCAATCAGTCAGTCAGTCAATCAACCAATCAATCAGTCAGTCAGTCAATCAATCAAAAGACCGTTGAGAAACATAAGACAATAACAAAAAAACCCAAAACAAAACAAAACAGGAGTTTGGTGGATTTGCAGGCCACATTCAACAAGAAGTAAATTATAAAGCCCAACAATACAAAACAATATTATACGGCGGAGCTCGTTCTTCGGTCCGTACGCAAAATTGCACATACTGGTTGGTTAACTGAACGAAGACCTCAGGCAAATACTTTCCCGTACGGACCCCATACTTGGTGAATAAGCGTTTAATAAAAAAACAAATTAAACCAAACAAACCAATCTCACCTGAATAATCTCAACAACATTTCGACAATGTGTAAATGGAATTCGTGAAATAATAACTCCAATACTGTTGTTCTGTAAGGGACTACCTTGTAGATCTTTTTCTGCGATATAATAGATGTGTTCACTATCTGGAAGTTTCTAAAAGAGGTTAATGCGAACTTGCTACTTATTTATGACAGTAAGCATAGCGCTCCTAACAGATTTTAAAATTCGACTGTAAGACAAACTGACATTAATTCTTGAAGGTCAAAAAGTAGCCGTCTTCTTACTGATGGAGAATTCAAATTAATGTCTAAATACAATAAAATTTATTATATAGACTTATGATTAAAATTCGACAACACTGACGTCATTGGTATGGAGCAGTGTAGCATAGTTTGATATCAAACACAGTTCTCGATTTGCTAGAGCGATTCATAAAGCACAGTTCAATTACAGTAGTCAATATTATTGTCATAGAAATATTATTCCATACTACCATTACTAAGAACAATATTATCCAGTTCAAACGGTTTGTATTTAAAAATTTTTGTAAACATGGACTTTTAGATGTACTCTCTGGTTAACTAATGTACACTGTTCAAATTCGACAATGACGGGATTTAATTCGGCTCACCACATTAAATCCTGTCACTGTCGTCCCCTCATAAATCCACACCGTTACAAATTACACCGTTTTCAAAGAAGTGGCGATAGTGCAGCAATTTTTCTATATACGTCGAAATTCCGTTTTCTTCCAGTACTCATTTCGTCTTGGATTTTTGTATCATTCTATTCAACGATCTAGGCTTCAACGTACGAAATACAGGGCCAGACATGATTCGTATGATTTTTTAACCAAATATGTACTGATAACTGATAAATATATACTGATACGCAATCGCAATCCACCTCCAGAACAGGATTGAATTTACCGCGATCGACTGTTTGCACTACAATAATTATCCGGATTGCGATCGGGATAACGGGGTGCATAACTGTGCTAACCTAAGAACTTTTTGATACCCCTTTTGCACAAATAAGTACAAAAATGCCAACGAAGGTATCGCAACGCGATTAACATTTGCTGCCATGAAACTCGAAGGTGTTTAACCCTGTAACACCCAGATTTTTTCATTTGTTTATTGTTCTCTCTTTGCTTATTCCTTTGTTCATTTGTTCCAGAGGTGTCCTATATATAGGAGACTGGATCTTAAAGGACTAAGTATCGTTTACTTTCTGATCGCAGCCCTTCACAGGAAAACAACAGAAGAAATTACCTGTCGGTATGCCATCCGCGAACGATAATCCATCTTTCTTTCTTCGAGCCACTGAAAAAGTATAACAAAGAAATGAGCAATTAGTCTACTTACACTCGGCCAGCCAACCAGCCATGATAAAGAGGAGTGGTAAACAACTGATCAAACAATCTCGTACTCAGAGAGCTTTCTTCGCTTCCCTTACACCAGGCCTTAGAACAATTAAACCCTGGTACAGGCTGGTCACAACCTCGTATCGACAGACTTTTCTACGCTTCCTTTCCCCAAACTGCTTGGATGAGGTGCTGGAACAGTCTCGTCCCAGCTTCATATCGACACACTCTTGGTCGTTTCCCAACCCCCGGCGGCTTGGAAAAGATCCCCGTACAGGCTAGTCGCAACCATATATCCACTGATATTTCTTCGCTTCCCTGCCTCCAGCCGATTGAAAAAGACCTTATTACAAGCTGGTCACGCCTTCAATCAGGAGTGCTTAGCGTTGGACGTCTTACAGTAACTCTCCTATGAGGCACATATAGACAGTTACGCGTTCTCTTTTGGCACCTTCATTGTGAATTGGGTGAAGTACTTTTTTTTGGGTAACGTTACGGGCGAGTCGCACTGTAGTCAATAAACAATCATTGGATGAGGCTTTTTTATATCAGCTATTATCGAGGTCAAAGACTGTGTTATCAACCGTAGCCGAAGTCTGAAGCTGATAACACTGATTTAGCATTTTTCCTTTTGAAATGAGGTCATTCATGTTCCTATAGAAGGAAGAGACACGGAAGAAATTTTCAGTATATCTCCATATAACTACAATATTAAATGATGGTCCAGAATCTTCACGTAGACGCCGGGTTGATGATTTTAGTTGGTCCAGATTCCGAGGAAACTTCTTCAATATGAAAAGCACGTATTTCCACCAAGGAAATATGTTTCTGGCACAGTGGATAAGTGGACTAAGTAGTGTGACGTTTACGGTCAAGTCCTGCCGCACTGGTAAGAAAGTGTATAGGTGATTCTACCAACATAGATCGTACAGAACAACTTTAAGGAAAAGAAGAAAGAAATTGTGGCCTAGCGAAACAGGTGGCATTGGACAGAAGGAAAAATGGAAAGTTATTTGAGACTTTTTAGCAAAAATTAACTTAAATTCACTAGAACTGTACATAATTGGAATGGCTGAACAAAATTAAACTGGTTCAAGGAAATTGAACAATTTAAAAAATATACATCAACGTGGTTAAAAAAAAAACCCCGGGTCATCCTAAAACCAAATAAATATTTAGTTATTTGGTTTGATTAGGACCTTCCACAAGATGCTCGGCAACGTTTTGGCAACTTTTCATATTACAAGCAACTTTTTTCGTTTCGGGCAACGTTTTGCGTTCTGAGCAATTTCTATCTATTTTGAGAAATAAGAGCAGCTTTGGCCTTTGAGTGCTTAAATTGTTCTTGATTCCTTATTTCACAGTGGTAGTTCTTAGACTCTTTATTTCCTGCGCAAAAGGGGAGTTGTTCTTGCTAGGCTGGTCAGCGATTTTTTAAAGAACATTCAAACCGGCGTACGAATATCCATGCTCGAGTGAATCAAGCGAAGAAGGTCCATTGAACTCTAAAAAGACTGGAAAGATCCTTGCAAACTGTATTTTGAAGCCATCATGGAGGCTGACATGTAGGTCAATTTGCAAGTCATTCCAGTCCCCTACGCAATAAAACAAGCAGCCTATTGTGAAAAATACATCACCCAAATTTCAGATTTTTTGACAGTTTTCTTTTTTATCCATAGTAAGTAGAGAAAAGTGTGGATAGGACTGCATATGTGTCAGAATTAACTGCCAATGAAAAGTAAAGGTTCAATAAAACTTTTCCCCACGCGTGTTTTTGACCTACATGGCTACCCCCATGTCGGCTTCATTCAATCGTGAAGCCTCGTACCACGAGGTATCGTTCCAGTCTTTTTAGAGTTCAATGAGAAGGTCGTGCAGATCCTTTGAGGATAACAACAGAAGCAGGAGCAAGGCTGAGTATTTCAGAGAAAGCGGCCATTTTAAGAAAACGTAAAGTGCAGACAAATTGAGCTGAAAAGAAGCGAAATGTCCGCAGTACAGCCGATCCAAATGTGAGTGCTTGGGATAGATTAAATCAGTTCAAAGGAGAGCATCTTACTGTGGTGTCGGGTAAACTCAGATGTGATGCTTGCAAGGAAACCGTGTGCAAAAAAACACTTTGTTAGTAAGCACATTGCATCCCAGAAACATATTAAATCAAAGGAAGTTATTGTGAAAAGCAAGAAAAAAGACCGGAGTATTGTTGACTTGATGAAAGGAACGACAAACAAATGAATCCCAAAGGATCAACATTACCCAAAGATATGAGACTATCGATACGAGCTTGTGGAGTCTTTGCTGATTGCAGGAATACCCATATCGAAAGTTGACAATCTGAGGCCATTTCTGGAGAAATATGGCCACCGTCTTACATCCTCAAGCCACTTGACAGAACTCATTCCTCTGATTCTCAAGAGAGAGAAGGATTGTGTTAAATTTCAAGTTGCTGCAAACAAAAGTTGGATTTGAGGACAAGTTCACTTGTTTTTAGCAACTCTGATTGCAGTTAAATTGCATGAAAATGGTTAGAGTTCTTCATGTGTAGCCTTGACACTCATAAATACATTTGGTTTTAATTGAGGACAAAGTTATTTAGCAAGCTGGTTACACCGCAAAATTACACGAAAATGCTTAGAAACCTTACTTTTGTGGTACAATTTGCATATTTTTGCTTCATATCAAAGAAAAGAAAGAGAGCAACTTTCGTTACAGGAAAAGCAACTTTATGGGTTTTTTGAGCAACTTTTTGAGAAATTACATGCAACTTTCTGGGAAATCTTGGGCAACTTGTGGAAAGCCTAGGTCTTATACTGACCCTGAAAGAGCAAATATGACCGCCACTACTGCATCTTCTCTTGTGTTTACTGGAATATCAAGATCTAAGATGACACTTTTCGGTTTACAGTTGAGACAATTATCAGCCTGTATGCCACTCGTTCCCTCAACCTTTCGGAACTTATCATCATTTATCGAAAGGGGGGGAGTTATAGGGACCAAGGCAGCCAGTTCCCACCCCCCAGGAATTTGGAGAACTAAACTGGCAAAAAGGAAGTCCCTTGAGACAAAAATTTGGGATTCATCATAGCAGAACCTACCACTGAATTCTGCAGCATAATACAATCTCTTGATCTTCCCACGTCACGTTACTTAACAATTGTTCTCACAATTTAGTACTCAGACTCCAATAGCCCACGCCCCCTTAATAACCAATACGTAACTCCCAAGTTGCTCATAGCTCTAGTAGACAAATATCGATTGCGTGATAACAGAAACCATCTTCTTTAACCTCAACCATACCTCTTTAATGATCAGGCAATCGATCTGAGCCTTGGAATGCTGAACAAATTCTTCTAACAAAATTAAACAAAGGAAGACAACAATGTTACTCCAAACTGAAAGTTTAATCAATAAATCAATGTTTTCAAAATTGTTGCTCTCAAGCAATTTAGTTGGAAAAGCTTTCTGAGCATGAAACGGGAATCGGACCCGCAACTGTCTAATAGTACGACACCTTTTAGTCACTGTGCTAGAAGGACTGCAATGGTGAGTGAAGGCTACACTTGTGGCTTAGTTTGTGACTGTGGCGAAACATACTGGTTGGTCATGAGGGTGTGACATATCTAGTTCCAGTTTGAGAGTCTCAATATATCAAGCACAGATAGATTATTTCATGATAAATGCGTGTGTATGATTTTTATTCACGAGTTGTAATGTCTTTTAAAACGAATGAACGAGGTACGAGGTAAGTAAGTAAGTAAGTAAGTAAGTAAGTAAGTAAGTAAGTAAGTAAGTAAGTAAGTAAGTAAGTAAGTAAGTAAGTAAGTAAGTAAGTAAGTAAGTAAGTAAGGACTTTATTTAATGAGGGTAATACTTAATAGTGTTATTTACACTAATAAACTTGTAGCCCTCCAAATCCCTCTTATGAGGGATTTTTGTATGTCACAAATAAATAAAAATCGCACAAATCGTCTACCGTGATGCAAGGTCTTCCATTACATAAGTATTGACGATAAAAGTATTGACGTTTTAAAGGTGATTATTTGGTGAGAAACGGACATATTTACTTAATTAACGACAATAATGTCACTTAATTGCACACTTGGACAGATTTTTTTCGCCAAAATTTTACACTGTAAAGCTCTTCTCGGCACTTTCCTCAAGCTGTTCTTTGACAATTTATACAATTGCCATAATGTCAAAATCCTCGATATCAAAGCCAGCTAGCCCAAGCTACTATTTCTGGCGGGGAAAAACGTCAGTCGATAAAAAAGTAGATACGAGTTTTTGCACTAGTGCAAAAATAGAAAGTCTGGTACAATACTTTTTCCAGTGTGAACAAAGTATATCGTATGGCCAATCACATCCTTTCAATTTCAAGCGCACGAGTTTCATTTGTATAGTATTTATTGAGCGGGAATCTCAATACTTAAATCATAAATATTATCGCAAAATGAAACTGAGGTAAAGTTCTTTTGGACTGGGGTTGAATTGTCCAAATATGCTAGCTCTCACGCTACTTCCTTTAAAAACGTTTCTGATCCCCGAAAGGAAGCAAACTCGTAACCTTCTGATCGGCATTGAGACACTGTGACCATATCAACGTATAAGAATCTCAGACAAATTGTTGAAAAACTTCCGAAACTGAAACTTGTCAAGCGAAAGCCCCTCGTTTCACTCTCAGACAAAGGTAACAAAAATTTTGTTCTGAATACGTCTCTTAGAAGAATCCGCACCAGTGAACTCGATTTCCATATCTGGAATGCCAACCGTCCAATTAAATGTGAAGCGAAGATGGCCGCCCATGGAAAGGCAATTTTGTACGTCAGTTTTAGTTTCCTACGCGGTCTTTTACGTCAGTTTTAGTCTCCCACGCGACATTTTATACTTTCCTGAAGAGCTTTCTTTGAAACTACCCACAAATTATTTCTTCAAAAGACAGAAACGAGTTTAAGAATTTCAAATACATTTCCACATAGTCAAACCGAGTTACAGGTTATATATTTTCACGAAAATAAATTACCAAACTACCGAGAAACCTGACAAAACGGTCTCGAAAAATTAGTTTAGCAAACTACTAAGTGCCCGTCCTCTTCTTACCGTTAGTTTACCATTTTTAGACAATTTAGCACATTTCTTAGGGCACTTTTAAATCCTTTTGAATACTCAATTATGTATTAATTACCACTTTTTCCATGGTTGGGAATGTCTTTGAAGCCGAACCCAACAAAAACTAATAACTAAAATCGTGTAAAAGACTGGAACTGACGTTCAAGACCCCGTAGAGGACCGAAACTGACGTACAAAATTTCCCTCCATGGACGGTCATCTTGGGTTCACTTTTTTCCCATCCAAATGACTGGGAGTTAGCATTCTAGATATGGAAATTGAATTCACTGATCAGCACACGCTTCACATTTGTAAACATCTCCATCTGATTTCTTGTAGCTCATTGGTTAGAGCGTTCAACCGGTCTTCAGAAAGCTACGGGTTCAACAACTGCAGGTTCAGAGATTTCTTTAAGTAATAAGAGCCTAAGAACGTTCGCGAACATCCAACACAACTTGGTCACTCCATAATTCAAGGGAAGACCAGTGCGAGCAAAACCAACAGTTTCCCAAATATGTGGTTGCAAAATCTATCTATACAAATTTTACGCTGACTAGAGAATTCCGCTATTCCCACAAATTTCGGGAACACTAAACTATGAGGAACGGTATGGAATCATGCTTTCTAGTTGAATCCTCGGCAATGGAGTGTAATGTATAGGTGCCGCTACAGGTGCGATTTTCTGCCTTGCGATTGTCATCTTGATGCATGCATTACACTCACGAGTACCTCGGGACGAACTGGAGCGAATCACGTGCAGAAATGTAGCTGCATATATTGTTCTGGGATTAATTCATACATCAAGATGACAATCGCAAGACAAAAGAAATCACACGAGTAACAGCACCTTAAACAACCTGTAAAGTAATGTTGAAAGTGAATATACTTCAAACTATCAAAATAACACAAATAAGAGCTTGGCAATGTTTTGGTGCTTTAATTCAAATACCTCCTTTATTATTTTCGAGAATGGAGTATATTCTTTCCAGAATCGATGCTGAAACAACCATGGGTTTGTCAAGGTGAAGAACAAAACTGGCTGGTAGCTCTTCGCTGTTTGCTTCATTAATAGCCAAATAAATGTTCCTGAAACAAAAACAAATATTCCTAAATGTTTTACTGGCACATAGCAAAGTTGGTGGTGATCCAGGACGAAGTTACATCATTCGGAAACTGGCTGGCAACTCTTCGTCATTTGTTGCACTAATGGCCAAATAAACGTTCCTGAGACGATAACAAATATTCCTAACCATTTTATTTGCACATAGCAAAGCTGGTGGTCATCCGGGCAAAGTTGTACTATTCGGAAATCGAGTAACTTTGCTTGACGATTTTAAGAATCTACCTTCAAGCGGGCCATACAAGATCATTCAGAAATACGTTTTCACGACGGCTTTGAACGGTTAAACGTGCAAACAAACGTGTCCACCTTCCTAATAGTCTCACTGGCGATATAAAAATAGGATACTGCGTGGACAGAGTTAAATAAGGTAAAAAGTTAAAAGGTTGGCAACTGCCATGACTGATCTCAAAGGATTCCAACGTTTCGAGCAAAGGTTCTACTCAAAACACGTTTCTTCTTCTGAAAAATGGCCTTTGCTCGGAATGTGGGAATTTTTTCAGATCCGTCACAGCAGTTACCAACCTTTAACTTTTCACTGGCGATATGCTGCTTAGCTGCGGTAAGCTGATAGGGCCTAAAGACTGCAACGATAACATTAAATTAACTGATATGATCAAGCTGTCTTTAGCGCATGAAAGCGGAGTTGACAGTCAACGGGCTGTGTATATTTTACGACTTCTTAAGGTCGTAACTGTTAGTCACATTCACGGACTTCACTGGTTGTCACTGAGGTGAAAAAACAAGTCAAGGTAAACGACATCTTAAGCTGATCGTTATCCAGCCCAGGCTTAAAACAACGACGCAAATTAAAGTCAGTGAAGTTAGGAACTTGCTCTCTGGTGCATTCTTGACCAAGATTTATTTTACTGGTTTCTGTTGTGGTCAGTGTGGAGAAGTGGTCAGTGTGGAGAAGTGGTCAGTGTGGAGAAGTGGTCAGTGTGGAGAAGTAGTCAGTGTGGAGAAGTGATCACACTAGCAAGTGAAGTAAGGCTTCACAGCAGCTGACCATGGTGGAGTTGTCACATCAGCTGCTGTGTTGCAGTGGTGACAACAGATACTGTGACGCTAAATGTGATGGAGTAGTCACACCAGATGCTCTGGCGTAGTGATCATACCAGCCACTGTAATGTGACGGTCAAGTATGAAAACTCAGATTAGTTTCACTTTATCTCACACAAACGCACATCATGATGCAGTGTCCCAAGAAAAGCAATCATTCATAATCTAAAGTGGATGCAGATTCGATAATATTTGATATTTGTGAGCACAGTCATCTTAGAACAGGGAAGATTGAGTGCGATGGCTGACCGAAATAATATAGCCGTCTAAATGACATGAACAATGTATTCCAATTTCTACATTTCTCCGTGCAACTGACAAGCTTTGAAATGAAACGTTAATTTCTCGATCGTTCTTTTCTCCCTCAAAATATAAAAGTTATCTTCATTGTAATCCTGCTTGTATCCGCCATTTTGAATTGTGCATTTTTGCCGACGTCACGACAGGGGTGCAGTTTCATTCACCACCAGTGAATTCTAAAAAGACTGGAACGATATCTCGATATACCTGGCCTCAAGATTGAATGAAGCGGCAGCCATGTAGGTCAAAAACACGCGTGTGAAAAAGTTGCATTGAACCTTTTTTTCATGACAAATATGCAGTCCTGCGGACATTGTCTTCTACTTACTTAGGATAAAAAGGAAAACTGTCAAAATATGCGAAATTTAGGTTACGTTTTTCGCTACAGGCTGCGTGTTTTATTGGTTAGGGGACTGGAATGACCTGCAAATTGGCCTACATGTCAGCCTCCATGTTGGCTACAAAATCTAGTTTGCATGTATCGTTCCAGTCTTTTTAGAGTTCATTGTTCACCACACTTCGCCCATTTACGTGCCACTTGCTTTATGCGCTCTGTTTAAGTACGTCCTAGTGATAGTCGAAACGAAACATATGACGCGGCTACGTACTCGTGTAAATAGACCAAGTCGTGTCAAACGTCGGGCGTGTTTTATTTCTCTAAGCATGAATGGCCTTATTTGCGGAATATTTACAGAATTCAATGGGGCGTCACTAACCTTCCATCAATGGGCGATCTGAGTCATTTTTGCTTCGCGCTAGGAAATTTAGTAATATTTATTACTAGTGAGGTATTTTCAGCATTCTAATGTCTCTCACAGCTGTTCGCTTGAAAAAGAGCCGACTGGTTTTCTCAGTGATTTTAACTTCCCAGTCCTGAGGTCAGTTACACCTTTTGCTGTTCATTACCACAAAATATACTATCATAAACACCAACTCAAACTCGTTAACGCAAAAATACATTCATTTTATTCAATCGACATTCATTAGCGTACATACACAACCATTTGTATCAAAGGGCATTCTATAGCGCCAACAGACGACTCTTAGCACCATTCTACTATATATTAGGGATAATAAAATTTCAATTACGCAAGAGAAATATCTTGCCTAATTGAAATTTTATTATCCCTAATGTATAGTAGAATGGCTTTAATGGTCGTCTGTTGGCGCTAAAGAATGTCCTTCGATGAAAATGGTTGCGTATCTATGCCAGTGAATGTCGATTGAATAAAGTGAATGTATTTTTGCGTTAACGAATTTGAGGTTGGCGTTAATGATCGTATATTCACTGGTAATGAGCCACAAAAGGTGTAACATCCGATATTTCTCGGTTTGCATACTGGAACGTCAATTTGTCGACTGAACTGTGTTTGGGTGGGTGTCTCAGCCTCAAATCCCACTTCAGCTACAGCCCTGTTAAAATCTAATAGTAGTCTTAACACTAAATACTGTACCTAGTTGAAATATAAGTTTTATCTCGTCAATCTCTCCAGCTGTTTAGAACAAGGACTTACCCTAATTTATCGTCAGTTAATCCTGATTCCATGCTGTAGTGGTCGTCAGTTAGAAGAGAACATGTTGGAAGAAGTCGTGGTTTACTTTGTTCCACAGATAATGAAAGGGAACGGCCAAATTTAGAAAGATTGAGTGCTACAGGAAAATAGGGAGAAATAAGCACCACGACAAAAGTTTTAAAGTGCATATAAACCATCTGTAGTTTATATTTTTTTGTATAGAGGAACAAAAAAGAGCTGATAAGTTCTTTTACAATTTTTGCATTAGTGGATCCGTTATGGAGCTATATCACTTTAAATACGCCTACATGCATGACAAAGTCGCGCATTAACGAGGCCTGAGACTCAGGAAGAGTGCTGAGAACACACGAGGAAATTTTTAGCGAGGAGTTCTAAATTGGACTTTATAGCAATATTTAAAAAGTGATATCTCGGAAACGAATGGACAAAATCAAAAACTGTAAAAAACTTATTAGCTAGTTTTTAATCCACTTTACAAAGAACTAAAAACCGTGAAGGGTTTAAAAGCACTTCAACGTTTGATAAAGATACAACACCATAAAAACGAGGCATTAATGTTTACCCTTACAAAACTTTTACACGTTACTTCACATGTCAAAATAGTATTTCATAAGTGAAAATGTTTCACTTCCATCTGTAAAGTAAAGACTTTATGGGTGAATCTTCCATTTCATTTGTGAAATACATGTTTGGGGTACAAAAATTCGACATGCAAAATTTTCAGTCAAGTCATTTCTTATGTGAAGACGTTACGATTTCACGTGTGAAATGAAAATTTTGTATGGGAAAATGTCCCAATTCCATATGTTTTTCACACGTGAAATGACACAAGGAATTTACATACGGGTAGAGTGAATTTACATGATGTGGGTGAACACACTTTAATTAGATGAATTTAGAGAGGCTGGATAGGACCAATCATCGATTGAATTTAGGCGACAACTTTGGAGTATCGCTGCCTGTTAATGTACATTTGTTCAAAAAATTAGACGATACATCTTCAAAAACAATTCTTTCGAGAGAAAATTCGAGTAATCGCATCTACTACCCTTAAAAAAATTTACATGCAATTTTTCAATTCCGTAAGTGAATCTGCCAATTCATATGTCAAATACAAGTTTCGAACATCAACATTTCGCATGTGAAATTTTGAACCAGTTCATTTTACATGTGAATTAGATAATTCATATGTGAAAATGTTCGCACTTCATAAGTGGAGTGAAAATTTCGTTTGTGAAAATGTTCCAATTCCGTATGTTTTTCACATGTGAAGTGACGTGAATTTTTCGTTAAGGTAAACCTTTCCCCCTGGTTTCAATATTGTCACATTCAGTTAAGAAGCTAAAACTCACACTGCTCAGATGAAAACACCATATGGGGCTTCCACAACATTGAACATGCGGCCCATTTACACTATACGATTGCCGTATACCATTGTTCGTTCTGATGTATCCCATTAACTCACCCGAGTTTTCCTAACGCATTGCTAGATTAATGAGCGAATCGACAGCTAGAATTGTCCGTTTGAGAGAACAATACATATCCCAGGACGAACACTCGTATATATACGATAACCGTGACGTGTAAAAGGGTCCATTGTAACACCTACATATCCGTTCCAGTGTTCTTTTTCTCATCTCAGTATAAATCTTAAGGACTATTTAATGGCTTTTTGTCATACATTTAAGCCATTTTCAGGACCCATTGCTATATGGCACCCCATTTCCAAAAACCCTAGAAGACATATAATACATTGATATATAGCCATTACTACGCCAAGCATCATGATAATGGCTAGGCTTTCTCTGATTTCATTTGAATAACGATGGATAACATGTACACAATACAAAATAGCTCAAGGCTAATTAAAATTAATATCAGCTTTACAAAAAGGAAAAAGATAAAATAAAATTTGAGCACTTTTCATGATCTTCGGTAGGTTTGTTAAAAAATTTAAGGACTTTTGAGTACTTAATTTTAATAAAAGGAAATTTAAGGACTTTCATGGTTTTTGAGGACTTGTACGAACCCTGCGGTTCCATTTCAGGATATTTTGTTATCTTTTTCCCGCAGATTCATGGGATGCGAAGGAAACTAAAGAATGAACACTTTTAGCGAGGCACGGAAGATCCTAGATTGGTACAACTATTAGCAAACAAATTTATATTTCATGTAACAAGAGAGGAAGTAGAATTTTGTGGATTACCACTTTGAAGGAAACAAAACCTTTCCTGGTTGTCGCACCTGGATTCGTTCAACGAATTCCCAGATGAACCTAATGAGTTAACCGCAAGTCAACAATTTCACTCACAATGCAAATCGAAATTCCCGTCCAAACGGGGAGCGTTATCGCCGTGAAGTTCCACCGGTGTAGCGAAATACGTAAGACGCATCAGCTGACCTAAAAATAATAAAACATTGCAGAATAAATTAACTAGGCTCGAAGTCAATTAATGACACGATTCGTAAATCTGAGCAATAAGATATAAAATAGGACACTGCGTAGACAGCGTTAAATAAGGTAAAAAGTTCTAAAGTTGGTAACTGCCGTAACTGATCTCAAAGAATTCCATTGTTTCGAGCCGAGGTCCTTCGTCAGAGAAAGAAACGAAAGAACACGCTTCTTTCTCTGACGAAGGGCCTTTGCTTGAAACGTTAGAATTCTTTGAGATCAGTCACGGCAGTTACTAACCTTTGAACTTGACCAATAAGATGCTTTTCACGACAGCTCATACTAACTGCGCTTACATTCAGTACTACCCACTGCCACTCATGATTTTCCCAACAAAAGCTTTGTGGCAAAAGTCGGCTTTCTAACAATCCAGATGTACTCCAAAAAGCCGCGAGTTTAACTTGGCATTTAAAGAATATTTAAATTAGTATATAATGCACCTGAATCCTGTGACGGCGCACGAGGCCTGTCTCAGGACCTATGTACCGCGTAGAAACATCCAGCAAGAAATGTCCCAATTTCGTGTCATAATGACTGAACGTGTACATAATAAACAATGTTGCCTCTCTAAATGCTCTGGGTTACATTGGAGAATAAATCAATTTAAAAACATTTTGGGAGGAGGCTACTACACAGAGCCTCTTTACAAGTTCCTGGATTGGTCTTTGGCCACTCCTTCTTTCCCCCCAAAAAGTCCAAGATAAAGCCCTGCCACTAGCCGAAATCGAATGCACTTGCGGAGAGCTTGGTATCCCAAAGGTAAAATCAGATTTTTCGGAATTCGCGCAACCAGAATACTAGCAGCCCCTCTTGCGATCTCAACTGTTGTGCAAGTGACCGGTTGAATGACATCGATGCAATCCTCTCTTGCTGCTCTTCCTATACCAGCTGCCGCAAAAGTTTTAAAAACAGTTATTACAACTAAATCAAGGGGAATAAAACTAGTAGAAAAACCCAGTACCTCCTTGTCGTGGAGTAAGAAAACCAACAGGTCCTCGTAGAACACTTTCTTCAAACGACTTTTGATTGCTGGAAAACAAGGTTTGCCACATAAAATTTAGAATACAGCAAACAATAAATATACGCTGTAAAATAAAGTATATTTGAAAGCAAATCTAATGAGATGTATGTCAAACAATGAGCGGAATAAACATGGGATGGACTAAATTTCTTATGTACGCGGAATATCGACTTAAACATCAGGCACAAGATATTTAATTTGAATAGGACGTTGTGCTGGCCATATTTGTGGCGCTTTAACAAAAGAGTCTCATTATAAAGGTGTTGCTGCAGCTGCAGCTGCTAAGGACATTTAATTTTAGAAGTTCGCTTGTTTCAGGTACAAATTGATGATTTAAGGAATAACCAAGATATTGTTTGTGAGGAATGTGCACGCTGAGTTTCGTCGTTTGGCGACTGTAAGTTCCACTTGCTAATGATTCGCTCGTGAAGGTTGAAAGATGTCTGTAGGACTCTCGTAAACAAGTATGATACACCAGGTCGTACAGTTTAAGTTGGAATCTTGTTTCGCAATAATTGGAAAGAATAAATTAAAATTACGATAAAGTGGGATATTGAATAACTTACTAGAAGTTGAGTGCACAGTACTGTTGGATATTTTGCACATCATTTGTATTTTGACTTTTCTATCGGGTTCGCCAAAAATACGGAAAGACTAGTAAAATATCCAGTCGTACGGTACACAAATGTGTCTAAGAAGGTATATACAACGCAATCAGTTGCTTAGGATATACCGTATATATGGCTTCGATTATCACCCTTAAGAATACCGGGAACGCCAGGAGGTTCCCGCATGGCATGTCTAGCAGCAGTAGAAAGAGCAAAGGTAGGAACAGTAAGAGCAGATGCAGTAGTAGAAGCAGCAACAGGACAATAGGATAAGCGGAAGCAGTTATAGTAGGAACACCAGAAGAAGCAGCAGTAGTCATAGGAGTTATAGTAGCAGCAACAGTATGAGGAGCAGCAGTAGCTGAAGCTGCACTAGTACGAGCAGTAGTAGTAGGAACAAAAGCAGGAGCACTAGCAAGAGCACTAGCAGCAGTAGTAGTAGCTACAATTGCAGTAGAAACAGCAGTAGTAGGAGTAGATATAGGAGGAACATAAGTAATAGGAAGAGTTGCTGGAGGGACAGAAGTAGTACGAACAGTAGGAGGAGGAGAACTACTAAGAACAATAGCAGGAGGAACTGAAGTAGTACTAACAGTAGCAGGAGGAGCAGAAGCAGTAGGAATAGCAGCAGGAGGAGCAGAAGTAGTAAGAACAGTAACGGGGGTTGCAGAAGCAGTATGATCAGTAACAGGAGGTGCAGGAATACTACGTACAAAGGCTGGAGGAGTAGAAATGCTACGAACAGTAGCAGGAAGAGCAGAAGTAGTACGAACAGTAGCAGTATGATTAGTAACAGAAGGAACAGAAATACTACAAACGATACCACGAGTAGAGGTTGTGCGAACAGTAGGAGGAGGAGGACAAGTGCTATGAAGAGTAGCAGAAGCAGAAGCAGCAGTTGTAGCAACAACAGCAGTAAAAGCAACAGAAGTAGGAGAAATAGCAGTAGGAGCAGCAGTACGATGAGTAGCTATAGTAGCGGCAGTTGTTGTAGGTGCAGTTGTTGTAGGGGCAGTTGTTGTAGGGGCAGTTGTTGTAGGGGCAGTTGTTGTAGGGGCAGTTGTTGTAGGTGCAGTTGTTGTAGGTGCAGTTGTTGTAGGTGCAGTTGATGTAGGTGCAGTTGATGTAGGTGCAGTTGTTGTAGGTGCAGTTGTTGTAGGTGCAGTTGTTGTAAGGGCGGCAGTAGTGGGGGCGGCAGTAGTGGGGGCGGCAGCAGTGGGGGCGGCAGCAGTGGGGGCGGCAGCAGTGGGGGTGGCAGCAGTGGGGGCGGCAGCAGTGGGGGCGGCAGCAGTGGGGGCGGCAGCAGTGGGGGCGGCAGCAGTGGGGGCGGCAGCAGTGGGGGCGGCAGCAGTGGGGGCGGCAGCAGTGGGGGCGGCAGTAGTGGGGGCGGCAGTAGTGGGGGCGGCAGTAGTGGGGGCGGCAGTAGTGGGGGCGGCAGTAGTGGGGGCGGCAGTAGTGGGGGCGGCAGTAGTGGGGGCGGCAGTAGTGGGGGCGGCAGTAGTGGGGGCGGCAGTAGTGGGGGCAGCATTACTAGGGGCAGCAGTAGCAGGCGCAGCAGCAGTAGGGGCAGCAGCAACAACAGTAGCAATGGCAGAAGCATCGGTTAACAGTACCAGTCGCAGTCGTCCTATTGGTCGCAGTCTTCAAGGTTTATATATGTCGTATTAGCAGGGGTAGTGGTAGAGGTCAAGGTAGTGGTAGAGGTCAAGGTAGTGGTAGAGGTCAAGGTAGTGGTAGAGGTCAAGGTAGTGGTAGAGGTCAAGGTAGTGGTAGAGGTCAAGGTAGTGGTATGGCGAATGTGCTTTACCAGAAGTCACGTATTAAGTGTATAGAGCAAGATACATAGCGAAAATTCGCAAACATAATGGTGTACAGCATGAAGAAAAGCCGAGAGAAGAGGGTAGCTGGGTTTATCATCCTGGGACCAAGAGAAGTTTACAGGTCCGGTTGCCCGATTTTCCGTCGATAGACTACGGACATACATAACGAAGGAAGGGCAGAAGGGGCAACTATCCTCGCGAAAAATCCTGAATATGTCTCTTTTATTATTGTTTATTATTACTTTATTGCGGACATTTACAGAATTATTTGGTATGAATATTTCGCGTTGAAACGCGCATTTGGGTTAATTTATTCTCGTGTAATTTACACGACTAGGAGTGAGATTGGCTCATTGTATCTTTCTGTGAAGTACCACACTTTTACGAAAAATTCATTGCAGGTTATATGTAACACTGTCACCCCCGGCAAAAAAAATCTATGTACGGCCGTCGGTCCACTAAGGTCTATTCTTTAGCATAGACAGTGCATTTTCACCAACCGGGGGGCATGACAGCTATCAATGCCGTTGGTGTCACGTTTAAAGTGCATATAAACTCTATACGGTTTTTAGTTCTTTGTAAAGAGGATTAAAAACTGGCTTGTAAGTGCTTTTACAGTTTTTGATTTTGTTCATTCGTTTCCGAGATATCTCTCTTTAAGTATTGCCCTAAGGTCCAATTTTGAAAAATCACCAAAAATTTCCGCGTATGTTGTCAATGCTATGAGATTCTGGGAACCAGGCTAATTAAAAAAACCAGAACCAAAAGATGTGATTTCATACGTGTCAGACTCGGAGTTTGAGCTTGACATGATGATTTTTATACGAAATATAAGCATTTTGATAACTTTGTGATCGAAACGCAGTTATTTTCTTTGTTGTGTGAAATCTATACGTTCCCAAGTCCCAGGCTTAGTTAATGTGGACTTTTTGTTAAAGTTAATGCTCCAAAATGAATGCAATAAATCAAAAATTGTAAAAGAACTCTTTTTGGTTCCTCTACACAAAAAAGATAAAAATTGTAAAGGGTTTATATGAACTTTAAAGACACATAAAAGGCAAAAATGATCGAGACATTCATAACTACTTGCAAGCAGAAACTCATTTACGTAAGGAAACTCACCCATCAGAGTAAGCTATTTTCGCGAGATCTTTTTCCACAGCGACCAAAGCTGAGAATATTTTACTCTTTTGGAAACTAAACAAGACGTATAAAAAGTGACCAAACACATTACAACCATAATGACTGTATCCTCAGATTATGAAAAAGAATACTGAGTTTATCGACTTAGAACATATGTGATGCTTCAGTGAGCCCTTTGTAGCAGAGCTCAAAACATTTTGCACAACAAGATCTGGAGAACGAAAAAATCAATTGCACTGTCTTTTCCTTTCTTTCGGAAGCCTAACTGTTCTCCATGCTTTTCAGTTTTTCATTGTTCTGATTTACTTTTGGCCAACTGCAAAGGATCCATCACTATTTAAATAAGATGCCGCCAGGACGTCGTTCCGCAAAAGTTCTGGACATGTTGGCCCACTATACGTCCATGTTATACAGTTTTTACTAACTAAATTTTCTTTTTATTTTAAACATACTTCGATCTAAATTTGTTTTTTCGACATCGGAGGAACATTATGCCAGTATATTAAACTTACAAGAATAATGATTACGCTCACCAATGAAACAGGCCGGGAAATGAACATTGAAAGAAATAACATGGAAAGATAGGAATAAAAGACGTAACGAAGACTCGGTGTACGACAGGCATGCACAACTTAAAGGCCACCCTTATTATCAGCAGTAATTAGGTGAGCAAGTCACATTGAGGAAATGGCATAGACGTTTAGGAGCAGCTATTCCCGCTTCATTGTATGAATGGATTTGCTTGAATCATGAATCAAAAATAAAGCAAACAAAAAGAACAGAAAGATAAAGCGAGAAAAACATCATACACAATTGCCGTAGTGTGTATAATGGCGTTGAACTGTCACTGAGTTCTGGGATTGTAGGCCAAAATCCAGAAATTCGCAAAATTCGAACAAAAAACCTCCGAAATGTCACGGGCAGATCCACTGGGGAACACGTTGGTCGCTAACCTCCCTTAAACTTCGAGCCAAATTCTTTTAGCCAGTCCTTGAATGGCGTTTCTTGAAAAACTTGAGTATTTTTCTTATAAGCATGCTAATGGGAATAAACTCTCTGATGATGTTGAGCGACGCAACGAAGCGTCAGATATAACAAAAGTTTTTACAAAACATGCCTACACCTCGTGTTTTTTTCTAGGCTCTACTCTTCACCCTACGCTTAAGATTTCCGCATGAAACCTCAGTTGCAGGAATAAAGACGTAAAACTAAGATTAATTTGGTTTGAATTTAGTGACCTGAGTAACAATGATGTAAAATGTACATGAAAAATGTAGTTCTACGAGTGTTGAAAGGGCGAGAAATGCTGTTTAAGAGACCTTTAAATTTAAAATTTTCCGTAAGAGGACGCCCCGGTGTCAAGCAAAATAAGTGACCACTGCCAAATAACTGACCAAGCGCGACGAATCAGAAATTTCGCACCCTAACCCTAACCTATATCTGATGCACATCTCATATGGCGCATCCTCTGCTCATGCGCACAACCAGAAGAGTCATTTCGCAGGTCATAATATTCGCGTTACACCGGGCTCCTCGATGAGTTGGCAGATTTGTTTTTATGAGTTTTTTACCACTTCCGGATTTCTTCAATTCAAATGGTGTTCAACTTTTCAAATTTCGCAGATATGCCCATGAACCCACCAACTTGATTAAAAAATAACCTTGCCGAGATTCATGACACTATACCACAGGAAGTGCTGAAAAACCAAAGACAAATAACAAGTCTAATTTTTGTTACTGGTTGGTCATATAATCCTATGCTGACTTTTGATGCAATTAAAGTCTTAACCAACGCGAATGCAGGCAAAAAAATTGGACCTTAGGAAACCATGGTTATGCACCATTGGTCTAATAACTTGGTAAGTTAGTATCTTGCTTTGCATCTAGTTAACTCTTCAACGGCTAAATTTTTGTATTTGTTCTTTGTTCTCTTATCGTTCTTGCTTTGTTCTCTCACTTTTTCTATTGTACCAGGCGTACACCCCCAGTTCGAAATTTCACGACTGAAATCTTGGTATACGAAACAGGTGTTTCACATATGAAATGGCAGATTCACAGATCAAAATTAATTTCAGATAAGACGTTTCCATTTCATAAACAGAACTGAAACGACTCGTATATGAAAATTCATTTTCATATGTGAAAATGCAACTGAAAATTTCGTAAGGGTATAAAAGAAAACTTACCGTGAAAGGGTCAAAATAACTGTACGTAATGCCATGACTTGAGGGAAATTAGCGATTAAATTTCCCAGCTACGGAGGGAAGATATGTGGAGATGAGGGAAATTGAGAAGAGAAAGGCGACGTTTAAACCCCCTTGAAAAACAAAGTAATCCAAGGCAATCATGGTACTATTGGAGTAGACGTAATATGTCTGGACGCTTGTACAGTTGTCTATTGGAGAACTTCTGTATTTCCACGGCGTCTAATACAAAACGTACTGGGCCATGGACTTCAATGAGACAATGTAAAATGTGATCTTGACTTACGCATCACCAGCGAGTTGATACAAGTTTGCCAATCCTTGCATGTGGTTAAGAAATTCTGTATAGTCACGCCGTCTACAACAGATATCAACCAGAACTTGCATGACTACATGTACAATCTAGTTACAAAGTAGAAAAATCTGAAACACATAGACCACTTACAACTGGAAAATAAAATCAGAGCCGAACTAGCATTTAAATGTTGCGTCTTAGGCGTTATTGAGGAGCTTTTTCAATAGACGAGATGGAGATAAAGTTGTTCCGTAGGAAAAGGCAGAGCGGGCAAGTGGCTATGGTTAATGAGCGAAACAGTTTTGAAAGTAAAATCCATTTCACTCCAGTCTGGATGCAATATTTTTCACTCTTGCAATCAAGGCTTTTGTGGCCGTTATGTTCCGGAGGCAAAGCCAAAATCTCCGGAATAAACTTGGATTAAAATTATTTCAGCGACGAATATACTCGTTTGGAATAGAACAACAAATATGCGGTAACATACCGTTTCCCTGAAAGAAACTGTCAATGCGTTGAATCCGGAAGTTATCAGCCACAGGCGGCAACTTCAGCAAAAAGTGTCTGATACTTGTTCATAAAACTTCGTTCAAGGTTAGATTGACAAAAAAAACCCAAACCAACAAACAGTGAAATTGTGTTTGCATGTCTCAAAAGATTTTCGTGTTATTTTCAAAAATCAAATGGAATAATGACTGCACTAAAGCTCTGGACGTCGCAGGCAAATTTTATTTGTTTTTCCAAATTCGAAACACAATATTGACCTTTTTGAAAACTGATATGTTCCAACCTATTGCGTAACTAGTATGATTTTGATGTACTAGTAATATTTCAAAGACAGTTTCCTTAGTATTGATCAGAAAAAATCCCCCAAAACAACTGACAGACGAAGTCCATGCAGTGATACTCATTGGAACCAGGAACATCCATTTTTAGTCTAAAACCAGGTTTACACTGTTAACATTTTGAGCACGGCACGGCTAAAAGTTTGGCACGGGCGCCGCTATTTTTGGGCACGGCACGGGTAATTTTCACAATGTAAACGGTGCGGACTTCTTAAAATTTAGCCATGCCGAGTACCTTTGTATATGTAGGTCTCAGCACGCCTAATTAACCGTGTAAACGGGGTTTAAGACTAGGACCGTTTGCGAAGAACTAACAACTGACATTCAACTCAAGCCTATACATTGGTTCACTGCCCATCACATTTAAAACCTCTCATTTCGTCTGGTCAAGATTTCCCGCTCTGAAGTCAAGTATTGTCACCGGAAAACTATGTGAAGTTCTTTTCATTTTTTAACTTACCTTAAAATTGCTGTTAACGCCGGACAGGTCTGTAACAAATAAAAAACAAGTCACACAATTCGGCTGACAATAACAATGTAATCGACAGTTTGATGCTTCTGGTTAGTGTTGCGCATGTTATCAAACTCGAAGTAAGACAGACGATGTCGGATGATAGATGAACGTGCGTAAAGCTCATACTTCAGAAAAACGATTTCTGGGGGGAGTCCCAGACGAACCCGCAACCGTCTGGTTACAGGTTGGACGCTCTAACCATTAAGCTACCGAGCTTCAGATGGCAAGCTAAGGTGCAAGTTCGACATATCTGCTGCCAACGCGACTGCCCCGATATGTTCATAATGATGTTAGATGAGGCATATCTTATGCATCTGAGAAAGACGAATGAAAGTTCGTCAAGTTCAAATAGTCACAAAATGTAAAAAGCTCCGGACGGATTCAAGCCTCTCACCTTGTGATGGCCGGTGAGACGACCTTACCATTGAGCCACTGAAACTCACACAGAAACGGAAGGTTACAAACGTGTGCTGGTTCGAAGAGGCATTGCAACACCATTGCTATACAGCATGCAACACAGGAACAAATGTTTGAATCGGGCCAATTTCCTTCAACCCAGGCGCCGAAAACTTGAATGAGAAATCTTAGCGTCAAAACACACTGTAACTTTCTTCTGTCCGGACAGATCTGCCATAAGTTTAGGGAATATTAGACATTTACACTCGATAACATGATACGAGGTCCATACTAACTGGAAGAAAATTTCCGACTGTCAGAGTCCTATATTCTAGGATCCAAGTGGGATCATTTGCTTAAAATTCAACTCTAAGACCTCCAGCTGGGTACCGAATCCGTGACCCTGTGAATCTAGTGCAATGCTCTGCCAATTGAGCCATAAAGGCCATTTTCCGAGAGCACGGTTAGGGGTTAGGGTTAATATAACATATAGGGGTTAATGCTGGTTAAGTGAATAGGCATTGACACTCTACTGACAGGCCTTTATTAACTGAAAGTAAATTTTCGGATGTCAGTATTATAAGTATTGTAATTTTTAAGACCCAACCGAGGCTAGTTGCGATAAATGAAACTCTTGGTCCTCCGACAACTCACTTCGTAGCTCAGTTGGCATAGAACTGCAATAGATCCTCAGGGTCACAGGTTTTTGAGGAAAAAGACTTTGTTATTTACAATAATGAAGCCTTAGGCAGCAGTTAGGAAGGTAGTTGCGTGAGGAAGATTGTTACGGAAAATTAGTGCTTCAGGGTCAGACCAAGGACGCACACACGGGGCAAAGTTACGAAAATTGAGCAGTCTACTTGTTATCAAACACAAAACGTATGTTGTCTGGATTATAGTTAACTGTATAATTAGTTAGTGTATAGGCGTGGCTAGTTGATTTAGCGCAGCTACAGACACCAAATTGCAAGTGTGCACACAATCATATAATTAAGTACGGGAAATTGAATTTGTTACGTAGTTGATTAGGGTGTAGTAAGTTACGTATAAAAAACACGCGACAGTCTAGATAGATATAGATCTAGACAAATGCATGAATGTAAGAAGATATGAATTTGTGTGCGAATGTATCATTAGGGCCGTAATCGTCGGAAGTTTAAAATAAAGATAGAAAATCGATTAAGTCCCCAGTGTGATGGACCAGCGTCTGCCAGGTTTTCTATACCTGACCCGAAAATATTTTGAAGAAAATTCTAGTCCCTCGAAGGATCGACTAAAGTCTGGTTCACACTTGAACATAAGCATTAGCATAAGGTTACAACAAAAAACAAAACAAAGGAATGAAGTCAAGCCTGCGACATAAGGATTGTCGTAAGCATTAGCATAAGATCATAGTTCAAGCATAAACCAAGAACCGAACAAAAGACGAAACGAAGAAAAATTCTTGTTTTATTTTTATCTTCGGAAGTCCCAGAGAAGATGTCATGTTTTGTTTTCGTATTGATCTTGTTCTTATGCTTATGTCGCGGGTGTGAACCAGGCTTGAGATAAGGAAAAATCGCATCTTAACTTTTTACATTAAGATAAAGTTCAAGCAGACTACAAATTTTTAATGGTAGACATGTTTCAGCAAGACTTATGCCAACTTTATTATTGATCATGGATATTTACAAGTGTTTTTTACAGTGGCGGATCTACATATAGGCGCCTTCGGCCGGGCGCCCCCCCCCCCCTCCTTTTTAAGCCTGATTATTCTTTTTTCATAATCGCATGGCTTTTTTTTATTACATTAAACAATATAAAGACTATAGCAGCGGGATCTCAGTTTAGATAGCAGCTCTCGTGCTATGGGCCACACATTGATATACGCTTTGCCTCCGTTGATTTGTTATTTCGGTTAAGCAAATACGGTTCAATAAACAACACAAATGAAGAAAGAACTACTTACAGATTACATTCGACAAAGATAAATCTACCGAAGTAACTGGACGAACATTAAAACAGTCCAGAACTTACGTCTGTGGCCTTTCGTTGGTCTTCCTGTCGTTCAAGTCCGTGGAGGAAAATGACCATTAAACTATAAACCCTTAAACCTTTATGCTGAAAAGTATACGCTTTACATAACTTGAGTATTACCACAGGTGCATACGAGACAGTGGACAGTAAACTACAGACAAATTTATGACCAACACATTTACATTAAGTATTACACGGATTTACATAGACAGACAAATAGGAGCTAGCCGCCACAACAAAGACTGTATAACCACACCAAATGTAACAAGAAAATTACACATTTGCAGCCTCCCTCAAATAACGTGGCTTTTGGTACCGGGCAAGGGTGTTGTCAGCGGTTCGACAGGTACGACGTTTGCCGGACCAACATTTGTAAAGTAATCATCCTGGTGCCCTCTTAAAAGGAGTTAAATTTGGCGTTTCCTTCGAGGGGGGTATATCCATTCGCAACATAATAACGATATTTCTGGTCTGTGTTTTCCGATTTCGTCACCAGCCCGCGCTCATCGAGACTATTTACATCCCGTTGTTTCCTCATCGAGGTGGCATCCAGTTATTACTTGGGGAAACGTAACAGATGTAAATGGCCGGTTCTTTTTGTACATCTGCTGAGTACATCTACCAGAATGCCTTCCAAAATCTTGTTTGTAATGTTAATCAAAGCAACTGTCTTTCCATTAGCTTTGGGAATTCAATGTTTGCATGAAAATGAAAAAACCGCGAAGTATTCTGGTAGTTGTATTCAGCTGACGTAATGAAGGGAACCGGTTGTTCTAGCACGTAGATCAAACACACTAATAAACTGATTAAAGTTAGCGTACCTTGAGCCATGTTTTGCAATATCTTAGCGTTGCGTCCACGTCTTATGCCCGGACTTATTAAAGTTGGTCAACTAACAATTTCTTACAAGATTTAGTGCATTGCTGTAGTTTTCAAAGGTAATAACATGAAAACAATAAACTAGTGAAATACGCGGGGATTGCAATTTTGACACTCAAAAACTAAAAAAATTTCGGGGGAAGTATGCCTCCAGACCCCCAATAATAATTTGTGTCTTGGCTCCTGAAAATGTGTGATCAAGGTTAATTTTTAACCACGCCAGCTGTACCGTCACCTGGGCACCAGGACAAAAAGGCAGAGCTCTTATTGGTGCGCCCCGTTTAGAAATACATGGATTCGGCCCTGATTTATATGCTAACTTAATTAAAATACAAGGGATCACGCATCTATTGGCGTCACTAAGTGTCAACAAAACGGTATAGAAATGTTAACTACAGTGTAGCAGACGTTTCAAACCACTCGTCATCTTACTACAGTGATGAAGGAACACACTTAAACTGACAAAATTCACACCCTTTTAAACATCTTGAATATTCGTTTCCTTGCAAAAATCTGTAAAACCCTTCTTGCTTCGAAATTTTGGACTCTGCTAATTCTGTCATTTCTCTTAAATTCAAAAAAGCTCTACACATTCAAAAAATCAAACCTGAACTTAATATTCAAGTCGATCATTTGAATACAGTTTTTAGTCTACAACATTCACCCATTATATGCGTCATATCCTGTATTTTAATTAGGTTAGCATACGAATAACACTAATAAATATCTATAATCACTTGTACTGAAGATGGCATAAGTCTTCCCGGCACATGTCTCCCATCAAAAAATTTATCTTCTACTTGAAGTTTATTTTTCACATTAACCGTAACAATACAATTATACCGTGCAGGGGACAACTATCATTTCTGATAATTTTCTGTATCTTACCACTGAATCACCAGCATGAACTACTTTAACTTCAAGAACGTTCCCGTTGTCTTCCAGTTGCACCTGTACAAAAATCGAGTTAACCGCATTTCGATAAAAACATGAACTGATCCTTCTGAAAGCTGGAGGGCTTTGTTTGGACGGATAGTTGTACATGATTCATCCGTCAGAAGAAAGAGGGAAGGATGGAAGGAATGACGGAAGGATGAAAGGAAGGAAAGAAGGAAGGGAGGAAAGAAGGAAGGGAGGAAAGAAGGAAGGGAGGAAAGAAGGAAGGGTCAACGGACGGTAAGGCGACCAGGAAAGGAGGAAAAGGAAATGGAAAGGAAAGAAAAGGAAAGGAAAGGAAAGGAAGGGAAAGGAAAGGAAGGGAAGGGAAGGGGAAGGGAAGGGAAGAGGAAGAAAAAAGGAGAAGGAAAGCAAGGGGAAAGGAAGGGGAAAGGGAACGGGACGGAAAGAGAAGGAAAGGAAGGGAAAAGAAGAGAGGAGAAGGGAAGAGGAAGGGAAAGGGAAGAGGAAGGGAAGGGAAAGGAAAGAAAAGGGAAAGGGAAAAGATGGGAAGGGGAGGGAAGTAAGGAAGGGAAACGAAAGGAAAGGAAAAGAAAGGAAAAGGGAACGGAAGGGAAACGACGAACGAATATGCGAATGAATTACGGGAAGGAACGAAGAAATAAAGGGATGTAAGGAAAAAAGTGTACTGTATGGACAGGTTCTTTACTACCTAAAATTTTAAAAAGGCGAAATTCTGCCAGCGCACAAAGTACCAACTACATTAAAAACCTAACAGAGCAACATATTCGCTCTTCTTGGGGTATATTTTTTGCAAATAAAGGGCCCCAACACTTTGTGCTTGACCAGTTAATAATTTTCATCAATAGACGGTATGCATAATTACGTCAGAAAGCCCGAAGCGCGCGGTGAATTCTGGTCTTAGTAGTAACGCATATGAAAATATTTCAAAATGGCCATTGTTGAAAGCGAGTGTGCTGAGATTCTTTGTCGTCTTTCAGAGGCAGTTCAAACCAATGAAGAGTCTAGTTCTTTTAAGAACTCTTTCACGGGTCTTCAGAGGTTTACCAGCCCTGAAAGTAATGGCAAAAGTCCGCTTTCTTCGACGAATACGACCAAACGAAGTGGAGGTGCTGGGTCTTCTCGACAACCCCTAACACCTATGAATACGAATGCAGATATCCTGAACGCGACGGGCATGGTTGGACTAGATAATATGGTTGGACTTATCGGAATATGAAAAAAGGCTATGGACTGTGGAAAGAAGGTTATGCGAAGAACACTCTTTTCAAGCCAGATGTTCAAGCCTCAAAGATGTTTTTGGTTAAGGCGCGTGTTAATGTCTCCATGAAAAGTGCCAGCGATGCTGTTTATATCCATTTGAGCCAAGTAAATGGTGAAGTGGAATATGCTAAGTGTTGCTGCAAAGCAGGTCAGGGAGGTTGCTGCAAACATGTGGCTGCTCTTCTGTATACTATCTTGGACTTCGTGAATCTTAAATTACAACACATTCCTGTGGAACTCACATGCACCCAACGTCCTCAGAAGTGGAGTGTGCCCTCTGGGAGCTCCAAGACCTTGGACAGAGCAGTTAAATTTGAAGAACTGTTGTTTGAAAAAGCTGATGTGAACAAAGCGAACAAAAGGTATTCAGTTAGAGGGATTAGAGAGAAATATTGTGCTACTCAACCTTTTGCCCAGAATGTGACAGAAGATGAAATAAAAACTATGGCAAATGTATTCAAAGAGGTCAATCGGGCATCATTATTCTCTGAGGCTCTAGAGTCAAATAATTATAAAGTGTGTGAACTATTTGAGACATCTTGTAGTCGGTCACGAAAAAGAAGAAAACAAGATACCAGATCTCCAAGTGGTTTGAATTCTCTAACACCAGAAAGCCTGCTAATTGATGAAATTTTCAAGAATGTGCCAAAAGATTATAATTCTCCACCAAATTACAGCCAAGAACAGTAGGAACTTTTGACAAAAACAGTTAGTCTAACAGTATGCAGTGCTAAAGAGGTATGTATGAGGACCATGGAGCAAAGCAAAGATCCTCGCTGGTATATTGAACGTGCAAAGAGAGTTACTGCTTCAGTTTTTGGCAAAGTGATAAATCGAAGAAAGTCGACCTATCCAACATCACTGGTTCGATCAATTACAACACAAGGTAATTATTAAAACACAACAGCGCCTGCACCCCTGCAGTGGGTCCTAGAGAATGAGAATAATGCCATCCTCAAATACCAAGATGAAATGCTGAAAGAAGAAGATACTAATGTTAGAAGTTATGGGTTTGTCATTAACCCCAAGTGGCCATGGCTGGGTTGCAGTCCTGATGGAATTGTGGTAAAAAGTGGTATACCAGTTGGCTGTATTGAAGTTAAGTGCCCCTACTCAATTAAAGATACAAGTATTTGTGAAGCTGTGCAATTAAATGTTGTGTGATCTTGAAGCCCTGTGTAAAATTTGAAGAGATAATCACTAGTTTTAAAAGATTCAACTGAAAAATGTTTTCCTTTTACCTGCTCTTCCAACTGCTGTTTCAAAGCTTTATATCAGCCTTTTGGCGGTTATTTTCCGCTTCCAACCGCTCATTCTCCACCTTCAGCTTTTCATTGATAGCTAAAAGGTTAGCCATTTGTTCTTTTAAACAAGTTATAGGGTCAACATGCTCACTTGCAGGTGTAGTCGCATCTTGTCCTTGAGTTAAATCACCATCATGGTCATTATTAAGCTCAGAAAAAAGTCTGCATCTGCTTGGCTGAACTCGCTTTGTGTTTGATACCAGAGGATTTCAATTTCTTGCTTTGACTGTTGGGCGAGGGTTTGTTGGAGTAGGTTGAGTGGCTTTGGGAACAATCGTTGGAAGTTGGTTCATGTAGGTTTTGCGTCCCCCAGGAAAATGTAAAGAGCAGACTCTGTGGCCAGTCGTTGGAGAGAAATCCTTGCGCAAAATAAGATTGATCCACTTCTTTCGACGTTCTACCGACTCTTTGCTTTTACCATTTGGGAAGTTGTAAAAGGCAAGCTCTGGGTTCCTTTTATTATTTGTGAAGCATCCAGGAACACAACACATAAAACCACCAGCGCCTCCACTTCGTTTGGTCGTACTCGTCGAAGAAAACGGACTTTTGCCATTACTTTCAGGGCTGGTAAACCTCTGAAGACCCGTGAAAGAGTTCTTAAAAGAACTAGAGTCTTCATTGGTTTGAACTGCCTCTGAAAGACGACAAAGAATCTCAGCACACTCGCTTTCAACAATGGCCATTTTGAAATATTTTCATATGCGTTACTACTAAGACCAGAATTCACCGCGCGCTTCGGGCTTTCTGACGTAATTATGCATACCGTCTATTTCAAAGGCTATAAAATCAACTGCTTACATACCTCCACATAAAACATATCCGAGCTAATAAAACATTCTGAGTATGTCGTATTGGCATCAAATTTCAACCTATAAAAATGTGAAGAGGAAGTCAAATCCTCCAGAGTCGGATGATGCCGTTTTCAAACCCAAAGGAACGCACGTTCTTGATCAGGGGACCCTTGTGAGAAGGAGTTCTCGGTGACAAGGCCACAGTCGATGAAAAAGTCATTTATAATTACTATTGTTATCGTTGTTGTTGCTATTATTATTTTTATTGTCATCATCATCATTATTTACATAATAGCCCCTCAGGGCCCTTGCCTTAATGTTCCAATTGAATATTTAACCCTTTCGCTCCTGAATTTTTCAAAAGAAATTATAACTTATTCAATCTATTCAAAATCCTTTTGAAAATCTATTGAAATCTGTTCATGCATTCAATTTGCAAAAATTAAATCGCGCCAATATGCGTGGTTGGGAGTTTGAGGGTTAGCTGGACGATGGCTTCAAAACTGTGAATCATTGTTACCCTTGACAAATTGGGAGACCTGCGACTCAATTTAATCTGGCTGCACAATTCTAGATATTACTTTTCTCACAATTGTCTCGCTTTCCATGAGTACCACGTTTTGCATTTCTCTCACAGTTCTTCTCATCACTATTTTGCCCGCTATTAACTGGAATACCTACTCTTCTTTCCGGAACATCCCACCACAAAAGTAACCTACCACCAATCCATGATCACTATTGTCATTATTACAACTAGCACACCACCCAACTAAGGACAGTGGAAGGGGTCTCAGCCTGGTACGGGCTCCCAGCATCCCGCCAGGTAAGGCCGCAACAGACATTGCATATTTCAGGGAACTTGTAGGGAAAGTTTAATTTTACCTATTATTATTATTTCTATTTCTTCTCACAGTGCACAAAAATGTCCACTGGTAAATGATCTTAACATAAGTTAGATATCAAGACAAGTCTCTTGCCGTTAGGTATCTAAAACTTTTCGGATTATTCTTGACGTTCCTAACAAAGTTACTTTTTGCAAGAGGTGTGTACTCCAATTAATTTCAATCTGATTCAGCCATTTTCTATGATTCACTCCAATCGTTCCCAGGGCTCCAATTATCACCGGTATAATCTTTACTTCTCTGAGATTCCACAATCGTTTTAGTTCTCGTCTCAAATCTTGATACACATCAATCTTCTCCTTCTCTTTCTTCACAATTCTTGTGTCGAAGGGACAAGCAATATCTATCAACAGACATGACCGCCTAGATTTATTTACTACAACTATATCTGGTCTATTATGATCAAGCTTGTTGTCCGTTTGTATCGGAAAGTCCCATAGTAACTTGAATTCATGTGTTTTATTCACTTTCTCAGGTATATGCTTATACCATGATTCTTCGCAGGGAATACCTGCCTTCTCGCATAATTTCCAGTGTACCACTTTTGCTACTTGATCATGTCTCCATTCCTTGCAGTATCTTTGCGCCAACATTTGGCACTCGGTCGTTATATGCGCCACAGTTTCCTCTGCATTACCACAAATTCTGCAGCTATTTGCCACATTCTCCTTATACACTGAATGTCTTATTGAATTGGTTGCGATTGCCTGCTCTTGTGCTGCAAATATTGTGCTTTCTGTTTCTTTCTTCAATCCCGCATAGCAAAGCCACTCCCAATTTTTCTCTTTATCCATATCATCTTTTACTGCTGTTATAAACCGCCCATGGAGTGCTTTCTCATGCCACTGTCGTTGGTGGTTTTCTTTATTCTCTTTCCTTAAACTGCTCCCGTCTTTGACTCCTTCGATGTTAACCACTATTTCCCTTACGATCTGTCTCGCCATCTCACCTTGCCGTCTACTCACGTACAGTGCTAAATTATTTCTTTCTGCCTTAACACACTCTTCAATTCCAATAAGTCCTCTCCCTCCGCTTTTTCTAGTCAGGTACAATCTATGTGCGTCACTCCTTGGGTGTAATGCACCATACATTGTCAATTTCTTACGGGTTTTCCTGTCTAATGCCTTCAGTTCCTCGTCGGTCCAGTCGATTATCCCAGCTCCGTACCGTATCAAAGACACCGCCCAGGAATTAATTGGGAGCACAATATTCTTTCCATTCAACTTTGACTTAAGGATCTTCTTTGTCCTTCGCAAATATTCTTTCTGAATTAATACCTTCATCTGTTGTTGCATTATCTGGTCAATTTCTAGCATACCCAGATATCTGCATCCTTCATCATCGACAGTTTTTATGCTTTCCCCATTTGGCAGCTGTATACCGTCAGATGTTACCACTTTCCCTCTTTTTATTATCACCACACCACATTTCTTTACTCCAAACTCCATTTGTATATCTTGGCTAAATACAAATACCGTCCTAATCAGAGAGTCAATATCCTTACTAGACTTTCCAAAGAGTTTGAGGTCATCTATGAAAAGTAGATGATTCACCTTTGGGCTTTCTTTACCAAGATGATATCCAGCTTTACAGCTTCTTAACAACAAGGTCATAGGTATCATGCAAATAACAAACAATAATGGTGACAGACTGTCACCCTGGAATACACCCCTCTCGATTTTTACCTCCCCTAGCTCTTGATTTCCAGCTATTAACTTGGTTCTCCAAAGGGGTATGGTTTTTTGGACAAATGACCGAATATTGCTGGCAACTCCAATCATTTCCAGACATTCAGTAATCCACGAATGTGGAATCATATCGTAAGCCTTGCGGTAGTCAATCCATGCCACCTCAAGGTTAGTATGTCTTCTTTTACAATTCTTCAGGATGGTCTTATCTATCATTAACTGATCTTTTGTGCCACGAGATTTTCTTTTACAACCTTTTTGTTCGTCCGGGAATATTGCTTGATCTTCCACATGTCAGTACATTTCATCTCCAATTATTCCAGTAAGCACTTTCCACAAAACGGGTAAACATGTAATCGGTCTATAATTGTCAACTACGTTACCGCGAGACTCATCTTTCATACATAAAACCGTCCGTCCGGTTGCCATCCACTCGGGCGTTTCCCCGGAGCTCACCATGTCGTTAAGTTGTACAGCAATTCTGGCGTGAAGGGCGGTCAAGTTCTTAATCCAGAAACCCTGTATACCATCTGGACCCGGAGCCTTCCAACTGGATGTTTTGGTTAGCTGTTGCTTAAGCATTCTTTCATCGATCGTGATATCTTGTTGATCTTGATGTTGAGTTTTCAACTGATTCTTCACTCCTTTTAACCACACAGCATCTTTATTATGTTCCACAGGATTTGCCCATATTGTTTCCCAAAATTTTTGTGTCTCTGTTGCATCGGGGACAGTTGCTGAGCTATTTGTTTTTCCCTCTATCTCACTATAAAATTTCCTTTGATTTTCTTCAAATAACCTGTTATGTCTAAACTGCGTTGTTCGATTTTGGTATCGCGTTATTTTTGCTGCCTTTGCTGTTACCCTTTGTTTCAACTCCTCAATCACCGTTGCAATCCCTTTTTCATTTACTTTATAAAATTTTATAATAGGTTTAATTTTATCTTATTTTATCTTTATTTTTACCTATTATTATTATTATTATTATTATTTCCATATTTCACACTAAATATTATTATCGGTGGTATTATTGTTTCACAGAACATCAAGCTACATCCCGTAGCCTTAGATGTCCAGTACTCTGCGCAGAATCTTTGCTGTGCCCAACAAGCAAGCCTTTTGAGGTAAAGCAGTGTTCTCATACAGTCCTGTCTTCTCATACATGTCTTCAAATTTTTACTGACAGTCCCAAGCGCTCCAATTGTAATTGGGATAATAGATACCCTCGTACAGCACCAGATCTTTTGAACTTCAATCTTCAGATCTTTATAGTGGTCAATCTTTTCCTGTTTCTTTTCTAACACTCGCATATCGAAAGGACATGCCACATCGATAATGTAGCACACTCCTTCTTTCTTTTCCAGCACAACAACATCAGGTCTGTTATGACCTAAATGGAGATCTGTCTGAATTTTGAAGTCCCACAACACCTTCACTTGGTCAGTTTCCAACACTGATTCTGGGGAATGATTGTACCAGGTTTCTTTGTATGGAAGATCGAACTTTTTGCATAAATTCCAATGAATCACTTGAGCAACCTTGTCATGTCTCCAGTTCTTGTACTGGTTTTGTGCTAATTTCTTGCATTCTGCTGTTATATGGCTAACAGTTTCCTCCCTTTCACCACACATTCGGCACATTGGTGAAACATCTAGTTTATCTATCTTATTCTTGATGTAGTTTGTACGAAGGGCCTGATCTTGTGCGGCAGTTAGAAGACCTTCCGCCTCTTCCTTCATTGTGCCTCTTTCAATAAGTCTAGTGGTATTGCTCTTACCGTAACCGAAGTTTGCCTGAGCTACTGGGATATGGGGAAGTGAAAGCTAGGTAATCACCACAAAATTTGAATGGTCGGGTGCCATTACAAATTGGAACTTCACTAATAAGCTGATACTTGGTACATGTATGTATAGTATGTTCCAGAATGTCTCTACGACACAATTTTTTCTGACGAAAATTTTTTTCCAAGGTTACTGAATTTAATGTTTCCAAAAATTCGAACAGCACTGATTTGTAAAATTAAGCACTGATCATCCTGACTGAATGTGGCTACCTTGGGTTTTATATCCAGGGACAAATTACAAATAGCAGGACCTTTAAAAAAACACGTGAAAGTCTTTCGCTAGTTTGCATAGAATGCCAGTCTTCATAAGTGGGCTTTTCGCGCATGTGAAGCACATCATACCACATACCTGTAACGCGCAAACTCGGTTGGGTAAATATTCACTGCGACAATCTTACGACGTAAACACGCACGGAAGGCTCAAAAATTGCTCATAATTTCTCGATTTTTCTTTGGCAGAACTTCGTGAACGTTCGTACAGCTAGGGGTACGTCCTCAATGCCCTCAATCACATTTTTTAAAAAAATATTCCATTAAACAATCTTTTTTAAAATTTGAAAAACATAAAATGCCGTGAAAGCAAAAAAATCCAACTTTAATAAAACTCGAAACATTGTACGTGAAGGTGGGAAATGTCGGGTTTTAAAACCGTCTGTCGTCGTGGCAACATTTATGTTATACGATAGTTTATGTGAAAAGGAATTAATCCATCTTGCATTGTGAATCGTTCTTGAGTATTCAAATGAACATATCTGACAAGAACAAGAAACCAGGTTCTCCCGAAAACTTGAGTATCCTGTATTATAAAAAGCTTAGGGAGCCAGCTGAAGTGCACTTTTCCTTCAATTTCTTCTGTCCAAACAGGTTGTATGCACAAAATAGTCACTAAGCACGCAATTTTAAATACATCCATTGGATAAGTATTCCATCAATGTGTCTGACGAAAAGAAGAGACTTGACTCTCAACAAACTTTAAGTGTCCCACAGCATATTGTCAAAAGCCGTAGGAAGTTACTATAAATTAACTTTTCCTCCTACTTGTTCAGCTCAAACAACCTTTATCTACAAAATAGCCCGTTAACACGGAGCTTTAGATACATTACTTGAATAAGTAATATAAAAATATGTGCTCCCAACACGGGTGAGGTTTACTACCGTTCGCTTTGGGAATCCCATCCAAATCGGCCACTCATATTGTACTTATAGCTTAAACGTTTACCGCGCGTAGAATGCTCAGAGTGGAGCTTTTTGAAATTTCAAATTATTATTAAATTTTCACATGATTTTCTTAACGTCACTTTTTCCTCGTAAAATGATAAAACGGCCGATATTATACGACCTTTGATTAGCCCTAAATAATAAATACTCAGTAACCGAATACGAGGTCCGTACGGGAAAGTATTTGACCGAGGTTTTCGTACAGACCGAGTGACGAAGGAGAGAGGTTTGTCCGGAAAAATGGAAGGCAGATACTTTCCAGTACGAAAGAAACAAACGAGGTTAATAAGGAATTTATTATACGGCTCTTGGTTGGTTTTCTTTCTCATTTCCAACCGGTTTTTCGTTGTTGGATGTCACTGTTTACCTTAGCTAGTAACTTGCTCGTTTTGCCTTTTAATTGTTTCCACCAGTTAACCATCTATATTTCGTACTTTAATACATGCAATTAAGCTTTGAACAAATACAGTAATTGTGCTCCAACACACTTCATTATTGGACATTTTTCACTGTAGATGCTTTATTCTCCTTAAATGTCATTATAATCAGCTCAAACTTACCGGTCCGGAGCAAAAAGCGTTATGGACCGGTCGAACATCGTAAAATATTGGACCTTTCAGTAACCAATCAGCAAGCATAATTTGCGTACGGACCAAAAAAGGAGATCAGCCATGTAATAACAACTAGTTCCAGAAGTTTCGGTCTGCGATCTTTACTTTTAATTTTGGAAATGTTTATATAATTGAATTTGGAAATATTTATATAGTTGAATCTTATACATAATTATTATTTGGGTTTTTTGGGTGTTTTCTTTTTGTATTTTTTTTTCATTTTCTATTTGATAGAATTCTTCATTATACTCTGTAATTTTAATACAGCCCCCTTGAGAATACCAGCTTTGCAGCTGGTGTGTAACCTGTTTAAATAATTCTGTCCCATTCTGCCCCGTCCTACTCTATCCTTTCCAATCCTATCCTTCCCTATTCAACTATACACTTAGCAAACCATAGAGATTACATAAAATTAAGGACAAATTGACCGCCGCCATGTTGAGAAAATTGGAGGGCAAATTGCTCTTCTCCAGGCCCCTTTCCGTCTGTTCGACAACTTCGAGGTCGAACTACTGAAGTTTAGTGGGGAATTATTTCGTGTTTGTTTCGGTTAGCTGTACAACAGAAAACAGCTTCTCTAGTTATAAGCTGGCTATTATTCTTATGATTGCCTAAATTGTTTTACATTGTTTTTTTTTCTTTTTATTAGAAAAGAAAAAGAAAAACAAGAGACAAAAATGGAGTAGCCTTTGACCATGACCTCGATCTTTTTATTCGGGCATGCTTGTATTGCTCCCCAATTTATCCAACACGGCGGTCTTCAATTTGTCGCCTGTGGTTGAGTGACATTTAACAACAATGCCTCCTCTAGTCAATATATGATCACAATGTAGCAAACGGACGTCTACTGATGTCACGTTTATTTTACCACTCTTCACGACTCAGAGGTGGTGAGACTCTGCAATTTTTTTAATGGGCACTGTTTATTTCTAAATTGCGACTACCCCATAATTTTTAAAAGTCAAGATTCCTAAAATCTATCTCCAACAAAACCTCAGCATTGGACTTACCCAACCTTTCGAGTTATCAATTCGAGATGATGAACAGTGTCCATCAAATTGTTTTCTAGAATTAAAAAACAAAAAATTATTGTAGGAAAGGGCATTTGCCAAATACAATCACGACTTTTTAATAATCTTCCACGAGTACTTTGATGTTGACGACAAATGATAGTCACGCTTTGGATAAACAGGAACGCAGGTTGTCGTAAAGGAAATTTGTCATCAATCAAAGCAACTTGTCAGTTAAGTTTATGATAAATATCAGGTCTACCTGATACTATCCAATATGTTTTTGGTTAAATTAATAAGTGTTTATTAGGACATGCTCCGCAATTTTTACAGACTTAGTTTACTTTTAATCGTGACATTGTTACAAGAAAAACTCGAGAGTGTAATCTATTACATTTGCCAAGAGTTAAGACTGAGTGTGCCAAAAATCTTTTTATTAAAATGGATGTAAGGTTTTTAATTATCTTAAATGTTCTTAGTGTATTTATTTATAACTATTTAATTTTCTAATTCATTTTTGGTTATGTTATTGCGGTATGTTATGATTTTTATACACGGTCCTCTTTGATAATAGATAATCTACAGTATTGTCAGATGAGATCATCCCATGGAAATAAAGGTTTTGTTTATCTATCAATCTATCATAAAGTTGAGTCAGAGCACAAGCTAAATTAAAAACCGAATCATGCGAGAAACCTGTTCATCACCTGTTAAATACTTCCACGTTATCAAATTTGAGTCCGTAACTGCACTTGAGGGAAATAATTTCGTTCATGTCGCTTTCCGTTAAAAGGAAAGAAACTAATATCACAAAATATTCAAAAATCTCTTAGCCAAGTATAGGCAAGAAGACGGCTTCAGGGATTGAAAATTTTCGTCTGCATTGTGCTTCATTATATGCATTTAATTTATGGCCGCACACAACTTTCCTGTAGTTTTTCAGCACTTTCAATTTTGAGCTTGGGTTCTGCCAAATCTACAGACACATTTCGCCTAAAGTTCATGTAAAGATGACCATGAGTCCATACCAGGGATTTCAAAACAAGGCGTCGCGTGTCGAAAGCGACGTTCGTTAATCGTATTTCCAACGTTTATTTTGGCCACAGGTGCTCAGACGCCAGTCATATATTATCTTGGTTCTTTTCTGAACTTATAAGTCAGACTGCTAGATTTCACATTTCTCAGCGAAAGCGTTCTTCCACACGAAATTCCCTAACACTACAGTGCTCGGTTCTCTAGCCTTTGATAAACCCTCAACTCCTACTCTGCGAATTCCAGTTCCTACCCCTAAATCTTTTTGAAAACCCTGCATATATATAGCACCCGATTTTTCAGCATCCGTATTTTCGGTGAGACAACCATATGACAGCCCAGTCTCTAAAAGCGATTACTTGCGGACAGGGCATATAGTGAAAATTCACCCAAGGTGATATTTGACATTGGGGAATTTTGCATGTTCTTTTCAGAGCTGGTATAAGTCATCATTTCGCCACTACCGTTTCCATACCTCGGATAACACTTTGAAGTTTGTCTAGACATTCTGCAATGTAAGTTTTCAAAGGAAGTAGTAATTGCATCTGCTGCTGGCGGTCCTAAAATGCGACAGTAAGAGATAAGAAACCATATTAGGACCTTTTTCACACTATTGCCTGATAAACTACCTCCAGCTTCCCTCCCTCGAAAACGCAACTGAAATCTTGAGAAGGACTGCGCCGCAGCCAGCCAAAAACCTTGGTTAATACGGTCGGTAAATTAGCGATCGAATTCTTGTTATGGTCTCCTGTTGACTGCCCGATTACGTGTAGTAGGTCATGATTGACTCGCGCCGAAAAAAAATTAATTTTAGATGACTTCTGCTTGGTGTTCACTATCCTCACTGTGATTCCGGCTAGCATCACGAGTAAACACACACTCATAACGCGATCTCAAGACAGCTACCTTGTTGAAGGACGAGTAACATTTAATGTTGCAGGAGAGTTAAGGAGTCTGTCTTTTTAAAGATCGCACATTCGAGTAAATCTATGTGCAAGCATTGCCTTGGTAAGCTGAAGTAACGCAACAAATGGCTCGTTAGCAAATTGAGAGATAATGAAAGCGCGTTTGAACGGGCATACAAGTTCAAAAAGGGAGACGATGATGACGGGGATATACATCTTTTAAAACACCGAAGAAACAACGTTCAGAAGATACAATACCGATTTTCCGTCTTGCTTCCAATATAAATCTGATCGAATGCGCGACCTTTAAAAAGACAGACTCCTTAACTCTCCTGCAACATTTAATGTTCCTTTACTTTGAACAAGGTATCTCTCTTGAGGTTTCAATCCCTCGAAAGCATAAGATGCACGGAAAGTCCATTCATTTATCAATGCATGTACATTCGTGACACCGAATATTAAGCTTCGGCGCAAGCCAATCACGACCTAGTACACATAATCGGGTAGTCAATGGTAGAGCTAACAAGAATTCGGTCATTAATTCGCAGACTGTGTTAACCAGGGTTTGGACGGTCTGCGGTGCAATTCTCCTTCAGTGAACTCGATTTCCATATCTGGAATACTAACTCCCAGTCATTTGCCTGGGCAAAAAGTGAAGCCAAGATGACCGCCCATGGAGGAAAATTTTGTACGTCAGTTTCAGTCTTCTTTGCGGTCTTGTACGTCAGGTCCAGTCCTTTACTAAACTTTAATCTTCAGTATTTGTTTGTTTCGGCTTCGAAAACACAACTATGGAAAAAGTGCTCATACGAAAAATTACTGGACCAGTTTTAGATATTCGAATATTTAAAAGGATTCATTGTTGCCGCTTGGCCTAAGAAGTGGGCTAAATTGTCTAAAGATGGCAAATTGAAGGTAAAAAGAGGACGTGCACTTAGTAGTTCGCTAAAGTAGTTTTTCGAGACCGTTTTATCAGGTTTCTCGTCAGTTTGGTAACTTATTTTCGTGAAAATATATAAACTGTAACTCGGTTTGATTTTGTCTAAATATATTTGGAATTCTTGAACTTATTTCTGTCTGTTGAAGAAATGTTTTGTGTGTATTTTCAAAGAAAGCTCTTCAGGAAATGCAAAAAGTCGCGTGGGAGACTAAAATTGACGTACAAACCTGCGTAGGGGACAGAAACTGACCTACAAAATTGCCAACCATGGGTAGCCATCTTAGCTTCACATTTCATTGGCCAGCTAGCATTTCAAATATGGAAATCGAGTTTACTGTCCTCCCTTTCGTAAGCGATCGATGCCATTTATAACGGTCGAGGCAATCTTAATGTTCTCGCCATCCCCAAGTGTATCCTTCGCACCCTACCTCTATTAAGTCGCATCAACCAGAAACACGTTCAAAATCTTTCACCTGTTTTCTTTCTTTGACTTTAAATTCAACGATGGGTTATCCGGGCCACCTTACTCAAACCGAAACCCTAACCTAACCGTCCCAGTAGCGGGTTTCCCGCCTCGTTTATACCCTAACTTGACCACTAGTCGCTTTATAATTATTACTCTAATTTTAACATTTTGAGTATACGAAAGCTAGAAAAAATAAAACACTGCCGAGTAAAAAAAAAACACTTTGAGTGCAAATAAAATAAAATAAAAGAAATTCGACTTTGCCAAGGATTCCAACCTACTCACTAACGATCACTACTGGTCGCATTAACTACAGTACCAGGTTTGCAGTCTCAATTAACCCTGGTTAAAATTGGCAATTTTAAAAGGCATCTCATTATTTCGTGGGGGTCCTGGGACTACACTTGGGGAACCTGAAAACATTACGATGGCATAGACAGTTATAAATTGCAAAGACCGTTTACGGAAAAGAAACTGGTGCCTGCAGCGCAGGCTACCTTGAGACTGAGGCGGTGAGTCTGCTGTTGGAAACCGCTGTAACAGGATATTAACTGCATTACAAACTGTTTGGGACACCCATAACGGGCGCTCATGTTATTATGGGTAGGGTCGTTCTTGGTGCATTTTTATTTTTCGCTTTTTCGTGAGAATGTTACACTGCTACAAGCTGAAATAAAGTAAACAAAACACCTTGACTGTATAGTTTCCGATTTTCTACACAGCATCGAATATCGAATATTCTAATGGAAAGCTAAAAGAGCAGTTTATAGTGTGTATTTGGGAGCGAAAGCCGTCTTTAAGAAGCAACATGAGAACTGTTCAGAAAAATGCGACATCAAATAATTTCGGTGGGAACTCGTGTCTGAGGGACTTTACCTAAGAGCTCCATTGAGATATAGTATATTAAAAGGACACTCCAGCCCCAAAACAAGTTTTATTTAGATGAAAGGTCTATATGACCTTATCTCAGAATGGGTATTAGTTTTCTTCAAATCTTTTTGGTTAGGGAGAAATTTAACTTAGTTTTTCGTGTTTTCCGAGTACTGTAGGCCGCCATTTTTGCTTGCACGCAGGCGAATGCGGTCGCTCCCATTTGCGGTGTGACGTCATTGAGTGATAGAAAGTTTATCAGGTCGCTGTGTCGCTGCATATTCTCAAATAATTTTCTTAGTCGTGTGCAAGCGGGTTTATATCTAAAACTTGGAACATTCAAAGTTTCAAACAATTATTCAAACGTCTGGACCGAGAAGTAACTCTTCGGAAAATGGAGATAACACTGCTAACACTGAGGTTAAACTTCGGTCGTAATCTCAATTGTTATCGTTCGAACATCTGTGAAGGATTGCATTTCATTGACATCAGTAGAGATACCTTCAGACAAGTCTAGTTGTAGGAGATTCTCTGGCCGTTGCAAATCAGCAGATACTTGAGAATGCACTTGACTTACATTGACATCAGAGTTTTCAGATAATTCGCACACCTACTCGGACATCGACGTTTCTTCCAGTGAAGCAAGGCAGTCATCTAACATCTTCAGAAAACGTCTATTGTCTAAATGTAATATCTGTATGGTTTATCATTGTAATATATTAACGAAGAGACCGAAACAAGTTTTGTTATTGGATATATTCCAATCGTTATTTATTTAGATTTTATTTGCGTGTTTGTACATTGACATAACCACTGAAACTATTTATATAACTATCAATGAGTATATACGCATTGATTTTGCCGCTAAGAAATAGTACGTCTCTTCTTGCGCGCACAAGGTTTCTCCGTTGGCGGATGGATCTCGGGTTACCAGTACTTCTTTGTGGAAATATTGAAGAAATCGAATTAGCCTTAGGTTTCAGTTTGTTTTGGTAAAGAGGTACGAGTCCAGGTAAGTTTTCCTCGAAGCAATCGCGCGTGAAATGTTCTGAACAAACAAACGAATTGTTGGGACTGCATGGATTAACTCGGCGAATTCTCGCTTCCCACGCTTGCCGCAGACGTTTTTCTGCAGGAACTCGATGGTAACCTATCCCCGCAGTCTTGCGTGAGTTGTTTGTGCAGTTTGGAACCATGCAATGACGCATTATAAGAAATTCCAAAGAAACAACATTTGCGAACGGGCGGAACGCTACGCTGTAGAAATCTCGAAGTGGAGTTTGTTTCTATCACTCAATGACATCACACCACCAATGGGAGCGACCGCTTTCGCCCGCAAACAAGCAAAAATGGCGGACTACAGTACTCGGTAAAACACAACAAACAAAGTCAAATTTCTCCCAAACCAAGAAGATTTCAAGAAAACTAATGCCCGTTCTGAAGTAAGGTCACATAGACCTTTCATCTAAATAAAACTTGTTTTGAGGCTGGAGTGTCCCTTTAAAAGTAATCTCGGGCGTTTGTGCTCATTATCAACGAATGACACGCAAGACAGCAATTTCACTTCCAGTGTTTCGTATCGCGATAAACTTGAGGATGAAACATATCTAGGGTTCTTATCAGGAACCGGTAGCTGGCGAAGTTCTCCGTCTACTACCTAAACGCTTGCCGTCTATTTTTCATTATTTTTAAGTTAAAAACAGGCAATTGTGCAGACAGCTTCTCATAAACAATAAATCCTTCAAACATTTTTGTGAAAATATTGTTAAGTATTATTATACTGCGTTAGAGCATGGTGCTTTGTCATTGTATCATCCCTTTTGTTTAATCGGCATGGACTATAGACTAGATTCAGCGAATATTGGAAAGTTGGAAAATCGCATCTACACATCTCAGGGTTAACAAGAATCCAAAACTTCTGGGGAACACCCGCATGCCTTCATTATATGATTTCCCCAATCAGAATGGAGCTCTGGCTCATTGATATAATGCTAATCCCCAGGGTTGAAAGTCGTTCTTCTAGTTCATCATCTGCTTTATCAAATTCACCAATTGAGAACTCTGCAGATCGTATCACGAATAAATATATCGCACCATATCGCTATAACGTAGAATCGTTACTCTTTCGCTGTACTTCATAAGATCCAATTTTTTGGTCCTGTCTTTTGGAAGTCTGTTTAAAAGTGTTCACACGATATGACTCTCATAACAAAGAGAAATCGAAGTCGTCAAATGTTACCGCGTCATCCGGCCATTGCTAAGATGTGACACGAATCGCGCGAATCGATTTTTCATTGTTGAAATTGAATAGATCCATCATTACAGTAGTTCCAGCCGAAAGCTCATGAGACAAAATAAAAAGTCGCTTCGCGTGAAGAAATTCGTCTAGTGGAAAACGGCCTTAAAGCCTGCTGAATACCAATGTGATTTAGTAGCAGTCGCCTGATCGCGTCCGATTTCTGTTTCGTTACTGAAAAGCTGCACACGCATACCACAATTCTTCATAACTCTTATTTTTCTGGCATCCATACTATAGACGATTTTTTTTCATGTGATTTCTAGTACACTGATATTGGTGGTTTTAATCATCGCATTGCCACAAATGCGAACACCTTTACGACAGGATGCAAATGCATACAGTTGCATGCGAAAAAAAAATCAATCATGACATGTTTGTGGAAGTTGATCGTCCAGGTTAGTGAAAGACTGTTGGTGGAAGTGACTGACGTTTCGACAGCTTTAAACGTCAGTCACTTCCACCAACAGGCTTTCTCAAGACTACACTAACCTGGACGATCAACTTCCACAAACATGTCACGATTCTCCCACGTTCAAACCATTTACTTTAAAAATCAATCATGTTTGATCGATGCGATTTTTTTTGCATGTAAAAAGAGTTCTATCACAAGCTGCCGCACACAGTGCAATTCGTTGCAAAAAGCTGTGATATTCCTTGCATCCAACTGAAATCGCACACTGTCACCCAAGTGTGCGGCGGGATTAAACCACTAGAAGATAGCCATGTGTTTTACAAACTTTTTATTGTTTAAAGGGCTGAAATGACATGACAACGCTTCTGCGACAACGTCTTTATATTTGTTCGAGAAACTGATATCTTTATACTGTAAATAAAGCCAAGAAAACAGTAGTTCAAGAACGTCGATTGGTTCAGAAAGGGTTCTTTACGCTCAACCTAAACAAAAACTTCACACGCAATTTCACATACGAAAATAATTTTTCATATATACGCTTCATTTCATATATGAAATACATGTTTCGAACATTAATCTTTTACAAGTGAAATTTTGAATCAGTTCATTCCACGTGTGAATTAGGTATTTCATAAGTGAAAATGCTCCCATTTCATAATCGAAAATGTTCCAACTCCATATGTTTTTCATATGTGAAATTTTCGTGAGGGTAGCCGTATGCAGCTTATAAAGAGCTGAATGTTGGAATTATTTGCATTACTTACGACAAAAGCCTTGACGGCTTGCTTGGAATAGTTCCAAGATTTGCACTGCTTGCATCTTGAAAGTATTCCATTGAGCAATCCCTTGAATTTGTTATGTTCTTGATGAAAATTGTAAGGTCCAAAACTATGAACTAAAGAAAAATAGAAAAGAGTGATTACAGACACCTAGACCCAGATCCATGGTGGATACTAAAGAAAGACAGACTTTCGCTATACTTAACTCATGTGCAAATTTGTTACTGTACGTTTGCCATAATAAGTATTTCTTTGTAACCAGCAAAGTTCAGACATCTTGTGATGAAAACCAGTAGCTTTTTCAAATAATTATTTACAACTTATGGAATCACTAATGTGTTGTCTATTTTTTTGAACAATTTCACTGGCTTCATGAACTGTTTAGGTCACTGAATCTCCTAGTGAGCAATACCAGTTGCATGTAAAATTATAGAAACGTTATCATCTGCTTTGATCTGGGATAACAATTATGCAAAATAACTTTAGTTTTTACACAAATTTTAAGCTGTGGGACCAAAACATTGTTCATTAACCCATTAGTTAAGGTGCAAGGATGCACTTTAGGGTTTTACTCTGGCTAACACCAGACAATTTTAATCATCAAAAGGATGAGTCCTGCCCCTTAATGAGTTAACAGCCATCTACTTAACCCATTAAGGGGCAAGGGCACACTTTAGCATTTTACTTTGGCCAATGCCAGATGATTTTACTCATCAAAGGGATGAGCCTTGAACTTAATGAGTTAGGTGCAAATGCATCCTCAGGACCTGAAAAGCAGGCATGTCAATTTCTTCATTTGTACTGTTGTGTTCAAATCATACAGTACATATTGGACAGTGAAGATCTGTGAGGGATTAAAAACTGAAGTCAGAACTGGGAATATGAAGGACCTACATTTTTAAGATACTTTTGTTCCTGGAATTCAAAATTATTTAATACAAGTGTGACCCCAGTTGATGTTGTTTTAATTACTGCTATTGTCATGAAACAGTGAAAAAGTTTGACAATTCCATTCCAGCTGAAACACTCATCACTGCTTAATTCCTCCACTGCCAAATTTTTTACCATCTACCACAATGGGTATATGAACCACTTCAGAGTTAAGTCCAAGAAAAGCACAATGTGCAAAACAAATGCAAAGTCAAGGAGTAGAAATAGCACAGGTCTCAGTAACACTGAAGGGATTAACTACTGCTCAGGGTTCACTGTAACTAAATCATTATATTTTTTCTGATTTTAAGGATTAAAATAAATAAATACTATTTTTATCCTCTTTTGAGGTTTGAGTTGTTAATGTTTCATGACACTGGTACAACTACTGTGGGGTGCACCCTTCTAAAAATTCACTGGACCACCTGAAGGGGCCACCTAAATGTGTAAAGTAATTTAACCATTAACATTTCTGCAACTGCAAGTGTGCAAGATGACATATTTGAGTGTTTGAGAGGCACTTCCTAAAATCTTTACTAGATATTGGCCAACTAATTTGCTGAGGGACCCCCAAGGAGCCCCTATTAGAATGTCTCTAGTTACAACATTGTACAATGATCCACCTAATATCTTGATATTTCCTAAACTTTTGTGCCTGTCTGAATTCACAAGAAAAAACCTAAATAACAGAAATGTGAACTTTTGTTGGGAATGGCCACTGGAAATAAATTTCAGCAGGCTCAGGTCAAAACACAAAATGTGCTGAAAAATTATGCTTCCTCTGTTGTGAACGGGTTTTTTTCAAACTTTTGAAAGGGTCAAGAACTGAAAATAAATTGAAAAGAACCAAGAGCATGAAGCTAAGGAAACACTTCAACTGAAGGATAAAAATTTTAAAGTGCATTATCTTTTGTAGCACTTAAATTGTTTACCCAGTGAATTACTTCACTTGCCCTAAAAAGTTTCAATAAGACCTTATTAGAATTCCTATTGGGAATTGGCACTCCTATTTGAAATCCTATTGACTCCTAATTCCCATTGCTCATCTAACTGGAATTCCTTTAGAGTACCATGGTGGAATTCCTATTAAATTTCAGGCCACAATATAATAAGAATTCCTACTGGAATTCCTAAAAAGTTTTTTTTTTCTTTGCATGGGGATCCTTCCAAAAGCAGGTTTATTTTTCCTTAAATAAATCTTGAACAGATCTTGTGTCATTTGAAAACTCACATGCTGTGTGAGCTCCAAAAGACATGTGGTTTAGCAGTTTTTTAAATATCCTACTTGAGTGGGATGAATAAAGTAAGCTCAATATTTTGTCCTTGATACAAACTGCAAAGACCTTGGTGCTTGAAAACAATTACATGAAAGAAAAAAGCAACTTTGAAAACTACATATTGAATATCAGAAATGATTTTTGCTTGTTAAATTTTGTATAATGTAATAGTATTTACATGTATTTGACTAATTTGATTGAATGTGGTGTTGTATTAGTACATTGCAAACCAACTATCATTTGTTATGTTTGCTGAAGACCTGTGTACAAATTTTAAATTATCTGGTAAATTTTTTATAATGTCATGTAACATATCCAGTCATACGTACTGTGGTTAATAATCAGATGTTGCCTCTATAAAATTAAGGTACAGTATATGCACATACTTCAGGGCCAATAGTTTTGGGGATTATGAGGGTGAAATACACCCACTCAATACTAAAGTTGTCTTTACAGGCAAATCTCTGGACTGCTTGCTAAACTATGGTGTAGCTTGGACAGATCCAAATCCTTGGTAGGCCTACTAGATACACAAAGCATGACTAAGGAGTATTTTGGTTGTGGTATTTAGTCCACCAGAAACGTTTTGGCCCTGATTCTAAGGCATACTAAGGTGTTTTCTTATGCAGTACTTCAGGCAATAACATGACCCGTGCAGAAAGTTTTAGGGATAATTGCTCCCCCAGGTTTCAACAGGATCTTCTGTTGGTAATGTTACCCCCTATTATACTCCCTATTAACTCTCCGTTCTGTAACTCCTGGGTTCATGGTGGCAAATCTCACCATGAAAAGAAAAGAAAGTATGTAAACTAATTCTTTGTATGAAAAAGTTCAATGGAGATCAGATAAGCCAAAATATAAAAATGAAACCAATGTCAAGCAAGACTGCAGGAGGGGGTGTTAACCCCAAAAATTACATTCAGTATTCGACAAGAAATCATTCGATAAAAGCATCCAATGACTGTAAAATCTAATTTCCTCATTGTAATTTACCTTTGGTGAACTCGCTAGCAGAATGATCAAGATCCAAGTGCGCTTGGTACTCAGTCAGCAACTGTTCCAGCTGCTTACTTCGGCTTCCACAATCATCCATGAATTCTGAAACAATTACTGATTACTCTCCTTCTTGTAAGAACGTTGGATTTCAACAGGAATAGCTCTCAAGTTCCTTGAACGGGTCACTCACAGAAGTTAGAGAATGTCTAACCGTAAGTTGAACAGACCACCATCTTGAATTTCCGCGTAAACACCATATACACTGAGAGACTGGGTTGAAGAACGGGATATCATCCCATATTGCCCATGTTATGCAACATAATTAATCACATTATTAATCACATACTAGTAATAAACTATGTGGTTCTATTGTTCATAGATTCAAGGGTACTTAGGTTCTACAATTCAGTGGTTATATGGTTTTACGGCACTACGATTCCATGGTTCTATGGTTTTATAGTTCTACACTTCCGTTGTAGCGCCTTTTCTGCATCAGCTATGAACACTGCGTGTTTAAGTTAATTAGAACATTGCTATGTGCATAGCTAGCACCTGAAGATCTTAAATAAAAGCAAAAACGTTGGTACGAAAGTGAAAATGAGTGGTTAATATATCTTGTTCTCTACATTGTTGTTTTATACGATTTATCTATATATACAGTATGTAGTATATTGTATATATGGTTGCACATTCCGGTAAATACTATAAATCCACGCTTGAATATCTCAATGGCCACTAAAACCAATCTCAAACAACTAAATATGTTCTGTCTCTAGAAAAGCTCAGAGCAGAAGGGGAAATCTCAGTCTTTAATTACTACCCTTAGGTTGGGCACCCCTTTCAAGCCAAGACTGGATCCGCTAGTGTACGATTCTATGGTGCTACAGTTTAGTGGTCCTAGGGCTCTACAGTTCTAAAATTCTACTGTAGAACTGCACTATAGTTTTACGGTTCTATGGTTCTATGGTTCTACTGTTCTGGGGTTCGACGGTTCAATGGTTAAGATGGAGTTAAATTTCGTCTCTCTGTGTCTGTTAGTTTCTCTCTCTCTCTTTATCTTTACCCCACGCTTTCTGTATGTGTCTTTCTATTTAACACCCGTTGATTAATTGGTAACAATCAATAACTGGTAAATTAAAAGAGAGATGTAGTCAATTATTGCCTGCACCATCACCTGCCATGCTTGTAATTCTGTCAGACCAAGGAATAAAAGACCATAATGATGACGGGGAACAAAAATGATTCAAAAAGAACGGAATTATACATGTCTACAATGAACCCTTAAATTCAGACAATCGCGTCCAAAAATGCCAGGGAAAGCGACCCAAATGACTACCTGCAAATCCTAGTCACTCTTACTGGTTACTACAGTCGGATTGGCACGGAATCATGAAGAGAGTGGGGATTTCTTCAGCATAATCCAGTTAAAAAGTGACCCACGGGTTGTGACCGCTCTTAAATCATTCACAATGGCTCAGATAGTAAGCTATTTTGTGGAAGCTGTTGCTGCAGACAGGGAGAACTCAACACTTCAAGTCGCTTCGGGATTCTTTGTGCCAAATGTTCAAAGAAGGTTACGTTCAGGAGATCGCTCTTAAACATGGTTTTGAAACAGTTATTGTGAACTGTAACTGCTTGCTGGAGATGTACAAGGATCGAGTTTACGAGATTATTATACGACTTCTCCATACGACGGGAGAAATTCGGTTTCCCGAGTGTGGTTGTATTGTTGGCAAGGGCCAAACAGCATCTTGCAAGCAATTGCAATTGTTTATTATGCCATCTTTACTTTCTATTAACTTGTTATCATGTACGGAGACTTCATTATACTGCAGGCTTCATCAAGAATGTGTACATGAAATGCAGACGTGTCAAATTCCATAATCTCTTCTCATCAGATGCGTGTTGATTCAAGCCCCTGTCAAACGGTCTCTATACTTGTTGAGAGCCGATGTTGAGGCCGTTTGACACCCTCTCTCAACAATGTCAAGAGGTACTGAGACATGTTGAGAAGGGTTTGACTTTGTTTAAACTTTATCTCAACATCTTCTCAACATTTCTATTGTTAGAAAAAATTGAAGATGTGCGGTCGGGATTATTCATGATAACAATTGAGGCGTTTTCTGACCAAAATATTTTATCCTGTATAATAGGGCCCATCTTCAAATTTCATCATTGTTAATTTACTTGTCTGAGATTGCAGACTGGCAATCGAAAGCCGGTAGTAATAAAATAGTCTGTGATTAAGGGAGTTAGGACGTGTCATGTTGTTACTATGAGCTCCAACATAGCGAGCCCTGAAGAGCTTTCTATCGATATACTTAGGTTAAAGTCTGATTCGTCTGGTACCATCTAGCCTCCATTTGTTGGGTGACTTCAAAAAGGCAACTCCTAAATCATGGTTCCTTAATCGAGGTTGATGGCTGAGAGGTTGCAGATTAAGTTCGCGGGAGAAACCGTCTATGATAACAAAAATGAGAATCTGTTGGTAGTCTACATGGATCTCTGGAAGTCGAGTATTGAAAGGGATCAGATGATTAAATATAGTGTGGCTGGTGAGAACCTTAGAAAGTTGATCTCAAAGGATGATAGTGGAACTACAAGTGGTAGTACTGGGAAGGTTGGAGATGAAGTAATGTTTGATACACATGGAACAAAACAGAAGGCTAGATGATAGGATTGTTGAAGATTATGGGTTCTATGCACCTCATGGGATTTTGATGGTTTCAGGTGTATCATAAGCCTACCAAAGGTGACTGATATAACGAAGGCTCGGACTAGTCACAAAGTTGGTGGTTATACTTTGGGGAATTTAGAGTTGGAGTTTGAGACTGTGGATAGCCAGAAAATTGCTGATGAGGTTAAGTCGTTGTACTCAGCTGGGAGGACATTAACATATGAACATGTAACACTGTTAGAAACTAATGAATGGGACAAGGACTCCACTGTACATAATGAAAACGTCAACCTACAGAGGAAATCTATGAAGGCTATTGTATTTCCCTTCACGAATAAGACGAGCGCTGATAGTGGGGAATATGTTTATCCTAACATTGAGAGTGTTATGGTTACGATTGAAGGTGCGCCTAGCTCAGTGTATAGCCAAGGAATACCTAAAAGTAGATTCTATGACGAGGCCAAGAAGGTCTTTGGTGAGGAGACTGAGTGTGATCAGCATATGACCGTACAGAAGTTCTACAGGGAATCATTTTCGTTGGTTATTGGAGTACTGAAGATAGAAGCAAAGTTGGCGCTGGTAATAAGATCGTAAACACTCAGTCTGAGGTATTGGTTGAGATAAAGAAGACTGTAATAAGTGCCAACGTGATGTGTCACATCTTTGTTTTAGCAGTCGATCGAATATTGGTTATTTTATATGGAAAGCCTTTCAATATGAAAATTGTTGGCATGAGTGAATGTGAAAACCCATATTGCCTCTTGAAAATTCTTGAAAAGCGCTACAAAGAAGTGTTTGATTATGTAATTCTTACTTGTCCAACTTTTTGCTGGAATAAGGCTTATGATTCGACCGACCAACGATTCCGTTGAGTTTCTCTCTCTCTGGTGATCTGCCTATCGTGGCAAGTTTATCTCATGACTATTGCCTTCATTTGTCTCTGTCCTGTGCAGCCCTCTTTAACTCAGCGTAAGTCCTATTCTTTTTCACAGCATCAAGTATGTTCATTCTTCTTCTACCTCTTGGTCTCTCTCCCTCCATCCGTCCCTCAATTACCTCTTGCGATAGTCCATTATGTCTTAAAGTATGACCTAACCAGTCTCGTTGTTGTCTTCGGACGCTTTTAATGAAAGATCGTTCTTCACCAACCATTTTCAGAACATTCTCATTTGTAATTCGATGTTCCCAACTGATTTCCTCCATCCGTCGCCAGAACCACATTTTGCAGCTTTCCAATCTCCTAACGTCTTCTTTTCTCAATGTCCAAGTTTCACATCCATATAATAGCACACTCCAAATCAATGTCTTGATGATGCGTTTCTTCAAGTTCTCATCGATTTTCTTATTAAATAACTCCTTCCTCTTATTAATGCAATTCTTGTTATAATGAGCTTTGTACATTTTCCGTCTTCTGTCAGAATGCTTCCGAGATAGCTGAAACTAGTGACCTGTTCTAATCTTTGGCCACTGATTGTAATATTACACTTCTCACCCATATTCTTCTCAATCTTCATAATCTTTGTTTTCTTGATGTTCATCTTCATACCATACTCTTCCACTACATTATTCATACTGTTCATCATTCGTTGTAAATTCTGTAAGCTACAATTGTCCGATCATCTGTGTATCAAATGGACTTCACCAGCTGTCCTTCGACTTTGATACCATAGTGGATGTGCGTGAATGCCTCCCTTATCATTGATTCAGAATAGATGTTGAATAGTAAGGGTGAAAGCAGGCAACCCTGTCTAGTTTCACGTCCAATAATAGCCGCATCTGTGAGACTTTCACCAAAATGAACATACGCAGTTTGGCCTATGTACAACGTAGCAATTAGTTCTCGGTCCCGCCAATCGAAACCAATGTCCTTGAGTATTGTTACAAGTTTTACCCATTTCACACGGTCAAAAGCCTTCTCATAATCCACAAACTACACGTAAACATCTAGTACATGTTCTATGCTTCGTTCACCAAGTACTCTCATTATTCCAATTCCCTCTTTAGTTCCCATTGCTTTACAGCAGTCATATTGATCCCTTGAGAGATATTCCTTAGCTTTCACTTCAAGTCTGTTAGCTAATACCCTGAGTATGACTTTAGATGCATGGGAAATCAGACTTATCGTTCGGTGTTCTTCACATTTAAATGTATTTCTCTTCTTTTCGATGGGAACAAGGACAGCTTTCAACCAATCATCTGGCCATTCTCCTCTCAAGTATATCTGACAGCATAACTCTATCAGGGCCTTTTCACCGACATACCCTAAAACTTTGATCATCTCAGATGGTATCTCATCTATAGCCACGGACTTTTTATCCTTTAATTTAGTCTTATTTCTGGCTCAAGCAGTACTGGTCCAAGGTGGTCTCGATCGACCTCACCTTCAACTTCTAACCTAATTTCGTTTGGCCTCTCGTCTTTCGCATGCAAGTCTTCGATATACTGTTTTTGGGAGGGGTTGTTTTTTTTATTTTCTGTTTTTTGTATAACTTGCGTAGTAGATAATTAAAAAACTACCTTTTCAGTTACTATTTTTTCTTTATCAAAGGAGTTTGTTTGCTGTATAGGCTTTTCGCTTTAAGGTAGTGGTTCTCAGGCTGGGAATTATGTTCAATTGGAGCCACATGAGGTTCCCAGGGGGGCTACAGCTTGCCCTCGACGAGAAAAAAATTGACAGTAAAACTTATCTGTATCTAGAAACGTTTGCCACTATAAAGTACAATTAAATAGATGTTTATTATAATTGTATGACATAAATAAAACTAATCCCTGTTTGTCACTTAAACTGAATGCATTCCATTAATCTGTGAAGGCTGCATGATCCCCTAGTCATTAAGCACAAGTTACGAGTGAACTATTTGGTTTTGCATAAGAGTGACGACAAGTGTTGGTGCATGTTGTACTTTGTTCCTTGGATTGAAATACATTTAACGTGTATTACCATAGGAATCATGGGATTGATAAATGAACTGAATTCAGGACTAGACCCTGATAATTCAGCTCAAGCACTGTGTTGTATAGAACCTACGTATTTTATCTAAATTTTCTGCTGTCTCCTCTGTGATTATGTCACTTTTCTCCAGCAGATTTCCATCTGATCCAGAGAAAAAGAAGGAATGGCTGCTGAAGATGCATCGAAAAGGCTGGACCCCAAGCAAGCATTCAAGAATTTGCTCGGACCGCTTCAAAGAAACATTCATCAACAGGACAGGACGAAGAGTTCATCTGAGGGACAATGCTATTCCCACTAGATTTAAAAAGTTTCCTAAACATCTGAAGAAGATGACTGATTATCCAAAGGGGAGGGTATAACAGTTGACAATTTTTCAAAGAATATTTTTAAAATCAGAAAAATTACACATACGGCATACTCTGTAGTGAATAAACCAGTTTTTTGGTTCAATTTTACTAAACAGTTTAATATCATGATTAGAGCATAGGGCTGGTTTTGGAGAAAATCTTAAAAAATCTGCGAAACAAAATAAATGAGTTTAACTCTCTGATGTACCTGATAACATTTTTAATTGTTTATTTTCATAGGTAACGGGAGAACAAAAACCACCAGCAGCTAGCTCTTGTTCTATGAAGAAACCCTAGTGTAAATGCCAGAGAGAAAGTAATCGAGGAAGAGGAAGGCCCTGCTGCAGAAAGAATCTGTTTGGAAGGAGCTGATACAGATCACCTCCAAAGTGACGATTCACCAACTAAGCTAAAAGAATTGGATAAAAGTCATCAGACCATTCATTCTCCGAAAAACAAGCCAAAATCTTCTCATCAGAAATCACGACCACTGAAGACTAAGGTCAAGTCATTCAAAATTGGTGTCAAACAGTTAAGAGAAAAGCAGCTGATTTCCTCAAATTGTGAAGACATGCTACAGCAATTATTCTCTGGAGTTCCACTGGCACTGCTAAAAAGGATGACGTCTAGGAAGAAATCAGGAAAAGGCTTGAAGTATTCGCCTGAGCTTAAATCTTTTGCTTTGACTTTACAGTTTTACTCTTCAAAGGCATATGAATTTGTGCGTAAAATGTTCAATCTTGCACTTCCTCAAAAAGCACAAATCCGTAAATGGTATGGAAAGGTTCCTGCAGAACCAGGATTCACAGAGCCCGTATTTACAGCACTTGTAGCCAAGGTAGAAGAAGCTGTGAAAAAGGGCTACATAGTATCTTGCTTCCTTATGTTAGACGAGATGGCCATCCGGAATCATATATCTTGGGATGGCAAGAGTATGCGCGGTTATGTTGATCTAGGTAATGATGTTCAAGATGATGATTCTGCCCCAGTTGCAGCAGATGCCCTCGAGTTGATGGTTGTCAGTGTTAGTGACTCCTGGAAGGTTCCTTGAGGTTATTTTTTCATTGATGGTCTGAGTGGTAAAGAGCGGGCAAACCTTGTTAAAGTCTTCGTCCAGAGGCTGCATGATGCTGGGAATGATGTGGTTTCACTAACGTTTGATGGTCCATCCTACCACTTTACGATGCTGAGAGAGCTTCGTGCATCCCTGCAACCTGCAAGCCTTCAACCATACTTCGTCCATCCTCTTGATCCAAACAAAAAATTCCATATTCTTTTGGATGTTTATCATATGATGAAACTAGTCAGAAACACTCTGAGTACAGGAGGCATATTGAAATACTTTTAGACGTACAAATTCAGCTAGGGTCATTTAGAATTGTTCTTTGGTGCAATAAGATCCGCAGGAGGACTCAACAACCATCCCACAGTCCAGCAGTTTATAGCAGCATACAAACGCCTGTTAATGAGGAACACCATCGAAGCAGGCAAAGGCAATTGTCAGAGTAGGGATCAAACAAAGATTCTACATGTGATAGGTGATACCTGCAAGATAAACAATCAAAAGGTTGCAATTTCAGAGGCAGCATTTAACAGGAAATATGATCTAGCAGAAAGAAGGCCAATCCAGGATGACCATGACTACAGTGATGCTCCAAATGTTGTAAACCTTTCTGAGTACAAAACAGCTGCTGTCTTTCACATTGATGGTAATGTTGCAAAAATGGCAGACAAGCAAATTTTATGTGCTCCCTGCAGCAAAGCACTTGGCTTAAGAAAGAACTCAATTTTCCTGCAGTTCAAAGATCGCGGAGAACTATTGAAGCCAACACTGAGTGTGATCAAAATTTGTCAAGAAGTAGAAACATGTTTCCAACGAATGCTGACCAGGACTGGCAGAAACTCCTACACTGTAAAGGTGTCCTTGATGCCATTGCCACATCTGTATTAGCTGGAATAAATCTATCTGGAGTTTTCAGAGAACTTGACAACAATATGATGGAATACTTCAGCCAATGAAATCACGTTTTTGAGCTCATAAAGACCATTGCCAAATGCTATTGCAAGGTAAGGTTTTTCCACTTGGGTAAAGAAGCGACAGACAAGCTTTCACGTGTCAAAATCCGGAATGAGGTCAACAAGCTGGTACTCTTCAAGCATCAATAAAGAATGCAAGACAAAACTGAACGAGAAAAAGAACAGAAAGTCAACTTCTGGTTCAACGGTGCCCTACTTCAAGCCAAAATCTAAAACCGTTCTTTTAAGAACGACCAAAAATTACCAAAGTTAATAACAAACAATAACCCTCGAAATATTTTTCTACAAGGTGAAAACTTTTTGTTTGGAGAGTCACAATGAATAATGCAAAATTAAACAGTTCACTTCATGCTGATGAAGGGATTTTAATTCCTCAAAACTACTATGTAATTTTCGATTATGAATTCCAACAATAAACACCTGTCTTTGTATATGAATCAAAATACACGACATATATGTCATAACAAATTCAGTATAGCAATGCAGAGTTCTATTTGCGAAATGCGACCAGGAGCAACTTGAAACAGTAATCAGGTATTGACAGCCAAACACATGAAAATCTTAAAGTTATTCATAATAATAATAATAATAATAAATTCTTTATTTATACTGTTAAAAAAATCCCATCAGCATAAAAGCTGGTATTAACGGGAGAACAGTGGTAATAAAAGGTATATATATATATATACCTATATATATATATAGGTATATATATATATATACCTATATATATATATATATATATATATATATATATATATATAGGTATATATCCGGTCACTCAAGAATGACGTGTGCAAGCTCGGGGACTGGTATGTTGTTGACCAAACCATACTTAGTATTGAAACCATACTTATCGTATTGAAGCAAATCGATTTGGTGTTGTTCTTTTTTCCTTGTATGGATCTCTCGCAAATTGTTTACATTATTTGAACACTGAAGCCAGTAAATGATTTAAGACAAGGCAAAGGAAATGGCTTTCTTGGTGCCTGCGGCTGGTTTCGCTTTTGAGGGCTACCTCAGTAAATGGACAATTTATGACTTGACAGAGCAGTTCTCGAAGTTAGCTCCTTGGAATACGTATTTGCCAACTGTTCACCTTTTGGAGCAACGGACTGCCTTGGTTCCTTCTAATTTATATGAACAAAAGACGTAAGGGAACTCGCTTGCTGTCAGGACATTTGCTAAGCGACTAAGTGTATTAAAACGACATTCTTCGCTGAAGTTGAATAGATGCCGATTTGTATAAATCTTGGGATTTTTTACGTTCTGGTAACCACTTACCTGAGCTGCACAATCACAGGTACGTCTGAATCAAGTAGCTTTGAAATACAAGTTCTGCGAACGGAATTGTTTTGAGCAGCTTTCAAAAGTAGCTTCCCGACTTCATTCTTCCCTAAGGGAGACTTCTTGAACTAAATATTATCGCTTGGATTTTTCTGGTGTTTATTAGTAAAGTAGAGTGAAGATTCTGGTTCATTCATCTCTGTAGGACGATTACTTTTGAACATTTTTCAGCATTTAACCGAACAGCGTTCATGGTCAATTGTTTGGGAAGTGGGATAGCACACTCTTCATCCAGAAGAGTTGTCCAGGCCATGACAGTCTTTGGATGCTTTCTCCGCTTTCCATACAACGATTTCATCGCCTCAATCAGGATTTTTTCCCCCATGAAATGTCGCCCCACTGAAGACGTTAAGATGTATTTTTGGCTCGAAACAAAAATGCAAGGTAAACAGCCACCAGGTAACTCGCTGCAAAGCTACCTGTTTTTGGTCACCAAATTGTCTTTCGGCAAAACAATTATCCACTTCAGTGTTTCTCACTTCGAGAGTAATTTGTGCATGATGACCTTTACCGTATTCGACCAGTAATGTTTTCATCAGGATTATAAAACCTCTTAAGAAAGTTTAAAGTCGTCTTTGCGTAAATTTACCGTCGAACCGTTTGTATTGAGGTTCCACTGAATGCTTAGTGGAAAATGCGCAAGAGTTCCAGGTTTGTACGCCATTTTTCTTTTTTATTGATGTTTTACCATTGAAAAAGTAGGTCTTTTACTTCCCTCTTCTCGTTTTTCTTTCGACAAAACTTGCACAAGGTTTCAAAACCATGAAATAGAAATGGAGTTCTGCGTAGGCAGTGTGGAAATCGAAATGAAATAATGTTCCAGTCTATAAAAAGACTGGAACGATAACTCCTTATGCCAGGCCTTATGATTCGATGAAGCCAAAGTCCCGGCCACTGGAGGAAGCCATGCAGGTCTGAAGTGTGCTAAACATTGTGCAAAACACAGAATAGTAGCCGACAAGGAAAGTATCGATTTCCGGAAGCGCAATTGTTTTAGAACACGTAATGATAAACCAGTATGTGCTAGACCAGTAAGTCTTTCGTCAGAAGAAATACTAGCGGCGAAAATGGATTGAAAGACGAATTATTTGCCAAATTATAGCAAAATTTGATCTGAAACTCGTGGCGAAAGTGCAGGTTTTTCTTGTTTTTCTTTGGTTGTTTTGCGTTTCATACTTTGGTTTTCGAAGATTTTCATATTAAAAATTACGGGCATTATTTTAATACCGTAGCTTTATCCTGTTCCATTCTTGTAAACCCTAACTTAACATTTTTCGATATGAACAACAACTTCGAAGTTGCAATAATTCTCCATAAAGTGTGTTTTCGCTTATTTTTTTGTGTCAAAGCGGACAAACCTTACTTTAAATGTTCTTGTAAATACTCTGTTGATTTTTAAACATGAAACACTGACCTACTTTCTTCATATTTGTCAAAATACGGGCAGTTGTTGGTGAAGTATTGTTTACTTTAATTTATTTCAGGACTTCATTGGTCGTGTATGAGTTCACAAACTCTAAAATCCGAAGGTAGTTTGTCGCAAACTTTAAAGGATTCGATACATTCGTCTTTCTCTTATTTAAAGATGTTTTTTACCTCAGATTTCTTCCTTTTTCACGTTTTTTCTTGCCCTGGTAAACAAAACACATTCACACTAAGTCGTATCGACTTAAACCAGGTCAGCCAATGATTAACCTTTGATAAATCTTAAAATAATCCAAACCGAATCTTAAGCCTTGCCCTAACCATTACTCTAGTCTAATCTGAAACTTGACCTACGGCTATCCCTAAAACAAATAGAAAAAAACTAAAATTACAAATGTTGGTAACTTGGTTTAAATCAATGATATCTAGTGTTTCTCTTAAAAGGGGACTGGGAAGACATGGAAAAACACCGAGGAGCTTTGATCTTTATAGTTTCATCAATTTAATTGTTGGTTTATTCTTTGGAATTAGAATTGACAAGCCTGAAAACTAAGTTCGAAACCAGGTATAAGGTAGAACTGGCTCAATCTTTGGCTTAAAATCCTTAATCCCTCTGGACAGAGTTGAAAAATAGGAATAACCTGAAAGTTCCACGCAGTTTCGAACTCAAATTTTGCTCTTTTTTTGCCAAATAATTCATCCTTTCCACTATTTTAGGTCGCTAAAAACGGCTTTGACAAAAGCTGTATTATTGAATTATGTACTGTATTCTTCATTATTTACCTGGCAAAATTTTTGCTCCAGTAAATTGAAGATTTAATCGTCGTACATTTTCCACTAAAATGACTGGGTTTGACGTGCATGGCGGCCTCCATATCCGCCATTTTTGGCTTCAAAATTGCACGTCGAGTTATCGTTCCGGTCTTTTTAGAGTTCACTGGTTGACCCAGTGAATTCAACTTCCACATCTGGAATGCTCACTCCCAGTCATTTGCTTGGGGAAAAAGTGAAGCCAAGATGGCTGCCCATGGAAGGAAATCTTTTACGTCAGTTTCAGTCCTCTTCGCGGTTTTCTACGTACGTTCCAGTCCTTTATACTACTATAATCATCAGTTTTTGTTTGGTTTGGCTTCGAAAACATTCACAACCCTGGAAAAATTGCACAGACGAAATATTACTGGACCAGTTTTACCTATTCGAGTGTTTAAAAGGATTCATTGTTACCGTGTGGCCTAAGAACAGTTCTAAATTGCCTAGAGATGGTAAACTGAGGGTAAAAATAGGACGTACACGTGTACTTCCGCAAGAAATTTTTCGGGATCGTTTTATCAGGTTTCTTGTGAGTTTGGTAATTTATTGTTGTGTAAATATATAACCTGTAACTCGGTTTGACTTTGTCGAAAATTATTTGAAATTCTTAAACTCATTTCCATCTTTTGAAGACATGTTTTGTGAGTATTTTCAATAAGGAAAATTTTCAGAAAATGTAAAAAGTCCAGTGGGAGACTAAAACTGACGTACAAGCCCGTGTAGGGGACCGGAACTGAGGTCCAAAATTGGCCTCCATGGCGGCCATCTTGGCTTCACTTTCCACTGGCCAGCAGGGGCGGCGGAACAACATTTATTTTGGGGGGACTAATTTTCAGCTACGCTAATGAAAAATTTTAATTGAGTTTGGAGTATTAGCTATGAAACATTTCTTAATGAACATCCGAACATAAAAATAATGCCCGGTTGTTTCGTATACATAAAGTCTAAATGGATTTTTCTTTGCATTCAGACAATCATTAACAAGATATATTAGCATAAGCCAAATGAAAACATTTATTCAAATGTAAGACCACTTTCACTTTCTACAGTTAATACTTCGTTTTGCCTGTATTCAGGATTTTGGTTTTCTTAACCCCTTTGCCGCTTCCGTGGAAGAAGTGAAAAGAACTTAAACAGTTTTGACTGCTCCATTGAACACTATTTACTTTTATTAAAATTATTTTAATATTTATGCAGTTTTTTTGACTTTTTTCTCGCACCACGTGGATTTGTTTAGAAGGATTATGGCTTGCTTGGGATCGGTAACGAAATTTATTGTTATCCTTAGATCTCTGAGAGAGCAGTTGTCAAAGTTAGCTCCTTGGAATAAGCACTGGCCAACTGTTCACTTTTTGCAGCAACGCTTTGTCTTGGTTCTTTCTGATGAATATGAACAAAAGACGTAAGGGAACTCGTTTGCTGCCCCGACGTTTGCTAAGCGACTAAGTGTAGACGACATTCTTCGCCGAAGTTGAATAGATGTTGATTTGTTTAAATCTCGAGACTTTCCACGTTCTGGCAACTACTAAGCTGAGCTACACAATCACAGGTATATCTGAATCGAGTAGCTTTGAAATACAAGTTCTGCGAACGGAATTGTTTTGAGCAGCTTTCAAAAGTGGCTTTCCTACTTCATTCTTCCCTGAGGGAGACTTCTTGTACCAAATATTATCGCCTGGAATTTTGCTGGTGTTTATTGTTAACGTAGAATCCAGATTCTATTTTATTCACCTCTACAGGATGGTGGCTTTTGAATATTTTGTAGTATTTAACCGGACAACGTTCATGGTCAATTGTTTGAGAAGTGGGATAAAATACTCATCGTCCAGAAGACTTGTCGAGGCCGTGGCAGTCTTTGGATGCTCTCTCGGCTTTCCACACAAGGATTTCATTGTTTCATTCAGGATCGTTTTCCGTATGAAATGTCGTCCCACAGCAGACGTCGGATGTATTTCTGGTCAGAAACAAAAATGCAAGGTAAACAGTCACCATCTAACACGCTGCAAAGCTATTTGTTTTCGGTCACCAAACAATCCTTCGGCGAAACAGTTGTCCATTTCAGTCTTTCTCACTTCTCGGGTGGCTTGTGGATGATGACCATTACCGTATTCGACCAGTAGTGCTTTAATCAAGATTTTAAAACCTTTCAAAAAAGTTTAAAAATTTGAAGCAGTCTTTCTTTTTGCAAATTCACCGTTGAACCCTTTGGGTTGAGGTGCCGCTGAATGATTAGTTGAAAATACGTAAGAATGTCAGGTTTGTAATGTATGCTACGCCATGTTTTCGTTTTTACAAAAGTTTTACAGTGAGAAAAAAGAACGTACTTTACTTCTCTCTACTCGTTTTTCGTTCGACCAAAACTTGCTCAAGGTTTGCTTGTCGTATTTTGTGGTATGTTATGTATTTTTCCGATTTTTTGTCAGCAATAAGATATCAGAACTCGTTCACGTTTTTATTTCGTCGGTTTCGTAATTCGTTTCATCTTCGGAGCCAAAGTCTTGTATCTCCAGATGAATACTTGGCCTAAATCTCCATCACAGCACTCTCATAGACAATTGCAACCAACTTTGACATTATATAGAATTTACCAGTTTTTTACGGAAAAAAAAATGAGAAAAAAATGTTCAATGATGAACTGTCCATAATGCTGGTACCCGACCGGTAACCTTTGAGAATGCTCCAATTTTAAAACGGAAAACCTGGCCATCTGATAAAAAATTTTTTTTTTTAAAGCAAGATGAGTGAAAAGTTTGATTGGAAAACGACTCGAAATACCTCACGATCGCAACTAGTACAGGGTCTTGATACGAACATCCATTGTTTATCAGTAGAATTGTTAGAATTGTTAAATAAGTGGTAGTTAGCTCAGTACAGTCACGCTTTGGCGAGGTAGTGGGATCTTTACTGAAATCACCAAAACAACGTACAACGGCTAATGGTTTATAAATGTTCGATAACTGTTCAGTTCAGCTAGTAGTTCTTCCAAGTCTAAAAAGACTGGAACGATACCTCGTGGTACCAGGCTTCACGATTGAATGAAGCCGACATGGGGGTAGCCATTCAGGTGAAAAACACGCGTGGGGAAAAGTTTTATTGAACCTTTACTTTTCATTGGCAGTTAATTCTGACACATATGCAGTCCTACCCACACTTTTCTCTACTTACTATGGATAAAAAAGAAAACTGTCAAAAAATCTGAAATTTGGGTGATGTATTTTTCACAATAGGCTGCGTGTTTTATTGCGTAGGGGACTGGAATGACCTGCAAATTGACCTACATGTCAGCCTCCATGATGGCTTCAAAATACAGTTTGCAAGGATCTTTCCAGTCTTTTTAGAGTTCAATCGACCTTCTTCGCTTGATTCACTAGAGCATGGACATTCGTACGCCGGTTTGAATGTTCTTTAAAAAATCGCTGACCAGCCTAGCAAGAACAACTTCCCTTTTGCGCAGGAAATAAAGAGTCTAAGAACTACCACTGTGAAATAAGGAATCAAGAACAATTTAAGAACTCAAAGGCCAAAGCTGCTCTTATTTCTCAAAATAGATAGAAATTGCTCAGAACGCAAAACGTTGCCCGAAACGAAAAAAGTTGCTTGTAATATGAAAAGTTGTCAAAAAGTTGCCGAGCATCTTGTGGAAGGTCCTAATTGGGAGGGTCGGCGAGGGTTTGTTGCGTGCACGTATTTCTAGTAGATTTTTAATTTAGCATTACTAACCAGTTAAAAAATGGAGGCAAACATACTCTGCTCTACCACCAAAGAAACTTAACGCCCATGTCCCTTCCCCCTTCCAACATATCTGGATGAAGTTTAGTTGTAAACCCTAACTTGATAATTATGATTGAATAAATTCAGAGGGCTTGTAAAACACTTAGGAAATGGGTCCTCGTTTTGTTTTTTGATCATCGTTAAATTTTAATACCGTTATTTTTTTCACTTGTGAAACACGTCAGACCATATCAGAACCAATAAAAGGATTGTAAGCGTTTTGCTATGGTACTATCTGTAAAAACCCGTGCAATCAAGGTTTGGGCAAGGTGTGGGCTTTTTGTAACCTTTTGGCTTATTTTGCCTTTGTTGTTTTTCGAGTTTGGCTTATTTTTATTATACACGACCTTAACTCCATTGTTGATCGATATACTAAACAGCTGTTAAAGTGCCCATCTCATGATGTGGGGATTTTGTATATTCACATTGTTTGGATTTTTCCTATTAAAAAGGGTATATTTTGCTTTTCGAAAATCTTATCTTCATGGAGATTTTAGAGGTGAGAGTTTGCAATTTTAGAGTTTTTCATTGGCGTGACCGGGAGAACAAAACACTGGTAACCACTTACTGGAAATGACGTCAAAGTAGGAACGACTGAAAACAGCAGTTATCGATTTGCATAGCGCAAAGTTATGTTCCTTTTGGGCACTTATATTTATTCTAAGATTACGTTTCCCCCACCCGGTTCCTCATTTGCGAGGGATTATGTTAAAATGATGATACATTTCAAGGCTGAAGAGAAATGTAATGGCATATATTCTCACGCACCAGGTATTTACTGTTTCTGACCCTTCTAACGGACTCCGAAGTACTTCCAAGCGCTTTTCTACCGCAATCCTTTCTTAGTTGTGATGGAATATCCATTCTTTCTTCGTCCACCAAACTTTCTTTCTCATAAGGTTGAACGCAATCGTCAACATCATTGTTTGCTTTATTTGGTTGCGTAATTGGTCGTGCATCCCCTTCGAACTCACTGTCGTCTGTCCCCGAGTCTTTTTGGTTATAATCAGTACGCAAGGCAGAAGACGTGCTTGAAAGTGCTTGTACCTATTTCTAAGCAAGTCTAATTTTAAAATTTCCAGAGAATCAGACAAAAAAACTAATACATGATTTTCTGACCAAACTAAAACACTTTTATTCTGATATGCGCTGTTATTCAGACATGAAATCTGAAAGGACATTCCAAAGATCCTTGGGGCAAAAGGACTAAACTGCATAACGATTCACGTTACGCACTCACTCAAAGAATTATTAATTAAGACTTATTCTTTACTTAATGGTAAATATAGTGCCCCAAAATCTCTTGGGAATAATAGAACATGGGTGTGGTAGATTGAATTTCAACAAAAGACCTCGCACTCGGTTTTTAACTTATATATCTTCAGTGTAATGACTCGAAATGGATACCAAAAAGGAGCAGAGATGTGGTGAAGACGACTGTGGAGAATTTAAGCGCGAAGATCTGTTGAAGTTTTTGAACATCTTTGCCGCAGAATTTAACAACAGTAATCTGCATGACCGGATCCTTGTGTTTGAAGTTCGGCAAAAAGAATGGCAAGTTGACTGTGTGTCCGAGTCGACGATGAGCGAGGAATTGAACGACGATAACTCAAATGGATGCTTAGAACCAGCGTCTGAGTTTGAGATGGATAATTCGTCGCCAGGTAGACGTTTATACACCAAGTACACCCGAGGGTCAACAGTTAGTAAAGGTCTGTTTGGTGGAAATGATGACAGTAAGATGACACGCGAGGTCTCCGAGGATGACAAAAAAGCGATAGGTCAACAGGAAGGAGAAAGAGAGGAAAAGGATGAGAAAAATGTTGATATGAAAGAAAATGAAAAAGAACAAGGACAGCATTGGAAAGGAGAAGAGAAAAACAAAGATGAGAAAGGGGCTGGAGAGCCTCAGAGTTATGTTGTTATACAATACTGCTACAATCTCGATTCTGATCGGTTAAAAACCTACAGACAATTTTCCATGTCTCGGCAAGCTTTTCTTAGCTGCCAGAAATGTCATGGTGGAGTCGTCCTCGATTTATAATTGTATAATAAAACAATTATTGGATTCTGCTTTTCTCATGATTTCAAGAATTATCCAGACCTCGGTCAATGTTATCTGATAACATTGACCTTGGTCTGGATAATTCTTGATATCATGCGAAAGCCGAATCCAATAATTGTTAAATATTGAAGACCTGAAGACTGATCAAAAATTAGGTACACAACAGAACCAACACAAGATATTTGTACTCAGCAGTTGGGTTGCTGTACCAAGTTGATACTTCAGGGCATTGTTCTTTTCTGATATGAGAGAGTCACATTCTGAAGAAGTCGTCGTGAAAATTTCCTAGAGGGAACTTCAACCTCATTCAGCATTGATTGAAGCCATGTACAGACCAGATTTGCTTAATAACAAAGATTACAGTCTGGTTCTTGACGTTTTAACTCTCGCTGATAAGTATGATGTTAACTTATCTTTTAAGAAATGCAAATATGTATTGATGTCTACATCATTAACATTAAAGAAATGTGAACACATCCTTGACGTGGTAAAAGATTTACAAGAATCAGCTAATCTCCTTGCTTTGCTTGAGAAGTTTTTGGTGAACGAGTTTACACCTCTTGATAAAACGTGGATTATGGACAAATTCATTGGTCTGTCAGAAGCCTTTTTAAGGCTACTTTTTTCTAGCAATGATTTACCTGAAAACGCTGTCTTTTCTGCTCAAATGAAATGGATAATATCTAATGAGACAGCGCTTGCCTTGTCCCAATCAACACTTTTGTCCCTGGTTAGATTTGAATTGATGACTATAGATTACCTGTTTGACGTTGTGCAGTATCATACAGTAACCAGGAAAATGCCAGGTTTTAGCAAATTTCTCCAGAGGGGTTTGGGGTATCATGGATTTTCACAAGCAAGACGGGAAAAGCTATAAACAAAACCAACTCCAAGAATTCTGTGATCTGATTCTGGACCTTCATTGTCATGGATAATTAATAAAAATGTCCGAAAGGTCAAGGGTGTTTTGGTTTCAAGGATATCAGATGGAACTTAGCCTAAGTTATGCACTTAGTTCAAGTAGCTATGGCACTTACCTTTACGTCATAAATATGGGGAGGGAAAGCTGTTTAAGTGCAACTTGGACTGCAAAGTCAGATTTATTCCAGGGTCAATCAGTGATCGTAAGACCAGTGTTCTATACCCGTGAGAAGCCCAGTTGGGGATATAAAGCAGTGAAAAGTAAGGTGAAGCTATACGAAGTTTATGAAACTGTGTCACATACAAAAGATGTATGGGTTAAGTTTGTCTGAAGTGAGTTATTGATGAAAATCAACACTTACAATGGTCTATAGAACAAGGGGTAGAAATACTGTGACAATGTTGGACAGATTAAGTCAGAGTAGATGCAATGTTTGTTTATTACTAAAAATCACATGCATTAATTGTTAAGTGCATTTATGGATGGTAGAGTTAACGTTGTGAAAGATGTGGATTACATGTACATGAACATTAGCAAGTACATGTAATATCAACTCAACTCCTTCAAAATTGTCCAAATAAGTGTCCAGCTTGAGTATTTTGTTATTATTATCATTATTATCCCAACTCGCACACCACCCAACTAAGGACAGTGGAAGGAGGTCTTGGCCTGCTACGGGCTCCCAGCATCCCGCCAGGTAAGGCCGCAACAGACATTGCACATTTCAGGGAACTCGTGGCGAAAGAAAATTTTACCATTAAAATGGATTTAAAAAACACCCACAGGGCCAGCCGTTACACATTATTATTATTGTCAGTATTGTTATTATCATTATCATCGTCATCATCATCATCATCATTATTATTATTATTATTATTATTATTATTGTTGTTATCATTTGGCGTTCAGTGAGTTGTCTCCCTTTCTCTTGTTTTCTGTTCCACATAGTTTCTTTCACGAGCTTGAAGAATTTCAGTATACTTTGGAAATACAAACCCCAACGTAAGGACACAAAATGGGAGTTGTGGAGGATGGGTCTCTCCCAGATCTGTCAAGTTGGTCCTAAAAAAGATGGTTCTGAGTGTCTATCGATCATATTCAAGTTAACAAGGGTAAATTTCTATACCACTTGTGCCCTATAATGCTGGCTTACGTAGTTTGCAGTTTCAGGGTTTGTATGTCCTCAACCAGCCAGCGTCGTTAGAGGTAGGGAGCCCATGCACGAAATTGCGTCGACGAAACGACCAACCCCTACGAATGACCTCCCTACAGGTATGCTCTGTTACTATGACAGAGCATACATGTTCATCTTACGCCTGAGAATTATTCCATTCGGAGAAAAACAACCGAAAAACAGTATTTTGCTGACAATACGTGTCGACGAGCCTTTAGCGAGGGAGTGCTTGCTGTCCCTGGGGCTACTCAGGTCCTCAGTGTGCCACGTTTATGTGTAAAATTGTTATAACCTGGTGTCGTATGTCATTTCGGACGAGTTGTGTTAACGTTCTCTAGTTTGCTTAATGCGACTTTCTAAGAAGCCACAATTCCTCTACATCATTATTGTTTTTCAGGTGTCATTCTTGAGGTATAGTATGATCAATCTTAACTGATATCTCTTTGATTCTGAATTAAGCTACCTCCGCTAGGGCTGGTTTAATTTTATACAGGTCTCGCCTCAAGGAAACGGGAAGTTTTTGTTACAAGGAACAACAGGTTTTGGCGCTAATGCAGTTTTGCACCTCAACCATATAAATACAAGTAATGTAAGTAAATTATATATCATTTGACAGTTTATTACCTGGAAATTACAGTGATACCATGATACCAACTATTCACTGCAAACATAATGCATTATAGCCTTAAAGAACATCCCCGTTACTTGGCGCCATTTTTGAATGTTTCTTTGTAATTGTACTTCTTCGAAAATGTGTATAAACCCAAACGTTAGATTAGGGTTAGGGTTAGGGTTAGCGTTAGCGTTAACGTTAGGGTTAGGATTTGGGTTTATACACATTTTCGAGGCTTCTACAGAGTGAAGAAACAATGGAGAGGAACTATACTAAAATTGTAGATAAATCCATAAAGTCTACTATCTTGAGCCCTCGGTTCACTGTTGACGCACACGAACTTCAATGTGTCTGTTTCTTTGGCTATAATGCCTTATATTTGGAGTAAACTCTTGAAATTACTGTTTCACAGTAATCTACAGGTAAGAAGCTGTTGACTGATATGTGATTTACCTATGTTACATGTATTTATATGGTTGAGGTGCGAAACTGCATTAGCGCCACAGGTTTTTTATTTTAGTTTTTCTTTCCAAAACCTAATTTTCCTTCGTAAGATTAGCATAACCATAACATTAAGAGGCCAACAAAGTATTCTCCTGTCGGACTCAAACTTGTTCATGACGTAAAACGGAAGACAAAGCTGGAACTTCTCAATCTTTCTGCTATTGTCTAACAGCTGATTAACAGTACTAGTATGTTTGGATTTTTGGGTGTGCTTTTGCTTAAACTATTGTGTTAACAGTGGTGTCATGAAAAGAAGTGAAATACACAGAAGTCTAGAAATGAGAGGTACACGTAGAAAAGACACAGCTACTGTAGTGTACAGTGTAGTGTACAGTGCCAGTAATGATTTAATGAATGAAGAGTGAACTATCTCAGTGTCAAAACCAAAGTCCACAATCAACAACTCTTGAAACAAGCAAGGCAAGTGACATCTGTGACAAGGATAAAACCTTGGTGATTACACAAAGGTAGGGTTACCCTACTAGTGAAGTTACCCTTGCTAGAAGGGTCACCCTATGTCATGTAAACAGGGCCTATCTTTTGGCTCACCTAGAAAGGCCACCCTTCATCCATGTAAACAGGGCCTAAACTTTAAAAGAATTCATGAGAATTCAAAAGGAACCAGTGATGTCAATCACATTATATTACACACATTTTAGTTTATGAAAAGGTTCTATAGGCATTGTATCAACTGAAGATGTGTTCCCCTACCTCCTCTTTAATTTGGATAAACTTCATAGAAAAACTAAGGTAAATTCAGCTACTGGTAGTTCTTGCAGAAATCAAATAATTTTAGTATTAGAGCATTTGAGCATTTCGTTTGTTGACATCTATTACTTCTGGTGGTCACCATCTGTTTTGGTTTCTGCTACCTTTTTGTGTTGTGCTTTATTAATTGGATTCTGGTAAGTGATGTCCAGTATTGCAGTGAATTTGTTTCTTCTGGCCACATCATGCCACAAAAATATGCCTAAATATCCTATGGGCATGTGCCACTCTTACCATGATAAGTACTGTCAGCTGCATTCTTTCAATACATTTTACAATTATTTTTTATGTAAGGATGGTTCATACTTTACCAGCTTTACCATGAAAAGAGAGTAATTATACACACCATGACTTGCAAGGCAAAAGATATATGATCACATCTCAGAATTGACAAGCACATGCAACAAAACAGATTCATTTGAATAGTGCAATTAAAGTAATGCATGGTGTCAGATATTTAGTTGCAAATTTGAGTCTAAAGATGTTTGGTTGCCTATTAAAACTTGTAGAACATTTTAAACTACATTCAAACAGGACTGTCAAAGTTAACATTACATTGGATGTTGGACTTTTGCCACAAATCTGAGACAAATGATGTTTGTTGACTGTTAAACTTTAACAAGAAAAATACATTTACAGAATATATATATAAGGATGATTCATCAAAGTGAAAGACCAATTTAAATCTGCTTTTGTGACAAAATTTTGACAGGGGGGACACACCTTTAGGACTTGTTTTGATCTACCTGAAAATTGTGTTAAAATTTCCAAGGGATTGGGGGTGTATCTTTAATTGACCCCATGCATGTATTACCTACCATAAAAAAAGGCCATGATTGCTTGGTATAAGGTATAGCTACAGAAAATGAGCCCAGGAGCCATTAGGAATCTTACAGAAGATAGGAAACTTTGATCTAATAAGGCTTAAATGCACTGGTCTGAAAATCTGCCTGGATATCCATTTTGTATGAGTAAATTTCTAAGTATCTCAAGTTCTGCATGAAAAGCAACATTAGGCACCTAGGTTAAAATAACAAAATACCTTTAGAAAGGAGTAAATGTACCGTTTTTTATAAATGATTTGTGAAAATCTTTTGAAATTGGTGTAAATTCTGATAAATTGGGATTATGGTAAATGTAATTAACAAACAAGCCATTAGACCATTAAATTTATTAGTCAAGGAAAGGAAGTGTTGACTCCAATCTTAGGAGTAAAACTAGTGCAATGGTTTTGTGAATTAAGTTAATTAAGAAACAGAATAATGAGATCTTTTGATTTGGAAAAAACAAATAATTCAATCACCCACCCTCTCACTCACCCATCCATTGATCCATCCACCCACTCACTGACTCACCCAAGCAGAAGATAAATATATAGCACAAATTTCTTTGGGTATGGCTATATACATTCACAACTTGCAACAAATCTGGGTATATCTTCTGCTAAACAATCCAATAAGATATGTTTAGTTGTAATGACTGGAGGCACTAGTAGCTTAACTATATCTGGATGCCACATGTATTTCTATGCAAGTCCTTTATGTTTTTGACATTGAAAGAAGTAGCAGTACCAAGGAGTGGCTTGAGGGGGAGGGGCAATTTACCTCTGGAGGTACTTAATTCCCATCTACTCCCCATTGTTTCCAATTCAAGTCAAAATAGTCAAGGATGTATCCATATTTCTTAACCACTATTTATACATGCAAAATACATTTTGGATAACAAAATGAGTGACATTTTCACCTATTGTATTACAGTATATTTTACAGGAATCATGGAATTTGAATTTTCCCATATTCTAATTTAGATTTTCACTTTGAATTTAGAATGTTATCCAGAGGGAGTTGCCACCCCTAAGACTTGGTTTGGCCCTCATTTGTTTTGGTGAGAAATTTTTGAATTTGTGTACTCAATCAGCAGGTGAACTGTAATCTTTGTTGTACTATATCACTAAGTACTATTGTTAAGTTCATGCCAAGACAATCCAAGGTTTCCTGTCTGCGCCTCAGCTTTTAAAGTGCTGATATACTTATATCAGGGTCAAGGATTTAATTTTTCCAGAGGTCAGAGATATTCATTTATTGCCGTAGTAACCCAGGATTTGAAGAATGTTTTACATGTACTGTACCCAAGAGGAATTTTAAAGTGATTTGAGTTCTGAAGGTGAAATGAGAATTAATGCAATTCAAGACCATGTCTGTGTTATATTTGAAAGTCTTAAATGTTGTTATTCATCTGAATACAGTATCAAGAACAGTTTAACGAGTGAGGTGCTAGGGTATCCGTTAGTAGGCTGTGGAAAAGTGACACTGACACTTTGAAACTCAAGTGAAATCCTGTTGGCCATTCATACACATACCATTGCTTTGTACAGTGGTGTATTTATAGGGGGGCCCATGGTGCCATGCAGTGATTCCGCTGGCCTCTACAGCTAGCCGGTACTCTGCACCGGCATGAATTTCTTTTATCAGTGCAGATTCATGTACAGTCGGTACACCTTATGAAGTTGTGAGCCATATTTAATGTAACGTAAAAAACTGTAACCGGATTCCACGGCAATACCCTTTCACTGTTAGCACAATCATAACGCTTGGTTAATTAACTTTTTAATTCAAGTATTTTTACCACAAAAATACATGTATTCGTTGTTATTAATGCACACATTCGGAGGGAAGCAAACTATGGCCGTGATAGCAGTGGCTGTTGGTCTGCCTTGAAAATGCAAGCCTGATTACAGGAAGCATATTCTAATATCGAACGCTGTTTGATGTATGCGATTGTATGAATCTCATTTGACATCGAGAAGTGTACATACGTTTGGATAGCATCTGTGCTTCCTGTACATGTATACGAAGTGAAAGCGTACTGTAAATCTGAAATTACGACCACCTTAATACAACAACTTCATCTATGTACGTTTTTACGATGTTTTGCCTTTCATTATTCCTGGACCAAATTACAACATGATGTACAGGTATCACGAACAATGCCTGATCCAGTGACTCATTCTTTCCTTTACAGCTTCAATGTAAAAAACCTTTGCAACTGCCGCGGTAATTTATCACAAGATGGGTACCAAAAGGAAATACAGTTGTGATGAAGGCGATAGCAAGGAAATGAAACACGAAGACTTGTTACACTTTTCGAATATCTTTGCATCCGAATTTAACAATAACGCTCTGCATGACCGTATTCTAGTATTTCAAGTCGATGAAGAAGGACCGAGAGATGGGGATTTCTCCAAACCAGAGTCGTCCGTCGATGAAGCAACTTCTTATGAAGCTGGTGAAGAAAAGGAACCAGCCGATGGCATAAATGAGGTAAATGGTGACAAGACTCATTCTGAGTTTAAACAAATTACTGGTACGACTGTGAACAATAATGAAGCAGGAGCGAAGAGTTCAAACACACGTGACCCATGTATTAGCCAAGTATCCCTGGTAGTTGAAAACAAGGACAGCGAGCAAAGGAAAATGGAAAAAGAACAATTCGAGCAGGATGTTCATGTGGGAGAAGAGGAGCAGACAAAGAAAACGAAGGAAGATGAGGTAAAAGGAGATGAAGGGGGAAAAGAAGGTCGAAATGGTTGCAATGGAGACAATAGTGTTTCAGGTGAGCCAAGCAGTCAACTGAACCAATGCAAGATATTTGTGCACAGCTTCTTTCTCGCAGTACAAAGTTCGTATTTCAGAGCATTGTTCTGTTCCGGAATGAAAGAGTCCTATTCCAAAGAAGTTACCATGCGAGTTTCTGAGAGTGAACTTCAAGTTCATTTAACTCTGATTGAAGCCATGTACAGACTGGATGTGCTTAACGACAAAGATTATCACCATGTTCTAAAAGTTTTGGTTCTTGCCGATAAGTATGATGTTAACCGAGTGCTTAAGAAATGCAAGTATACTTTGATGTCAACATTGCTGACATTAGAGAAGTGCGTACACATCCTTGACGTTGTAAACGATTTACCAGAATTTACTGATCTCATTGGTTTGGTCGAGAAGTTTCTTGTGAAAGAGTTCACCCCACTTGATAAGACGTGGACCATGGACAAATTCCTTGATCTGTCAGAAGCCTCATTAAGGCTGCTTTTGTCAAGCAATGAATTAGCTGTTCAGTCCGAAAACACCGTTTTTGTTGCTCTATGTCAGTGGATTCGGTTCAGTAAGACGAAACAAATTAATCTTTCCCAATCTTCACTTCTGTCCCTCGTAAGATTCGAATTTTTAACTGTAGATTTTCTGTTTGACGTGGTGCAGCATACGAAAGTCGTAAAAAAAATGCCTAGTTTTAACAAATTACTCCAGAAAGGTTTGGGATATCATGCATTTTCACAAGCAAGGAGGGACCAGCTGGAAGTAAAGCCTGTTCAGCGAACTCCATATAAAGATCCTGGCCCAACATTTTCATGGATTATTAACAAGAATGCTTTGAAAAAGCTTTCTGACTCCTCGTCAATTTCATCAGATGGGTTTTGGTTTCAGGGATATCCAATGGAACTTGAACTTGAATATGCCACAGATTCAAGAACCTATGTCATTTATCTTGCAATCTTAGACATGAGAGAGGGAAGCAGTTTAAATATCTCTTTGCTAGCGAAGTCCGATTTATTCGAAGATTCATTCCATGTTCTGCGTCAAATGTATACGATGGAGAATTATGAGTGGGGGTTGGATGTGCAAAGTAAGATAGCGCCATCTGAAGTTCCTGAAGCGGTCTCACACGTAGTAGATGTGTGGGTTAACTTTATTTGAAAGTGTTAAGCGTAAGTTAATTAAATGGAGAAATGACTATAAAATTGGCATGTTGTATGGTGATTGCAGCAGTAGATACTGAGTGTTGAGGAATAAGACTTAATAATGTAGCTTTAGAGAGTAATTTAAAAAGTAGTTGCGTGAAGAAGATTGTCATGGAGAATTAATGCTCCAGGGTTATACCAAGAACGCACGCTTTATTTAGCTAAATGAGTTGAGCAATCCACGAAGTATCAACTTAAAACGGACGTTAATTGCATTAATTAGTTACAGGTTACAGGTTACAGGCGTGGCTTATTAGGCGCAGCTATAGTCACGAGACGCTAGTATGCACGCAATCGTGTAATTGAGTAAGGGACATCCAATTTGTTACTTACTTAATTGGGGCGTAGCCAGTAAGTATTAAATGAACACAGACAGACAGTGAACTCGTAAAGATAGATCACGAAGAAAGCTCGCCAGCCCGAAAGAATAGAAGACTGACCCTTCCGGGAAAGAGTTGATGGAGATAGGTTGCAAGGTATCAAATTAATCTATGCCGATTGCCAGTACATTAATATCCTTGGTACGTACCCATCTATACCCAGGGTACGAGGTTGGGCGCGGACAAGCTCGGAAGTAACAGTTCAAAGGCAATATTTATACACTGGATAAATCAACAATCCCGAAAGGGTGTATACTTATAATGTGGTATGGTACTATCTAATTACCAAATGGAAAGTTAAAAAAGAGTAATTTAGGCACAACATATGGGATGGTGAAGAGAATTCTCCAAGGACATATACGATACGATTGTTGCATTAAAATTATTCAATTGTTCATCCTGGCATACATGCAATATTGTCCCGGTGGCCAATTTCCGTTTACGATTTGCTCACTTGCGCAGCAGTACGTCCAGAAGACTTAAGTCAGTTAATCTTCTACGTCACAACGAACAATCGTATACGAAAATCATATTGTGCAAATTGCCTTAACAGATTCTGCGATAGATTCTATTTTTCAGGGTACCGTAAATATTCCTTCTTCCGATGATGAATTGTCCCACCGTTACTCATTAACTCCTTACGAGTTTCCATGCTATAAAATCGTACGATATTGGCAGGCAAATGGAGGTGGGATTTCACCTATTAACCTTTGCAGAATAAAATCACGAAGTGCAGGCCCATAACTAGTAATCGAGTCAACCAAGTCAGTAAATGCCTTACGAGTTTTCTGCAAATAGAAGAATCGAGAAAGAAAGATTCCTATGTTTTACCACGATTCTTTAATTAAGTAAGTTGTTAAGACAGTACCTTGACTGGGTAACCGAAAAGTCGAAGTTACGATGTTCGTAGGCGTACGTGTGGACCATAAATTCGGGGTGGGATTGGGGCAAACAGAAATTTGCCTGAATTTTAAGTCGCAATAACTGTAATAGAGTAAATGTTTTGAATCTGGGAGAATCAGGACGTTTTGGTGAAGATAGATCAGCCAGGTTAGTATAGTTTAGAGACAATTGGTAACTGACGTTTTGATGGCCTCATCGGTGGTCGAAACGTCAGTCACCAAATATCTATCTCATAAATCTACTAACCTGGACGATGTAGCAACACCAACATGTACCAATACCTCTAACGTTACAAATTAGAACTGCTTTATGCGTAGTCTCCGGTACAACAAGAATAAGCGAAAGAGGCAGGAGCTTAATTGTCCTTAAATTCCAAAATGAACGACGAATTCCTGCAATTAGTGATTTTCTTCAAAATGCGAATCGCGGATCTCCGAGAGAGCGTACCACTGCTAGTGAGAGTATGCCACGTAACGTACGAGACGTTCCACGCGGTATGGTGGACATCTTTTACTTCATCAAATGCTTTGAGCCTAAGTGGAGCAACAAATATTGTTTCCTACGTTGATGTCTGTGTTGAACATCAAATTCTAAAAGACGAAATAGTCGTTTGGTTTATTGAGCGGACTGATGTGAAAACCTCTTTGTTAAATCGTTTTTGCAGGGACGGCGGAGCCGGGGGGGCTGCAGGGCCTGTAGCCCCCCACTTTTTTCCAAATGTAATGTTGAAACAACTACGCTTTAAAACACTTGTGCAATTTCCCAGAGAAGCATACAAAATGCTGTATTTTTGTCTCAAGCCCCCCCCCCCCCCCCCACTTTTAATTCCGCTCCACTGTCCCTGTTTTGTGATTCGGGTATTTTTTTTCGATTCACTTGTATGTGTTATCCACTTCTCTTATCATTCCTTGAGAATGTTGTAAACCCTTAACCGCTAACACATCCATTTGGCACTGATATGGTTTGCCAGATTTACTCGTATCAAATGACCCCAGCATAGCCAGGAGCAGCCTGAAATGACAAACTTTTCTTTTTGTTTTTATGTTGCCAAATCCATATAACAAGGAAATTGTGCTTAAAGTGTTGGGCTATCTTAGATGTGGTTTCACTTTCACTCTTGCCAAGTGCTGAAATATCCATGATCAAATTACGATTCGATGATGCTGAGAATACTTCCCTTACCTCTTAAGTGAGTGCACTGAAAACGAAGAAAATGGATTTCCATAATAATTCCTCCAAACAAAAAATTGTTAACGGTTTTGCCAGTTGATTATAAATTTAGGGCTTCTAATACGAGTCGCCTGGTTTATCACAAGCCGAGTTGTATGTCACTTGCCGTTCATAAAAGACGCGCTGCACTTTAGTGGCGGTGCCCCGAGTGGTTTGGGGGAACTCGTTCCGTATCTCACAAAGAATCAATTTTCCAAATCCTAGGTGTAAAATACTGAAGGGGAGGGTAACATTTTGCGTGAGTTCTTGTATCGTCGTTATCTTGGTTTGTTTGGTCGCGACTAATTTCAAAACATAAGACTGAATATTTCTTCACTTTATTTAGTCCGTATCCATTCCATTGTAGTTTCTGAAAACAAGGTTTGCAGCTCTAGAGTAGCAAAACTATGGGTACACAACAGGTACACTGTACAGGAAAGATCAGGGTTATTGAAGCCTGGCCTAGTTGTAGTTCGCCAGAAAAGGACAGTAAACCTAGAAGCCATCTTCTAAAAGAGGAGAAACGTTTCGTCGGTCAAGTAGATTTTCTGTTTTACTTGTTTACTAATGCTCCATGGAGATGGAGCACCCTTGGGAGCCAATTAGGAGCGGCGTTGTATTACATCTTTGTTATAAAACCTTGCTATCGTACGACTGTCGCACGTTCTTTGCGAGTATATGAGAACCACGCTTTACTTGGAATGCCCTCTAATTCTTAAACCAAGACCTCAGAGCAGAGAGGAGTTCGAACTTTCACTCGCTTCCATTACTTCGTTATAAAATAAAACATATTCTGAAAAATAGAGACATCTTGGAAAACTCAAGATATGAGTCAAAACAAGACGAGTATATGAGACTAATATTTCGACTTTTTTACAAAGCCATCATCAGACAGAATGATTTACATCTGTCTGATGATGACAATTTTTACAGTGAAAAGAGCTATATGCAAGTTCTACAAAATATTACCACTCATATAACCCCTCATGTAACTCATTGACAAAACAAAATGTTCCACGGAAGGTAGATTTACCTATTAAGGGCAAGGTTCATCTCCTTGATGAAGAAAATTATCTGGAATTAGCCAGAGTAAAATCATAAAGTGTTCCCTTGGCCCTTTTAATGGGTTAAGTACCAGTTGCGGGGTTCTGTGCAGGATCATCTGAATACTAGCCAGGTACCAGCACACCTGGCGTCATACCTCCAGACAACTTTTGAAATTTTGGTGGTGTGACAACTCTATTTTTCAAAGTCTGAGCTAGTGAAATTCCTTCAATTGTGACTCACAATTTTTACAGTATTTATGTGGATAATGTAAATAAAAACCTTACACAGAGGTCAAAATCTCATTAAAAATGTTTGGGATGTACCATACATAGAAATGAAGTTAGTTTTTTCCCTTGGCTTCAGATATATTACCAATAAATCTTATCTAGTCACCAGTCTAATTTATTTAAATGACACAATATTATTCAATTGAGTGCAGGGCAGAAACATGTGCTTTGGTGTGAGTTCCTGGAGGTACTGCTGAGAGTCAGTTTCCAGTTCCTGGCACCACCCACCATAGAATCCTGGACTTCCAACTGTTGTTGAGGTGAATTTGTATAAGTTGCTTGTTGACCATGGCATATAAAAGCCCTGCATGCCACTGCAACCATTTTCTTTACTCAAGTTGTAAGGAAGAATGAACCATCTAACGTGGCCTTAAACGTTTTTCTTACAATGGTCATAGGAAGGCATGTGAGAGCTTCCCTGAAGTAGCTGTGAACCAAAAATGTAAGCCTAGGGCGAGGCTTAAGGCTTGGATTAAGGATAGCTAATAGGACTTGAACTGGGGTGAGATTCTCAGTCAATATGTGATTTACATATGAGTTCACTGTAGAATAAGGGAGGGAGCACGAACTATGATGTTAAGAACGGCTAAACAGTCACCAATCATACCAGAAAGGAGGCTATGGTTATAAGCTTATGATTACAAACAAATCCCAGTTATCTTGGTGATTTCAGGAACAACTTTTGATTTATGCTATTTAGTCAGATATGGTTATTACAGTATGTTACTTGAACTTCCACATTTTTGTGGACAACCAGTATATTATGATTGTTTTACTTTATTATTTTTTTTTTTTGCCTCAGCAACAATTAGATTAAAATACTACTTTTACATTTTATTATTGAGCAGTTCGCAAAGTTGTGTGGTTGAGTTAAGGACATTTATCTCTACAAATTGGGTCAAGGACAATTTAGCCAATGCACCTTAATTTGGCCTTCATGTTTCAACTCACCTTACCCTAACCCTTACCCTTGCTCCAAACCTAACCCTAAAAGGCCAGTAGTCTGTCGCTATTAGCTAAACTGCCTTCTAGCCCACTCATTTGCTGATAATGAACCAGAAATTGAATACTGCACATGCCATGACACACTGAGTTTAGGGGTTGAGGAATCTGAAGCCCCTAGCAATGGGAAATATGTTGCACAAATGATACATGCCACATGTTGCTTAAATGATATACTTATAAACAGTAGGGTAAACACCATATAATTTTACTCTGGCTAATGCCAGATAATTTTACTCTTTGAGGGACGAGCCCTGTCTCTTAACGAGTTGAAGGGAGAATACATGTACGTGATGAACGAATAACAATTTAAGCAAAAATGGAGGGAATTTTATACATAAAGTACATTTTGACTTGCTTTCAAAGTCATCCTTTGGATTCCGCTGCCATAATAAACAGGACAATTTTTAATATTGTAAACAGTGCTTATATGAAATAACACTTAAATGGGCTGATAAATCATGGGAGATTTTTTGTCATGTGTGAAGCTTTTGAAATACTATTTATTTTGCATTTATTATCTTTATCTTCTTCATGATTATCATCAACCTAATGAGGACAGTTGAAGGTATCCGAAATATTCCATTACGAAAAAACTTGTCTTGTTCATCATAACAATCTACAAATCTTTTATCCAAACAGACTATTTGGATTATTTCTCTATTATTTCTCTCTTCTTCATTCAGTTCAACACAAATCTCAGAAATACACTTTATAACTGTAGTCCGACAGGGTTTGGGCAGAATGGTTTTTGGACAAACCAGATAGAAATGTTTTTTTTTCATTTTGTCCATTCTGGAAAATGAAATGACGATTTCTGCATGCAAGTCTTGTGTCAGAAGAATCTAACTTTTCTAAACCCTGCAAGCATTTTATTATAGTTTTCTGAACATTTTACCCACTGAGTTGCTGGGAGAGGCCAGAAGTAGGCAGTGAGAAAAGGGTACCAACATTTTAAACTTATGAGAACTGCTACAGTCTTCTCCAATCAAGGTCATGTATATTGGTATTCTGTAAATAGAAGGTAGCAAATCCGAACAGGAGCGAAACTTCTGGAATGAATGGGGCATCACATCACTTGATACCAACAAAAGCCATCTTCAACAAATCCCGCTGCCTTCGTGGCTTATCTGTCAGTTCTTTACCCGTATACACCCAGTATGCAACAGGAAGTTTTTGCTCGGAGTAACGTTTATAAAGTTAATTAGCATATTAGATAAAACAGGCTGAGAAACCAAATAACTTACCTCTTAATATTTGCTGACATTGCTGTGCAATACCCTATGCAGAGTATGCATGTAATCTGGTGTATTGCTGTCGCTCTTTGCAACACAAGTTTTGGTCATCGGGCATGAGTTTTATTAATTACCTCGTGTATCCGTAGATGTTTAACAGTTTAAGTTAAAAAGCTGTAATCTTGTGTTCAATATTAAAAGAAGAAATAGATTTAGCCTTGCGAGAATTAAATTAAATTCATTTTGCTACTATAGATGCTGCCCAACATCCCGACAACTCTCGCAAGCCTGCTTATACCTACATCACAGACTTAGGAGCGTAAGTGTTCTGGCAAAATATTCCAGAGATATTGAGCCAATTTTGTCTGAAAATATTTCAATTTGAACATAAAATTTGGAACGAACAAAGCCACATTTTAATAGAAATAAACTATTTTTCTAATTATGTATTTATCATCTGAACATTTTAATCATTCAGAAAACAGGGAAATGAAGATCACCTAAACTACAGTGATGAAATACGGCCGGGCAGACATCCCAACCATGTGAAAGAGAACTTTGGACTGCACGAAACTTTATTAAAGCTTTTTGATTCTTTCTATGAATCTCACAAAAACCGGTTTTCGTCAGAACTCATGATTGCGCAATAAATGTTATTGATTTGTCCGCAAGTATGAGTTTTACTTAATATTCTGTACCCTGTACACAGTCGATGTCCAGCGTTGCCACCGGCTAATTGAGAAAAACCCCAGAATTGAAAGAAAAACCCCAGAATTGAAAGAAAAACCCTAGATCGGAAACCGTGGGTGTGGAAGTTGGTATTCGATTTTGCTGGTTTGTTAAAAAAAGAACTGACTTGCAGGGTGTTTTGTTTTGCTTTGAATGTATTGACATGCTTTTTCGTGGCTTTATGTCTCATTAAATCTGTCTTATTTGCATCCTTTAACTTGCATTCATACACTGAACAAAATGCACCAGATTTATTTATTGGGTCTTTTGCAAGCCAGGTCTTTTAATTCTGGATCTTGTAGCCATGCATCACAGAAAGTTTGCTTGTACTACGTTTTTGCTTTTTTTGTTGAAGGGCCAAGCAGGGCTTCCCCTGCAGAGTAGCTTTTATTTTTTTCGGATGACATTAAAAACACGTGAAAGAGTAAGTTGATTGACATATTGGCATTGCGTGCGTCTGTGGCACGCAAAACCAGCAGTAATTTTATGATATATTTTATATAATCAAATCGTAATTTTTTAGTGCGATGATAAATATACACGTTGGACACCAAGTGCCCCGAAATTATACCTGATTCTTAAAATCATAAAAAATTATGATCTTATGGAAAAACCCTAGATTTCATGACAAAAACCCTAGAACTCCAGGTTGAAGTAAAAAACTCCAGGTCTGGCGTAAAAACCCCAAGCGTGGCAACATTGTCCATGTCACCAAGGTCTCGGTTCGAAAAAACTGGGTCAAAATAATGGCCATTTTTGTTTTTGGCTAACTTATTATAACCTATTAAAGAAATGGTTCATGATTTGGTATACTCCCTTGAGTTATGGATGCCCGCGGTAGGTTGGGAAAGCAACTTCCCACGTGCATCTGTTGTGGGGTAAATTTAGGCGGTGGTTCAATTTTTTTTTTTTGAACTGGTGCAATTTTTTTTTGAACCAGTTCAAATGTCAAGATTCTAAAAAGGGATTTTTTGGGGAGTTATAAAAAAAGGGGTTTAGTTTTTTTCGGGGTCAAATAACAAAAACAAAAAAAATAAAAAAAAATTCCACACACCCCACCAAAATATCTTTAACATGTCACTCTCCTTTGTTCACTTTCTGAATTTCTCCATTGCTCCCCTTCATTCTTTTCTTTCCTGAACGTAGTCCCAATTATATCATACGAGCCTTACTTGAGATAGCGCTATAACCCATCCATTTGGTAGACACGGCCGATTGGGCTTAACATTACATAATACTTTATAGTGACAATCGCACTACACCACAAGGACGTTCGATACCGTGCCTTCTTTTTTGTGAAATAATTAACTTTACTCTTACCCACTCTCTCTCTCTCTCTCTCTCTCTCTCTCTATCTCTCTCTCTCTCTCTCTCTCTCTCTCTCTCTCTCTCTCTCTCTTTCTCTCTCTCTCTCAGCAAATTTATTCGCATATTAGTATTATGATAATCAAATTTTGTCTCACATCCACATTGCCCTTTGGTGACAAACGAGATATGACGCACAACTGTACTGACAGAGAACTATTTTATGAAAAATTAGATGAACTCAAAGCAGCCCAAAAGAAAAAGGAATCGCTCATAAACCTTTTCCATAGAAGATAGCTTCTACGAAAAAGCCAAAACATTCCTCCAGCATCAACATCAACAAGAACGAGAAATCCCGAACCTGCAGCCACATCACGATGAAGATGAACATGAAATTAAGCTCACTAAGTATGAAAAAGCTACTATCGAAAGAAAGAAGTGGTCTTACAACGACGACTCCCTACTTAATTCCAAGGGGAAGAAAGTTGTTCCTAAGAACCAGTTGTATGATGTCCTACGTCTAGCACACAATCGAATCGCACATAGAGGAAGAGAAAATCACAGCAAAATGGATCAACAATAACTTTACTGAAGTGAACCTAAGGGTAGTCAACCTCTTTGTCGGCCTGTGTCGATTTCATGCAGAACAGAAATGTGCAACAAGCAGAGTGAAAACAGTTCAGAGGCCACTTCAATCTCCATTGTTTTTATCTCTCATCGAGATCGATTTAATGGACTTTAGAAACTGTGAATGTGAATGTACTGAGCCCCACAAATGGGCAGTTAATATAACTGATCATCACACCAAATTCCTTTATGCTGCACCGATTCACTTCAAGTCTGCAGATCAAGTAATGGAAGCTCTGCAAACCTTCTGTTTTACACACGGTTTTCCCCAGAAGATAATCAGTGACAATGGGAAAGAGTTCAACAATAAGAAAATGCAAACCTTTTGTAAAGAGAATTCCACTGAACTGGCTCGTGGCGCCCCTCGTACACCAACCACGCAAGGCCTCGTGGAAAGGTCCAATCGATCTTGGAAGGAGGACATGAGGGCACTTATGACTAGTACCCCAGGAAAAGACATCAAGAAATGGTGCAAATATGTCTCCGAAGCCTGCTACATAAGAAATATCACCTATCATAGGGCCATCAAAGTCAGTCCTCATGAAGCAGTCTATGGCTTTAAGCCTCACAGAGAGAAAACTTCAACACTTGCTGAAACAAGCACACAACGACAACAATCAACAGAAACTACACAATATTTAGAAACTGACCCCACTGACAAATGACTACCATCTCCAGAAGATGATCAATTACTGGGAGACCTACCCCCTAAACGACAAAAGATAATTGAAAGGCAAGCCAATTACAATAAAGCTATGGTAGATCAAACAAGTAAAAAAGAAGCAAGGAAAAGCAAATTTAAGGTTGGGGACATAGTCTCCATAAAAATTAACCGTGTCGATAAAACCACACCATTACACCCCGATCTTCTGCTTGGAAAAATCACAGCCTTCCAAAACACTTATGCTAAAGTTGTAACGCAATTCGGAATAATAAGCACTTTAATTGCTTCGAAGAGACTCAATTCCTGCACAGCCACAAATGTGAAACTGGATTATACAAAAGAACTTTCATTTTCAGCTGCCTGCAAAAAAGCTCACTCTGCTGAATAAGTACCATTCAAATGTAATCTATGTAGTTCACAACCAGTTTCTTCGCGAATTGCTGTTCAAATACAATATAAAGCGATTGCAAATATTACAATTTATGAACCTTTTATTTATTATGTAATAATTGTGACTTAAAATATGAATGACTCCAACTTTATTAACAACCTATATGTCTATTAGATATTAATGTAATAACGGGCATTTGTTCCCTAAATAGTCATATCAGATGTTAAAGGGGTACCGTGTCACTTTTCAAATACTCTTTTTTCTGTCACCATTCATTCCAAAGAAGAAAAATATATTTTCGTTACTGTTAATACGAAAACCTCGCATTTTTGACTGTAAATTTGACCCTAACGTTAATCCTAACACTAACTCTAAACCTAACTCTAATCCTGACACTAACCTTAACCTTAACCCCAACCTTAACCCCAACCTTAGTCCTAACCTTCACCCTAACCTGCACCCTAACCTCAACCCTAACCCTAACCCCAACCATGCCTGTACATACAGTATTTTAACTGAAACGTAACTTTAAAGTCCAACTCTAAGAACCCAGCTGGTGTACACAGTGACCGGGCGACGAAATTTCAAAGAATTTGTGAAAAAATTTGATAATAATAGTAATCACATATTTAGAAGATATCACATGAGAGAGTAAAGATGCCAGTTCCTACTTCCAAAAAAATATAATTAGTTTTAACCCTTTGTCTACCAAAGGTTCTCTCTTGACAAGTTAAATTATCTCGATTTAGACAGAGTAAAATAACAAGGAAGCCGGTTTCGCCGGTCTGCGAGAGAAAGGGTTAAAGGCAACAGTTCATAACTTGTACCAACAACTTCAAATAAAATTTGAACCAGTTCAAAAAAAATTGTACTGGTTCGAGAAAAATTAAACTAGTTTAAAATTTTTTGAACCAGTTCAAAAAAAAATTCAACCATGGTTAAAATTGCCCCACAACACATCCATAACTCAATGGAGCACGCCAAATCATGAACCATCTCTTTTATAACACATAATCAGAAACAAAATAACAGAAAAAAAGCTTTATTTCGCTGATTAAAAATTGCTTACTCCTTACGTAAGTTAAAAGTTCCAAACTTTTTCATTGGCGACTTGAACATCGGGTTATCTTCAAGGCCCCAGGTTTCGAATTTTTTTCGCAATGATCACTCACAAAGCGAGTGTTTTTCTATGCATTAAACTGGGGTTTTTGAAGAAAGGAAGCATAACAGTTTGAGAGAATGTATTTGGTAGTTATTTCAATTGTTCTTTTTATACTTAGTCTTTTCATGTTTTACTACTTTAAATTAGTGTAAGTCACAGGAAGTCCTACCGGGTTGTGTTTTCTGTTTACATTTTGTGGTCTGAATCGTTTTTTGTTTACTTTTAGTATTGCATGGCCTCCACCTTCATCGAAATGTTGTCACAGACCAGTTTGTTGTTCTTTTTGTTTTTGCGGAGTGTTTTTCTTTTTGCTAAAAATGTATTCATTTGTTCGTTGGGCAAGGAGGCGAAACGTTTCGTTAGTTGAGTAGATTCGATTTTTTTGAAAGTGGTTTCCTTGTTTACATTAGGCGAAAATGCTTCTTCCTCATCAAAGTCCAGCCCAAATGTTGGTTCAAAATCTGTTACCCACTTCCAGCTGTCGATGACTTCCTTCGCCATATAAGGACTCACTTATTTGACCGTTTAATAATTTTTCTCCAGAAATTTTCCGTCTTTCGAAATGTTTTTCCGCGGTTTTTCCCGTGCTCCATCGAGATATGAAGCACACATGGCAGCCAATCAGAAGCGGCGTTGTATTACGTCTATGTTATAAAACTACATGGCTAAACTGCAGTAAGCAGACTCAGAGGTGTACTTCAAGTAACTAAGTAATATTATACCATAATATGAAATAGTTTCAAGAGCTGCTTGCACCAGCTTATCTGTACCTTTATCCACTTAGCCTTACTTACAGCTAGTTATAGCTACCTACACCCACTTTCACCTATTCAAACGTACTTAAGCCTACATAGACCTACCGAGGCCTACTTGGGGTTAGGGTTAGAGTTTGGGTTTGGCGTAGAAATACTGCTAAAAGGTTGAAGAAACGGTGATATTTGTGATATTTTAGTCAGTAGATCATCCAGTAAACCTGTTTTGAGTAGTAAAGTATTCTTATCTTTTTTAAATTTACAGATATCCATATAAAGTAGCAGGAATTTTAGGTTTCATGGTAAGAACAGTGAGCTATGCCGCTTAAATTTCGCAGCAAAACTCGTTTCTTTGTTTACTATATTTTATTTTTAGAGAAAAAGATTTCCCGATTAGTGATTTTAAAGAGCCGGCATAAAGCGTAATTTTCATTTCCCATCATAAATTGTATGCAAAAATTGATTGAAGTGTTCTGTCTTTAGTATTACACAACTACATCTTCTGGAAGGTCTTAACCTTGGCGGATCTCGTTCAACCTGCATATATAAAATTTTTAGGACCGTTAAACATCTAGATCTTTGTCTTCTTCAAAAGCGTGCCATTGATTCTCAAATCTCCTTCGCAAACTCATTCATTGTTAGGTTTTGTGTTCGTCTTTGGTAAAATAAACCAAGTTTCAACTTTGTTATAGTAAGTCATTGTGAATTCGTTACGTGTCAAAACTACTGTGACGTTATTTAAATTATTCTTCTATCACTCAAATGCAGGTAAGTTGAATTGTTTCTTCGACCGCAGTCGAGGAGGGCTATAGCTACAGTAATGAGAGAGACACAATTAACTTCAGGTCTTAATGCTATTGACTGCCCAATTTTAAACAAATATTGAACAACAGTAGTTTCAAAATGACATAAACGTCTGGCTACTTAACTGAAAATGCGTCAGAATTATTGCGTTCACTTGAGGGTTTTTGGGTCGTATTCGCCTTTCCACACGACAACGCTGGAAACGATAAGAGTGTTAATCAAATCATGTCTGGTCAATCAAAATGACTGATCTCAATAGTGGTCTTCACTTTAGAAAAGTGAGTCCAACACCGTTTTCAAAAGTCTCCGTTTTCATATGTCCACCCGAAAACAAAGCTTTTACAAAAGTCTCCGTTTTCAGAAGTCTCCACTTTGAAAAGCGTTTCCGAAAATCTCCATTTTCGATGGAAACGACTCCACCCACTCATCGTTTATGTGTGGACGGAGGGCTAAAACGGATAAAAAAGTATGCGTTTTCCTGCAAAAACGCATAAGTGAGGACTGGGCCTCAGTCCGGCACGATGAGGTTCGACACGACAAGATTACTATCCCAAAGAAACCCCATTTAAATGTACCGAGACCTGAGGCAGTGTGGCATAACAGAGAAAGTACTAAGTGTGGAAGTGATAACAGTCACTGTTATAGCGGTCGTGAAAGTCTGGGCCAGAAAGGATAAAATGAATTGTAGAACGCTGGCTATTGCAATTTTTGTAACTGTACGAATCACAGCAAAAGTTGAGAAGTGTACACCTAGGTAATTTTGTGTTTCCTATTCTCGTATATAATTTGAAAGGGTAGGGTGCCAGACACCCTTGAACTTCCCTGCCGCAAAAACAAGGGTAAGGAATCATGTATATCTATAGGTAAAGACGGCACTAGCTATAATTCTTGTGGAAGTTTTATTATCTGCCATTGTTAGTAACAAGTAATTTCTCAGAGTTAATCCCGACAAAAAGTTCTGGTTCCCCCCCGACCACAAAAGCTCTTGATGCACCCTGTATATTTGCCTTCAGGTAATGTTTTGCCATCCAGAATCTCTCATCCAAATAATAGTAGGGTTTTGTGATGTGTTATAAATCGCTAATGCAATGAACCATTCCTTTTTGTTTGTCAGGAAGATGTAGAACTACCGCAGTTATAATTTTCCATATGACTAGCAAACGTAAACGCAGTTCTGATGAATCCTACGGTGATAAACCTGGTTGTAAAGAAAGGAAACATGAAGGCTTCGTCAACATTTCAAATCTCTTTGCCCCCGAATTTAACAATAGAAGTATGCTAGGTATTGCATTCTCAGAACCAGAATTGTCAGTCAGTAAGGAACGAGAAACCTCATGTACTGATAATAAACATAAAGAACTAGTTGAAGACACAAACGATGTAAATTATGACCAGGAAAATTGTGAGTTTAAGCAAGCTAATAGCATAAATGTGGAGAATAACTCCATTCCGGCAGAGCATTTACACTGGTGTTACCCAAATATTAACAAAGAATCCGTGGTGGTCGAGGATGAGGACAACAGGCATGCAAGAAAAGAAAAAGAAAAACAACAAGAAGAGGATGTACGTATGCAAGCAGTGGAAAAGGAAGGGAAACAATTGGAAAATGAGGAAAAAGAGGATGACCGTAAAAGGAAAGAGGACGCTGGAAGGGTTCGAAATAATAGTAATGGAAACAACATTGTTTCAGACGAGTCCAGCTGTGAAATGAACCAACACAACATATTTGTACACAGCTGTTGGCTTGCAGTACAAAGTCAATATTTCAGGGCATTGTTCTATTCTGGCATGAAAGTTACGTTCTAAGGAAGATGTCGTGCAAGTATTTGAGAGTGAACTTCAAGCTTATTTAACTTTGATTAAAGCCATGTACCGACTGGATGTGCTTAACGACAAAGATTACAACCTTGCTCTAAAAGTTCTAGTTCTTGCTGACAAATATGATGTTAAACTAGTGCGCAACAAATGTAATTATGTGTTGATGTCCATAGCCTAGACATTGCAGAAATGTGAACACATTCTTGAAGCTGTGAAGGATCTACCACAATTTACTATCTCATAAGTTTGCTCGAAAAGTATCTCGTGAAAGAGTTTACATCACTTGATAAAACATGGGCTATAGACAAATTCATTGCATTGTCAGAGCCTTCTCTAAGATTGCTGCTTTCTAGCAATGATTTATCTCCATAAGATCGTAGAAGCACAAGTGCTAATAAAGACTTCAAGTAAACGACAAATTTCTTTATTGCATACATGTTTCGGCAAAACTCATGCCATCTTCAGTGCAAATGATAATAGGTTATTTACAAGCGATATTTATATGTGACCTGATAAACATTAGAAGCGTATGACTCATCTAATATAAATTCTCACACATGTGTGTCAGAATGATTAATTACAAGGGTGCGACTGGTTAATGGAGGTGGTGGGCGTTGAAAGCGAGATGTAGAATAGTTAATGAAGTGTGGTAGACAAAAACAGTTAAGAAGAAGAAGAAAAAAAAAAAAATTATATGTATGTGTATATTGGAATTATAAGCTAAACATGGTGTTAAGATGATGGACTTGAACATTAAGTTCGGGTTTGAGTTTCTTAATATGTAGCGCTTCTTTGAGTTTAAGAGAAAGGACAGATTTATCGGAGTCTATGATTTTAAAGCATGAGGAGTTATACTGAAGTTTGCAAGCAGAGGATTTTTGAAGATGTTTGAATATGTGGGAATGTTTGTCAGTTTGTGTGTGCTCATGAATCCGAGTGGTGAGGTGACGAGTGGTTTCGCCAATGTAACGGGAATTACATCCCGCACAAGTAAACTGATATACCACATAAGATTTAAGCTCTCCAGGAGTCGGGTCTTTAAAACTAAAAAGATTCTTAATTTTGTATGGTGAAAAAACAAGTGTGATCTCTAGGTCGGTGCATAACCGTTGTATAAGTGACTTGAGTTTGCGTTGTGTTATTTTTGAGTAAAAGCCGGTGTATGGTAGTTTGAAGTAGCGTTTATTTCGTTTGTCATCTTCTGTGTGTTTTGTTTGGTCAGACTGGCTTGGTTCTTCATTGTATTGACTGATGACTTTGTGTATTATGTGGAAAGGAAATGAGTTACGTTTGAGAGTAAAAATAAGTTTGTTGAGATCTTCTTTGAAGCCGGTTTCCGTGTTATTTATTTTACGGGTCCTATCAATTAGTGTTTTTATCAATCCTATCTTATATTTCATGGGTGAGAAACTCAAAAAATTCATGAGCAGACCGGTGTATGTTTTTTTGTGAAAAGTAGTTGTAGTGCAGGTGTTTGTTGATTTGGTTACCAAAACATCTAAGAATGGAAGTTTACCATTTTTCTCCTTTTCAAAAGTAAATTTGATGTTAACATGTTAACGGTTTAAATAATAGAGAAAGAGCATCGCGTCGTGCTCATTGTAAAATACGCAAAAGGTGTCGTCAACATATCTACGATAAAATAAAACACGAGTTTCGTCGTAATTTTCTAACAGAGTTGCTCATGGTAACCCATGAAGAGGTTGGCTAGTACTGGCGCTAAAGGAGAACCCATAGCTACTCCGTCAACTTGATCATAAAATTAACCATCAAATAAAAAATGCGTCTGTGATGTAGCAAATAGAAACAATTGTTTGAGATCTTTTCTGTTGATAGGAAAGTTAGGGTTGTCATCGAAAATTAAATTTACAACAATGTCAATAGTTTCTTGTAAGGGAATGTTAGTAAAAAGACTTTCTACATCGAAAGATATTAGAAATTGTTATTGAGGTCTAAGTTGGTTATTTCTTCAACAAAAGAAAAAGAATCCTTAGTCGTGTGTTTGTCTGGTATGAGAGGTGACAGAATGGAGCATAAATATTTGGCTAATTTGTAGTTGTAAGCGTTAATGGAAGATACTATGGGTCTAAGAGGAGGAGCTGAGTTAGGTTCTCGTTGTTTATGCAGTTTAGGTAAACCGTAAAACCTAGCTGGTTGTGAGCCTTTGGGAAAGATGTTGCAATAGGTGTTACCATCTAAACAGCCTTGATTTTTTAGTTTTCTAAGCAGACGCTGTAGTTTAGCTTCTCTGAAGAGTGTGAGGTCCTTATCTAAGCGTTTGAATTTAGACTGATCACGAATTATAGTGTTACAAGAGTTTTTATATACCTGACGGTCCATGATTACGACTCCGTTCCTTTTATCAGGTCTTATAACAATGATGTCTTTATTTTTACTAATGTTCCGTAGGATATTGTATTTCTTAAGGTCAGCTGGAGTCGGGCGATAGGATGAAACTTAACTTTGTGCGATGTGAGTGAGTTCATTCTTTAGATATGTGTGGTCTTCCTGGTTCTTCAGTTTTTCTTTCATCGAGTAGTGAATCCGTTCGAAGGTTGTTAGAATGTCAGAGGAGTTTAGTCGTGGAGGTTTAATGGCAAAGTCAAGTCTATTCTTCAAAATATCCAATTCGTCCGCTTTTAGTTTATGAGACGATAAGTCAGTTACGGTTTCTTCGTAGGTGAATGGTAGGGCTCTATTTTTGGTCAAGTTTTTTAGTTTCCTTCGGTGCGTTTGAAGAACTTTATTGATCCGATTTTCCACATTCTTCTTTAGTGCTTTATTCAGTATGGTCCAGTCCAAGATGGTCAGATTGTTTTGTAGCTGGTGTTGTTTCTTCGAGAAGTCCCTATCGAGTTTTCTCTGTTTTCTCTGTTTTCCTGTCGCACTCTTGTAATTAATCATTCTGACACACGTGTGAGAATTTATATTAGATGAGTCATACGCTTGTAATGTTTATCAGGTCACATATAAATATCGCTTGTAAATAACCTATTATCATTTGCACTGAAGATGGCATGAGTTTTGCCGAAACATGTATGCAATAAAAAAAATTATTTATCTGTTCAAAGCGAAAACACTGTTTTTGTTGCTCTACTGAAGTGGATCAGGTCCATTGTGACAGGACTTACAATCTCCCAGTCGTCACTTTTGTCTGTGGTTAGATTTGAAATGATGACTGCCGATTTCCTATACGATGTCGTTCAATACGATGATTTGGCAAACAAAATGCCAGATTTTGAAAAATTTCTCAAGAAAGGTTTGGCCTTCATATAAGACCTTCATATAAAGATTCGAGCCTGACATTTTCACGGATCATTGAAAAAAACGTGCGACAGAAACTGTCTGACTCTAAAACTGTTTCGTCGAATGCCTTCTGGTTTCAGGAATGTGAGATGGATCTTGAACTGAGTTATGATTGAACAACAGATTCAACAGTGTGTGCTTTTCCTTTTTGTTCTAAACATGACATAAGGAAGCTACCTGAACATCTCTTGGAGGGCAGAGTCAGATTTATTCAATGATTCCCTCAGCTTAGAAGAAATGTATAGGCACGTGGTTTGTGGTTGGGGAAATGATGTAGAACCTAAAATTAAACCAAGTGAAGTTTCTGAAACCGAGTCGCACACAGTTGATGTTTGGGTAGAGTTCATTTGAAAGAAGCGAAGGAAATCAGATCGAACATTGCATAGGTTTCTGTGAAAAACTGACTGTAAAATTGATATGATGAGCCGTTACTACCACATTTGTTGACTTCTTTCTGTATTCACTACCAAATTTGTGATTTATGCAGTGATGCTGTCAGCATATAGTGAAAATGTGGTTTATATAAACTTCATGTAATGGCAAAGATAGTAACCAGAAGAAATGACTCTGGACTAACCAGTTTTTTCCGTGAACGTGTATATTCAGTAACTTATAAAATGGTTATAAACAAAGTATATTATAAGAGAAAGTTAAGGTGGCTCCTGGAAGTAATATTTAATGATGGATTGGTAAGTAAACATGACTCGGCACGCATGCATCGATAGCGATTCGTCGTGTTGTCATTCTATTATGACAGCACTAACTACCCAATAGAAATATTGAAATTTTTGATTTCTTTTTTGATGAATTTCTTTAAAACTTTAAGAAAGAAAGAAAGTAATGTGACAACTTATCTAATTTTCAAAATTTTAGAAAAGACCGAACTTTCTGAAATCCAATATATTCATAGCAGAAGATGTGTTAACAACTTTAGGAAATATTATTAATTGTTCATCATTGAAATTTCTTTTCTGACAAACGTTTTCACAAAAATTCATTGAAGAAAACCGACGGTGTGACTTAATCATGAAAGTCATGGAAATGTGCCAAAGTTCCAACGTTGTTATGGTTTTAATAATAGATAATTGCGCAACTTTATGGTTATCTTATGTTCATAATACTGCTACATTTAGTGAAGTCAGAGGTCAATTCATATAATGATCAGTGAACAGTGTACTTTGATTATTTAAACCTAAGCTGCTTCGCACTTTAAGAAGATGCTGTGGATGATTTTCAAGTAAGGAAAATAAAATGATTTGTTCTTAAAATGATTTATATTAGACATATCTCATACTCGTTACAATGAATAATCGAAACCATTCAAACACTAGTATAACTTACAACATTCACCAGCGGAACGCCTTCCTAAGTATCAGACATATCTCATCTCTGCTATTTTTCTTAGCTCGACAGAAGGCCGTTTCTGGCCGAAGAGTTTTGGATGAATGTGCACGAAAAAGACGTCAGAAACGTCAACTGGATGCCCTAGAGATGGATAACTTTGGTGACGATCCTCATGCCAACCTTTCTGTTGCCAGTTGCCATCATTCACAGATACAGATGGTGAGGTTGATAATGTTTGCTATCGTCTATATAAGACTCTGCTTGATAAATTTTAAAGAAAAGGGAATAAGAAAGGGTAGTTGAGGGTTGAACTCCCATATGGAAATGGAAATTGCATATTTTCGGCCATTTGAAATGTCGTTGCTTGGATAAATTTTGCTGAAACGTCTTGATTTTTAATACAAATCGACTTTGTTTCTCGACTATATTTTGCGGGTTTTTTTTAACTCAAATTTACATTTTCCACTTTTATAGAAACCGATTGTAGCTACTTTGATCGCGATCAATTAATCTAATTTTGGGATGTCAGTAATTGAACCGTTTAAAAATAGTTGAACTGTTTGGAAATGTTGAACTGGTTCAGACGTAATTTAACCGAAGACTAAAATTGAAACACAAGATATACGCACGTCATTATTGATTTTTAGTGACTTATTTTTGCAATCCTGTAGAAACAGTCACAATACAAATGTCGTGTAAAATATACCACCATGCTTAACACTGAACGTTATTCATTATCGAGTAACATTAAGGTTTATACTCTTTTGCTCAAATTTTAAACACAAGGAAACGTTTGTTGCGATGGATTTTCTGGGTGGAAAACGTAGACGAAGAATAAAGATAAGAGCCCAATTCAAAACTGTTAAATGAATAGCCGTGAAGACGATTTGAAATATATTTAAATAAATTTACTAACGTTTCGTTCCAACGTGCAACATCTTCAGAGTATAATATTACAAAGTTATGAACACATACACATACACATACATATACACATACACATACACATATATTAGTTACTGACATGCGAGAATGATTAATTAATTAATAACTAATTCTGATTCGTAGGGCGCGAATTAAATATTCATTCTCGCATGTAAATAGACTTATATATCGACATTAATAACTTTGTAATATTATACTCTAAAGGTATTGCACGTTGCAACGAAACGTTGGTAAATTTATTTAGATATATTTCAAATCGTCTTCATGGCTATTCATTTAACAATTTTGAGTTGGGCTCTTATCTTAACTCTTCGTATAATGAAACGTTTGGAAGTGAAAATTGGGGAATTGCTTTAAAAGTAGTATAACGTTCCGAGTGGCTGTGAAAACAAATCCAGTTTGAAACAGGATTTTTCAGGGTCCAAAAGACATACTGCTCGAAAATCGCGTGACATTAATAGTCGTTTACCTCGCAATTCGGCTTGCCAGAGCAAAGTTGGACACGCTTGAACACGCTTGGACACGCTTGAACACGCTTGGACACGCTTGGACACGTAAGACACAGTTGGACACGCTAAAACACGCTTGCATGCCGAAAAGAGGTGATTATAGGTAAACGTCTTTAGAGCCGCAAAGGGGCGAGGTAAATATAAACCGATTATCACCAAGACCGATGTGTTGTGGTAAAATATCAGAAGTGATTACCAGAGTGAAACAAAGAATAACCGAAGGGATAAGGTTTTAATTTATTTAAAAGTGGTTTTTAACTATAGTCACGTATGTTTCAGATGAGCCGTCTAGTCGTTGAGAATAGATTTTAAAGATGAGATATGTAAATATGAAGGTCGTTGTTTTTCATATATAAATATATATGAGAAATATATGAGAAATGTTTGTACGCTACGTATGACATAATTACAGAAGATTTTCAAAAGAATGTTGACTACCAGGTAATGATATCTGTGGTAGAACCCGTACATAGGTGGTAACTCCCCGGGGCAAGTTCTGATGAAGACGCCTCCCCTCAGTCTCCTCTATCACAACGCAAGTTCTATATACTGTAAGAGTTGAATACCATTGGTACCGTCATACAACTAAACAAGGTATTTCTTCAGAAAGAGGTGATGTTTTTTTGTGCTTTTTATTTTTTAATTCTAAAAATGTATTTGAAAATCTTAAAACAAACGCTTCCGAGCCTTGGCAGGTTCAAAATCGTCAGTTAACGATGCGAAATTCAGACATTGATTTAACATGCTTTGAGTTTGAAAAATAGTCTTGAATGTACAAAAAACGATCAAAAAAGTTAAGTCTTTATTTCTGAGAATGTCGTCCCATGAAATTTTGCGCCCGAGGCAAGGGCCCTAGTGGTCCCCACTTTGTATGGCACTGCCCGTGGTGTTTGGCGTGCATGAGTTGATATTCAATCTGGCCACATACCTGGCGTGCCGGTGATTTGGTGTTTGCAAATCACAAATATGTATTCCTCTCGTGGAATAACTTAGGAAAGTTTTCTGTGTTTACTGATGGTAACCGAACTCGAGTTGGAGTTTCGTGAAGGAGACGAGTCTGGACTAAATGAACCAAACGCCGAAAAACTTTTTATGGTCTAAGGTTCACTGATGGTTCACGTAATTAACTGAATTAATGGAGTATAAGGATGTTTTCAAAGTTGGGGACAGTTACTAGGTGCGCTCAAACAGTTTCCAAAAGATGTGGTGAACATTACTGCCCAACAATGCAATTTCATCCCTAAAACGAAGGATTCAGGCACCCATTATTGGCTTCAATGCTCCTAAATCTTTCTTGCTCATAGTTTTTAAGCCCATGACGACTTTAGGAGGAAGGCACCCCTTTATATTGATTAGATTGGCTCCTGATCCAGGTTTACAGTAAGACTGCATGGCTCTTCAGATGAGTTACACTGTAACTAATTGACAAAACTAATTTTATGGGTGTTTCTTTTTTATCGCATCAGAAATCAAACATAATCGTTAAGCTGATTTAACTAAAGGTTTTGTAAATGTACAATTTACAGGAGAGGTCGAGGGACATGTAGGAGATTAATACAGCGTTTGTAGGAGATTAATACAACTTGACTTACTGAGGGTGATATTTGGAGCAACAATTTATGAATTCTAAATATTGTATTCGCAGCAAGCATATGGTGGACTTGTTGTCAACTTTGTATTATTCTCCAAGAAATTCGAGAGTTAAAGTAGATTTTCAGGGAAAGATATTTAAATCCAACTTTCAGAAATGGTGAATTTATGCCTTAATAACAGTAACCACATTCGTACGGATACAAGTAAACACTCGAGCAATAAACTAAGATATCTCTGAATAACAACCGAAATCAACCCAAATTTATTTGATTATTTCCCTCTTTATTTGATTTTGGAACTTCAGTTTACATTAGGTTATAATCCACTACAAATTTCAAAGCATGTTGATAATTGTAATTATACTATCACGTAATCATTAAATGAATACAATGTATCTCGTCAAACCCAAAGTATTGGTCTGAACAAGGACGTCGTGCAAGGAAAAAATTTAGTGGGGCTTAGGGATAATTGTTTTTATGAAAGCAAATATTCAAACCCTCTTTAAGATGATGATTCAAAAAAGAAAAGAAAAAGTAAGCAATTACTTATTACAAATGAAACAAGATAAAATAACGAAGTAAGACCTCTTGAAATAAATCAGTAGTAGGGTTAGGGTTTTTATAATTGTCGAATGCCGCTTCAAGCTCTTGTGCAACCCTCGTGTCTAAACCTATACTCCCTCCAGAATCAAGTAATTACGCCAAAATTTACTGTGTTTTAAGCCCGATTCACATCGAACGCGAGCGACGCGATGAAGGCAAGCAAACCATATCAGGGCTTAAAAATCGCTTATTTTGTCGTCTGGTGGCTCGATCCTGATGTGGAGATATTTGTATGTTTATTCGTGTCGAACAATTTCTTTTACTTGTTTCTTGTCACTTGCTTCCAATGTTAACCCAGTTTTAAAAATCAACTTGTTATAAAAACTTTAGACGACCCGGCTCTCTGGTCCATTGGAACGGTGCCATAGTCTTTAAACATCACACAAAGCTGAATAGCATTTTACACTTGGTCAATCATGGTTATTTTGGGTTGTCTTAAAAATTAGAGCAGCTAAAGATAATACTGTAGCAAATAAAGAGAGTTTGAGCTGAAATGAGTAACCAACTGACAGAAATCCCGACCTAATGTTCTTCAGATAATCTACAAGCAATTGCACCTCTTTACGGGAAGTAAAAGTCAAATTTTCAACATTTTGCGCATCATGGTCGCAATCCATATTTACCACCGCTTCCCTGGAACCCGTATTCACGGTGGACAAGAGCTGTTCAGGGCAAAAATTGTTCACTTTACTGCAAAATCTCTCGTCATTTTTTTGAATTTGTTCCGCAAAATAGAGCGGGAGAGCCCATGTTATAATCACGGCTGCAACACCAGGTACGATGTCTAACACAGATAGAGAGTGGAAAGAATGCAGACCCTGTAAGTCGGCTATTGCTGTACAAGGAACTATTATTATAAGGGAAATGTTATGAATTAAGAACCACCACTGGAAACGACGGCAAGTATTCTCCACCCTCAGAGTATAGCTACCGATATGACAATTTATGGCTTCTTGGGCACCTAGTGTACACTTGATAAACTTGTGATGTTGAGCTTTAGGATGGGCCTAACTAGTGAGTTGAAGTAAATCAATAATCCATAACATTGCAAGGTACATTCTAAATACATAAGCGTGGACACAAAAAATTAGCCAAAAAAAACCCCTTTGGATTGCCTAGAAATGTGAAAAAACCTTTCGACGCAAGAAGTATTGCTAATATAACAAATAAAAGTATTGTTGATAATGCTGTTCTGCAGCTGTAGTATTTTAATTTCCTCCGAAACCTCTTGATTTGTGATCCATCTACAGTGATGTCAGCCATGTTGTTTTGTAAGTCATAGAGATTTGAAGTAAAATAATCCAGCAAGATGGTTAAAATATCGTCCATCATACAAGGTAATGTAGAAGAGTCTGATTATCAAAGGTAGGGATGAAACGTCCCTCTGCGCGACAGCTATATAAACAATAGTGACCAACACCACTAGTATATTCACCAGTGCAGGATAAATATAATGACTAAAGCAGCAACTTGACCTTGGACTCCACAAAGACAGGATTCTCAAAAGCCATCTTAATACCCGAATTTCTACATCGGTCGTGAACTTAAATGTCTTTGTTTCGTGAAGAAATTGCAGTTGTGGATTATGGCCCAGTAGGTTGTTCTCGATAACTTTAAGTAAATGTATTCTTTCTTCATCTGTGATATTTTGCGTCATTGTTGAGGACATTTCTTCGCACTGGTTGTTGGACTACGAATGATACAAGCTGTTTGTCATAAGGTTTACTTGTCAAAAGAGTGACAATATAAGACAGAGATCAAGTTTTATACCAGGAATTTTTCCTGAAACTCAACTACTGGGGCATCAATGTCCTATTTTCAGTGAGAATACGTTCTTGAAGTCGTTGAGAATGCATTCGTTGAATGCACTCGTATATGACAGGGTGTAGGAGTTTTTAAAGTTTTTTTTACAACCAATATTAATATTAAGTATGGGAAAATTTTAAAGCTAGCTTAACCGTAGATCAAATGTACGTACAAACAATCCAGTTATAATGATATTAAATTTACTTGTCTCACTTTAAAAACATCATAAAATTACGAATAAACACTAGTGAGCTTTATATCAGACCAAGTCTGCCGTTACGACTATGACCTTAAACCCTGCCTGGGAACTTGCAGAAGAAACCGTTGTCTGTCATGTTTTACCTTAGTTGTTGTCAACGACAACAACGACAACGAAAGTGTATGTTTGTTTACCATTTACTTTCGCGAACTTTCGTTTTCGATGAAAACATTTAAAACACACTGGAAACCAATGTTTTCCTTGTATAATTTAGGGGAATAATCAGAGAAAAAAATGCCTATCTTCTGCTATTTCTTTTTGTTGCGGGACTACGAGATTTTACTTGGAATACGTATTCGGCAGGACGACGGTTGCCTGTTTACCGCAGTTATGCCCGTGTTTAAGAGGAAAACAACTCCGAAAAATAACATCTTGCAAACCTAAGATATGAGCCAGTGAACAAGGCGAGAAGACGATTCAGATTATATTTCGACTCTAGTGAAAGTCATCGTCAGGCCTAACTAAATACTGGCACGCTCAGATCCTTAAGGTACGCTTCATCTCAGTTTTTCGTCAGTTAGTATGAAATGTTTCCATAGCAACCAAAGTGAATATCAAAAAAATGACTCATATAGACGTAGTTTGATATTTAAGCTTTTATCTGGGAAATTTCTATTTTAATTCATTCAGTTGTGTGTGGGATACTGTGGTTGGGCATTTTTAGTCAGTGAAATAAAACTTTTCGTAGACAGTGGTTTATTTGGTCTCATATTACATATGCAGGTGTTCAAATTGGGTAAAATATTATTTCAACCTGTAGCTGGCAATCCATGATTTTCCAAAAGTACAGGCTTTGCATATTTTGGGGTTATCAATGGTCAAAGTTTAGTCAATTTTAATGCCAAATTAAAGTGAAGCGGCCCCTAAAACACTCGTCTTGGGTGACATCATCAACTGAAGTAACTGGAAGACGTTTCGCGGTTGACACCGGAAAAAAGTGTGAGTTCTATAGACGCTTTGAGGAAGTTATTTAGTTCAGGCCTATTAAATTGTACGTATAAAGCCTCTAATTATAACAATAGGTTGGTACTGCTATGTTTACAAGAATGGAGTGTTTTAAACTAATTAATAGTGAGATTATAAAAGGTCAGATAGTAATTCGAAGAAGCAATACGAGAATCATCATCAAGGCTTTCGTAAAGATTGTTTTGGTTGAGTAGGTAATTAACGTGACCACAATTGATCAAATGAATTGCAATAGCACTATTGACAATGTTTGAATATATATCGCAATTATAACCTTGTAAATATATATCCGTGTTTGACCGGACGACTGCTGCATGTTTAGCGCATTTCCAGAAGTATCAGTTGACACAATAAAGGTGTTCGACATGCGTTCCTGAATGTTGTCTTCCCCTAACTTAACTAGGATTCCATGAAGCTTGCGTAGAGAAATTTTATAGTTACGCACTGATTGTTCCAGGTGAAGTGATCAGATCTGAGGCCAGAAATAACGGGGATGGGATTTTGGGTAGGGCGTGTGCCGCGATGGGAAATATAAGACGTTTGTTGGATATCTCTCTAATTTTTAGTTCATAATTCTCCCGCCCTGGGGCTAAATTGCATTTCAACTAGTAAAATTAGACTATTCAGCATTTCAGTTGTTTTAAAAGACGTCATTGTGCATGCGTAGTTCTCAGTTGAAAGTTTGTTTACAGATTTTTGTGTGAAGCGAAAAATAGTGAATACCTGGCCTAATTTTGACAGTCAATTTCAGTTCGCATGCATTCCCCAGCGCCGCCATCTTAAATTCGTTGTCAGTTCTTTTGTGGACTTAAAATGCCAAATTTTGTTCCTAACGGTTTTGAAAACGTAAATTTGGCGCAAAAATTAATTTGTACACAAAAACGTGTCACGAAAACCTACGTGGAAGAATTTCGAGGTTGCACAGGGAACAGGACTTCCCTTACCACACCTTGCTCCTAGCAGCTGCTCAATAGTCCACTGCAAGATCCGCCCTTGATAGGAAAATTATTTCTGTGCCTGTGGTATGATAAAAGAAGAGGACTGTGAATGTTGACTGTCAGTGATACCCCTGGTGTTGACAAGCATGAGTTGACCTTCAGTCAGGCGACATGTCTGCCGTAGCTTGGTGACTGTAAATCACATATACACATTTTTCTCAAGCTATAAACTCAGGAAAATTTTCTGCATGTACTCATTGGAACCAACCTGAGGCCACGTTTACACTAGACCAAAGTTCTCCGGATTGGAAGGCATTGCGAAGACTTTTTCTTCGCACCCAAAGTAGCTGTTTACGCTCATGTAACAAGATCGGTATACGAAGTATTCGGATTGCACGCGAACTTGGATAAATATGAATCCGGAAAAGAATCTTGATACTTTGAATCCGAACAGCTCAGAATCCGGAGAAATCTTCATTTTTGTGCATAACAACAGAACTAGCAGCTGGTGGAGCAATTTGTTATCTGGGATTGTAATAAACGAGGAATGAAAATAAATTCTCTGGTTGAGCAGGATTACTTTCAGTAAAGTTAGCGAGGATTTACGTCCAGAAAGCACTATTTGCAGTCACACAAGCAAGCATCTGACTCGGGTACTTTTTACTGTGCAAACAGCCAACGAATCCAAATCTATTTATTGTATGAATACAAGTACTTTTTAAATCCGAAGACTTTTGCTGTAGTGTAAACGTTGCCTTAGTTGGAGTTTTTTGTAGGTAGTGAGCCTTGACTAGACTAAGTTTATAAGCAAATGCCGAAAAGCTTTTAATGGTTTGCATTTCCCTTAACTGAATTAAGAGGGTATCAGGATTTTTTCAAGATTGGGGGACGGTTACAAGGTGCCTTCAATTACCACTTGCCATAGATTGTGATGAACATTACCGCCTGACAATCAAGTTTTATCTCCTAGAAGGAGGATTCACAACCCCATTATTGGCTGCGGTGCCACTAAATCTAAATTCTTGCTCGTCGTTTTTGAGAAACAGCAACCATATAGGGGGAATGCACCTCTTTTACCTAGATTAGATAGGCACCTGATTAAGATTGACTGTAAGACTGGATCTTCCAATAGGTAACGCGATAACTGACGAAGCTAAATTTTAGTAGGAGTGTTTTTAACGTGACAGAAATTACAAAACATAATCGTTAGTTGATTTGACGAAAGGTTTTCAGATATGCAAATAAGACGAGAGATTGAGGTGGAAGTTTGATTGAGTGGTTTTTAAAATTGACCAACCGAGAGATTTTCTTTGTCCGTTCTCATTTTGTGTACTCTGTGTATTGAATTCGCAGTGGCAAATACTGAAGTAGTTGTCAACTTTCCTCCAGGGTTGACGTAAAATTTCAGAAACAAAAAGTTTAAGTCCACTTTTTAGAAAAAGTAAATCTCTCGTTTAGTAACGGTAACCGCACCCGTATGGCTGCAAGTGAGCACTCAATCAGTTAACTAGTATATCTCCGAATAACAAAAGAATTAAACCAATTTTTTTACTTGGTTATTTTTCTTATTATTGGATTTTACAGGTTCACCTAACAGCAGATTATATTCCACTCCATATTTTAACGCAATTTACAACGTGGTAATAAATGTAAATGTACTATCACGTAATCATAAGATAAGTATCATATAAATCCCAAAATATAGGTCTAAACAGGGATGTCATGCGAAGGAAAAGTTGACTCCACTAAAAATCTTTTTTCATGAAAGGAAATTTTCTTACACAGGTCTAACCGCTTTAAGATGATAATTAAAGAAAAAGAAATGAATTACAAATTACTAATTACAACTTAATCATGGTGACATAGCAAAGCAATTCCCTCTAAAAATAAATTAATCTTTGTGACAATTCCTGAATATGAATCAATATAATGCAGTTACTCACAGGATTAAGAAGAGCTGTACAAAATGCACGCATGTTATTCAAGTACTTAATCAACCGTCTTTTCTTAACCTATAATCTCTCCAAAATGAAGTAATTGTGCCAATATTTACTGTGTAAACGCAGCTTTAAAAATCAAATAGTTATCAAAACTTTGGATAACCTAAGGCTCTCTGGTCGTTTGCGACTGTGCCATTGGCTTTAAACACTACACAAAGGTCATATAGCACTTCATAATTGGTCAACACTTGTTCTTATTTATTAGCTTGAAAAAACATAGCAGCTAAAGATAATACTGTTGCAAATAAAGAGAGTTTGAGTTGAAATGAGTAACCAACCGACAGAAATCCCGACCTAATGTTCTTCAGATAATCTACAAGCAATTGCACCTCTTTACGGGAAGTAAAAGTCAAATTTTCAACATTTTGCGCATCATGGTCGCAATCCATATTTACCGATGCTTCCCTGGAACCCGTATTCACCGTGAACAAAAGCTGTTCAAGACTAAAATTGTTCACTTTACTGCAAAATCTCTCGTCATTTTTTTGAATTTGTTCCGCAAAATAGAGCGGAAGAGCCCACATTAATATCACGGCTGCAACACCAGGTATGATAAATGGGTGATTCCACATAGGACGACCTTGAAAGCCGCCTAATACAAAACAAGGGACCATTATTATAAAGGAAATGTTATGAATTAAGAACCACCACTGGAGACGACGACAAGTATTTTCCACCCTTAGAGTATAGCTACCGATATGACAATTTATGGCTTCTTCGGCACCTAGTGTCCACTTGATAAACTTGTGATGTTGATCTTTTAGTCGGGCCCCACTAGTAAGTTGAAGTAAATCAATAATCCATAACATTGAAAGATACATTCCGAGCATATAAACATGGGCACAAAGAAATGGAAAAATAAAACCTTTTGGAATGAACATAACTGTGTCAACCATATTCAACATAACTTGTACAGCGAACACATATGATAAAAGTATTGTTGATAATGTTTTCAAGTTGAAGTATTTGAGTTCCAACCGAAACCTCTTGACTCGAGATCCCTCGACAGTGATGTGAGCCAAGTTGCTTTCTAAATCACGGGATCTGAAGTAAAATAATCCGGCAAAATGGCTAAAATATCCTCCGGCTGACATCGTGATGACGGCGATTCTAATTATGGGTGTAGTAAAATAATGGGTACGGAAATCTATCGACGAGGCAAGGTAATAAACAGTGATACACGCAAGTAGTATGTTGACCAGTGCAGGATAAATATAACGACTAAAGCAACAACTTGATCTTGGACTCCACAAAGACAGGATTCTCAAAAGCCATCTTAATAACTTAAATTCTCCATCTGTCGTGAACGTAAATGTCTTTGCTTGGTGATCATATTGCGGCTGTAGAACATCGCCAAGTTGGTTGTTTTCGGTACCATTAAGTAAAGGAACTCTTTCTTCTTCTGTGGTATTTTGCGTCATTGTTAAGGACAATTCTTCACGCTGGTTGTTGGACTAGGAATGATGTTCGTTGTTTGTCATACGTTTGTCATACGTTTGTCATACGTTTGTCGTACGTTTGTCATACGTTTGTCATAAGTTTGTCATACACAAAGGAGCGACAGTATAAGACACAGATCACATTTCATAATCAGACTGTATTTGCTAGTACGACCACGAGCTTAAATCCCACCGGGGATTCGTAATAGAAGTCGTTCTCACTCATTCTTTAACATTGTTATTATCAACGACGACAACGACCCACTACGAGAGAGTGTGTATTTACCATTTTCTTTCGCGAACTTTCGTTTTCGATAAAAACCATTTGAACACCATGGGAAACGAAAGTTTTCCATATTAATTTCCGAAAATAATCAGAAAAATAGGTGTGTACCTGTCGCTATTTCTTCTTGTAACAGGATTACAAGATTTTACAGGAAATCCGTTTACGAAAGGACGACGGCTGCATATTTATTGCATATCCAGGAGTATTAGTTGATAAAATAAAGGTGTTCGACATGCTTCCCTGAATGTTGTCTAACCCTAAATTAACTAGTGTTCCACGAAGCTCCTGTTCAGAACTGTCATAGTTATGCACTGATTGTTTCGAGATAAGATTTCAAGCCAGAAATAACCGGGCTAGGATTTTGGGTAGGGCGTGCACCGGGATCCGAAATATGAGACGTTTGGCTGGCTTCTCATTAATTTATAATTCACAGTTCTTCCACCCTTGGGCGAAATTGAAATTTTCTCAATATTATTTTCTAAATTATAATAAATATGTGGACTCCAGAAGGTGACGGTGTAAGTTCAAATCCCGCTCGTGTCAACTTTTTCAGTTGACTTCGGCAATGTAGGTTAATTGTGAAGTTTTCGTTTCATAATACCCTGAGGATGATTTTGGTGTATACAAAAATGTTTTAAGCTGTGAAATCTGAACTAGATGTTTTCAACCAAAAGAAACGAAACCAAAGCAACAGAATAGCTGGTAATCGTCGATTAGCACTAATCGTGCTTTGAGCAACTGGCCCAAGATGATATTTGAAAATACAGCGTAATGTTATTAAAAGCTAAAATGATAGAATTTTAAAATTTTTTATGACGTTAGAGTGACATCACCATATTACGTCACCAAATCAAAAACTTTGACTTCATATTCTGCTCATACAATATGTTGGTTGCTCCTTTAATCTATTAACTCTGCCTTAAATGAGTTAGTTGCTCAAATTAACCGTCCTCAGCAACTGTCTCATGGGAACGGAAGAAGTCCGAACACCCGCAAGTTGTGTTTACGGGAAACCGTAATTTATCACATCAGCACGATATTTCCCACATTTTCTGTTCGCCGTTTCTATGTGAAAGGGAACAGTTTCGCATTTTCCATTAATGTGTAAATTCTTTTCCGTTTTTTGCTATAATTTTTTTCATCCTTCGTGAAAATTGTACCGAATCGTCACTTACATATTCTACCAAACAAAATATTTTTCGATATAAAACTATACAAATACTGTATCTTTCGATTACTGTTATTATAAGTTGATGGGCTAATTCAAACATGTCTAAACAGTACAGGCCAGTGTTTCAGAACAAAGTTAGTGTGAGTAGTATTTAAAAAATTTTGCGACAAAAATCTCAATACATTATATGTAGCTTAAAAGCTTCTTGAAAGTTAAAGTGAAACTTGCTCATAAACGCTTCGAGGATTATTAACCGACGGAATATGACGTTGTAAGTTTGCAGTTAGTGTAATCCTTAAAATCTCTTCAAACCGTTAATTACCAGACGGATATCGTTCTTCCAAGGTGAAATAAGAAAGGGGAAATAGACACATATTTAATCCCTTTAACTTATAAATGTTTGTTAAATTTTTTCAGATTCCATTCGTAATTCACGTACTCATATACTTGTTCTTTAACGAACAGTTCATACTGGAAGAAACAATCAAAAAATTAATGTACAAATTGTACGTAATTTTATGAATGCACGAGCTCCCGTCACCTTTTCTACATGTTCGTCAATTTTAAACTCTTTTACAGTAAGCTGGCTCTTAATGATCACCTTCCGAAGACGAACACCACGTTTATCCTGGCCGTTTATCCATTATTTTACTATAACCAAACTCTTTCTGAGGCGGACGACCGACACCTTTGAAGTGGAAAAAAGGTTCAGAATACCCCCAAGACGGACATGTAATAGCAGATCAATAGATTCGGATGATGAAATTTTGAATATGTCATAATTATGATAACGACTTATGCTCCCAAAATTAACACATATTTTGTCGTATGTTTAATTACCCGACTTACATCCATGGGCTTTCGGTCGAAACGCCAGTCCCTTTCTCTCGCGGCAGAAAGACTGGAGCTGAGTGACCAAGGCTTATAGGCTGATTATTTCAAATATAAAGTACTTGTAAATAGATAAATAAAATAATAAAATACCTGAAAAACGGAGCTTTCGATTACATGCAGAAAGTTTCAGTCAGACGTGAGCTACCCGAGCTGAAAAATTTCAGCCTGGGCTAAAAAGATGATTGACAGGCGTGTGAAGATGCAAATTGCCAAAACAACAATGGCTACCGACAAATTCCTGCCTGGGTTAACTTCCGATTAAAGTTTCAGCCGGGCTGAAATATTTCATGTGATCGGGACTTTTTCAACCTGGTCTGCCGGGCTGAAATTTTCCCATGTAATCAGCCCCTTGATCGCTCTAAGTCTGATGACCAGTGTCATGCAGATTCCGTTATCTCCCTCAGAGGCGTCCATCACTCCAAGACGGACAGTAAGAGTGGTCTCGGTATCCATCTTAGAGAGAGTTTACTGTATATGCATGTAAATTAGTATTTGTAGTCTAGTTAGAAAGAAAAGATTCTCTTGGAATGAAGACACAGGCCTGGTCTGACACCTGGCCTTTCTGGTCGCCAGAAAGGCTTTTTTAGATGTACGTACAGCTGACTTCCGATTGCTCGAACCCTCGATAACTTAGAGCTCACGCTAATTCAAACCAAAATCAATTTTCCCTGGATTTGCCTTACACTTTTACTATGATTTTACCCTCGGTAACTTGAACCCTCAATATCTCGAACATTCCGCTTACTCGAAATGAAATATTTTTCCCTTCTGGTTATTTTCTTTATAATTTTCCCCGCAATAACTCGCACCTGATTTGTCGATAAAGTGTAACGATGTCAAAACGTAATTCAGAACATTTAATTTACATTGAATCAAACTGAGTAGCATGCATCCATATTGAAGTGCCTAATTGTCCTTTGTGTCCAGTTCGTTAGTATCTCGGTATCAAGTATACATAAAACGTGACTGTTTTGTTGTTTCGTTGGCGAAGTATCGTTCCGTCATTTAAATAGTAACGAACCATGTAGACAAAACACATTTTGTTTCTTGATTTCTGCTCATTTGACGCCAACTCCTGATAACTCGAACTGCCGATAACTCGAACCATTTTCGATTTCCCCCGAAGGTTCGAGTTATCGGAAGTCAACTGTTAAAAAATATTTAAATTGGCCAACCTTAGACTCTTTCCTTTGCAGATAATTATTCACAGACATCGAGTAAAACTACAGCAGACTCATCCGTGCAAATTGAAGTTAAAGCGGTTTTACACCATGCAACGATGTATGAAACTTGTATTGCGAGATTTTGGGAGACAAGTTTCATAAAGCTCGCGAAACGTTTCAGTTATGAATTTTACGGCTGAATTACTTATATAACAGAAGAAAGCGTGCTCAAGCACTGATGATTATCTTTTATTGTCAACCGTACTAATATAATTCATCCAAATATACCTCTTCCTCGTGCTCCATGTTTACTGACCATGCATTTGTATTGTTCCTTGATCTGAAAGACTGACTGCTCAAAGTATTTTGAAGCATTGCAAAACCGGTTTAGCGAGAGTAGTTACACAATGCTATGTCCGTAAACCGAAATCTAAATCATTGTTTAAGTTTAATCCTTTTAAACTTTACACGTCAACCTCTCTCGCAACGAAAACTTACAAAAGTTTGTTGTATTAACGGACGTTATACGTTGCAATGAGTTATGAAATATGTCTCCCAATAGTGTTGCGAGATGGGTTTTACAAACCATCGCATCATGCTACAGCGGGTTTAATGTTGCTATACTTGGGACTGTCCACTTGCTTTTAGTTTTAGTAACCACGATAATTTATTAGTCCGTGATAAATGATAATCCTTATAATGGTACAAGTGAGGGAAACGTCTGTTTAACTGATGTTTAGCGTATTCTTTTTCTTGTTTCTTTTTCAATTATAAACAGAGAAAAAGAGAAAAAAGAAGAGAGGTACTGGAGGGCATTTTAAACAGGTAATGTGGATACTCACAATATTTTTTGCACTTTCGGTTGCGGTGAGAACCTTGCTATTCAAAACAATTTTTTGTCAAAACAGGCTTGTTAAGCTTCCGTTGAAATCTCAAAGAACTGGAAAAAGGCTACTACACTTTAAAAACACAAGAATTGATAGCTTGATTTCGCACTAATTAAGTCGTTTCAGAGAAAGAAGAGTGTATGGCACCACAAATATTTAGCACATAAAAGTAAACCCCAGAAAAGCTGATTTCCATTTCGGTGTGATCTTTTAGGATACTACAGCTCGGTATCTTCTGTAAATTCTTACCATTGAGAATCCAGATGTTATTTAATGCTGCGTAGAGTGTTAAAAGGTAAAAGGTTGGTAACTGTTTACCTGAAATGTTATCTTGGTTCTTTCCTGAATATATAAGCTTACTAGAGTTCCCATTTTTCCCTATCACTACGGTGCTCAGGTAACAAGCCCTTGGTAAATCCTTAACTGATACTCTGCAAATTCTAACTCCTGTTCCTAAGTCTTTTTGAAACCCTTGACAGGGTTTCACATAACGAGGAAATCTTGCGAATTTGACTCAATTTCACATTAATTTCTGTCCCCACTTAATCAGTATTCTTCAATTTTCGCCAAGCGCTGAAATTGGTCATGCTGTTTCTATAGCGTCAAACATTCATAATCCTAATACTTGATTTAGTTTGTGAGCTATTCAACGCACAATATTGAATTATAATAATGCGAAAAAAAAAAAACCAGTTCCTTGCAACACTCCGTAAATTAACGTTTTCTCTTTCAATGTCGCATGTACCTATCCTAGTAAATTAACTTTAGTTGCTGTGTTAACCTTTTGCCCATTGGAGGAATCTCTCGATTTTGTATACCCGCAAAATTCCGTCGGACTATTCATTATTTAACACTTATTCGCCTCAGGCTCAGTGAATATTGCTGAATAATCTCCATGACGATGTCAAGGAGATTATTCGACAATATTCATTGAGACTGAGGCGAATAACTATTTTAGTATAATTACACAGGTGATTGTTTGAAAGAAAGTAGTGAACAATGTGTTTTAAAAATTCCCAGGTATAACATTTTCAAAGGTCGTCGTTATTCTGCTTCTGTACCTTCACTGTTATATTCACCTGTACATGAATGTCGAAAATTATGACGTAATTTCCAGGCCAATCACCACGCGGGATTTTTTATAATTACCTGTGTAATTATACTAATGTGATATATAAACACTGGTTTGACTTTAGAAGACTTAAGTACATTGCCAAATGATTGACTGTTGTTTTATGAACCTCGTATTCTGTCAGTTTGCTAGGGGTGTACATTATCGATAATGGTCTGTATCGCCCGTATCTGTGGTGCCATTATGAGGGACCTCAAGATCTACAATGTCAACTTCAACTTCGACGTCCTTCAAAATTTCTGCATTTAAAGAAACCACGCCTTACTGACCACTGTGACCGTGCTGGATAGGTGTGGCTTGTTTCAGGAATCCTAAATCGCTCTAGTCCTCCTAAAACGACCGTAGTCTCGGGATGAGGAAAATATTAAGTAACAGCTTTGTTTTTTACTCCGTCAACTAACGTCGTCCTTAAGACGTGAGAATGCTCTGGAAATTATTTATTGTCTTTGTTTTGCATGAAGAATTCTTTTGTTTAAAAGACGTCGTCTTTCAAGTTGCCCTAGTAGACCTTAAGGTCCTTATTTTGTGTGCAGCGGCTATTCTTGCTACCTGTCAAACATTCTATAAAATGATAGTCTTTGCTCTTGTTTTTAAAGATAGTTGAAGATGATCCGATAATTTATTTGAATCCTGTTGCTGACAGTGTAATATCGTTCTTTATTCTCGAACTTTGGCTAGACCCGTACAAACAACCGGATTTCCTTGGACAAATGTCCTTCGATATTTGTACTCAAAATAAACCCGGTTAATTTGTCGTTCTCGTGTGTGTAAGTTTCACTCAGGAGCCTAACTCCTGCTTACGATTAGCTTACGAATGTTGCAAAATGTGTGCAAGACTGTCTTGAGTAAACACGATATCTCAGGGTGAAATTAACAAGGAAAATCTGTAGAGTGTAAGTTGAATACCTAAAAAAAAACATGATAATCTGAGTCTTTTAATAAGTAAGCTTTCTCTTATGAGGAGAAAGCAGCTTCCTCATAAGAAAAAGCTTACTTGTTACAAATGTCAATTCCACTCTTAATTCTAACATCAGCTCTATCCCATTTTCTCTCTTTTAACATCTTTGCCTTTCTTCGTCACCTTTTACATCTTTTTACCTCCCACTTTCTGTCAAACGCTATATTATGTTAATTAACCAGTAACAATAACTTTGTAATTAGTCTTTGTCACATTTTTTTCATTGTCTGATCATGTTGCGTTAAATGCAACCAAACGTTAGATCCTAATAAACTTTTCCTTTATTATGCTTCTTCTACAAGTTTTTTGCTGGGGTTTGATTTTCATATCAGATCACGATTGCCGCCTGGTTCGTCATTCGCATCATTTATTTAATTCGGTTGTCTAGAAATATCGTAATTTTTCCAGTATCTCGTGGATCAATTATTTCCCTTTGCCTTCACCCAGATAAAGGATTAATTTGCTCTCGAGTACGTTGTCTTCAATTTGCCGTCTGTTGTGGCTTAAAACGAGTTAACTCATAATTTACTTAGAACATTATTGCTGAAATTATAGATCGAGATTGTCGAACACTACGTAATTTCTATTCACTTTTAAATTTACAGAGGTTTAAGAAAACTTTTGCAGTGCTGTTAGAAGAAGAGGTAAGAATAAAGGGAGACGAAAAATGAACCAATGTTTCTCAAAGTAAACAAACAAGAAAGAACGCCAGGTGACCGATTTACAACTACTAAAGCCAGGTTTCCATATAATCGCTACGGTTGCTCTGATAGTGGTGATCGCTCAAAAAATTTAACTCAGCGAGCGCAGCAATCATATGGAAACCGTGAACTCAGCGATCGTAGCGATCGCTGTGATTACTACGATTGCTCAGTTCATGGTTTTCATATGATCGCTGCGATCGCAATTTTTGAGTGATCACAACGATCACAGCGATAGCGATTATATAGAAACCAGGCTTAATTAGGCCAGGTTGTATGCAACCTGTCTGATTCTACTGGCCAAATTTCAGACCTAGAATAGTTGGCAGGCCACCAGTTCTTGCTTTCGCCACCCATTTCACTCCGTAAGATCGATTGTTCTATTGCGAAGGTGATATTTTTATAACTTAATAACCTTAATAAAGCCTCTATCTCTGAGTTAAGCGAAGATGCAAAGGTCATTCTTGGAAAAGTTCGATTCTGACTTTATTACCGATAGAAGTTTCTAATTTTTAGTGCAGAAAATGTTTTGGTTTTTTTCAACTTATAAGTCTCCGCGGGCCGCAATACCCTGCGGGCCGGTGGTTGCGTTCCCGGTAATTGGGCAGTCATTTCATTTGTACTTTTTTCTTTCTGAATTATTAACAGGGTCATCTTTCGGCCTGTTCAGGCTCGATGACTAGGTATGGTGCTCAGGTGCGAGCACCAGCTCTAACAATGTTCCGATTACGTCTCACCTGCTATAGTGGTTTAAGGTTTGAGATTGTCATCGTAATGAAATTGTACACTTGCCTAAAGTGTATGCTTGAGATAGCGCTAAAGTGACGATATAAGGCTTTAAGAACACCAGGGAACTGTCAGAGTTTGTTTGCGCTGTATTATTGTCTTACGTATTGATTTTGTGCCTAGCTGTTTATTGTCAGTGTTCGAGATATATGCCGTTATATAATACAGGTATTTCGACTTGCAGTCCGTATTTCATTTTGTGTATCAAAATACATAAGAATAATTGGGAAATATGCAGGTAAACATGTGTAAAAAAAAACGGGCACTGGCTAAATCGTGTTCACACTGGTGCCATAAAGTTTGAAGCAGTGCTCATGCTGAGGCATCGGTACCCTGTTTACCGTTCGGGCGCCAGGTTAGTGCTTCGTGAAGATGGTGAATATCGCAACGACTTTAGTCGAGAAAATAGTTCCAAAATTCAAGTAAATCAGTGGTTGTATTACTTGATACAACACGTGTAACGACAACTTAAAATTCTTTTGTGTTATCTTGATGAATTATGAATTATGACATTGTTAATAATATACCTGATAAAACTTCACAATTTTTGCCGACAGCGGTGCGATTTCAAGGTAACGCAACGTAGGAAAAAGGAAACTGCGAACCAAACAAATATCTATCTCAGTGCAAATTTTGTAAGGCACAAGACGTACGAACTGGCTAAAAAGCCTTGATCTTATGGGAGGCCAATAAAATACGACCTATAAACCATGGGAAAACTTGGAGGATTTGCAAACCAAAACAATGGCCTGAGTTTTAAGTACATTTTTTTTGCGCGCGATTTGCGTTACTCAACTGCATCTCTTCCTTGTTGATTTTTTCATGCGTAATATATAAGGCCCTGTCGATCCATTTTTGTTTGAAAATGCAAACCTTTTTTCTCCATTTTGAAAAATAAATCCGCCCAGAAGTTAGCGTTTTCGAATCGTTTCGCCCGTCCACACGAATACGTATACAGGATTTGAAAACGACAACAGCCTACTTAGGCAACAAAGTTATCTCACTAGGCACTTTTACGTCTTAGTCTAACCCAATATCTTCAAGGTCTCCAGAGAATGATGATGCGACTGCAAAACTACAATTTGAAAGTAGTGTACAAACCAGGATCTGATATGTATATTGCCGACACTCTGAGCAGAGCTTACGTGACTTCACCATGTCAGGTGGCCAGAGAGGAGGAAGAATTCATACGAGCCGTAGAAAAAGTAGACATGACAAAGCACCTTCCAATTAGTCCCGAACGCCTAAGAGAACTTCAAGAAAAAACTCGAGATGACGTGACATTACAAGACCTAAAGAAGAACATACAAATCGGATGGCCAGATGAGAAGAACAGAGTTTCTCCGGGAACGAGAGCATACTATAACTTTCGTGATGAGCTAGTGGTACAAAATGGAATAATTTTCAAAGGAGATAGAGTCGTAGTACCAACAGCCATGAGAAGTCAAATGTTAAAAAAGATACATTCTAGCCATGTTGGTACCGAGGGGTGTCTAAGGCGCACTAGAGAAGCTTTATACTGGCCAGGTATGAATGCAGCAATCAAAGAATATGTCTCAGCCTGCGAGATATGCAACGCCTATAGAGCAGAACAACCTAAAGAGCCATTAATCTCACAAACAGTACCAGACAGACCTTGGTCAAGAGTAGCAGTCGACCTGTTCACATTAGGTAGAAAAGACTACATCATTATGGTTGATGACTATTCCAACTTCTTTGAATTCAACATACTCCCTCAAACCACAACTTCGGGAATAGTCACCAGCATGAAATCACAATTCGCTAGACACGGAATCCCCGACGAAGTCAGAAGCGACAATGGCCCACAATTTGCTTCCACAAACTTTCAGAATTTTGCCAAGGAATGGGAATTTAAACATATCACGTCGTCACCACATTTCCCACAGGCAAATGGGAAAGTTGAAAACACTGTTAAAACGACCAAAAGGCTCCTCAAAAAGGCACAAGCAGACAATCGAGATCCGTATTTAGCGTTATTAGATTGGAGAAACACACCAACCGAAAGCCTTAATTCATCCCCAGTTCAAAGACTGATGGGAAGGAGAACCAGAACTACGCTTCCAATAACAGCAAAACTCTTGAAGCCAAAGCCTACAGACAATGTTCAAGAACTGCTGACCCACAAAAGAGCTAAACAAGCCCGCTACTACAATTGAGGGGCCAAGCAACTACCAGAACTCAAACAAGGAGACGTTATCAGAATGAGACCAGAATCCAGCAACCGACAGAAATCATGGAAAAAAGGAGTGTGCAACAAGAAAGTTGGACCACGATCCTACGAAGTGGTATGCCAAGGCCACTTGTACAGACGAAATCGAAAACATTTAGCCACATGATCAGAAAAAGCAGACGAAGAAAATAAGATCGCGAACGAGCCACCAAAAGTACCCGCAAATCTTGATTGTCACCAAGACTCGCCATTGGATGAAAAGGAGCTGATGACTGATGACACATTGGAGGAATTGCCTTCAACTTCATACCAGCAAAGTAATGAACCTTCAGCGAACTTATCAAATTCTAACGACGTTCCAGAAAGAAGATCATCCAGGGGCCGATTGATAATCTCCAGATTACTATTACTAGTGACACTTACAAAAAAAAAAAAAAACCAAAAAAAAACCTGTTGATATTAACAATTTAAATGTTGAATTGCGGACATGACCTATTATGAAGAAGTACTGAACTCAACATTGAGAGAGGGATGTGACGATATACTCCCCACCCGAGTTTTGATACCTGGACATCCTGTACCCTAATGACGTAAACATTTTTAGGCGCCATTCTTGTACATCTCGCTATGTGTAAATGGACTTAGTATGCTGTGGTTTGTTTGACTTTTATGAACTATTAAAGAAGTAAATCGTTACATTAACCTTGGCGGATCTCGTTCAACCTGTATATATAAAATTTTTAGGACCGTTAAACATCTAGATCTTTGTCTTCTTCAAAAGCGTGCCATTGATTCTCAAATCTCCTTCGCAAACTCATTCATTGTTAGGTTTTGTGTTCGTCTTTGGTAAAATAAACCAAGTTTCAACTTTGTTATAGTAAGTCATTGTGAATTCGTTACGTGTCAAAACTACTGTGACGTTATTTAAATTATTCTTCTATCACTCAAATGCAGGTAAGTTGAATTGTTTCTTCGACCACAGTCGAGGAGGGCTATAGCTACAGTAATGAGAGAGACACAATTAACTTCAGGTTTTAACGCTATTTACTGCCCAATTTTAAACAAATATTGAACAACAATAGTTTCAAAATGACATAAACGTCTGGCTACTTAACTGAAAACGCGTCAGAATTATTGCGTTCACTCGAGGGTTTTTTGGTCGTATTCGCCTTTCCACACGACAACGCTAGAAACGGTAGGAGTGTTAATTAAATCATGTCTGGTCAATCAAAATGACTGATCTCGATAGTGGTCTTCACTTTAGAAAAGTGAGTCCAACACCGTTTTCAAAAGTCTCCGTTTTCATATGTCCACTCGAAAACAAAGCTTTTACAAAAGTCTCCGTTTTCAGAAGTCTCCACTTTGAAAAGGGTTTTCGAAAATCTCCATTTTCGATGGAAACAACTCCACCCACTCATCGTTTATGTGTGGACGGAAGGCTAAAACGGATAAAAAAGTATGCGTTTTCCTGCAAAAACGCATAAGTGAGGACTGGGCCTCAGTCCGGCACGATGAGTGTCGATACGACAAGATTACTATCCCAAAGAAACCCCATTTAAATGTACCGAGACCTGAGGCAGTGTAGCGTAACAGAGAAAGCACTAAGTGTGGAAGTGGTAACAGTCACTGTTATAGCGGTCGTGAAAGTCTGGGCCAGAAAGGATAAAATGAATTGTAGAACGCTGGCTATTGCAATTTTTGTAACTGTACGAATCTCAGCAAAAGTTGAGAAGTGTACACCTAGGTAATTTTGTGTTTTCTATACTCGTATATAATTTGAAAGGGTAGGGTACCAGACACCCTTGAACTTCCCTGCCGCAGAAACAAGGGGTAAGGAATCATGTATATCTATAGATAAAGACGGCACTAGCTATAATTCTTGTGGAAGTTTTATTATCTGCCATTGTTAATAACAAGTAATTTCTCAGAGTTAATCCCGACAAAAAGTTCTGGTTCCCCCCGACCACAAAAGCTCTTGATGCACCCTGTATATTTGCCTTCAGGTAATGTTTTGCCATCCAGAATCTCTCATCCAAATAATAGTAGGGTTTTGTGATGTGTTATAAATCGCTAATGCAATGAACCATTCCTTTTTGTTTGTCAGGAAGATGTAGAACTACCGCAGTTATAATTTTCCATATGACTAGCAAACGTAAACGCAGTTCTGATGAATCCTACGGTGATGAACCTGGTTGTAAAGAAAGGAAACATGAAGGCTTCGTCAACATTTCAAATCTCTTTGCCCCCGAATTTAACAATAGAAGTATGCTAGGTATTGCATTCTCAGAACCAGAATTGTCAGTCAGTAAGGAACGAGAAACCTCATGTACTGATAATAAACATAAAGAACTAGTTGAAGACACAAACGATGTAAATTATGACCAGGAAAATTGTGAGTTTAAGCAAGCTAATAGCATAAATGTGGAGAATAACTCCATTCCGGCAGAGCATTTACACTGGTGTTACCCAAATATTAACGAAGAATCCGTGGTGGTCGAGGATGAGGACAACAGGCATGCAAGAAAAGAAAAAGAAAAACAACAAGAAGAGGATGTACGTATGCAAGCAGTGGAAAAGGAAGGGAAACAATTGGAAAATGAGGAAAAAGAGGATGACCGTAAAAGGAAAGAGGACGCTGGAAGGGTTCGAAATAATAGTAATGGAAACAACATTGTTTCAGACGAGTCCAGCTGTGAAATGAACCAACACAACATATTTGTACACAGCTGTTGGCTTGCAGTACAAAGTCAATATTTCAGGGCATTGTTCTATTCTGGCATGAAAGTCACGTTCTAAGGAAGATGTCGTGCAAGTATTTGAGAGTGAACTTCAAGCTTATTTAACTTTGATTAAAGCCATGTACCGACTGGATGTGCTTAACGACAAAGATTACAACCTTGCTCTAAAAGTTCTAGTTCTTGCTGACAAATATGATGTTAAACTAGTGCGCAACAAATGTAATTATGTGTTGATGTCCATAGCCTAGACATTGCAGAAATGTGAACACATTCTTGAAGCTGTGAAGGATCTACCACAATTTACTATCTCATAAGTTTGCTCGAAAAGTATCTCGTGAAAGAGTTTACATCACTTGATAAAACATGGGCTATAGACAAATTCATTGCATTGTCAGAGCCTTCTCTAAGATTGCTGCTTTCTAGCAATGATTTATCTCCATAAGATCGTAGAAGCACAAGTGCTAATAAAGACTTCAAGTAAACGACAAATTTCTTTATTGCATACATGTTTCGGCAAAACTCATGCCATCTTCAGTGCAAATGATAATAGGTTATTTACAAGCGATATTTATATGTGACCTGATAAACATTAGAAGCGTATGACTCATCTAATATAAATTCTCACACATGTGTGTCAGAATGATTAATTACAAGGGTGCGACTGGTTAATGGAGGTGGTGGGCGTTGAAAGCGAGATGTAGAATAGTTAATGAAGTGTGGTAGACAAAAACAGTTAAGAAGAAGAAGAAAAAAAAAAAAAATTATATGTATGTGTATATTGGAATTATAAGCTAAACATGGTGTTAAGATGATGGACTTGAACATTAAGTTCGGGTTTGAGTTTCTTAATATGTAGCGCTTCTTTGAGTTTAAGAGAAAGGACAGATTTATCGGAGTCTATGATTTTAAAGCATGAGGAGTTATACTGAAGTTTGCAAGCAGAGGATTTTTGAAGATGTTTGAATATGTGGGAATGTTTGTCAGTTTGTGTGTGCTCATGAATCCGAGTGGTGAGGTGACGAGTGGTTTCGCCAATGTAACGGGAATTACATCCCGCACAAGTAAACTGATATACCACATAAGATTTAAGCTCTCCAGGAATCGGGTCTTTAAAACTAAAAAGATTCTTAATTTTGTATGGTGAAAAAACAAGTGTGATCTCTAGGTCGGTGCATAACCGTTGTATAAGTGACTTGAGTTTGCGTTGTGTTATTTTTGAGTAAAAGCCGGTGTATGGTAGTTTGAAGTAGCGTTTATTTCGTTTGTCATCTTCTGTGTGTTTTGTTTGGTCAGACTGGCTTGGTTCTTCATTGTATTGACCGATGACTTTGTGTATTATGTGGAAAGGAAATGAGTTACGTTTGAGAGTAAAAATAAGTTTGTTGAGATCTTCTTTGAAGCCGGTTTCCGTGTTATTTATTTTACGGGTCCTATCAATTAGTGTTTTTATCAATCCTATCTTATATTTCATGGGTGAGAAACTCAAAAAATTCATGAGCAGACCGGTGTATGTTTTTTTGTGAAAAGTAGTTGTAGTGCAGGTGTTTGTTGATTTGGTTACCAAAACATCTAAGAATGGAAGTTTACCATTTTTCTCCTTTTCAAAAGTAAATTTGATGTTAACATGTTAACGGTTTAAATAATAGAGAAAGAGCATCGCGTCGTGCTCATTGTAAAATACGCAAAAGGTGTCGTCAACATATCTACGATAAAATAAAACACGAGTTTCGTCGTAATTTTCTAACAGAGTTGCTCATGGTAACCCATGAAGAGGTTGGCTAGTACTGGCGCTAAAGGAGAACCCATAGCTACTCCGTCAACTTGATCATAAAATTAACCATCAAATAAAAAATGCGTCTGTGATGTAGCAAATAGAAACAATTGTTTGAGATCTTTTCTGTTGATAGGAAAGTTAGGGTTGTCATCGAAAATTAAATTTACAACAATGTCAATAGTTTCTTGTAAGGGAATGTTAGTAAAAAGACTTTCTACATCGAAAGATATTAGAAATTGTTATTGAGGTCTAAGTTGGTTATTTCTTCAACAAAAGAAAAAGAATCCTTAGTCGTGTGTTTGTCTGGTATGAGAGGTGACAGAATGGAGCATAAATATTTGGCTAATTTGTAGTTGTAAGCGTTAATGGAAGATACTATGGGTCTAAGAGGAGGAGCTGAGTTAGGTTCTCGTTGTTTATGCAGTTTAGGTAAACCGTAAAACCTAGCTGGTTGTGAGCCTTTGGGAAAGATGTTGCAATAGGTGTTACCATCTAAACAGCCTTGATTTTTTAGTTTTCTAAGCAGACGCTGTAGTTTAGCTTCTCTGAAGAGTGTGAGGTCCTTATCTAAACGTTTGAATTTAGACTGATCACGAATTATAGTGTTACAAGAGTTTTTATATACCTGACGGTCCATGATTACGACTCCGTTCCTTTTATCAGGTCTTATAACAATGATGTCTTTATTTTTACTAATGTTCCGTAGGATATTGTATTTCTTAAGGTCAGCTGGAGTCGGGCGATAGGATGAAACTTAACTTTGTGCGATGTGAGTGAGTTCATTCTTTAGATATGTGTGGTCTTCCTGGTTCTTCAGTTTTTCTTTCATCGAGTAGTGAATCCGTTCGAAGGTTGTTAGAATGTCAGAGGAGTTTAGTCGTGGAGGTTTAATGGCAAAGTCAAGTCTATTCTTCAAAATATCCAATTCGTCCGCTTTTAGTTTATGAGACGATAAGTCAGTTACGGTTTCTTCGTAGGTGAATGGTAGGGCTCTATTTTTGGTCAAGTTTTTTAGTTTCCTTCGGTGCGTTTGAAGAACTTTATTGATCCGATTTTCCACATTCTTCTTTAGTGCTTTATTCAGTATGGTCCAGTCCAAGATGGTCAGATTGTTTTGTAGCTGGTGTTGTTTCTTCGAGAAGTCCCTATCGAGTTTTCTCTGTTTTCTCTGTTTTCCTGTCGCACTCTTGTAATTAATCATTCTGACACACGTGTGAGAATTTATATTAGATGAGTCATACGCTTGTAATGTTTATCAGGTCACATATAAATATCGCTTGTAAATAACCTATTATCATTTGCACTGAAGATGGCATGAGTTTTGCCGAAACATGTATGCAATAAAAAAAATTATTTATCTGTTCAAAGCGAAAACACTGTTTTTGTTGCTCTACTGAAGTGGATCAGGTCCATTGTGACAGGACTTACAATCTCCCAGTCGTCACTTTTGTCTGTGGTTAGATTTGAAATGATGACTGCCGATTTCCTATACGATGTCGTTCAATACGATGATTTGGCAAACAAAATGCCAGATTTTGAAAAATTTCTCAAGAAAGGTTTGGCCTTCATATAAGACCTTCATATAAAGATTCGAGCCTGACATTTTCACGGATCATTGAAAAAAACGTGCGACAGAAACTGTCTGACTCTAAAACTGTTTCGTCGAATGCCTTCTGGTTTCAGGAATGTGAGATGGATCTTGAACTGAGTTATGATTGAACAACAGATTCAACAGTGTGTGCTTTTCCTTTTTGTTCTAAACATGACATAAGGAAGCTACCTGAACATCTCTTGGAGGGCAGAGTCAGATTTATTCAATGATTCCCTCAGCTTAGAAGAAATGTATAGGCACGTGGTTTGTGGTTGGGGAAATGATGTAGAACCTAAAATTAAACCAAGTGAAGTTTCTGAAACCGAGTCGCACACAGTTGATGTTTGGGTAGAGTTCATTTGAAAGAAGCGAAGGAAATCAGATCGAACATTGCATAGGTTTCTGTGAAGAACTGACTGTAAAATTGATATGATGAGCCGTTACTACCACATTTGTTGACTTCTTTCTGTATTCACTACCAAATTTGTGATTTATGCAGTGATGCTGTCAGCATATAGTGAAAATGTGGTTTATATAAACTTCATGTAATGGCAAAGATAGTAACCAGAAGAAATGACTCTGGACTAACCAGTTTTTTCCGTGAACGTGTATATTCAGTAACTTATAAAATGGTTATGAACAAAGTATATTATAAGAGAAAGTTAAGGTGGCTCCTGGAAGTAATATTTAATGATGGATTGGTAAGTAAACATGACTCGGCACGCATGCATCGATAGCGATTCGTCGTGTTGTCATTCTATTATGACAGCACTAACTACCCAATAGAAATATTGAAATTTTTGATTTCTTTTTTGATGAATTTCTTTAAAACTTTAAGAAAGAAAGAAAGTAATGTGACAACTTATCTAATTTTCAAAATTTTAGAAAAGACCGAACTTTCTGAAATCCAATATATTCATAGCAGAAGATGTGTTAACAACTTTAGGAAATATTATTAATTGTTCATCATTGAAATTTCTTTTCTGACAAACGTTTTCACAAAAATTCATTGAAGAAAACCGACGGTGTGACTTAATCATGAAAGTCATGGAAATGTGCCAAAGTTCCAACGTTGTTATGGTTTTAATAATAGATAATTGCGCAACTTTATGGTTATCTTATGTTCATAATACTGCTACATTTAGTGAAGTCAGAGGTCAATTCATATAATGATCAGTGAACAGTGTACTTTGATTATTTAAACCTAAGCTGCTTCGCACTTTAAGAAGATGCTGTGGATGATTTTCAAGTAAGGAAAATAAAATGATTTGTTCTTAAAATGATTTATATTAGACATATCTCATACTCGTTACAATGAATAATCGAAACCATTCAAACACTAGTATAACTTACAACATTCACCAGCGGAACGCCTTCCTAAGTATCAGACATATCTCATCTCTGCTATTTTTCTTAGCTCGACAGAAGGCCGTTTCTGGCCGAAGAGTTTTGGATGAATATGCACGAAAAAGACGTCAGAAACGTCAACTGGATGCCCTAGAGATGGATAACTTTGGTGACGATCCTCATGCCAACCTTTATGTTGCCAGTTGCCATCATTCACAGATACAGATGGTGAGGTTGATAATGTTTGCTATCGTCTATATAAGACTCTGCTTGATAAATTTTAAAGAAAAGGGAATAAGAAAGGGTAGTTGAGGGTTGAACTCCCATATGGAAATGGAAATTGCATATTTTCGGCCATTTGAAATGTCGTTGCTTGGATAAATTTTGCTGAAACGTCTTGATTTTTAATACAAATCGACTTTGTTTCTCGACTATATTTTGCGGGTTTTTTTTAACTCAAATTTACATTTTCCACTTTTATAGAAACCGATTGTAGCTACTTTGATCGCGATCAATTAATCTAATTTTGGGATGTCAGTAATTGAACCGTTTAAAAATAGTTGAACTGTTTGGAAATGTTGAACTGGTTCAGACGTAATTTAACCGAAGACTAAAATTGAAACACAAGATATACGCACGTCATTATTGATTTTTAGTGACTTATTTTTGCAATCCTGTAGAAACAGTCACAATACAAATGTCGTGTAAAATATACCACCATGCTTAACACTGAACGTTATTCATTATCGAGTAACGTTAAGGTTTATACTCTTTTGCTCAAATTTTAAACACAAGGAAACGTTTGTTGCGATGGATTTTCTGGGTGGAAAACGTAGACGAAGAATGAAGATAAGAGCCCAATTCAAAACTGTTAAATGAATAGCCGTGAAGACGATTTGAAATATATTTAAATAAATTTACTAACGTTTCGTTCCAACGTGCAACATCTTCAGAGTATAATATTACAAAGTTATGAACACATACACATACACATACATATACACATACACATACACATATATTAGTTACTGACATGCGAGAATGATTAATTAATTAATAACTAATTCTGATTCGTAGGGCGCGAATTAAATATTCATTCTCGCATGTAAATAGACTTATATATCGACATTAATAACTTTGTAATATTATACTCTAAAGGTATTGCACGTTGCAACGAAACGTTGGTAAATTTATTTAGATATATTTCAAATCGTCTTCATGGCTATTCATTTAACAATTTTGAGTTGGGCTCTTATCTTAACTCTTCGTATAATGAAACGTTTGGAAGTGAAAATTGGGGAATTGCTTTAAAAGTAGTATAACGTTCCGAGTGGCTGTGAAAACAAATCCAGTTTGAAACAGGATTTTTCAGGGTCCAAAAGACATACTGCTCGAAAATCGCGTGACATTAATGGTCGTTTACCTCGCAATTCGGCTTGCCAGAGCAAAGTTGGACACGCTTGAACACGCTTGGACACGCTTGAACACGCTTGGACACGCTTGGACACGTAAGACACAGTTGGACACGCTAAAACACGCTTGCATGCCGAAAAGAGGTGATTATAGGTAAACGTCTTTAGAGCCGCAAAGCGGCGAGGTAAATATAAACCGATTATCACCAAGACCGATGTGTTGTGGTAAAATATCAGAAGTGATTACCAGAGTGAAACAAAGAATAACCGAAGGGATAAGGTTTTAATTTATTTAAAAGTGGTTTTTAACTATAGTCACGTATGTTTCAGATGAGCCGTCTAGTCGTTGAGAATAGATTTTAAAGATGAGATATGTAAATATGAAGGTCGTTGTTTTTCATATATAAATATATATGAGAAATATATGAGAAATGTTTGTACGCTACGTATGACATAATTACAGAAGATTTTCAAAAGAATGTTGACTACCAGGTAATGATATCTGTGGTAGAACCCGTACATAGGTGGTAACTCCCCGGGGCAAGTTCTGATGAAGACGCCTCCCCTCAGTCTCCTCTATCACAACTCAAGTTCTATATACTGTAAGAGTTGAATACCATTGGTACTGTCATACAACTAAACAAGGTACTTCTTCAGAAAGAGGTGATGTTTTTTTGTGCTTTTTATTTTTTAATTCTAAAAATGTATTTGAAAATCTTAAAACAAACGCTTCCGAGCCTTGGCAGGTTCAAAATCGTCAGTTAACGACGCGAAATTCAGACATTGATTTAACATGCTTTGAGTTTGAAAAATAGTCTTGAATGTACAAAAAACGATCAAAAAAGTTAAGTCTTTATTTCTGAGAATGTCGTCCCATGAAATTTTGCGCCCGAGGCAAGGCCCTAGTGGTCCCCACTTTGTATGGCACTGCCCGTGGTGTTTGGCGTGCATGAGTTGATATTCAATCTGGCCACATACCTGGCGTGCCGGTGATTTGGTGTTTGCAAATCACAAATATGTATTCCTCTCGTGGAATAACTTAGGAAAGTTTTCTGTGTTTACTGATGGTAACCGAACTCGAGTTGGAGTTTCGTGAAGGAGACGAGTCTGGACTAAATGAACCAAACGCCGAAAAACTTTTTATGGTCTAAGGTTCACTGATGGTTCACGTAATTAACTGAATTAATGGAGTATAAGGATGTTTTCAAAGTTGGGGACAGTTACTAGGTGCGCTCAAACAGTTTCCAAAAGATGTGGTGAACATTACTGCCCAACAATGCAATTTCATCCCTAAAACGAAGGATTCAGGCACCCATTATTGGCTTCAATGCTCCTAAATCTTTCTTGCTCATAGTTTTTAAGCCCATGACGACTTTAGGAGGAAGGCACCCCTTTATATTGATTAGATTGGCTCCTGATCCAGGTTTACAGTAAGACTGCATGGCTCTTCAGATGAGTTACACTGTAACTAATTGACAAAACTAATTTTATGGGTGTTTCTTTTTTATCGCATCAGAAATCAAACATAATCGTTAAGCTGATTTAACTAAAGGTTTTGTAAATGTACAATTTACAGGAGAGGTCGAGGGACATGTAGGAGATTAATACAGCGTTTGTAGGAGATTAATACAACTTGACTTACTGAGGGTGATATTTGGAGCAACAATTTATGAATTCTAAATATTGTATTCGCAGCAAGCATATGGTGGACTTGTTGTCAACTTTGTATTATTCTCCAAGAAATTCGAGAGTTAAAGTAGATTTTCAGGGAAAGATATTTAAATCCAACTTTCAGAAATGGTGAATTTATGCCTTAATAACAGTAACCACATTCGTACGGATACAAGTAAACACTCGAGCAATAAACTAAGATATCTCTGAATAACAACCGAAATCAACCCAAATTTATTTGATTATTTCCCTCTTTATTTGATTTTGGAACTTCAGTTTACATTAGGTTATAATCCACTACAAATTTCAAAGCATGTTGATAATTGTAATTATACTATCACGTAATCATTAAATGAATACAATGTATCTCGTCAAACCCAAAGTATTGGTCTGAACAAGGACGTCGTGCAAGGAAAAAATTTAGTGGGGCTTAGGAATAATTGTTTTTATGAAAGCAAATATTCAAACCCTCTTTAAGATGATGATTCAAAAAAGAAAAGAAAAAGTAAGCAATTACTTATTACAAATAAAACAAGATAAAATAACGAAGTAAGACCTCTTGAAATAAATCAGTAGTAGGGTTAGGGTTTTTATAATTGTCGAATGCCGCTTCAAGCTCTTGTGCAACCCTCGTGTCTAAACCTATACTCCCTCCAGAATCAAGTAATTACGCCAAAATTTACTGTGTTTTAAGCCCGATTCACATCGAACGCGAGCGACGCGATGAAGGCAAGCAAACCATATCAGGGCTTAAAAATCGCTTATTTTGTCGTCTGGTGGCTCGATCCTGATGTGGAGATATTTGTATGTTTATTCGTGTCGAACAATTTCTTTTACTTGTTTCTTGTCACTTGCTTCCAATGTTAACCCAGTTTTAAAAATCAACTTGTTATAAAAACTTTAGACGACCCGGCTCTCTGGTCCATTGGAACGGTGCCATAGTCTTTAAACATCACACAAAGCTGAATAGCATTTTACACTTGGTCAATCATGGTTATTTTGGGTTGTCTTAAAAATTAGAGCAGCTAAAGATAATACTGTAGCAAATAAAGAGAGTTTGAGCTGAAATGAGTAACCAACTGACAGAAATCCCGACCTAATGTTCTTCAGATAATCTACAAGCAATTGCACCTCTTTACGGGAAGTAAAAGTCAAATTTTCAACATTTTGCGCATCATGGTCGCAATCCATATTTACCACCGCTTCCCTGGAACCCGCATTCACCGTGAGCAAAAGCTGTTCAAGACAAAAATTGTTCACTTTACTGCAAAATCTCTCGTCATTTTTTTGAATTTGTTCCGCAAAATAGAGCGGGAGAGCCCATATTAATATCACGGCTGTTACACCCCCTACGATAAATGGGTTATACCAAGGAAGCCGACCTTGAAAGTCGCCTAATACAAAACAAGGGACCATTATTGTAAGGGAAATGTTATGAACTAAGAACCACCACTGGAGACGACGGCAAGTATTCTCCACCCTTAGAGTATAGCTACCGATATGACAATTTATGGCTTCTTGGGCACCTAGTGTCCACTTGATAAACTTGTGATGTTGATCTTTTAGTCGGGCCCCACTAGTAAGTTGAAGTAAATCAATAATCCATAACATTGCAAAATACATTCCGAGCATATAAACATGGGCACAAAGAAATGGCGTAATAAAACCTTCTGGAATGAACCAAACAGTGTCACCACTATTCAACATAACTTGTACAGCGAAGAAAAATGATAAAAGTATTGTTGATAATGTTCTCAAGTTGAAGTATTTGAGTTCCAACCGAAACCTCTTGACTCGAGATCCCTCGACAGTGATGTAAGCCATGTTGCTTTCTAAATCACGGGATCTGAAGTAAAATAATCCGGCAAGATGGCTAAAATATCCTCCGGCTGACATCGTGATGACGGCGATTCTGATTGTGGGTATGGATTTTGACCAGGCAAGGTAATAAACAGTGACCAACGCAAGTAGTATGTTGACCAGTGCAGGATAAATATAACGACTAAAGCAGCAACTTGATCTTGGACTCCACAAAGACAGGATTCTCAAAAGCCATCTTAAAAACCAAAATTCTCGATCTGTCGTGAACGTAAATGTCTTTGCTTGGTGATCATATTGCGATTGTAGAACATCGCCAAGTTGGTTGTTTTCGGTACCATTAAGTAAAGGAACTCTTTCTTCTTCTGTGGTATTTTGCGTCATTGTCAAGGACATTTCTTTGCGCTGGTTGTTGGACTAGGAATGATGTTGGTTGTTTGTCATACGTTTGTCATACGTTTGTCATAGGTTTGTCATACGTTTGTCATACACAAAGGAGCGACAGTATAAGACAGATCATATTTCATAATCAGATTGTATTTGCCAGTACGACCACGAGCTTAAACCCCGCCGGGGACTCGTAATAGAAGTCGTTCTCACTCATTCTTTAACACAGGTATTATCAACGACGACAACGACCTACTACGAGAGAGTGTGTATTTATCATTTTCTTTCGCGAACTTTCGTTTTCGATAAAAACCAGTTGAACACCATGGGAAACGAAAGTTTTCCATATTAATTTCCGAAAATAATCAGAAGAATAGGTGCGTACCTGTCGCTATTTCTTCTTGTAACGGGACTACAAGATTTTACAGGAAATCCGTTTATGAAAGGACGACGGCTGCATATTTATTGCATATCCAGGAGTATTAGTTGATAAAATAAAGGTGTTCGACATGCTTCCCTGAATGTTGTCTAACCCTAAATTAACTAGGGTTCCACGAAGCTCCCGTTCAGAAATGTCATAGTTATGCACTGATTGTTTCGGGATCAGATTTGAAGCCAGAAATAACCGGGCTAGGATTTTGGGTAGGGCGTGCGCCGGGATCCGAAATATGAGACGTTTGGCTGGCTTCTCATTAATTTATAATTCACAGTTCTTCCACCCTTGGGCGAAATTGAAGTTTTCTCAATATTATTTTTTGAATTATAATAAATATCTGGACTCCAGAAGGTGACGGTGTAAGTTCAAATCCCGCTCGTGTCAACTTTTTCAGTTGACTTCGGCAGTGTAGGTTAATTGTGAGGTTTTCGTTTCATAATATCCTGAGAATGATTCTGAAATATATTGACTTTTTTTGTGTGAAAAATGACTTAAAATTATATTAAATTTGCAACTTCGTTAAAATTTGGTCCTTGAATATATTTTCGTGGATATAGCAGTTCCAGTTCTGGACCTGGCTGTTCAAAAGGCGATTAGCTTAATGCAACATTAGCGAAAACTTTGTGAAAAACTTTCCCATCATGCTGGTGAGAAACGTTGACTTTGGGTGTATCCAAAAATGTTTTAAGCTGTGAAATCTGAACTAGATGTTTTCAACCAAAAGAAACGAAACCGAAGCAACAGAATAGCTGGTAATCGTCGATTAGCACTAATCGTGCTTTGAGCAGCTGGCCCAAGATGATATTTGAAAATACACCGTAATGTTATTAAAAGCTAAAATGATAGAATTTTAAAATTTTTTATGACGTTAGGGTGACATCACCATATTACGTCACCAAATCAAAAATTTTGACTTCATATTCTACTCATACAATATGTTGGTTGCTCCTTAAATCTATTAACTCTGCCTTAAATGAGTTATTTACTCAAATTAACCGTCCTCAGCAACTGTCTCATGGGAACGGAAGAAGCCCGAACACTCGTAAGTTGCGTTTACGGGAAACCGTAATTTATCACGTCAGCACGATATTTCCCACGTTTTCTGTTCGCCATTTCTATGTGAAAGGGAACAGTTTCGCATTTTCCATTAATGTGTAAATTCTTTTCTGTTTTTTGCAATAATTTTTTCATCCTTCGTGAAAATTGTACCGAATCGTCACTTACATATTCTACCAAACAAAATATTTTTCAATATAAAACTATACAAATACTGTATCTTTCGATTACTGTTATAAGTAGATGGGCCAATTCAAACATGTCTAAACAGTACAGGCCAGTGTTTCGGAACAAAGTTAGTGTGAATAGTATTAGAATAGAATAGTATTTAAAAAATTTTGTAACAAAAATCTCAATACATTGTATGTAGCTTAAAAGCTTCTTGAAAGTTAAAGTGAAACTTGCTCATAAACTCTTCGAGGATTATTGACCGACGGAATATGACGTTGTCTGTTTGCAGTTAGTATAATGCTTAAAATCTCTTCAAACCGTTAATTACCAGACGGATATCGTTCTTCCAAGGGGAAATAAGAAAGAGGAAATAGACACATATTTAATCCCTTTAACTTATAAATGTTTGCTAAATTTTTTCAGATTCCATTCGTAATTCACGTACTCATATACTTGTTCTTTAACGAACAGTTCATACTGGAAGAAACAATAAAAAAATTAATGTACAAATTGTACGTAATTTTATGAATGCACGAGCTCCCGTCACCTTTTCTACATGTTCGTCAATTTTAAACTCTTTTACAGTAAGCTGGCTCTTAATGATCACCTTCCGAAGACGAACACCACGTTTATCTCGGCCGTTTATCCATTATTTTACTATAACCAAACTCTTTCTGAGGCGGACGACCGACACCTTTGGAGTGGAAAAAAGGTTCAAAATACCCCCAAGACAGACACGTAATAGCAGATCAATAGATTCGGATGATGAAATTTTGAATGTCATAATTACGATAACGACTTATGCTCCCAAAATTAACACATATTTTGTCGTATGTTTAATTACCCGACTTACATCCGTGAGCTTTCGGTCGAAACGTCAGTCCCGTTCTCTCGCGGCAGAAAGACTGGAGCTGAGTGACCAAGGTTTATAGGCTTCAAATATGACGTACTTGTAAATAAATAAAATATAATAATAAAATACCTGAAAAACGGAGCTTTCGATAACATGAAGAAAGTTTCAGTCAGGCTTGAGCTACCCGAGCTGAAAAAATTTCAGCCCGGGCTGAAAAGATGATTGACAGGCATGTGAAGATGCAAATTGCCAAAACAACAATGGCTACCGACAAATTCCTGCCTGGTTTAACTTCCGATTTCAGTTTCAGCTGGGCTGAAATATTTCATGTGATCGGGACTTTTTCAACCTGGTCTGCCGGGCTGAAATTTTCCCATGTAATCAGCCCCTTGATCGCTCTAAGTCTGATGACCAGTGTCATGCAGATTCCGTTATCTTCCTCAGAGGCGTCCATCACTCCAAGACGGACAGTAAGAGTGGTCCCGGTGTCCATCCTAGAGAGAGTTTACTGTATATGCATGTAAATTAGTATTTGTAGTCTAGTTAGAAAGAAAAGATTCTCTTGGAACGAAGACACAGGCCTGGCCTGATACCTGGCCTTTTTGGTCGCCAGAAAGGCTTCTTTAGATGTACGTACAGCTGACTTCCGATTGCTCGAACCCTCGATAACTCAGAGCTCACGCGAATTCAAACCAAAATCAATTTTCCCTGGATTTGCCTTACACTTTTACTATGATTTTACCCTCGGTAACTTGAACCCTCAATATCTCTAACATTCCGCTTACTCGAAATGAAATATTTTTCCCTTCTGGTTATTTTCTTTATAATTTTCCCCGCAATAACTCGCACCTGATTAGTCGATAAAGTGTAACGATGTCAAAACGTAATTCAGAACATTTAATTTACATTGAATCAAACTGAGTAGCATGCATCCATATTGAAGTGCCTAATTGTCCTTTGTGTCCAGTTCGTTAGTATCTCTGTATTAAGTATACATAAAACGTGACTGTTTTGTTGTTTCGTTGGCGAAGTATCATTTCGTCGTTTAAATAGTAACGAACCATGTAGACAAAACGCATTTTATTTCTTGATTTTTGCTCATATGATGCCAACTCCTGATAACTCGAATTGCCGATAACTCGAACCTTTTTCGATTTCCCCCGAAGGTTCGAGTTATCGGGAGTCAACTGTTAAAAAATATTTAAATTGCGCAACCTTAGATTCTTTCCTTTGCAGATAATTATTCACAGACATCGAGTAAAACTACAGCAGACTCATCCGTGCAAATTGAAGTTAAGGCGGTTTTACACCATGCAACGATGTATGAAACTTGAATTGCGAGATTTTGGGAGACAGGTTTCACAAAGCTTGCAAAACGTTTCGGTTATGAATTTTACGGTTGAATTACTTATATAACAGAAGAAAGCGTGCTCAAGCACTGATGATTATCTTTTACTGTCAACCGTACTAATATGATTCATTCAAATATATCACTTCCTCGTGCTCCATGTTTACTGACCATGCATGTGTATTGTTCCATGATCTGAAAGACTGATTGCTCAAAGTATTTTGAAGCATTGCAAAACCGGTTTAGCGAGAGTAGTTACACAATGCTATGTCCGTAAACCGAAATCTAAATCATTGTTTAAGTTTAATCCTTTTAAACTTTACACGTCAACCTCTCTCGCAACGAAAACTTACAAAAGTTTGTTGTATTAACGGACGTTATACGTTGCAACGAGTTATGAAATATGTCTCCCAATAGTGTTGCGTGATGGGTTTTACAAACCATCGCATCATGTTACAGCGGGTTTAATGTTGCTATACTTGGGACTGTCCACTTGCTTTTAGTTCTAGTAACCACGATAATTTATTAGTCCGTGATAAATGATAATCCTTACAATGGTACACGTGAGAGAAACGTCTGTTTAACTGATGTTTAGAGTATTCTTTTTCTTGTTTCTTTTTCAATTAGAAAAAGAGAAAAAAGAAGAGAGGTATTGGAGAACATTTTAAACAGGTAATGTGGATACTCACAATATTTTTTGCACTTTCGGTTGCGGTAAGAACCTTGCTATTCAAAACAATTTTTTGTCAAAACAGGCTTGTTAAGCTCCCATTGAAATCTCAAAGAACTGGAAAAAGGCTACTACACTTTAAAAACACAAGAATTGATAGCTTGATTTCGCAGTAATTAAGTCGTTTCCGAGAAAGAAGAGTGTATGGCACCACAAATATTTAGCACATAAAAGTAAACCCCAGAAAAGCTGATTTCTATTTCGGTGTGATCTTTTAGGTTGCTACAGCTCAGTATCTTCTGTAAATTCTTACCGTTGAGAATCCAGATGTTATTTAATGCTGCGTAGAGTGTTAAAGAAGGTAAACAGTTAAAAGGTTGGGAACTGTTTACCTGAAATGTTATCTTGATTCTTTCCCGAATATATAAGCTTACTAGAGTTCTCATTTTTCCCTACCACTACGGTGCTCAGGTAACAAGCCCTTGGTAAATCCTTGACTGATACTCTGCAAATTCTAACTCCTGTTCCTAAATCTTTTTGAAACCATTGACAGGGTTTCACATAACGAGGGAATCTTGCAAATTCGACGCAGTTTCACATTAATTTCTGTCCCCACTTAATCAGTATTCTTCAATTTTCGCCAAGCGCTGAAATTGGTCATGCTGTTTCTTTAGCGTCAAACATTCATAATCCTAATACTTGATTTAGTTTGTGAGCTATTCAACGCACAATATTGAATTATAATAAAGCGAAAAAAAAACCCAGTTCCTTGCAACGCTCCGTAAATCAACGTTTTCTCTTTCAATGTCGCATGTACCTATCCTAGTAAATTAACGTCGGTTGCTGTGTTAATCCTTTGCCATTGGAGGAATCTCTCGATTTTGTATACCCGCAAAATTCCGTCAGACTAGTCATTATTTAACACTTATTCGCCTCAGGCTCAGTGAACATTGCTGAATAATCTCCATGACGATGTCAAAAAGATTATTCGACAATATTCATTGAGACTGAGGGGAATGATTGTTTTAGTATAATTACACAGGTGATTGTTTGAAAGAAAGTAGTGAACAATGTGTTTTAAAAATTCACAGGTATAACATTTTCAAAGGTCGTCGTTATTCTGCTTCTGTACCTTCACTGTTATATTCACCTGCAGATGAATGTCGAGAACTATGGCGTAATTTCCAGGCCAATCACCACGCGGAATTTTCGATAATTACCTGTGTAATTATACTAATGTAATATAAACACTGGTTTGACTTTAGAAGAGTTAAGTATATTGCCAAATGATTGACTGTTGTTCTATGAACCTCGTATTCTGTCAGTTTGCTAGGGGTGTACATTATCGATAATGGTCTGTATCGCTCGTATCTGTGCTGCCATTATGAGGGACCTCGAGATCTACAATGTCAACTTCAACTTCGACGTCCTTCAAAATTTCTGTATTTAAAGAAACCACGCCTTACTGACCACCGTGACCGTGCTGGATAGGTGTGGCTTGTTTCAGGAATCCTAAATCGCTCTAGTCCTCCTAAAACGACTGTAGTCTCGGGATGAGGTGAATCGTAAGTAACAGCCTTTGTTTTACTCCGTCAACTAACGTCGTCCTTAAGACGTGAGAATGCTCTGGAAATTATTTATTGTCTTTGTTTTGCACGAAGAATTCTTTTGTTTAAAAGACGTCGTCTTTCAAGTTGCCCTCTTAGATCTTTTTTATCATTACATTTTGCTATTTTCTTTGGTCGGTACCAGAACGTAACCACTGGGACCAGGTATCCGTGTGGAGACTGGGACTGGAAAATTCAGTATTTTATTTACTTGATATCCTCTCACCTAAGATTCAGGATAATCCTGGAATATCAATAGTTCCAGTACTCGGAATTATCGTGAATGTTATGATTAGGGTTAGGGTTAAGGTTAGAGTTAGGGTCCTAATTCTAACACTACGTGTTACCCTTGGTGACATTTTAACCTAAACACCTAGGGTAACATCTCCTTGGCGTTCAGGTTAAAACCTAACATGTAGCTAGCCTACATTCAGAGGCCATATGCACTTAGTAAATTCAAACAAAAATGGCTGTCCAGCCAGCTCGGCAAGCGGGCCAGCTAACTTCTTGTAATAGGGAGGTTACGGAATGACGAGGTCAACGTCAATGGTGACGTCTTGTCCGAGCAGGGAGATTGGAGCGAGGTTGTTAAAAGGCGGGAACGTTAACGACGAGAAAAGTGAGAGTTTTACCATGGTTAGGTTGAAACAAATATAAATTTGGCTTGTATATGATAAAAAAAGAAGCACATCGATATCAGGATGTCGAGATATCCTGCTGGGCTTACGAACAGTTTCATCTAGATCGATTAACAGACCGGTTAACCGGGTTTGGCTCGCTCCATATGATCAGCCCCTAACAAGAACTGAATGCAAGGCAGAATTTTGCTTTTACATAGCTGATATAATAAATTTTTTGGACGTTTCGGTTCAACCAGACCCGATTGTGAGTTCCATTTGCCTAAATGTTCCTGCACTTGATGGCTGGTGTATTTTACTGAAATATTTTGTACCTGTTACTCAACTCTCTAAACAAAAACATTAAAATGCAAAATTATCAGGATTTTAAGTAATATTTCAATTACGAGTTGGTGCTCTTCCTCCGATTTCTAAAGACAGAGAAGCGAGTTTAAAAACGAGGCGAAGCCTAGCTTTTTCTAACGAGTTTCGAGGTATTTTGAAATCGGAGGAAGAACACTGAACGACTGCTTGAAATTACTTCTCAAACGAACAAATATTTTAGGCGAAAATCCAGCCTAAAGTTGGCAAAATTCAGCTGTAATCTTCCTCCGATTTCTAAATACTGATTAATTATGTATTTCTTTTGTTTTTGCTTTATGAATTATTAATGAGTTTGAGAAGAGCAGTTAATGCCGTAATGGCTCAACAAAATTGTTCTCAAATCCAGTGAAGAACTGCTTCAAGTGTGTATGTGTTTCATGAGAGTACGGAAAATGAGAGATTTCAGTCATAATTACGAAAGCCTCATAGTTCTACTTTAGCAATTTACAGATTTAAATTGAAGTCATCTCAATCGAATGATAACCTCTCTCAATATTAAATATCTTTGTCTCAACTTCCTGAAATGAATTAAAGACAGTTTAAAGAACCTTTGTGGATCACCGCCCTGACATATCGTGCTTTTACTGGCAGCAACGTCCGTTATTTCGTTCGCGTTGTTGACAGGACATCAAAACAACGAAAACAAAATCGGGCTTGCGACCAGGAGAACGTCAACAGCGCTGAAGTTATGCGCAGTAATGTCGCGAGGGAGTTGGCGGCTTCCAGTAGATGTCGCGTCGACGTTGCCGTCATTTCGTAACCTTCCTAATATCAAAACATGATCGTCCCGGCTACAGGGCTAGCTCTTTTATTCGGGTCAGCTTGACTTCATATAATCAGGGCCCAAAATATTGTAAAGTGTTTAAGAGAGGACATTTTTTCCTTGCCAGGTGTTTAAAATGGACTGCTTAACAAAATGATTGCAAACAACGCCAAGATGCTGGAACCGGATTTTTGGTGCGGTGTATAGTCATCTGACAGTTGCCAGTCGCTGCTGGTTGTAAGGAAAAAAAAATTGTTCAACATTTTTTTCAGACAACAAATGGAATCCGTAGACTTCGATGAACTATAATTGGAAGAGTTTTTTTCCCAAGTTGTTCGGGTTCAGTTTCCGCCAAAGTCACGTCTCAAGAGTACACAAAATCGCTCAGTCTACAGAAACTTGGCCTTTGCTTTTTATTAAACCAATTGTGAAGACATGTCATCGTCGACATTTGCATTGTGTTCCTCTGTTACACTATATCGTCCGTTTCGAACATATTTACTGCTAAAGCCTGGTTTTCATTTGTCGCAATTCATCGGCGACCATCCCCGATGCTTTTTTTCCCGGTGGTCGAAGATCATTCCGGATAATAAGGTCAACTACAATGGGCGGAAGTGAACACCAATTTCAGCGCCAATTTTTGAGTCCGGAAAGCATTTTCCACAATGGCGTCAACACAACTAATTCTACAGGCAAATATTTTATTCATTAATCTGCTGCGAAGAAAAAAATGCTCCTCAAGCGAAAAAAAGTACGAAAGCAAAAGGTTCTGGGTACGCCAAATATATCTCGGTCGAAAAAGATCAGCCATGATGGAATGTGTCCTGTGTACTATACTATACTGGGTTGTGTTCATGATCGTTCGCGGAAAATAATCAAATGGCGCAAGATGTTTTTATCCATCGCGAATCATCTGGAAATTCAAACTAGTTTGAATTTCGTGATGATTGGCGATGATCGGCAATAGCAGCAAAGAGGTCGGTTTTCATATGTTTTAAGCCATCAGGGATCATCCCCGATGGTCAGGAACGCGCATCAGCGATTATCGCCGATGAATTACGACAAATGAAAACCAGGCTTAAATATATATCCCTATATTGCCCTTCTCCACCCTCCCCATGTTTCTTTAACTTTCCAAAAACGTGATAGTGCCAGTACTCGGTCTGTGCGAGTAAGGAGAAATACGATTTGTTGTGTTCTTTTCAAGTTTTAACATGTAAGAACATGTTGCTCTATAAAAACATATGTCTTGTCCTCTATATACATGGACTGGGGACGAGACTGAATAATTATTAACATAATACAACATCCCTCTTTTCCCAATAAAACAGTGACAAAATGAAAGTAAGATGTTGTCAAATAAGCTGTTTAAGTTTCATCGGTGCGAGCTTTAGTATCATAGTGTACATATAGTATGTACCTAGTATAGACGTTGTGGAGACTTTATGGTACGCCCATAACGAGTGGAATGGGAAGAAGGTGAAGTCACTGTGTCTTTTTGAGGTAGTATCTGAACGAGGTTTTGGTTGCTGAGGTTGAATTGGGGGTGCCAATTTGGGTGGTGACTGCGTCCCATTGGTCTTGAGAAGGTGTCGTCTGTTACGTCGTAAAACATTGCCTGTTTTGGGTTTTAACGTGATATGATCGTGGATTTTTGTCACGTGCCATTACTTCACCTTTCTTTGACCACTTTCCTGCTGCTCTGAGGCGTACTCAGTCACCAGGATGGTGACAGAGTACGCCTCAGAGCATACTGGGCAGTAGTTTTTTTCGATATCTTTATCGGATTAGTGGCCTTGAGATGGTGCTTCATTGAAGGTACTGTCGTTCTTAGGGTACGACCTATAAGCTTCTGAGCAGGAGATAGTCGGTCCTTGTCAGGAGTTGTTCTTAAGGCGAGAAGTGCTAGAAATGGGTCTTCGTTCCCAGTCATGGCTTTCTTCAGGCTATTTTTGACTGTTTGTATTGTTCTCTCTATAAAGCAGTTGCTTTGAGGAAATTCTGAGCTCGTAGTGTTGTGAGTGAAGTCCCATTGCTGTGAAAATATCTTGTATTCTTCAGATGTAAACTACGGCTCGTTATCGCTGATCACAGTCTTCGGAATACCAAATCTGGCAAATATATTCTTGGTTTTGGATACGACCGTTGATGCCAAAGCGTTGGGTAGTTCAGTGACTTCAAAGAATTTGGTGTTGTAGTCAGCAACTATGAGATAATCCTTGTTGCGAAGAGTGAAAAGGTCGGTGCCAACCTTGCACCATACTTCTAAGGGCATGTGGTGGGGAATCAAAGTCTCTTTGCGCTGTTGGTTTTGGAATTCATGGCAGGTTGGACAACTTGAAATAAAGTCTTCGAGGTGCGCAGTATAAGGTGCTTTTGTCCGAAGGATCCCCTCTCTGCTTAAGATGTTTTCCTGTCTTCTCTTTCTTCTTCTCGCCACAGATATCGTGTACTCTAGCACAGAGCAAGTTTGACCTGCTTTTTTGTCCAGTTCCTCTAATTCTTTACACGGCACATTCCACCAGTTTTCTTTTTCCCGATCCGCTTCCCTCCGAAGCTGATTGTTACGCCTTGTATACATTTTCCTCCCTTTCTCTGTATTTACAATTTCCCATCTTCTCCTTTCGTCGGTCTTCAACTTTTTTCTGTATCCAATGCTTTCCTTGGCACTTTCGAGAATAGCATATTTTAAACTATTCCATTGATTTTGTATGGCATTTCGATTATCTCCACAATATCCTTCTTGGATGTGCCTATTGTTCCATTGGTAAAACTTTCTTTCAATGGCCCTCTCAATTTTCCCAGGTTCCAACGGCGTATTTTCTAGCCACCTCTGACTTTCTTCAATCTCAATCTTGACTTCATCATTACCAAATTATGATCAGAGTTACAGTCTGCGCCAGGATAGAGGCATGCGTTTTTTATACTGTAACGATACCTATTCTTTAACAAGATGTAATCAGTTTGGAACCGCATTCTATCACCGGGAGTTTTCCAGGTATACCACTTCCTGTAATTTTTGCTCAAAGCAAATATTCGCTATACATAGACTCTTTCGACGACAGAGATCAATTAATACGTCACCCCTCGCATTTCTCTTCCCTAATCCATATGCTTCCATCACAACTGCATTCCAGTCTCCAAGAATCACCACATAATCGTTTCCTTTCCCTTTATCCATCAACCTTTCTATCTTGTCATACATCTCTTCAATCTCATCATCTAAGTGATCCGGAGTTGACATATAGACTATTGATACCACGACATCAATAGGATTTCCTTGTAAACAAACCATCAGGAGCCGGTCGTTGGCTTAGGGATAACATTTCTCTTCTTACAACTAAATAAACAAAATAAACTCGACTATTGTGACTTTCTTCTGCCCTTCGAGTATCTACACCGGTCGTTGACTGTTTCGATAATACTCAGACACTGGGCTGTTTGTCTATCAAGGATCAATGCTACGCCTCTTCGTCTCTGATGACCTCCTGAGTAGATTACCCGAACTTCAAAAGTCTCCAGTCTCCTTCCAGCTAGTCTCTGTCAGACCAATAACATTGACTTTGTACCTATCCATTTCACGTGTAATACTTTCTAGCTTGTCTATTCTCATCACGGACCTCACATTGCACGTTGCCATTCTAAAACTGTAGGGACTTCACATGATAACGACCTGGGATGCCCTACCATATCCCCTGCCGGACGCGATACCTTGCGGAGCAGTGTTTACTTGCGGATACCTTGAGTTTAGTTACTGATTATTACTTGTTGATTTAACTTTGATTTTATTCTGATTGGCATTTAATAATTGTTAGTATAATATTACAACACCGCATGTAAGAGTCAATTATCACAGTGGATGACTATTGAAACAAGAAAACTGCTTGACAGTTGTGATGTATTTGAAGCCTGACCTGGATTTATAAAGTTGAAAGAGAGAATGTGCTAATCGGTAAGATTATGTTGAACGACTGGACGTTGCCACAGAAGTAAGTAAAGGATTACGAATGCATGTTGCTTGAATTAGACGTCTAATTACCGTAAATGATCTAATAAACGCCCGGGGCGTCATTCAATTTTAGGGGTCCAAGAGGGGGCGTTTAATAGATAGGAGGCGTTTAAAAGAGAGAGGTGTTTATTATCGTAACTTATTTTTACGAACTCAACAAAACTGTATACAGTATGCTTTCCGCCAAAAACGTTTTTATGTTAACAGAATCTTGACTGCGGGCTGACGGCTTTTGCACTCGAAGGTTTCTAATTTAATTTTTTTTCTCTTTTGCTACAATCAAGAGTATGCTTTAACGAGTGCGACTTGTTTTCATATTACAACCAAACGCTGAAGTACCTAAGCTCTCAAAAGTTTTTAGATAATTTGGAGAAGCGATGGGGAGAGGTGGCTTTTGACAGGAAAAAATACATCTTCTAGCTCGCAACGTCAATATCAGAGTCCTCATCCAGAGTAATTTTGTTTTCATCGTTAGCCTCTTCGATGTCCGAGTCGGTTATGACTTGGAAAGGGTTTGGGAGATTTGGTTAATCCAGCACGGAGAATTGTGCCTCTAACTGCTCTGCTCCTGCTTCACACGGTTGACCTTTCTTGAAGCAATGAATCTCTGAATCTTCAGAGCCATCAATTGCGAGATTCAAGGCACAGGACTTGAACGATTTAGCAATCACATCTGTAGAGCCGTGACCAGGCAGTTAACACCCCAGAATCCTTGCTGGTTTTCTAGCAGCGTCTAAATCGAATTGCCTTACCGTGCAAGTTTGCGGAAAATGAAAACGCGAAGTGGGTCTTATCATTCCTGGATGCTATCAAGTTCGAACAGGCAGGAAAAAAATTGCAGACATATTAAGCACCGAGATCAAGAAGATCAAGAAGAGCGCTATCCTTACTTTGAACTTGAAATTGAACATGACATAATACACAAACTGATGTTAATCAAGCAATGAAATTAATAAATTGATTGATTTTGCTCTATTTCGCCATTTCCTGGTATTTTGGAGCAATTTTCGCGGGGGCGTTTATTAGACAGGGGGTTTTATTAGAGAGGGGCGTTTAATACAAACTTAATAGCGTGGGGGGGGGGGGGGGTGTATTTGAGAGTGGGCGTTTATTAGATCATTTACGGTAGACAATGCTAGTGAATGAATTACAACGATATGTTATTTTAATTCCAGATTGAATAGATAAACGTAATAAAGTATACGATTAGCAATAATCCAATCCTGTGTCACTGACACAATCCTGTGTCAAGGAAGTGGTAGCTTGATCATATTGCATGATTGTGCAAGCATTCAAAATGTTAAGAATAGGACTAGTAATCTTGTTAAGTTGGAATTTTCCGGAAGGCATTATTGATTGTCAACCATTGTAGTGACTCAACAATTGACCTCTATTGCAAAGCCATATAGGGATGACGCAATCATGCTTGTTGTCTTCCATAATCCAGATACGAGGGATATGAAGATTGTCATTGATAGTTGCATAGGTGGTCTTGATAGTGATGAAGTTGACTTCATTGTTAGAGTTCTTAAGAATTTCACAAACTCATTAATAATTCACGAAGAAAAAACAAAAGAAATACATAATCAGTATTTAGAAATCGGAGGAAGATTACAGTTGAATTTTTCCAACTTTCGGCTGGATTTTCGCCTAAAATACTGGTTCGTTTGAGAAGTAATTTCAAACACTCGTTTAGTGTTCTTCCTCCGATTTCTAGATACCACGAAACTCTTTAAAAAAGCTCGGCTTCGCCTCGTTTTTCAACTCGTTTCTCGGTATCTAGAAATCGGAGGAAGAACACCAACTCGTACTTGAAATATTACGTAAAGTACGCAAGGTTACACTACGTATGAGTTAGTGACACAATAACTAAACCTTGGGTATGTTAATGCTAAAGCTCAAGTTTAACTCAAATGAGGAAATTCAGGAAATCATCGAAGACGTCAACAAAGAAGTAGTTCAAGCCGTCTCCGGTGAAAACGCAAAAAATGATCAAAATAATAAGTGTTAAGCTGTTGAGGCTCTCTCAATGTGGTGAGGTAGATTACTCGATTAGTGCCATTAAAAAGGCCTCATCAAAAAGGATTGATAAGATCTATAGTGAGTACGAAAGAAAACTTATGACCAAGGTTAACGAATTTCTCACAGATCTCCTAATTAGTAGATTTCCTAGTTTACTTGGCGGTCTGGATGCAGTTCAGTCTGCTGAGGATTTAGAGAAGGAACTACAAAATGACAAACAGCTTAAATCAAATGTTGAAAAGGTGCTCTAAAATTTAACTCATTGTACACCATTTATTGGTATCGAATCATATGTGGTGGGATCACCGGAAGCAAACATGTTATTAAACACAACTCAAAACCTTTTTCAATTGAATTCAGAAATTTCCAGAACGATTTCAGATATTTCCAAATGATATTCAGATTTCCCATATGGATTTCAGGTGTTTCCAAATGATATTCAGAAATGTCCAAAGGGATTTCAGACGTTTCCATATGATTTTCAGATTGTTTAAGTGAATTTCAAACATTTCCAAATGAAATTCATAATTTCTAAATAAATATCCTTACCGTTATTGACAATTTCTTGATGTGCAGAGAAACATGCAACGTGGTCCTTACTCTCTAATATCGCTTGCTGACCGAGAAAGAATTGTCAGATTAACTAATAATAGTGGAAATTGGCGAGAGCTTGCTGAACCGTTAGGGGTGAAATACAAAACTGCGTATACCTGGATTCGCGCTGATGCTGAACATCCAAAACCCAAAGGTGGACATCAGAAGAAGCTAACGGGTGATCAAATAGATGACGTTGTGGCCATGATCGAAAGGGACTCTGGTTTAACTTTAAACCAGTTGACAGAGAGAACACAACAAGCATTTGGAGTTCACCTTAGTAAATCAACTATCCACTACTACTTGAATGGGAAACTCATAACCCTGAAAAAGGCACATGCTATTCCTGCAACAATGAATAGTGACGGCAACAAGGAGCTTCGGCGCCAGTATGTTGCAAGAATTAGTGACTACATGCGAGAAGGCAAGATGATTATTTGGATGGATGAAACCAATATTAACCTTTTCTGTAGAAGGTCTCATGGTCGCGCACGTGTTGGTGACAGAGCAGTTATGCCGCTACCAAGTTCTAAGGGACCAAATGTTCATGTTGTGTATGCAATATCTGCATATCAGATGATTCACAGTACAGGACGTCCTGGGGCTTTTAAATCCGATACAGCAAAGACTTGGGTTTTGGAGATGCTACGGAATCTTCCGCCTGGAGTAAGAGTTGACTCCGTAGTTCTCGTCTGTGGCAATGCACCTTGTCACTCCAAGTTTGAACAATGGGTAAATGACTACCCAGGGTTAATTATCTGTCGTTTGGGACCATACTCTCCAATGCTGAATTCCGTGGAGATAATTTAGAGCAAAATAAAAGCCGTTGTAAGACAGCAAATGCGAGTTCCGCAAGTTGAACTTCCCGCAATGGGTGAACAACGTCTGGCTTACGTCGAAGGACTAATTGATAATGCTATGAGATAAATCGTTGCACGAGATATTGTAAATGCATGTCAACATGCACAAGGCTTTTTCCAGCGTGCGCTTAATTTAGAAGACATGGACGTAGGGGCCTAATGCTTCTGTTGTTTTATTTTATTTACCTCTTTAATATTGTTGTGCGATGTATTTTGTGAATTGATATGTATAATAAAGCAAAAGTGTCTGAATCTTATTAGTATTCTGAAATGCCTTTGCAACTATTTAAAATTGACTTGAATTATCTGAAATACATTTGGACATTTCTGAATTTGAAATGGATTTATCTTAAATTCATTTGGAAACTTCTGATTTTGATTTGAATTATCTGAAATTCGTTTGGAAATTTCTGAATTTCACTTGAAATACCTGAAATTCAATTGGAAATTTCGGAATTTCATTTGAATTATCTGAAATTCGTTTGGAAATTTCTGAATCTCATTTGAAATATCTGAAATTCAATTGGAAATTTCAGACTTTGATCCGAAAAAGGTGTAGTCCTCCCGCTTTAATACAACCTATCGCCTGGTTACCGCAATCACAACACATCCATTCTGTTTCATAATAGCGTACATCTGGAGGGCTTATATCCATCTTGCATAGTACTTCACAAGAAGTGCATGTGTAAACAATTATTCCAGAACTAATGGGTACGGGTTTGTCAATAAAGTACATTGTGATAACTACTTATATTGGGTTTTCCTTAGGTGATGGAACTATCAGCATGGTTTTGGAAAAGCATATGACTTCACCCTAAAACAAACAATAATATATGGGGCGATCGGCGGACTTCAGCTGGCGGGTTGGAGTGCGCTGATAGGCCATCTGAAAATTACTACTAACATGGCTCACAGTGAATCGTTATTCAAAACTGGATTTTATTGATTGTTTTGGGGAGAAATTGAATCGTTTTCTGAAACTGCGCTCATAGCCCCATCACATATATTACAACTAAGCATAGTCGACTGTACTTTAAAAAAACCATGTGCGAGTCCAGGACAAAAGCAGCGCTATTGGACGCAACGCATGGTTTTCTTCATTTGGCCTGCGTCGCAACCCGACTCAGTGGCGTAACAGAGCTAGTGGGGGCCCTTAGGAGAATTTTGCTCGGGGGCCCCCGACCCCCCTCAGCTTAGACATACATTTCAAGACTTCAATGGACTGCTGGAAGTTATAGAGTCTGAAATCTGAATCAGATAAAAAGATATTACATTTGCAACTGAACCTTCACAATACACATGAAATCATCTATTTGATGAATAACAAGAAGAATGGAAAACGATAACATGTAGATATTAACACTCATGTGGCATGTGCAAGATCTACTAAATGTACAGAGATAATTCTTATAGTCATGTTGAACCAAAATAATGAATTGCTATACAACAGAGCTACTAACATAAATGCTATTTTTACATAATAGGCTGCTAGCAATAAAACAATACAATGACAGTTATATTTCTTTTGAAATATGACATTTAAAATGAACAAGACAAAGTATTTAAGCTGCATTTATGTCCACGCGAGACTGCATGACACAGTGTCCATTGTCTGTGAATATGTCCAATAGGCAATATAATAAAACCGAACATTTACACTTTACAATTACAAGCCAAACTGTTTGCACCTACATTTGTTGAGACTTGAAAAACTGTTCACCAATTCCTTCTTATCAATTGATTTGGCCTCAACATTTTCAATAGACAGAATAGCCAAGTGATCTAGTCTCTCTTGGCTCATTGTGGATCTAAGGTATGTCTTAATGAGCTTTAGTTTGGAAAAAGACTGCTCTGCCGATGCCACAGTTGCCGGGATTGAAACGAAGAGAACGAATAGCTTGTACACCATAGGAAACGTTGAAGTGACGCGACTTTCAAGCATCAATTTTATCACATCCATGATACAGTCTTTTTCTTCAATTTCTTTTCTAAATTCGTTAACAAACGATCTGAGCTCTGATTCCAAGTCTTCGGTAAAATCAGTTGGATACTGACTCAGTATCGCCGATGAAGCTCTTGAAAGGTCTTCCTGAGTAGCCTTTACCATACGTTTGGGAAATAAAATGTTAAACGTTGACGTTACCATGTCTTGACCCTCAACTCTTTGCCGCAGTTGCATTAAAGCTGTATTTACTGTTTTATAAAAGACATTCACTTTAAGCGCTTGTTCAGGATTATCTATATTTTCGTCATCACACAATCCAAAAACCTCTTGACCTTTCTTTTTCCCTTTTGTTTAAAATGGAGGGCAGCATTCCATGATTTGGTCACTACAGAAGCCGTTAGCACCACAGAGTCTCAAGAGCCCGTAGAATTATTAGTTCTAAAAGAGGGCAGCTTAAGAGCCTTGCAACAACTGAGAGATCAACTTTAGGAGACTGCATTTTACGTGAAGTGGAGTTTATTACGCGGAGAATTCGTTCCCAAATAACGATAAATAATACAATTTCATAACTGTCTAATTTTTCCTTAAGACATCTAGCCTCGTCCCTTTCTTTTTTATTTGTCGATGTTAAAGACAGTGGCGTTAGAATCTTCATAATGTCCCGATATCTGTTGCGGACGGCACGAACTGCATCTATTCGCGAAGACCACCTTGTCACACAATTTCTTCAAAGTGAGAGATCCGCGAGCAGCATGGATTCTAAGTTCTTCCCACCTATTCAACGACGATCCGACCCAAAGAAATTTAATACCTTACGCAATAGCCCAAAGAAACTTTCATTCTCCTGTATTGAGCTAACCTGCATCATTTATTACTAAATTCAAGTTGTGACAACCACAGTGTACGAATGGAACCGGAGATTGGACCATCTCTTTAATTTAACTTTGCACACCAGTGTGAATCCCGCTCATTACACTAGCTCTATCATACCCTTGACCTCTTATCTTACAAAAAGGCAAATCAAGTCCTTCAAGAAACTCCTTCGCAGTAGAAGCTACACCCTCTGCCTTTGCATCATTTAATTTAACAAAACCCATGAAACTCTCAACCACCCTACAGTCTTCACCCTCAACCTGTACCCACCTTACGACAACGCTCAGTTGGTCCACCCGTGAGATATCACTAGTTGAATCCAAAATAACAGACCAAAATGGTGCATCGTTGATCTTTTTAACAAGTGATGACATTACCGCATTTGCAAGAAGACTAATTAGCTCATTTTGAATTTTGGCACTGAGATATTTAGTAGCTTGTGCGGGAAGCGAAATAACTTCGGAAAGGACTTCATCATATTATGCAACCAATGCAACCAATCCCAGAAAGTTGTGTCCTTCACATATTCCGTCAGACACGGCTTCTCGGCGCCCCCTGAAAGCTAAACTTAACGATGCAAAAGTCGAGATGATGGACAGGATTCGTTCCAGGACTTTGACCCAAAACAGTGAATTTCGGCGCATTTCATTCTCGTTTTCTTCATCAAGAACCTTTCCAGATTTCCACCTTAGACAGTCAGCGAATGCTTCTATGTGCAAAACTGGCTTTTCGTGCCGATTAATCTTGGCAGACGTATTATGAGTAGAACCCGATACGCCGTTTATCCAACCCTTTTGACTCTCGTAATTCTTGTTTGAACGATAAGCAAATAGCCAACAAACCTCACAGTATGGTTTTTTCAGTTCGTTGGAATAACAAAGCCAGCCTGTTGGAACTGAAATATTATCGACAAATTTGTTGTAATACCTGGCATGGAAATTAGTGACCAATGTCCCTGCTTCATTTCTGTATTCAAAAGGGTCAGATGGTCTACATGGTCCATGGTTTAAAATCTCCCTTTTTAAAGAAGCGTCGTTGATTATCTCGCAAAAGTGGCCTCGGTCTGCTGGATAACTTCTCGCCGAATGAAAATCAAACTGAGATCTTTCACTAACGGAATTCAATCTTGAAGATGGATCACTTGAATGGCTGATAGCGACACCATTTTCTGGTACTGGTGCAGTGACAATGTTCTCTTCGTTAAATGGCGCAATGCTCTCTTCTTTTTCTGCTGATTCTTTCTCTTTACTCCGTCTATTATTTTCAGATATTTCAGGATTTTGCTTCCCATAATCTTCATTGCCATCACTGTCACTCGAGGAGGCAGGACAATCACCTTGAAGCCGAGTATCACCTTGACAAATTGTTAATTCATCTTTCTTCTCAGTCTGAAGAAAAGACGATATGTTTCTCGTACTTGATGTGGCAAATTCGATCCTACAATTTTTCTCTGCTCTTTTAAATGCACCAGAATTATACTTTCGTTTTAAATTTGAGGCCATAAATTAGTATAGGAAATAACACGGTTCTATAAGAATTAATGAAAAATGGCACTCGTGTTTCTCCAAATATTTGCTTTACCGTCTGTAAAAGCTCGAGAAACAACAACGCTGACGTCAGTAACTAAATACCAGTAGTAAAAAAAATTTAAAGTTAATTTCGATGTGATTAGCCAATCACAAATAAGTAAAATTGATTGAAATTGTATTAACAGCGAAATTACCATAACCAAACTGACTTCCTAGCAAAACAAACATCCGCCGAACGTTGTGATCGTCGTGTTCTTCGAACATAAAGTACGTTTTCAAAGACCTCTGACCAGAGATTGGCTTGCGAATTGGCGCCTGAGATACACTTATGACATATACCGCATTATTTGAAATGGCAGCAACAACAGAAGAAATACGAATATCATTGTGAACAAAATGTTAGTGAAAATTACTCCCTTGGTTCATCGTGTGATAGAAATCATAGGATATCATTTCTTCTAATTAATTTAAATTTTTAAAGTCATGACGTCATCATAAATTCATCGGGGGCCCCTTTGAGGTCGGGGGCCCTTAGGAGTTACTCTAACCCTGACCTTAGTCCGTTACGCCACTGACCCGACTTTCAAGTCAAAGAAACTGGGTCTGCGTAATAACGAACGAATCCGTGTTATGGACCTTGCATGGTTGCATGATTTTATTCAATAGATTCTGATTGCCTTATGCAAATAAATTTGCTGCTTCTCGGTAAGTCAAACGGCACGGTCTGTATTTCTCATAAAACCTTGAATTACACTTTGCCTTCCACCAGGAATCTTTCGTAAGGTTTGTCAATTTCCTTGATACAAAGATTGCATCCTGGTACATCCATTCCCGAGTAAACTATCAGCACAACGGCCTGCAAGGTTGATCAGTCAAACTCATGCGCAAAATCGAAACATTGAAACCGAAAAAGGGGAGGACTGGCGCAACTAAGCGAGTCAATCACGAGTCTCGTTAAAATGTAGGAAACCGTAAGGCAATCAGAATCTATCACATAAAGTCGTGGAACCATGCAAGGCCCAGAACACGGAATTGTTCGTTATTACGCAGACCCACTTTCCTCCGCGTGAAAGTGGGGCTGTGACGCGGCTATCTTCATTCTGAGATAACTTGAAAGAGGGGTCGACGTCGTGGGCTTCAAACGAAATGCGAGCACGCAAGGACCGTGGACTTAGCAACTGCTCAACTGGTATTAAGAAGCCCATTACGTTCGACTAAGTGAAGTTTAACCAAAAGATTCTATGATAATTGTCGTTACCACTAGCAGCCGAGGAGGGGATGTATTTCGCTAAACTCGGTCTCGTGACATATTTTCTGGGAGTTTAATGAAAAGATGTTTAACTCTTTTACTTCTGGAGCTCTCCTCTTGGCCGGTAAAATCTTCTGGCATTAGCCAGAGTAAGACTGTAGAGGTCTTAAGCCCAGGCCAAACGAATGCAACATCGCGATTCAACATCGTTCAACATTGTTGAATGCAACATGTTGAATCTGAATGCAACCATGTTGCATCATGCTGCATCATGTTGCATCATGTTGTATGATGTTGAACGAAGTTTGATTTCCATCGAACATTTCATGCAATATCGTTCAACATTTCTTTTGTTTTGTTTTTCAACCGCCAAAAATGGTAGATCCAGTCCACCCTCTGGACAAAGTGGTTGTGGTGGTGCCGATGACCGAAAAAGAAGATATGTTGTAATATATCACAGCTCACGTGATGTGTGCACTCCTGTGTTAAATTCATTTTCGATATTTAATACCATTATACCAGGCAGAACAAAGGAGAAATCACTTATTCCTTTATCAAATTTCAAATTTTCCTGCCCTCGGTTTTGCTAACTTTGATTTTTCCTTAATAATTGTCTGTACATTACTAACATCTTGTTGGTACATTTGTCTAAAACTTCCCCTACCCCCCACTTTCAAATTCCTGGCTACGCGACTGGGCTCCACTGTATATGTATCGTTTAAAATTTCTTGAAATTGGCCATGAACTATATAGGCTCGAAAATAAGGCTTAGGACCTTCTTCTGAAACATTATTGGGAGGCTATTACCTCTAGCCCCACTATTCCTTTGCTGTAGACTTTCTGGGACAATTCAGAGAACTTCAGGCGTTTACACTCTATTGCATGAAATGGCGCTGATATCAAGTGAAAGTAGATTTTTGAGTGTCCGAAACATGTATTTTTATCCATTCCTGTTCTAGACGTTCTCCCTTGACCAGTAAAATTGTTAAAACCAAAAAGTAGATTACTGACTGAAATGAGTTAAGGCCAAACCAGGACAAATGTAAAAAAATACAACCCTTGAGACTCCGATCAATTATACTAGAATAGAATACTGCTTAGACAGTGATATATAAGGTAAAAAGTAAAAGTATTGATAACTTGCGCACTGTTTCCCGTTCTTTTATCTTTCTTTGTCTACATACATATTTCTATTCTCCTGGGGACTCTGGGGATTTAACTCAATGCCAGTTCGCTGATCGTCGTTTAAAAATAGTAAATGACTTTCTTGTCGTTACCTAGTCGTTTATTTTTTTTTTTGTCGCATTTCATTGATCAACGTCTTATCACATGACTCCTTTCCGCATAAAACCTAGTTTAGCTATTCCTCCTATTTCAGAACACGTTTCTTTCTTAGTCGTAGGGTCTTTGCTCGAAACGTTGGAATTCTTTGAGATCAATCATGGCAGTTATCAACCGGTTGAGTATCGAAATCACGCCCTGTGAATCTAGTGCAGTGCTCAGCTAACTGAGCTACAAAAGCTATTGCCGGGATCCCAGTAACGAGTTATGTTTAACAAATAGAAAATTGCTTAAGTGCCTCTGTGCTTTGATAGAAGCATGAATGGCGTCATTTCAACCGGGAAAATGCCTAGCGTAACATAGTGTTTTCTGGTGTTAGGGAGGCGTAGCCGAGTGTTTTCTGACATTTTTCCGGTTGAAATGCCGTCGTTCATGTTTCTATCGCAGTACACAGATAAGAAGGCTATTTTCTATTTGTTTAAAAAATTAACTTAAGATTTTTCGAGTTTTTGTGATGTCATTCATGTCTCTGTACTCTAATACAAGACCAAAATAACGTCAGCTGTGTCTCTGTACTCTGAGAGAAAATGAAGCTTGTCCAATCGGAGCGTGCGTCGGACGCGTTTTATTCTATAAATTTATACAGAAGGTAAAGCTTGTCTGGGACAGTCGGATAGTGTCAATGATAGTTTCATTGATCACGCAGCTGAGCAGCTTGAAGCATGCTTGTTCTCCCTCTGAGGATCTTGTGGGAGAGCAGAGCAAGATAAAACAACTGGAACCAGTGTATTTTGTCCTGATATTTGCCCTAGCTATTTCATTGTCAAATTCGTAAAAGAGTTCAGTCCAGCGTTGCCACTAGAATTTCATTTCTTTGAGTTTCTTTGCATTGATGTAATGGAGGGGGTCATGGACACTTGAAATTGTAAGGCGTTTAGTTGACGGAAACATGAAACTGGTCGCAAACAGATAAGACAGCCAGCATTTCAAACTTTGGGGCTGAGTAGTTCAACTCAATCAGGTTTGGAAACAATGTGGTGCATAAGCCTTGCGACGGAATGAAACGTTGGTGACGAAGGCCTTCGCTCGAAACGTCAATATTTCCTCTCCTTAGTTTCGACATTTTCTCCAGCTTTTTGCTCGTGACACGTCGTTCAACTCTGGCAAAGCAGCATTCTACTTTTATAATCTCAGCTCCCCTGACGACATACGTGGAACCAGTAATGGACTGCCCCATTGAACGGAAATTTTCCCAGTTGCTTCTAACTTAACCAGTTGCTTAGTTACCTCTGGTTGCGGATGATGACTTTGAGGGATGGGTACTCGCTTACAGCATATAGTTTGTCCTTTGGTTATGTAACAGGCTAATCAAATCAGACAATTTAAGTGAAGAGATCAGCTGAGAGTGGGAACTATGAGGATGAAAACAAAAAAGACACTGAGCAGTGAATGAGTAAGTTAAAGATGAGGCATGTGAGAAATCAAAACAGGAAAAGTGGCACTGAGCTCATGTTGTTGATGAGTGAGGAATTATGTTTGGCAACATGAAGGTTTTCCTTGGCAAGAAATTCAGAAATGGAAGAGCATGATGAACGAATAGCGAAGTCTTCAAGTAAAGCGGTGTGTGAGGATACTGGTTGGTGATGGATTAAGCCCCTTTCCGACAATTACAGCTGAGATTCCCAAGTGGTCAGAAATTCGTGTGTGAATAAGGCGGGACTTGTGTTCAACATACAGCGTGCTACATCGTTGACACTTAAATCGATACATGACATGAGATCACAAACCCTTAGGAATCTTGTCTTCAAAAGTAAAGAAGTGAGATAAGTGGAGAAAAGGGCCGAAAACAAACCAAATGTTGCTGTGGGGTAACGAGCTACAACTGAGTTTGGGTGATTTGCATACGGATTTTGTCGGAAGTGTTGTCCAGTAAAAGGAAGAAAAAAGTGAATTATATCTCCTAGGGAGCAAGGGAAACTTTGAGATTTGGCAAAAATATATGACACACTCATTCTCTAATGATGTTCCGAGATGCACCAAGATGTTAGATCTGACTTAAATTTTATCCTGCGATGACTACATACCGTATTTTTTGCCGGGCTTCGGTCTCAATGAGTGATGTGGTAGTGATGAGTAGTGATGTAGGTGAGGTTCCCCATTTCTTTTGCAGTAAAGTTTATTACATTTCTGTTTTTGTGGAGAAGCGGAGTAAACTGACGCTTTTGTGCTGCGTTAATATCTCTAACTAAGCTTGGGAATGGTTAAACTAGTAACGTCCGTATGCTATCAAGGGGGTGGTGGCGGCACGGTGGTAGTGCACGTGTCTCTCACCAGTGTGACTACTGTTCGATTCCGGCTCCGTGCAGTTGTTTGATTAAAGTTACCTTGGTCACAAGTGAGAAAACTGTTGTCCAGCTAGTTTCACGGCACCAAGCATCGCAGGTTTTTTCCAGGTTCTCTGATTTTCTCCTGTTGTAACACTGGACCTGTGAGAGATGGCTCTTACTGGACTTCTAGCGAGAACAACTTAGGGACAGGATTGGGCTTATTCAGTATTAACAAAAACACTTAATTCTTGTCCAACCTTGAACTGACGGGAAAGATGTAAATAACCTCTGCCACCAGTGTAACAATACTAAAAGAGTTTTGTGATCCTCCTGTAACTTTCATTCACTGCTGGTTCCACACAATACGATTCAGTCGTTCCTTGCGTACACAAACGCGCTCTGTACGTAAGCCCACACTACAATACAATACTGTAATTGCTACGGTGTTCATTTATGTTCAAAATAATTGTAAGTTTACACCTTTTGTGGTTCATTACATGAAAATATACTATCATTAACGCCAACCTCAAACTCATTAACGCAAAAATACATTCATTTTAAGCAATTGTCATTCACTAACCTAGATACGCAACCATTTGCATCAAAGGGCATTCCACAGCAGCAACAGACGACCATTAACACCATTCTATTCCACATTAGGGATTATAGAATTTCAATTAAGCAAGAGAAATACCTTGTCTAATTGAAATTTTATTATCCCTAATATATAGTTGATCGGTGTTAATGGTCGTCTGTTGGCATCTATTTGCATGATTCAAATAATTGCGTATCTACGCCAGTGAATGTCGATTGATTAAAATGAATGTATTTTTGCGTTAATGAGTTTGAGGTTGGCGTTAATGACTGTATATTTTCTGGTAATGAACGGCAAAAGGTGTAGTATAGAGTATGTTACTGATTATGAAGTTTTATTTGCATAAGATATCGTCAAATAGTGTTATAGTTTACTATTACTATGGTAATAATAACATTTGGACTTTGGCATATTTTCACCATTACCACAGTCAAGAGTGTCATAACCTGAGGTTTCCTTCGGAAATTTTTTTTCCAAAAATTGAAATCAGCAAGTATCAGCATCGATGTTTCCCTTTACATTCACGTGACAACATATTAGGAAAGGTTGTCAAGACGCGTTTAAATGCAGTGGCATAGGAAGCAAGTGTGGGTTGAGGGGGCAAAACCTTTGGGAAGCACCTTCGCGCATGGAAAGGGCACTCTCAAAGTAGATAACATCTGTCATGCCAGTTCTTTTGACATGAAGTTTGCATTTTATTGAAACTTGTAATTAAGACCAGTATTAAGACTAAATTACAAAAAGTTCAAAAAATTCGAAATTTTCAAAAGTATCTGAGTGATGTCTCTGTCATCCTTGTATGTGAAATGTTTGTTCATCATACAGTGATGTAATATTTTAACTATCAAAAGAGATAAAATGGTCCTGCTACAAGAAGATCTTGATCACCGTCTTATGGTTAACTGGTTGGTTAAAGATAAAAGAACAAAAATTTTTGATGAATATCTAATTAACAGAAACTATAATTCGAGACGGTGAGTTGGTATATTATCTCCGTAACTTAAAATCAACCAAAAAATCTCAACTGTCGCTTATTTTTTGAATATATTCTTTAGCAAGTTCAGCAAGGTTGATGTTATCAGTCTTTTCTTTATAATTATGGATGTTTAGAATTAGAAAATTATCGTACCTTCTTGTACCTTATATTCTAAATAGATCTTTGTGTTGTTTGGAGCTGTAAATCCTGAGGTTTGTTGTTAATGCAGCCAAATTCAATTAAGTTTTCAACAGTCATGTATGAAATGATTCAAATTCAATGATTAATGGCAGCTAAAATCTCCGACGCGTATGATAAAGCATTGCCTGATTTGGTAATAAAAGTAATCAAGACAACACCAGACATTTCAGCTTCCTGACTTCCATTGTCTAATAACTCAATTAACTTTTATATAGTAGAATTACTTATAGTTTAGCTGCAAAACAGTTCTTACGTTACTATTGTATACTTTACACAAGACTCTGTCTTAATCTATCCCCAAGGCACAAGTAATAATTTACAAATTCAAATTCCTTACATTTCAAGATGGTGTTCAAACCATAGGCTCAAACAGAGAAACAGGAATATTCGTTTCCAAGCCTCTGACCGAAGAATAAAAATTTCTCTTAAAAGTTCTCAAACGACGGTGCAGGTACTGGGATCTGAACCCTGACATATTGGTAAAAGTGCTGTAGTTCAGTATGCTTTTTTTCCATATTCTCATATATTTTTTAATCTGTAAACCAAAGCAAGAGGGCATAAACTGATGCTTTACACCTCGATATAAAAAGGTTTTTTTTTTCTTCATAAAGGGCGCTTTTCATGCACAGAAAGGGCATTTTCATGCTTAAAAAGGACACTTTTTGTCGTTTCCAAATGTTAGGAGGGCACGTGCTCCAAATGCCCCCTGGTTCAGGGACGGCGGAGCGAAATTACGAGGGGGGGGGGCTTGAGATAAAAATACAACATTTTGTATGCTTCTCTGGGAAATTGCACAACAAGTGTTTTAAAGCGTAGTTGTTTCAACATTACATTTGGAAAAAAGTGGGGGGCTACAGCCCCTGCATCCCCCCGGCTCCGCCGTCCTTGTGGTTACTACACCTGTGTTTAAATAGGACCTGAAGATCTACGACGTCAACTTCAACGACGCGACCTTCGAAACAAATAAATTCTTCACGCAAAACAAAGAGAATGAATAATTTTTATTCTCCAAAGCATTCCCAACACCGTCGTCGTCGTACATACAACGTCACTTAGACCATTTTCACGTCTTAAGGAAGACGTCAGCTCGCGAAGTGAAAAAAGCTGTTACTTTAGATTGAGTTCAACCCGAGACTACAGTCGTTTTCGAAGAACTGGAGGATTTTAGGAGTCATAAAACAAGCCACAAGTGTCAAGCACGGTGGTCAATGAACCGTGGTTTCTTTAAATGCTGAAATTCTCGAAGACGTCGTCGTTCAAGTTGACGTCGTAGATCTTAAGGTCCCCAATGATTGTAATAAAGTGAACGAATTTTGGAAAACTTTCAAACAAGATATGTTGCAACACTTTCTATGCTTGTTTTCTATACTAAGTCTTAAACCCACCCAAATAAAATATTTGCTTTTACGGTGATGGTGCCTTCATAACAGAATGAAAACAATACAAAACCATTGTCTACGCATGCAAGGCGACCATTGAGGAATTACTTGAACTTTTAGTCAAAAACAAAATGTCAGTACTTTGCTGAATATTGTAAATAACAAACTCTACTTATTATATCGAGAATTTAGACTAACACTCTCCGTCTGTAAAGGCGAAAGTATGTTGGAGGTTCGAGGCCGGTTGTTCACGTGAAGCATTTCGCCATATGCTGAAATTGGCTTCGTGTGTAACTCGTGATTTGCAACAGGTATCAGCTGATTCAAAGACAACTTTCAAATATACATGCAAAAATAACTGATTTAGCTTTTCATTTACTGATAATGAGAGTAACCGCCGAATGTTACTTGCAGTAAAACTTCAGCGTCTTCTAGTTGAATTTTGTGTTTACCGGTGCATTACGGGTGTTCACTCGTTACACACGTGTTAATTCGTGTTCTCTAGTGTTCTTAATTGTGCGGCGATTTAGATTAGATCACTTAGCTACTGGCAACGTCTTAAATATTCGGTAAATTTGGATTTGCTTGATTGTTGGAAACGTTATGTGTTTTAGCTATGAATCGAAGAAGAAAATTAGAAATATAGTAATTGGTCTGTTCTTCCTGTTTGGAGGCATCGAATACGGTGAGTATTCTAGGGAAATGTTGGTCTATCCTAGCAGAACTTGTATACCGGCTTCGCTTCTTTTAAAGCCTGTTGAACATGTTGGACAAAAAATAAGACTGTCATGTATGGTTGTGCAGTACAAGCTCCTTGTAGAAGATATCTAAGAACTTACTGAGAAATATCCATGGTATGTACTTGGGTCGGGGTTGTGATAAGATCAGATAGTCAGTTCAAACTTTTCTATCTTGTATATCTTCCTGTACATTAATTGAAATTCTCCTAGAACCAATGTTTATCAATGTGAAGATTTGTTTGGTCAAGTGTGCTCGGATAGGCATTCGTGAACATACAAGTAGTTTTCTATTCAGCCATATTGTAAGCCTTTACAGACGTTAACGGTAAGCTATCATTTGATTCAACGGCCATATCAGGCTACCATTCACACATGCACAGTTGGCCAGCAGAATGTTTCTTTTCTAATAACCATGTATGTATATGTATATGCATATGCATATCTGTATATGTATATGTATATCTGTATATGTATATGTGTATATCTATGTATATGTATATGCATATGCATATGTAGGTCAATCAGAAAGCCAGCTTTAGTCAGAGTTCCAAGTATATTATGAAATCATCAGGCAGGAACAGTAAAAAATCTTTATTTGACATTTCAGGGCACAGCCCCTTCTTCAGAATATCCAAAAAAGTTGTGCTAACCAGCTTACTTATATACAATAAAACTAATATGTATTCAAAAAAATTGGTATAAAATTATATAACATCACATTGATTCAGTCCTTTGGGAACAAAGCTATTAAGTTTATAAATCCAAAATGCCTCCCTGTCAGTTGGATCATGCATATCAGTTTTATCAATAATGTTTACAGACAAATCAGCAAGACCATCATGGCCTTTACTAAAAAAGTGGGCATACAAATGTTCTCCATTGGACCCCTAATATATATATGTACTGTATGTATACACTATATATTACACCCCTAATATATATATGTACTGTATGTATACATATGTATATATATATATGTACATATATACATATATATATATATATATATATATATATATATATATATATATATACATATGTATACAAATATATACATATATACATACATATATTCATATATATATATATATATATATATATATATATATAACTACAGATGGAACCGTTTCAGCCTACTGGGCCTCATCAGTGTAGTGCTGACGAGCAGGATGGAGAAGCCTATATTATATAGGCAATTCAAATGTGCCATACTTGTGGTACATCTAAGCCATGCCAGAGTGCTCTAACTAGAGACTAGTGAGCATACACAAATTTGCTAACGGCATGACTCATCGGTATGCCCACAAATTTGCTAACGGCATGACTCATTGGTATGCCCACTAAAAAAGTGGGCATACAAATGTTCCCCATTGGACCCCTAATATATATATGTACTGTATGTATACACTATATATTACACCCCTAATATATATATGTACTGTGTGTATACATATGTATACATATATATATATATATATATATATATGTACATATATACATATATATATATATATATGTATACATATGTATACAAATATATACATATATACATACATATATTCATATATATATATAACTACAGATGGAACCGTTTCAGCCTACTGGGCCTCATCAGTGTAGTGCTGACGAGCAGGATGGAGAAGCCTACATTATATAGGCAATTCAAATGTGCCATACTTGTGGTACATCTAAGCCATGCCAGAGTGCTCTAACTAGAGACTAGTGAGCATACACAAATTTGCTAACAGCATGACTCATCCTGTAGAGTGCTCAATATGAACCAAGAAGCCATATATATATATACACATATATGTTAGGGGTGTACTGATTAATTGAATTCTTGGTTAATCGTGGTTATGACCATTTGGTTTGATTCACAATTCTTTGGTTCCACATTTCAAATTTTGTTCAGTTTGAATTGCTCCAGGCTGCCCTTGAAAGGTCTCTTTAAAGCATTAAATACAAATAAAAAGGCACTTGGTGTTCAAATTTTTAGCAGTCTTTTATTCAAATGAGTTCTTATTTTATGACATCAGAATTCAGATGCCTCTAAAATCAGTGTTTTTGATTGAGGAGCTAAGGAGTTTGTACATCATAGTTTGTATGTGATTTTGTGTTGCCTGGTAAAAATGCTACTCTTCTACCACCCCTTGAGAATTTCCAAATAAGGTAATTCATGCACAACAACAAGGACACTGCAGAGAAGTTCTATGTTCTTTTATTAATGTTCCTGTTAACTATTTTAACCTCAAGTTAAGCATTTTTGAGTTTTTGATCCTATTAAAGGAATTTTTGTTGAATCCCATGGTGTTTAACTTTTGTATGATAAGAAGTTAGAAACATTTGCATGATTGAATTGAAATAATTGAAATCAAAAGGCAATAATTGAAGTCGAATCAAATTGAAAAGTATATGAATTGTTACACCTTTAATATATATATGTACATACACATGCATGGATACACATGCATGCATACACATGCGTGCATACACGTGTGCATACACAGGTGTGCATACACATGTCTACATGTACATGTATACATACATATATATATATATATATATATATATATATATATATATACATACATATATACATATATATATATATACAGGGTGAGTCAAAAGTGGTGCCCAACACATGTTTTAGGATTGTCAGTTTGTTGTTTGTTTGATATTTGTTTTGCAGTGTGGAAGAAGGTAGAAATAAATGAAAGACACGTTTTCAACTTATTTATTTTAAATTATTCCATTTCTTCAGGGAATAAAGAATTGTAACAGGCTACTAATTGAAACTGGGCACTACTTTTAACTCACCCTGTATGTATATATATATATATATATATATATATTTGTTTTACCCTAGATATATATATATATTACCCTAGATATATATATATATTTTACCCTAGATATATATATATATTTGTTTTACCCTAGGCCAAACATTTTTGGTAATAAAGATTGAGTAAGCATCCAGCCATTTCCAGCTTCCAACTGTATGCAACTGGGAAATCTAGGGTTGCTTTTTGCATGAGGTACTTCATATAATATTTGAATGATGCAATAGCATTCTATTTTATACACTGATTTCTATTTTCAGTGATAAATATTACTTACAGGGTTGTGGGGTATGTTTACTAGTTTAAAAATTCATTGGCTCTAATATTTTGACATATATTGACCAATTTATGTGAATTTAATGTGTAATACCAGTATCATTGTCAGCCAAAACTGGCTGCAGGGTTGATAAAGACATTTTTCTACTGGCAGACATTTACCATGAATTGTTGGCCATGTCTGTGGTGCTTTGTCATATAGAGTTAGTGCCAGACCTCCATCTATGGGAGGGTAAATATATTTTTTAGGGTAATCCCCAAGGAAAAGATATCAGATTTATGGAAAAAAACAAACAAAGTTATTATCATAATGGAATATTTAGCTTGTATTAGTCCAACAAAATATAATAACAGGAAAAAATATCTGATTGGTAGTTTTTATTCAAAGTGCTCTTACACATTCAAAATTCATTACACTTTGTTTGCAAAATTAGGGTGAGGGCAGTCATAACTATTGGCAGAACTAGAAATTAATAACTGTTTGCCTTGTATTTTCTATGTCTTTCAGGTGTTATTATTCCAACTTTATGGCTCTTTTTACAGCACACTTTTAAAGCCAGTGAATCATTTTACTCTATAGTGCTATCAGCATTCAGTTTTGCTAGTTTAATAACAAGTCCTTTGTTTGGGGCATGGATAGACTGCACCAGAAAGACGAAATTGTCGCTTGTTGTTGGGTTACTCTTTGAAATTGCAGGTTAGTTTTGATGTCAATTGATAGCTAATGGATAAGCTGGACAACTTTTTAGAAGTACTATGACTTTGACTATAACATGATGTAGCTCTCCAACTATCCAAATAGTTTTATTAACATTTTTCACAAGGAATATCTGCAGATGCTTGCTTAGACTCAGGGGTGTATTTTAGGGGGAGCATGGTTAGAGGGTGTGACCCCCCAAAAAAAAGTTTGTCAGAAAACAGAAAATTCGGGAAAAATAGATAGTAATGGCAAAATTTGTCTTCATTAAGGTAGATCAAAATTTCTTATGGTTACTGGTTGACATTAAATTTACGTATTACTATTAGGGCTGAGGAAGCGACACTACACCATACATGGCCTAAATTTGGGTTAAATTCTGGCAAATTAGGCTGGACATCCCCTGAATCAAAACGGGTTAACTACACCCCTGCTTCAGGCACTGTTGAGCTGGGGAAGTGGGGGAGCTGAAGCCCTCCCACTTCTTTCCAAATGTAATGTTGAAAGAACTATGTCTTAGAACACTTGTTGTGAAATTTCTACGAGAAGCATGCAAAATGCTCTATTTTTATCTCAAGCCACCCCACTCGAAATTCTGCTTCGCCGCCCCAGCGCTTAGACCTACAGAGGAACCGCGCCATATGGCCACCTCGTTATTACGGCCACATTTTTTTTTGTCCCGGCGAAACGCTCATACATTTTCTTATAAGAAAATCCCGTTAATACGGCCACCCCGTTAATGCCGGCAACGGTCCCATTTTGAAATCCCAACTTGTATATTCCTTTATAAATTCACCTCGTTAATACGACCACTCAAACCGAATATGTATTCCGAGGGACAGATTAGTGACAAACGAAAATAAATCTTGAGAAACAATGACGATTTTCTTTTTTAATTGAAATTGTCTGGGACATATACAAAGTCAGCAATGTACTACGACTTCTATCAAATGACAAAGGAAAATAAAACTTGATAAACAACAGTATCCGGTATATTGCAAAATGATTAAGTCATTGTACTTGCACAAAATAAGTCAATCGAAAGTCACAGATTTTTTTCAAACTCCTGTTGAAAGTCAATTTATTACTGAAAGTAACATGTAAAATTGGAGAGTTTGGGGCCTTTGTTTTGAACAGTACAGTGTGTATAGCAGATTGTCCCTGTTTATTAAATTCAGTTATGTTTATCTTACTGTGTAGTTCCGTTTCAGTTAAATGATATATGCATTCTGGATGCTTAAGAACAGTTGCTAAAAGTGCAATTGTGATATAACTGTCATGACGTCATTTAAAAGAGACCAGCCATGAAATTTTACCCTACCCCGTTAATACGGCCAGATACTTATTGCCCGTTGGTGGTCGTATTAACGGGGTTCCACTGTACTGTACTTTCCGAGTAATAGTTGCTGTAGGCGTTTTTGCATGTTATATAAGTTGTGATTCACAGGATGGTGAGAGTTTCCAATTGAAAGGATATGTTTGAGCGGACCTGAATAGGAGCACAGAGTGCCTGCATAGGGATAAGGTGAAATGAAACTATAGGTTCACTGGGGATTTGCACCAAAAGTGTGATGTTGGGTAAAGAATCTCTCGTTTCTTTGGCTTATGTCGACTTCCATGCAGATTTATAGGTTTGGACTTATACTACTTAACACTTTGAGGGACAGGGCTCGTCCACTTGACGAGTAAAATCGTCTGACGTTAGCCAGAGTAAAATTATTAGGGGTGCCTACAGTAGAGCTGTCGATGCATAAATTATGTTAAAGTGGCATGCAATCATGAACGACCTGATCTTCAAATTAAAACTGCAAAGGGGTCATCCTGTACAAATAAAGATCTCTTATATGTCAGTGGCAGCGAGGGGTCCGAATACGAAAATCCTACAATTTGACTAGTTCATAAGCGCTTGGATATTTCTCGTATTGCCTGTTCCGTATGGTGGAAATTTAAAAAAGCCTTGCTAATGTCGAACAAAAATTAAAACTTTTGCCTAAATATGAAGTGAAATTGTATTACGAGCAATAACAAGCAATAAAAATATATTGATTCAAATAACAAATGTTACAACGATTAAATGAACTATTGGATGATAACTACCTAATATTAAATGACATGAAAGTTTGTATTGAGTCAACCTTATTTACAAAACATTCATAACAGGCGTACCACCCCACCTCCAGAAATATACAAATTATTCTCATAAACTGCACTAGTATGGGCCCAGGTCCCATGTTCTAATTTGGCAGTAGACATCTTCCATTGTGCACCTTCTTCCTTCAAGTTCAATGACTCAATACTGTCCTCCCCCCACCAACCTCCACAGGCGAACATTTGACCTTGATGGACAAACAAGGATGAACTCCGACATATTGACGTTATTGGTGGGAGGGGAGTCCATTGTCTTGTCGTCCAGCTGAACGTTTCTACTGTTTGCAGATCATGTCCTCCTGCCATGATAATATCTTTCTTCATTATCCAGTTCTCTCCTGAACGAGCAACGGGTAAATGAAGGGAAGAGACCTGAGTTATTGGCTGTTCTTAACTATTTTGTCCTTTTTTCTTCCCCTCGTCATTTTCTCGTGTCAGATCATTCATCCGTTTGTTCATACTATCCATCTGCTGCCTCATATCGACCATATGACATGTCAATTTTCTGCTTAGATTTGTAATTATGTCTTTCATGCTAGCCATTTCATCTCTCATTTTATTCCACTCCTTCCTCGTCAAGTAGCAATGTAACTTTCGTTTGCCGTAAGCCACCTTCTTTCCACAAACCTCACATTTCCCCATACGAAGACTACAATAATTTCTCTCGTGCTGTACTTGATCTCTTCGGTTGACCACCAACTCACAGCCATCGTTTGAACAATGCACAGTAGTGAATTCACCATACGCCACATGCGCTTCAAGCTTTTCCAACTTTACTACCTCACGGCATCCTCTGTGAACGTAATCACAACGAATGTTTAACTGAGATATGAGATCTTCAACAAATCTCGCAGGCCTTAATGTTTCTGTCGTCAATGGCTCGATACAAGTCAGACATAACAACAACAACAACAACAACAACAACAACAACAACAACAACAATAATAATAATAATAATAATAATAATAATAATAAAAGGGCAGTGGCTAGATCTTCCATGGGGCCGGTCTAGAATGGAGAAGTAAGACGACTCCTTCCCTCCACTAGTCTGAGGGTTCACCTTGGGCAAGTGATAGGACCCTCAAGCCCCCCCTACCTAGGGTTACAGGAAATCCCCGTGACCTGCGAAATACCGAATTGATATCCGGCGGGGAATAGTCATGTCTTAAGGGCAGGTGAAGAGCTCTTTAGCCTTGGTAGGCAATAACCTAGTGGAGGTTACACGAACAATTATACCCGCAACCCAAGGTGTTAATCGTGCTGATGGGTGAATGGCAGCTGCGAAAGCTGTCGCAAACGGTACCTGGCAGGAAGTGGCGCCCCCTTCCAGTAATAGCCTTATCCAGGAAGCCAGACAACCCTGGATGGACCTCTGACCCGTGCATAGCAAATAACTTATATGGGTAGAATAATAAAAAAAAACCAAAAAAAAACCAAACCATATCGCTTGTCCTGTGATTAACCAGGAAGCGCGTCCCTCAGAGGGGAACCAGTCTGAGGTCGAAAAGTCTGTACCTGGAACAAACTCTTCCACAAATAATGAGCCGTTAGGTCACCAAAACCGGAACACTTCCAACATTGGACCAGCGAACTCACAAACAAACAAACCCACATCTGGAAAACGAACTCCATGGACACGGGAAGAGTACTCCCAAGTCATGAAGTCATTTTATTCAGCACTAGAAAGACCCACATCAAATACCACTAACACCACTTACGGGATATGGAGAAATGCGGTTGGGGATGATATAAGGCCTTACATTGATGCAGGTAAACTTGCTAACGTGCGTAGAGATATAATGCGAAACAACCGACTGACACAAGCAGAACTCGAACAAATCAAACAGAGTGTGAAATCAGACGCAAATGTCAATGATGAGTTACGAGTAGAAGGCGAAAAACTGTACCCTGAACGCATAACCCAAACAATTAATGATATAAGAAATGGAGACCCCCTGCAAGACCAAGACCAAGAACAAAATGCGAATGAGCAAGACCCAAATACAAGAGACGAACTGAATGAAAATGAGGAAGAATTCAAAGCAGAGTTCTTAATAAATAATAGGGACTCGATTAACGAAGCAAAGAATGACATAGTAAGAGCCGTAAGTAAAGTGAAGCACATGAATATGAAAGACAGGGAAAAATTGCCTAAAATCCAAACAACGAAAACAAATACAAAAACTATTGACATATATCATGCTGCACTCTACGAATATCTTGAAAACGAACCAGATAAAACCTTAGATATACTAAATATAGCCATATATTCCACTGGTCTTGCCATATCTGAAAAGCTAAACGCCAAAATAAAGAAAAGAACACGAAATCGGCATAAAGAACCTGCCTAGAAAGAAAAAATCAACAGGGAAATTGACACCCTCAGAAAAGAAATATCTATCCTTGATGAAATAAGCAGAGGCACTAACATTAACACATCAAAATCGAGAAAAGTAAAACGAAAATATCAAATAAACAATGCTGGATCAATACCTGAAGTTAAGGAAAATCTGAAACAAAAGATGCTCCTTAAATCACAACGCATAAAGCGATTTTCAAAACGATCAAATTTCTACAGGCAAAACAAAATCTTTTCTACGGATGCAAAACGATTTTATAGAGAAATAGGCAAGCAAAATATAAAAGTTGAAAACACCCCATCAATGGAAGAAGTCGAAAAGTTCTGGAAAAAGATATGGAGTACACCAAAAGAGCATAATGAAAATGCGGAATGGATAGAACGTGAAACCGAGAGAATGAGTGCCACACCAACTCAAGAATGGCAAGACATAGCTAGAGAACAAGTCAGACAAGCACTGCGAAAATCTCAGAAATGGAAATCACCTGGTTTAGATAAAGTCCCTAACTTTTGGCTTCATCATATGCACTGCACGCATAAATACCTTGCTCAAGCCTTATCACATCTCATGAGAAACCCGAATGAAATGCCGGTATGGCTCTCGCAAGGCATGACTTTTTTGTTACCCAAGAATGATGAAACAGATAATCCTAAAAACTATCGACCAATTTCATGCTTTACCACAACATATAAACTCTTGACCTCCATAATCACAGATATAACATATTCCCATTTGGACCAAAACAATATCTCACCTCTTGAGCAGAAGGGATGCAGACGGGATCCTATGGGTGCAAAGATCAACTTTTAATAAATAAGATGATTCAAGAAAATTGCGTTACCAGGAAAAGAAACTTAAGCACGGCCTGGATAGATTACAGGAAGGCCTTTGATAGTGTCCCACATTCCTGGATAATTAAGTCTCTCGAAATATACAAAGTATCGCCAGTAATTATAAATTTCCTAAAACAAGGAATGAATCTCTGGAGTACAACGCTGTACTTAAACCATGCAAATGGAATAGCTAACTCTTGTAAGATTCCAATTAATCGAGGAATATTCCAAGGTGACTCCCTTTCTCCCCTCCTATTTTGTATTGCACTTACCTCTTTCAATGGAGCTAAATAAAACATGCTATGGATATCAAATAAAGGAAAATAAGTTTAACCACCTTTTTTATATGGATGACTTGAAACTTTTTGCCAAGGACGACGGAGAGCTCGAGGGCCTTTTAAAAACCGTTAAGTCATTCAGTGATGACATTGGTATGGAATTTGGCCTTGATAAATGTTCCAAACTTACCATTAAACGGGGGAAAATAACTGAAAGTAGAAACATTGATTTGGTTGTGAGCAATAGAATTAAAAACGTAGAACAAGAGGAAACGTATAAGTACCTTGGAGTCAGTGAGGGGGCAACAATACAACACAATCAAATGAAAGAAAAGGTCGGAAAGGAATATTATAGGCGACTAAGACTTATCCTGAATACAGAATTAAACTCTAAGAACAAAATATCTGCTATCAACAGCTTAGCAGCCCCAGTGGTTCAGTACAGTTTTAACATCTTAAACTGGACACTCAATGATATCAAACGAATGGACACGAAAACTCGTAAACTCCTCACCTGCCATCGTATGTATCATCCGAAAGCAAATGTTGATAGAATATACCTTTCTAGAGCCGACGGTGGAAGAAGTCTCATTCAACTTGAAATGTCGTATAAAATAACAACCATTGGACTTAAAACGTACTTAGAAACAACCAAAGACTGGATGCTACGGTGTGTATACCAACACGAGGTTAGTAAAAAACTATATTCAGTGGTTAAAGAAAGCTCCAAGTATAGATATGAAATAGATATACATGAGACAGAAACACCAACAGATACAGAGTTTCCAACAGTAGCTGCTCAAAACATCAAAATTAGAGCCAAAAAAGCAGCTTTGGAGGGACTCAAAACAAGCTGGCGAGAGAAACCTTTACATGGCCAATACCTGACTCACACTAACCAAGCTGATGTTAACAAAAAACACACCCATCAGTGGCTGCGCAGTGCAGGATTAAAGGCCGAAACGGAAGGTTTCATTCTTGCTGCCCAAGATCAGTGCCTCCCAACAAAAAATTACAAGACAAAAATAATAAAAAATAGCGATGACCCAGTGTGCAGATTTTGTAACGCTAAACATGAAACTGTCGACCATCTGATCTCGGGATGCACACTTTTGGCCCCAACTGAGTTCAAACAGCGACATGATAGAGTTGGACAATATATTCATTGGAAAATATGCCATCACTACGGAAAAGAAGTGTCCAAAAACTGGTACGAGCACCACCTTGACCCTGTCACTGAAATAGGAAATATAACTATCCTATGGGATTTCACCATACAGACAGACAGGACTATCAAAGCAAACAGACCAGACATAGTGGTAAAAGACAAAAATCGTAAATTTTGCTTATTGATAGATATGGCCGTACCAGCTGATTGCAACGTATCTACCACAATATACAAAAAACTCTCAAAATACAAAGACTTAGAAATAGAGATCCAAAAAATGTGAAGTATGAATGTGACCATGATTCCAGTAGTGATAGGCACACTTGGTGTGATAAACAAAGGCACTGAAGAATTCACAAATAGAATACCTGGACAACCATGCCTAAGAGAAATTCAAAAAATTGTGTTGACAAGCATCGCCCACATTCTTCGAAGAACTCTGTCTATGTAATCAATAACAACATGTCTGGCTGATGTTTTTAGATGTAAACATACAAATTCAATCTATATTTTTTTTTTTTTTTTTTTTTTTTAACGGGTCTTTTAGCTGCTGGATGAAATCCAACATGACAACTGTCTCCAGCCTTAGGTCTCTGGGTGAGATCCGGTTGGATGATATGTAAACACAGACATCAAAGGAAATAATAATGATAATAATAATAATGATAATAATAATAATGATAATAATAATAATAATAATAATAATAATAAGTGGGCAATGGGGCAGGACCAGTAGGAACTGCAGCCTGCTACGGGAAGAGTAAGACGCTCCCGCCCACCATGAGTCTCAGGGTAGTAGCTTGAGCAAGTACTAGTAACCCGAAGCCCCACTTGCCAGGGATACGGCAAATCAACAATGATGAGTCAATTTAATAGAAATTCATACCCCATCGCTCGTCGCGTGGTCTACCAAGGAGCGCGTACCCCAGCGGAGAACCAGGCTGGGATCGAAAAATGTAATACTGGAATCAACTCTACCCACCCCCAAACACCTGTGAGTTACCAAAACGAGAAAACTCCTCAAACTGGACCCCAGGATGTGCAATCAAACACAAATAAAGAAAAAAGAACGAAATGGACAAGGGAAGAGTATAAGCAAGTAATGGAGGCTTTTATTAAGGAACAACTAACAACATCACAAGAAAGCAACACTAAGCAAAGTTTTACCATATGGAGAGCAGAAAACCCCACAGCAAGACCGAATATGGATCATAACAAACTAGCAAACGTTAAAAGAGACATAAAAAATAAGAGATTGACAGATGTTGAGTTAAATACCATCAGGAAGAAAGTAGAAGATAGTGTATACGTAAATATGGAGAATAGTGAACAAAATGAGCCATTTGAAAATGCTGAAACTGAATATGAAATACCAGTAAACCAAGATGATACACCAACAGACAAAATGCAGGACGAACAAGAGAATAAAGAATATGAAATACTAAAAGAAGATATTCAAAGAAAATGGGAAGAGGTCAAACATCAAGACATAAAAGATAGAGATCCACTCCCTAAGATCAACAAAAGTAAAAAGGTAAAGCAACTAATCAGACTTGGTAACAAAGTGGTCGCAGACATTAAAAAAAGCTGCAAAGAACCGCTCGATATTGCAGCAATTAACGAGCTTATATATGCAATAGCTTTAGTTATTACTGAAACTAAAGGAGTCAAATTAAAAAAAAGACACAGAAGAAAAGAAGGAAACCTAAATGGAAAGAAAATTTAGAGAAAGATACTCAAAGCAAGAGAAGTGACTTGTCAATCCTAACTGAAATTGAAAATAAATCAGAAGTTAATCAGAGAAAACAAAATAAAGTAAAGAGAAGATATAACATCAAGAAGATGGGAAATCTACCTGAAGTAAGAGAAAAGTTGAAACAGCAAATTCAAGCTAAAGCACAGAGAATCAGAGGGTATGAGAAAAGGGGGAAACAATTCAGACAGAATAAGCTCTTTAAGGACAATACTAAGAAACTCTATAGGGACCTGGGAAAAAAACAGATCAATGTGGAGGAACCACCTACGCTTGAAGAGATAGAAGATTTCTGGAACAAGATATGGGAGGACGAAAAGCAGCATTATGAGACAGCCGAATGGATCAAACAGCAGGAGGAAATGATAAAAAATCAACCAATTCAAGAACGGAAAGACCTAGAGAAAGAAGACATAAGCATTTCATTGAAGAAGGCTTATGATTGGAAACCACCAGGTATAGATAGAGTGCCAAACTTTTGGCTCAAGTACTTGGAAGAAGTGCATGAAGATATAACAAGAGAATATAATGAAATCATTCAGAATCCAGAAAAGAGCCCTGGTTGGTTCATGCAAGGTCTGACATACTTGCTCCCGAAATCTGGAGATACGAAAAACCCAAAGAACTACAGACCCATAACCTGCCTTCCAACATTGTACAAGATTCTCACAACTACCATCACTGAGAGGACATATACCTTCATATAAAACAAGTTATTACCACCTGAACAGAAAGGCTGTAAAAGAGGAAGTTATGGATGTAAAGATCAGTTACTCATCAATAAGATGATACTAGAAGATTGTATGAGTAAGAAAATGAACCTCAGCACTGCTTGGATTGATTACCAGAAAGCATTTGATAGTGTCCCTCATTCTTGGATCATCAAGGTTATGGAGGTATACAAAATGTCCCCAACTGTGACCAAATTCGTGGAACAAAGTATGACCAATTGGAAGACCGCCATGAAATTAAATTACAACCAAGGTACAATTACTACCAGGTCTATTGATATAGAGACGGGGTATCTCTCAAGGCGATTCCTTATAGCCACTAATATTGCAATATGCTGAGCAATATGCTTTAACAACACAAGATGTGGCTATGAAATATATAGGAAGAAAGTTAACCATTAGTTCTATGTCGATGATTTGGAAATATACGCGAAGAACGATGGTCAATTGGAGGGGCTGCTTGCAACAATTAAGACATTTAGCGATGATATTGGTATGCAGTTTGGCCTCGACAAGTGTGCCAAAGGCCACGTTCAAGAGGGGCAAATTGGCACAAACCTCAGGCATCCATCTAGACACCAACACAATCATTCAAGAACTTGAACAAGAAAGCACCTATAAATACCTGGGTGTTAATGAAGGCGATGGGATACAACATGCGGACATGAAGGAAAGGAGACTACAGAAGAGTTAGGTTGGTGACAAAAAGTGAATTGAATGCAACAAATAAAATTGAAGCCATCAACACTCTGGCTGTACCTGTAGTCACGTACAGTTTTAATATCGTTAACTGGCAGATGAGTGAAATCAAGAAACGGGATAGGAAAACAAGAAAGTTGCTTACCATGGAACAAATGAACCACCCTAAGGCGGATGTGGAAAGAATTTATCTCCCTTGACAGATAGGAGGAAGAGGACTCACTCAGCTAGAGTTAACTTATAAGACAACCACAGTGGGTCTTAACGTTTATCTAGAACAAACAGAAGATCCGCTTTTGAAACTGGTACACCAACATGAGAAGAAAAAAAATCTCTACTCTGTAGTAAAGGATGTAGTAAAGAAAATTAAGAATGAGTTTGGAGAGTCAGATCTCGCAAGGAAATATCACGAATCAATCACAAAGTTTGCAAAAAGAGTGAAACAGGAGACTAAGAAAAAGTTACAGGAGAAGATGCAACAAGTTTGGGAAGAAAAAACGATGCATGGTCAATACCCAGCGAGAGTGAATAAGCCAGATGTTGATCAGGAAAAGACACACCAGTGGCTCAGGAGCTCGGGTCTCAAGTCGGAAACTGAAGGGTTAATTATCGCAACGCTAGATCAAAGCCTTGCAACAAAGTCATATCATCATAGGATAATCAAAGATGACGCTGACCCCAAATGTAGATTGTGCAAAGAATTCGAGGAGACAGTTGACCATATAGTAGCAGGATGTCCAGTACTTGCCAAGACAGAGTATATTCAAAGACATGACAGAGCAGCAGGATATCTACATTGGAAAATCTGTCAGCACTACCACCTTCCAGCTGCAGGTAACTGGTATGATCATATACCAGAAACAGTGACTGAAAATGAAAGTGCCACAATATTATGGAACATGCCAGTCAACACAGATAAGCAGATTAATGCCAATAGACCAGACATCATTGTGAAGGACAAGAAGGCTAACAACTGCCTTATGATTGACATGACAATACCACCAGAAAGAAATGTTTCAATTAAACAAATGGAGAAATTATCAAAGTATAAGGACCTTAAAAGGGAAGTTACAAAGATGTGGAAAATGAAGACAAGCACAATTCCAGTTGCAGTGGGGGCGTTAGGTCTCATTACGAAAGGCATGGGGAAATACATCAACCAAATTCCGGGAAGTGTCAATGTAGAAATGATGCAGAAGATCGTTCTTTTAGGAAGTGCCCATATCTTGAGGAGAACATTCTCCATTGCATAAGCACTACACGCAAGTGCCCTAAGGTCATGGGATGACTTCGGCATTGCAGGAAGAAAATGTACAATAACGTAGAAAATTTATAATAATAGTAATAATAATAATAATAATAATAATAATAATAATAATAATAATAATAATAATTTAATCATTTCCATCTTAAGTGAGAAAAATACAATAGATTTACAATGAAAAAGGTAAAAAGTATTATACAAAATTACAGTTTAAAATTTATCAAGAATATTAATAAGCCTAAGGAATATAACTACCTAAATTACTTAAAAATGTTACAATGTCAATAAAATAACTTTTAGTCTAATAAGAGATATTTACAAGCACGCGCCATAAAGGATTGTTTATGTCTCTCAGTTCCCAAAAGTTTATATCCACATCTGGGTGACTGTCGTAGATAAAGTATTATGCATGGTTGGCAGAAGAAATGTTCGTTTCTTGTACACTGCATGGGTTGTTTAAGTACGTTTAAACAAATAGCGCAATGAAGATTGTGAGGAACAGGAGTTTCAAAGCGTTCGTCGTCGTACCCTCCTTCAGCGGAAGCCATCGTATCTCTAAAATATTTTTCAAATAATCGTCCAGTACATCTTGCAGTTTACCATCCCAACAACGCGTTTAACGACTTTCAGTACAAATTACTGAAACAGGTGATGGTTGGATGCAATACTAAAGAGCAAGGGACCAATGGCAATATGTGCCTCTCGACGTTTTTACGCAGTTAAAAGTTTCGTTTTCGTTTGCAAGTAAACGCCTAGTTGAAGTTCTGTGATCCAGTCATTGGTTGAATGTTTAAGTTGTTATAATAAAACTCCATGACCCTTGCTGTGACTAAACGACTTTTAACAAAACAAGCTAGCTGGATAAAATAACTGAATAATCAGTCAAAGATTTCAGTGGAAGCTTGTACCGAAAAACTACAATTCAAGGAGAAAATTGCGATGATAAAATATTGCAACAGATAGAAACTAAATTTAGTGAACTGACGAACAAACCTGATGAGGAATCGGTAAAGTAGTCAAAAGCGAAAAACCGAAGGTGTAGGAAAACGTAACCTACGTTGCAGGCCGACGCAGCCAGTCGTCTGTCTGGCAAACTTTTACATGCCACGTTTGGCGCTCTTTGATCAAGAACACAATAGTGAATTGTCTGCTTTACTTACCACATGTGGTAGGTTCGATCAATTTGTTAGATTTTAGTTACAAGAGAGAATTAGCAGCCCCAAGTTAAATAACCAGTTAAGCAGTTCATGCCTGCGAACATACACATATATGACTACCAACCGATCATCGTCATCGATCAGCTCGTTAAGAAGTATAAAATGGTTTTCCATGTTTGTGTACTGTGATATAAACACTTCGGATGTTGTGAGACTTGAGAAAGGCGTAACGAACATGTTCCTAAATTTCGCGAAAATGTAATTGATTCCTAATATCCGTTGAGAATAAACAAAACTTCGACCGGAGTTCATTCGCTTAATTCTAGTTAAATTTTAATAATTTTTCTCCGTATTTTACAAAGGCATCAACAAAATTTAGTAATGAGGTCTCAGGTTAAAATTTGTAATTCCAACCGACCTTTATCGACCTCAACATCGTACAAAGGATCTTTTCTAGGGGGGAAGAAGAGACCCTGCATGGGTACGAGGTTGTAGTATTGGTTGTATCCACCACAGACCTACACTGTAAATAATATACCTGGACTGCGGGTCTCGTAAGCAATCACTCACAGCGATTGTCTGAAAAAGGATGGCGCCAGCGGAGGTCTTTTTTCTCATGACGGATACCACTGACCTCAGAGAGAGCTATTGCTCTATAATACCTGGACAGAAGGCTCGTTTGTAAAAGATTGTTTACACTGGGCTACTATTCGTATGGATGAATTTCTCTGATTTTAAGCCACTGGTAGCGGGGTTTTTTTCGTAACGATGCACCAAAGAAACTTGTGTGGAAGCCATTTTGTAAGTTTTTGTTTAATAAAATTCAAAAACCTTGTTCGTTATTTCTGTTTTTTTCCATTCTTGACTTTCGATCTCGATGTTGATTTTTTCCTGTTTCATAGAATGAGTCGATATAACTGTTTCCCTCTCACAAAGAGGTTACAAAAGCGAACTGTTTGTGGCCAGAAACACTTCAAGCTATTCATCTGACGAAGTAAAACATTTTGGGTAAACAAGGGATTAAAAAGTGTCAACATCGAGATTTGAGAAAAAGCTTAGTGAAAACAGTTAGGAAAATAAACTTCAAGTTTGTTGCTTTTCTTTAAAAAAACTTACCAAATGGTGTTAAGTGGTTCATTGGTGTGTAGTTTGGTGGTATACCCCAATCTGGATTTTAAAATGAGAGAAGGTCAACGGTTTGCGAAACAGGTAAAACGTAGCAAAAATGTAGTGTAAAAGCTCCAAACGAGCCTTAATAAACGTTTCACTTAGACGAAAGGTCTTTGCTTGAAACGTCAATTTTCTATCTAGTAAATTTCCACAGTTTCCTGACCCATTTGGCTTTTTACAGATAGTTGAACTCTGCCGACGCTGCACTCTTCTCACGTTACACGTTGTTGGCGAAGGAACATCAGTAAACTTGATATTTTTCGTAGGAAATGAAATCGTTAAGTTTTAGTCACTTTGTAAAATGCCGTGCTGCACTAGTTTACTTGCACTCCATAACAGTTACTTAGGTACAGCTAATGATATTTGTGGTAGTTTCAGCCGGTGCCTAGTGTTGCTCAGGTTCAGCTTAACTTCAGGGGACCTTCGTTTACAGTAGGTGCAGGTAGCAAGGACCATCATTAGGAGTCGGTTAGCCCTATTTAGAGCTTGGGAAGCTATTTCCAGCCGACAATTTAAAGACACAAAGTGAGAAACAAACTCTAAAATCTTATAACTTGCGAACTCAAGATTTCAGTTCTAAAACACATCGTGGATAGAAACCGGTAATATTTCGTCTTCATTTCAAACTCATTCTCAAACCTAAAGAATTGTTTTGAAATAAAGTCGAAATATTACCGTTTTATATTTTAGAACTCGAATCTTGAGTTTACTAGATGTGATTTTTCGGAACATTAGGCATTCGCACATGATCAAACAAAATAAATATTCGAATGTTCCTAATCGTACAATTTAAGAACGACACCAGAGCCCCAACACTTGGGGCTCTGGCTGGGAATTGTACCCGCCATCCTACGAATCTGGGGTGGTCCTCTGAAAACTGAGCTATAAAGCCCGTTGGCGAGACGGTGGTAACGAGTACTTTGTCTATATTTAGGGTATAGTCGCGGAACTGTTCACTTTGGTACGAAATCGTAGATACTCTTCTGAGAAAGTAATTTGTAATTCGGTTAAAGATAGCCATAAAAATAACCAACGAAAATTACTGAATTACATCCTAACCTGGTTATTATTTATCGATCCTGTTACTTGTTAGTTTGGAAAGAAGTAACGGATTACAGTCACTGTTAACAGTAAAGAGCGGATTTTTTGAATTCATCAAAATCCTCAGTTACTAACGCACCCTCGCTAAAAGTACACTGGCGGTCAAAAAGAACTGCTCACTTGTGGTGCAGATAGTAACTTGGTTTGCGGCCGTTGGAACCAGCTTCTCTCAATCTTCGTCGGGTAGTGGAAGTAGAGACACTGTCACCATGTTCAATCTGCATCTCGGCTTAATTTTCCGGTGTAGGCCTAGAGCGATTGGACATGCTTTTCTCACCATGATTTTGTCCTCTCTCTTCGTAGTTTTCCTTTTTTTGTCCAGGGATCTTCAAATCTTTAACACTTCCAGTAAGTCTCGGCATCTTCAAAATATTGCTGACACTTTGACTATCGCCCACTTGATCAGCAGTATCCCGTTATGAGCAACTTTCCCTCCATTTTCAAGGCTGATCCTTGGCCTTAGACCCATGATTTTGCATGTTGCTTGAAATTCTTGTTTTACGAACAATTGAAAGTAATCTCCTGGGGAACCAGGAATACATCTTGGCTTTCCGATAAAAAATTCGTTAAAATGATTAGAGCTTTATCAAAAATTGTGGAAGATATGCTAAAATTACCTGAGATTGACTGTTTTGCCATAGGAGTGAGCAAAAACCATTGCTGCGAACCTTCATTACCCAAGAAATAGAGCTTGAGCAGTTCTTTTTGAGCGTCAGTGTATTTCGGGCAAAACTCAAAAATTACTTTTTTAATGAAATGAACAAGATAATTTTTTAATAGATTAATTTATATTATTTAAAACCTAAAATTACTGCCACAGGTGATCAGTTTTGAACAAGCGCCATGTAGTTTTTACTGACCACCTTCTTTATTCGTTCATTGTGTTCATCACTGCTGTTCTTACATGAGATCATTGTTGTATCTATGTCTATGATAGCCTTCTATATCCGATGGTAATCGTTTCTCTTATTTTTATTTCGTTCGTTAATATTTTATAATAATTATTCATGTGATTTATTAAAAAGTGATTGATCGATCGACTACAAGTAGATAGTTACTTGTCACGAATTACATTACAGTGCTGTGTATATGTGTCATAGAACTGGCCAAATAGTACGTGAAGCAGATTTATATTGTTCTATATACAGTATATTGAAAGAGCTGTGTACTGTATGTTTTGCAGGAAATTTTCTTTATTTTGTGGCACCCACGAAGTATCTTGTATTAACGGCGAGGTTATTGTGTGGTAAGTCTGCTTGAAACAAAGAAAGTCAATATGAGTTTTTTTATTTTACAGGAACTTATTTTTACTCGAAAAAATTCATCGAATTATTCTTTCGAAGTAATTTCTTTTGTACTTGAAGGGAAAAGAATGCATTTTGTCATTTCAAAGTGATGTGTTGATATATTTACGTTGCATTAGTGGATATTTATTTTGACCAAACCTCAGTGTGCAACATTTATGTTACAGTTAAGCGATCTTCCTTGGTAATCTTAAAAAAGGAAAATGAGTTACTATTTTTAATGTTTCTAGGAGCTTTTCGAATATCCAGGAAAGGCGGTTGAGTTGCTCTTAAGTTCGCGGTGGAAGGAAAGCTGTCGTTTGAAGGGCGTGACATGTGAATTGGAGTCATTTTATTGACTTATGTAATGTTGTAAATTGAGCTAGGATTTAGCTTTTTTTTGGTATCAAAAACCTATTGTACACGCTTGAGGTTGAAACAGCTGCTTGATTGAATTCGTTATAATTGTTTTTTTCAAGGGGAAGGTTAATCTAACATCTTTTTTTTTGCTGCATCTTGTATCAAATTACCTCCAAGACGACTGGGCGAAGCTCGTCGTAAATGACGCATTAGTATTACGGAACACTTTGTTATAATCATTTTATAGCCGAAAAACTACAGTCTAATAATATTTGTTGTGATTTACTACAGATAAACATTTCGTCATGCGAAAGTAACGACCCCTCAAAGTAACGACAGTGAAGGCAACTAAATCCGAAACTAAGGGACTGATTACATGGGAAAATTTCAGCCCGACAGACCGGGTTGAAAAAAGTTCCGATTACATGAAACATTTCAGCCCGCGCTGAAACTGAAATTGGAAGTTAACCCAGGCAGGAATTTGTCGGTAGCCTTTCTTGTTTTGACAATTTGCATCTTTCCACGCATGTCAATCATCTTTTCAATCCTGGCTGAAATTTTTTCATGCGATTAGATGGGATTTTTCTGCCCGGTCAACTGGGCAAAAATTTTCAGCCCGGGTAGCTCAAACCGGGCTGAAGCTTCAGCCCGGGCTAAAACTTTCTTCGTGTAATTGCGAGCTCCGTTTTTCAAGTATTGTATCTGAAGGCCGGACTGAAATCTCAGCCCGGTTAACCGGTCTGGAATTTTAACACGGGCTGAAAACTCCGTGTAATCAGTCTCTAACAACTCTTGTTACTTTGGCAAATTTACGATAAAAGAAAACATTTATTTAGCTATAAAAAGAAATTTCCAACATCGGTAATGGGAAGGTCATAACCGCTTGGGGTACTGGTTAATATCGGTTATTTTTTATTGGAGCCTTAGTTGGAATCATACTAAAATATTACACATTCTTTATTTGTGACTCATAATAAAGTTTTGTCCCTCTTATTGCAAGCTTGCTTAGTGATATCCTCGTAGAATTTTTCAGTAATCAATGCATAGAGAACGGTCGGATCAAAACAGAACCCCCATGGCATTGTTTTAACTAATTTTCACCGCTCTTTCCTCTTCTATTTCCTCTTCTATTTCCTATCATCTAGGTGTTGGTGATGGTGTGGGTTCAGTTTTATTTGCTGAAATCGTGAGGACGTCGTCTGTGGATGAACGAACTGAAGTACTGTCGATGGCAATGGCTGCTCGGCAAATCGGACTAGTTCTAGGTACGAGAAACGTTTGGGCACTTTAGCATTATCACTCAATGTTTCTGACAGTATTGTTGCCATGGTGCATTTTGCTTTTGTTTATTATTGGTGCTTTAGTAGTTCTCCCGGTTAAGTCATACTCATCGTCATAATAGACGTTTGAAACTCTAGCGCGCGAAATCCTAAGCTTTCCTGCAAATTTGAAGTACGTTATTTTTCGATATGCAGTCTGTTCTTAATCTCAGGACGAATATCAATGCCCAGCACAGAACACGGAACAAAGCCATAGAATATTATAAGATTTATTAAACTAACTAACGTTTCGTCGCATCTCGCAACACCATCAGAGTGAGAAGTATTATTACAAAACAGCGAATATATATAGATAAATGAAGGTATCAAATTACAAACTATGCACTAGATAAATGAATACCTTCATTTATCTATATATATTCGTTGTTTTGTAATAATATCCCCCACTCTGATGATGTTGCGAGATGCTACGAAACGTTAGTTTGATAAATCCTATCATATTGTATGGCTTTGTTCCGTGTTTTGTGCTGGGCATTGATGTTTGTCCTGAGATTAAGATTCCCGCCTGGTTCTTTACTTGCGATTATTTTAAAGCAGTCCGTTCTTATTCAAGGACGCGAATAGAAGATTAAGCGGAATAACGAGCTGGGACGTCATGACGTCTTAAATAAAAAATATCGCATTAGCGATTTTTTACCTCCAATATGAAAAGACCACGATCAAAGAAGTTTACAATATGAAACAATACAATCGTTTGTTAATCTTGTCAATACACTTGGCTATGATTTGGCACGTACTTACCAGCTAGTTTATGGATATGCCCCATCATATCAAATAATAAGCTAAATTAAAACTACATATTATATACTAAATTATAAATTTGAATTATATATATATAATTTATATATATATATATATAATTTAAATTCACAATTTAGTTTATAATATGTAGTTTTACATATATATAATTTAAGTTTATAATTTAGTTTATAAAATGTAGTTATTTATTTAAATAACTAGAAATTCGTCAGTCTTTCTTGTCTTGTATCTTGACCAATGCTGGAGCGTTAGTTTGACTTCCCACCCAATTTGTTGGACGGTTATACTGGATAAAATATGCCTTATATTTACTGTTAATGACTGGCCATTCACAAAACAAACTGCGTTCGCCCTGCGTTCTCGGCCTGCGGTCTTGGACCGTGTTTCGAGGACTCGTTTTTTCATACGAACTTCGCAACGGATAACATAAATAAGTGTAGATTATCGCGAGAAAATAGTACAATATTCTAAACATGTCTTACGAATAGCAAAAACCAAAAACGTTGGTTTTGTTAAAATTTGTTTCCATTTCATTCCTGAACATCTCTTTCAATGTCAACTTATTTAAGATTGCATACATATGCTGGCCGTGAGCATTTTGTTGCGAGATTGCAATTTTTCTTATCCTGCGTATTAATGATTTCTCTTACCTTACTTTGAATCATTATTTAAGAAATATAAACTGTTCTCTTATAAAGTAAGCAAAGAACTAGACAATTATATTAGTGAATAGCGAACTTTATTTTCAATATCAAATGCTAAATTCTCCTTGTTAGTTCGTAAACCAATCAGAGCTTCTTAATTGCGCCAAGAACAGATTCTGGCGTCAAGCAGTGGTTTGATGTCATAAACGTGTTTGCAGAACCTGATATACACGCTAACTGACCAATCACTTCGTGCGTAATAAGAAACTTATTTTTTAACAAATAATACCCTTTATTATTATATGGCTAGTGCTACTGCCGCTAAAATGGTCCGTTCTGATTGGGTGAGATACTCTGACCGGCAGCCAATACTTTTCCGTAATGGACCGGTCCAAATTACGGCAGCTTCAACAAATTTATGGAGCTCTTTTTACTAACGACTTCGTACTTTTTTTTATTTATTCGTCAACTTTTCTGCTCAAAGTCATTGAGGAAAAGATTTAACCCAGTCATAAGTAGTTTGTTTTTGTTAATCCTTTGTATAACGTGTCTGAATCTGGTTTGTTTGTCTTCAAAGCAACTGAGAAACTTACCGGTCTGTAGAAAAAACTTACCGCACGAAGAAAACAACTTTATTGGTATTGTTTTAATTTAGATGTCTAAATTATTGGTTGTTGCATGGGAATTCGCAACAAATTGATATCTTATTATGCTCTGTGCGTGCATAAGCGGGTGACGAGTAACTCTTTGCCACACTAAACGCAAACGCTATAAATTTGCTGATAAAAACCAGAAAATTTAAAAATGCCGTAATGGACCGGTCCGTTACAGGAAAGTAATGACTGCCAGTCAGAGCGCCTCAACCAATCAGAACGCCCCATTTCACCGGAAGTTGTGCCAGCCATATCATAGTTTCCCGTAATGACCGCGCTCTCGATTAATAAAAGGTTAGTGTAGCTTACAGTACGATAAACATCTGCTCAAGTAAGGTGTTTTTGTTTGTTGTTGCAGGTCCCGCCTTGAATTTGGGCCTAAAGGAGTGTAACTTCTATATTGGACTGTTTGAAGTAAACAATTACAGATCTCCTGGGGTTAGTTCATATTTCATGTTTTTATAAATTTTAAGTTTATTTCATTGATGGTTGGTTACTGAAAAGGTGTCAAAACCGAATAACCGTAAAGATTCGAATAAGCGCCCACCCTCGAACAGCAATTTTGAAATAAACGCCCACCCCAAAATGTTTCGTAGTTTTTTAGCCAGATGAAGCTTGCCCACTCCTGTAATAAGACAGTCATTTAAGCTCTGGTCTAATCTCGCTTTAATGTTTTCACTGTTCCATGGGAAGAGTGGTGTTACTCTCAAAGTTTGTACTGATATGTCCATGTGCGCATAAAGTTCTTTCAGTCGGCACATCTTCTCTTCAAACTGCTTGGTAATGTCTCAACTATTCTGTTTGTTTTGTAAAGTGAAATAGAATACTTATCTTTTATTTTATATATTCTCTGTAAAGAAAGTATCCTCATCGATTGAAATGGATGTAAATTGTAATAACCGCCCACCACCGAATAAGAGCCCACTCCGAATAAGTGCCCACCTACGAATAAGCGTCCACCTCCGAATAAGCGTCCACCTCCGAATAAGCGTCCACCACCGAATAAGTGCCCACCTCCGAATAAGTGCCTATCTCCGAATAAGTGCCTACCTCCGAATAACCGCCCAACCTCAAGGTCGCAAGATTAACCCTTTCCTGTCCAAGAGGTCTCCCCTTAACGAATAAAATCGTCTTGCGTTAGCCAGACTAAAATACCAAATTCGGGTATGGATCCGAAAGGGTTAAATAAGCGCCCAGGGCGCTAATTCGAGTTTTACGGTGTTTGGTTTTTCCGATGCTTCAATGGACCGTGTTGCACTATAAGTTTGTTTCGCGCAATCCTTGCTCCGTGATTGCTCGGTCTGTTCGAAAATCTCAGGCAAATACTTCAACCTCAAATAGCAAATCTTCGTGCAAAGCTTTCTCGCCACTGCTATCGACGTATCCATAGGCAACCCTTCCGCGTAATTATCGCACCTTTCAACTTGTCTCTGAGTTTTCCCAAAATGCTGGTTAAGATCATAATTGAAGACTTTTGGGAGTCAAAGAATTATAGCGATGACTTTTAGGAGTAGGCTTGGTAGACCTCGTCCAAAGTACGATATTCCCCTGTATTCCCAGACATGTCTGTTTTACACCTTTTGATTTCAAACAAATTTGCTTCCCAGATCTGGTGACAGAGTTGATGTTTCACGAATGAAAAGTTTTCGAGTGTGAGAGTCTTATGTCTTAAGACCAAACCGGGACCATTTGTAAAAAATGAAACTCTTGACCTTCCGGCTGGGAATCGGAACCACGACCCTGCAAATCTAGTGCAGAGCTCTGCCATCTGACCGACGAAGGATGTTACCAAGAGGTTGGCCACGATTTGTAATGGTTGTCAATGCCGGTCAAGTGAAGAGTATACTCAGCCAATCTCTTGCTTATTCGATCACATGAAACAGAGTTATATCAGTAGCGTAGGAACCAGTAGGGCTCCCAGAGCTGGCGCCCTCTGCTAACTTTTCGGAAGCAAGAGCGACAACGTTGGAAAAGGCCTAGGATAAATAACCCCGGAACAATAATAGTATCGGGAATCCTAATATCTGAAACATTACCGGTTCACCTCGTTGCCGTCATCCCCATAAATTTTTTACTATTTTCATATTGACCAGTCTAATTATCTTGTGCGAATTTTATGAATTGTTGCATCTTTTCTGTGTCATACACAGCAAATTGTAACCTGACAGCCGGTGATTTTCGTCATTTTTTCCCTCGTATCTAATCGTTTGAGGGTTAATCTCAAAGACAGGTGGATAAGTGGAGCCCTCCTTACTCAAAGCATTTTCCTAGTACGCCTCTGTATATATTAGATGATAAATTTGATTGCTTCTCACAATATAATTACCCTTAATCTTATCACTCTGATGTCGTTGCGAAAAGCAACGAAGCGTTATACATGTTTTGCTGTTCATTACCAGAAAATATACTATCATTAACGCCAACCTCAAACTCGTTAACGCAAAAATACATTCATTTTATTCAATTGACATTCATTAACGCTTCTGTCACTTTCAATTAACATCTTTTTCGCATAGAAAGTGACATTCATTAACGTAGATACGCAACCATTTGCAACAAAGGGCATTCTATCGTGACAACAGACAACCATTAACATCATTTTACGACACATTAGGGAGGACAGAATTTCAATTACCCAAGATGTTTCTCCGGTCTGTTGCCGGGTCGATTTAAGGTTATATGGAATCCCGAAATGTGTAAAAGATAATGGGATAGAATTATCATAATTCGTACATAAACTGTATTCGGTTAAACAGTTGGAACCTCTTCTATTTCGCAAATATTTCGATGACTGTTTGGCTATGTAAAATGCTCTACTTACCACGTTCTGCTCTGCTGAGCCCTTTTCAGAACTGTTTCAACTCATAACATTGAATTATGCAACTGAAGACAGTTGTCCAGTCTATTGCAGGGACAAAATGGAATCTTACCATGTATTTTAGTTCACAACAGTTTGTTAACACACATCAACTTTCGGGTCCTAGAAAAAAACAACTGTTTTGCGGCTAAATAAAGCTTTGCGATCAATGCTTTCATGCAGTTTAGTACTGTCGTGTATTGTAAGCTTTGATTGCAAAGTTGATGTGTGTTAGCAAAGTGCTGTGAGCTAAAGTTTGTTAACAGCTTGAAATTATACTTGTCAGTAAAAATGTGGTATGATGAGAAAATTTTATAATATCAGTTAAGGGAAGGTGCAGACGAAACTGCGTTTAAAAGGGAAGGGAATAGAACTATCAAAATTTATAAACAAACTGGTGAACGTGGGCTTCCGATAAACAAAGGTTGAAAGCTGTGAGTGCGATCAATTAGGACGTTCAAGAAAGATAGAATAGAACTATTCTCTATCCCACAACACAGTATATGTTGTGAGTTAAGGTAGTCTTGAAAGGACTCCGCCAAACACATAGAACGTGGTCGGCTGAGCGAGAAATGGCGGAAACAGTCATCGACGTATTGGCGAAATAAAAGAGGTTCGAACGTTCTAACCGAATTCAGTTTATGTACGAATTATGACAGTTTTATTCCCTTATCTTTTCTACATGTCCGAATTCGGAAAAACCTTTAGTCGACCCTCCAACAGACCGGAGAAATATCTTGAGTAATTGAAATTTTGTTTTCCCTAATGTATACTAGAATAGTGTCAATGGTCGTCTTTTGGCGCTATAGAGTGCCCTTTGATGCACATTGTTGCATATCTACTTTAATGAATGTCACCTTTTATGCAAAAATTTTAATTTCGCGTGACAAAAGCATTGATGAATGTCTATTGATTAAAATGAATGCATTTTCACGTTTATGAGTTTGAGGTTGGAGTTAATGATTGTATATTTTCCGGTAATGAACAGCAAAAGGTGTATTGTTTTATGATTGCAATCTTTTCTCGCTTTTATGACACTTCGTTTAAAAGTTTTGATTTGACTTCTTATCTTTATCTTACGTTCATGTAAAAAGACTCTAGGAAGGAAGTTCAAACCACTAGACCCGTAAACAGAGATTTTAGAGGCGCCAATGCCAATTTTTAGTTGAAATAAAGAAACGTTTAGCAGAATAAAATAACATTTTGTTTTTGGCCACCATATTACGTAGCAAATTCATGTCGTTCAACATAGCGACCTAAAACAAAGCGTGTTCTTACTTTGTTTGACATTCATCATTGTAATGAAGTTTGGCGTGAACGACATTAAAATGTCTCTCTGTTTCTTATGGTTTGAATACAAATTCTTCTTTTAGCTAGCGTTTTTCCATTGATCAAGAAATTCATTCTGGTCACGTGACCACCGAAAAAATTTAATCTATGCCTTTAAGGGCCCATTTAAACGATACGACTGTCGTACATGATTGTTCAATTTGATTTATCCGATTCTGTCATAAGAGTCTTCAGGACCAATTGGAACATTTGCGAGCGAACAGTAAGCAGGAATTGTACTTTTGTGGCATAATCGCATACGCCAAAGTGAAGAAACGTGTGAGAATCGTATCGTGTGGATAGACCTTTCGGTTTTCGAATATCAATGGAGAGATATAGATATCTAAAATTAATCCATGTAAAAAATTATCTAGTTCATTTCATTGTTAAGGTAATTTTTGAGTTTTGCCTGAAATACGTTTGGGGAGGGTGCGTTAGTAATTGGATAATTTAATGAATTCCAAAAGACCACTCTTTACTGTTAACAGTGACTATAATCCGTTATTTTTTTCCGAACAAACTTGTTACAGTATCGAGTCGTTAAAAGAAAGCTAGGGTGTTATTCAGTAATTTTTGTTCGTTATTTTTCTGGCTGCGCTATTTCTAACCTGGATTACTAATTTACTTTCTGAGAAGCAAATTTACGTTTTAGTACTACAGTGAACACTTCAACGGCATTACCTTCAGTAGAAATACATTACTCGTTACCAAGCTCTCGATAACGGCCTTCGCAGCTCAGTTAGCAGAGCATCGCCCTAGATTCCCAGAATATCGGTTTAAATTCGGTCCAAGTCACCTCAACTTTTGATAATCAGTACTCCAGAATTTTCAGTTAAATGAACACCCTGTATGCGTTCTCATAGTTTACGTCTTCATACCTACTGTCTGAGACAGTTGATGTCATATCACTTGTCAATGCAAGTAGCCTATTGCACTCGCTGTGTTTTGAATTTTAAACAAACAAAATTAACTGAATGAAGCAAATTTAAAAGCTAATGTACAAATGTAATCAAAATTAACTGCAACTTCTTTGCTAATGATGAGCTAGGTGGGAGCGCAATCGTGGTATGAATATGGTAACCAAACAAATAACTTTAAACAAAACCATAGTGGAGACGTAATACTTTAAGAAAACATTCCTACTGACGTTTTGTTACCCACGCTTTCCAGCGTCTTAGCTCACAAGAAACAGACTGGTCATGATGTCGCGTGTGAGGATTTCTCTATTTTCTCTTCCGGCTCCTCCTCCGTGAGAGCTTACTTATATCAAAACTAAAACCCTCACTTAATTCCAATATTCGATCATTTCCTTTGGAACTTTTCTAATTTTTTCTTTTTTTCCTCTCCTCTCCTTATATTACTTTGATCTAGTAATCATCTCTGACATTTTCTTTTCTCCTTTCCGCTTTCTCACTCCACTGCTCTCATTAGAATTCCTTTGTCACTGTTCATCATCAACCAATTTGTGACATATTAGCCATTTAAAGTTTTGTTTCTATATAGTCGCTGACGATCGCCGGGTTGCTGAAATCTTTCAACCGAATGATCGCTGTAGATCGCTATCAGTCGCTGAGATTTGTTTCTATATGATCGCCCGCACCACAGCATTTGATTGCACGCTCACAAATCATCCAGCCGAGACTGCAACGAGTTTTGAGTCAATAAAAATGGTTCCTGAACCTATGCTCATTGAACTCAATGCCAATGTCTGAACCACTCAAAACCATAGTGTCGCACGCGCACCTAGTCTGATGTAGATAAAAAAGACGGAGTATGCAACACTTGCGCTCGGAGTGAATTATTTGCTGCTTTTTGCCCTTAAAAGGAGACAAGATGATAGATGAACGATCGTCAAGCCTTATCCTCAGAAAAACGATTTCTGAGCCCCAGACGGGGATCGAACCCGCAACCTTCTGATGACCGGTGAGACACTCTAACCATTGATCTACCAAGACTCAGATGGAGAGCCAAGGTGCAAGTTCAACATATATGTGTGACCTAAGCGGAAGCCACTATATATTGATAATGATATAGATGAAATTTTATATGTTAGATGTATGAGAATACATCAGAAGGTTGGGGGTTCGATCCCCGTCGGGGCTCAGAAATCGTTTTTCTGAGGATAGGCCTTGAGGATTGTTCATCTATCATCTCAAGATATTTCCAAGCTCTCATGCATCTAACATATAAAATTTCATAAGGAGACAAATTTTACTGACATTTGAACGGCATCTCTGCCACAACAGGACAGAAGGTTGTTTCGCTTTTTCAGCCACCTTCCCCATGCCGTCCTCACGTTTTTAAATTTTGCTTCTGCCATTGTTCTTCAATCGCTGTGTCAATGATTTTTGTTTCCATACGATCGCCCGTGATCGCTGGCGATCGCTGAGATAGAACTTCTTCTATCCCAGCGATCGTGAGTGTTCACGATCGCTGGATCGCTGAAAAATGTTTCCATAAGGTTACCGTCAATCGTTCAGGATCGCTGGCAATCAACAGCGATCGTAAGCGATTATATGGAAACCAGCCTTTAGCCTCACCTAACTTGTAATTTATTCACTCTACTCTGAAGATGTTACCAGTTGAGTTACGAAGCGTCAGTATTAAAGTTTTATTAAAGTATTATGTCTCCAGTATTGTTTTGTTAAAAGTTATTTGCTGAGCTATCATATTGATATCATAAATGCAATTTGACTATTAACATACAAAGACTTTAAAGAGTATTAACGTAGAAACACTTTAAAAATAATGTGGCTTATGTTGTAGATGTTAATGGCTATAATTTGGGCGCTCGTGCAAGTATTTGTAATAGCTTTCTACTACGACCTGCCGACAAACGTTGAACCGAACGAAGACTACATGCAGTCTGATTCGTGGGAAAGTGGTCCGGTTTTGGAGAAGACGAGAAACGGGAATACTAGCATTCAAGAACACGGCGTGGTCCGAATAAAGAAACAGCGGAAGAAAAGTTTGGCGCAGACTGTCAGCTTGTGGAAAGGTAAACCAAGCTTCATGTATAGTTGGAAGAATGTTCAGTTGAAGGAACCTTACTTTTTACCCTGCACTTCAGTGTTGACACTTCAAACCAAACCCTGAACAGCACAGAGTGTTTATTGCCCAAACTGATGAATGGTGGCATTTTGTGGTAAAAGTAGGGAATTTCAAATAATTCAACACAACATGACATCATCCCATCCCAAAAAGTGGTCTTTTCTACCGCTTTCGTATCGCGAAATTTAATGCCGTGAGAACGGTAACAGATAGGATATATATAGTTTACACAATTGTAACTTGCGAGATGAACCCCGTTTACACTGTTAACATTTTGGGCACGACACGGCTAAAATTTTGGTACGGGTGCCGCTATTTTTGGGCATGGCACAGGCGATTTTCACAGTGTAAAAGGTGCGGACTTCTTAAAATTTGGTGCCCGTGTCTGAAAATTTAGGTGTGCCGAGTACCTCTGTATATGTAGATATCGGTACGACTAATTTGCTGTGCTGTGCCGAAAATGTTTTGGTGTAAACAGGATTTTACGCTACATGAAGCTATGTGAATATCCTATTACAGCTTCCATTCGACAATCGTTTGCACAAGTAAGCTAAAAAATTACGAAATTTAGAACCGCGTATTAATTTTACTTTAACTTGACTTTACTTTTACTTTGAATTTTATTTGAATACGGTATCTCATTTTTACACGATGCTCTTCCTGAGAGCCGTATATGTACATATATATATAAAAAAAAGAAGAGAAACTATATCTAAAATATATGTATAGACCAATTTACAACGAGCCATAACTAATTTTGTTAGAGCTGGACAACTCGTTTTAGAACTTCATAATTTCTGTAGATCTGCATGTTAAAAGAAAACGTTGCCAGACACACGTGCTCATTTTACTGCTCCAGAGGTTCTGTTGTTCACAACACTATGAAACTTAGTATTAAGGGCTCTTTTAGAGTTTTTCAGTGGTCGAAAATTAAATACTTATTAACTGAGAGCGAGGTCCATACGGGAAAGTATTTACCTGGATTCTTCGTATAGACCAAGCGACAAAGGAGCGTGTGTATTTTATTTTTAGGATAGTGATCTACTATGAATCTCTAGCATTGTTTGCTTTCCTTTGAAATATTGTAACTTTTTCCTTGTCATTTTTACGTTTCAACATAGAATTGCTGAATGAAGAGGTTATAGTTATTTTAATGACACAATTCATCGTCTTTTTCATCATCTGCTCTCTGGAGGTAAATAATTTAATTGTTGTTTTAGAAGGCGTAGACAGAATAACATCTGATTCGTATTCGACCAAAGCTCGTTGATATAGAGATCAAAATTCCCTCAGTATTGATTGGAAGATTGTACTTCCTGAAAAAAGTCCTCAGACTCTTTTGGGACGGTACAAATAAAAACGGTTTGGACTTACTTGAGCATTAAGTCAGTTTTTGACGCCGGTAAGAACGCATCCAACAAATACTATTGGACATTACAATTTCTTTTCCAAAACAGGAGAAACCTATTTACCATTTTTCGTGCCGTACTGACTCCACTAAAGACTTGAGCATTTCCGCGTTTTCACGAGGACACCATCTTATGAGACACGTAAATCTTTGAGCTGTATTTAACGAGAAACGAATGTTGTAAGTTCGTTCAAATGTTCAAAATGTTTGACAACCATTTCAATTTTTTTAATTTTCCATGGTTTATAAGCTGAAAACGAATCATATACTATGAACTGTTTTGTGCGAGGTTTTGTGGTCAGTTGCAGCCATTCCAACTTCATAAAGCCATACAAGACTTAAAATCGAATCTTCGATGACTTATGCAAACTGTTTCACTTTCCCAAGGCCTTGATTGCCCCAATGATGGAACATCTTTTGGGATGGAAGGAAACAAGAAACAGTGTTCTTTATAGCCTGATTGGAGTTGAGGTAAGACAATCTGTGCAGCAACAACAACAACAACTACAACAACTACAACAAGAACGACAACAATAATAAGAACAACTACAATAACAACCGCAACAACAACAACAACAATAAAAACTGCAACAACGACAACAAAAACAACAAGAACAATAACAACAACAAAAACATCTACATCAACTACAACAACAACTACAACTACCACAACAACTACAACAACAATAACTACAACAAGAACAACTACAACAATAACTACAAGAACAACTACAAAAACAAAAACAATAACAACAACAATAACAACAACAATAACAACAACAATAACAACAACGATAACAACAATAACAACAACAATAACGACAACTACCACTACAACAAAGACAACAGCAGCAACTACAACAACAACACTAATAGCAACAAGAACAGTAATAACAGCAACAACAACAATAATAACAATAACAGCAATAACTACAACAACAACATCTATCACCACTCGAAGCTTTATGCCTTCATACGGTAACTCACTGAGTCAGTACCACGTCATTTTACGTGTGCATAGCCAAACGAGCACTGACCTTGACCTGGCAGTAACTTATTGCAAACGAAAATGGTTAACTCTTTGGCGGCAGGCCCTCATAAAATCGATCATATATGACTTAAATAAATTTCTCCGAAAATTATTTAATACGACACCTTGCAAATAGCCATTTTTCTTGCTTCCACCAAAGCGTTAAAGATTGAAACAAATTAATTAATTGATTATTTTTTAAAAAGCCAAATGGACTAAAAAAAATCTGTCTGGTAGAATAGTTTTAAGCGGTTATAATGATAAATTATTATTAGTTATTTCACAGGAAATAATAAGGGTTGAACAGAACGTGGTAGCTTGGTGTGTGTGTGTAGGTTTGAAATGAACATGCTCACTAAACTTTTTAAACTCAGCAAAGTTTCTGAGCCGCAGACGTAAATGTAATAGTAACTTTCTCTTTGCCAGTGAGATGCTCCAACCATTGAGCAACATGAATTCAGGTGGTATAGCGAAGGTAGCAGGTAGAAGGTAGCTTATCTCAACGCATAGCTGTTCTGCGTGAAATTAGGTCGTTCCTTCCATTGAAAAAAAGACAGTTATTTTATGGTGCTATGATTCACCCTATAATGAATTATGTAAACGTAGTTTTGGATCAGTTATAGTAGGCAAAATTTAGATCTTGTTTTAAAACTCCAAATGCATGCGTATTTTGAGGAAATAATAACTGATTAGAAAATTAGTTAGCTTAATAAATACCAAGCATTAAATGAAGGTAGAACAAAGGTTGATGTAAAGAATTAGATAGCCATCTGCATGCCTTGAGCTCAAAGAGGCAGTTAGGCATCTGTCGAGCATTGGATATTGCATCTGCATTCGACTATTAATTAGTTTTTTATGAACTAAAATGTTCTATTTTCAGAGCATTATTGTGTACGCAGCGGTCGGTAAATTGAGTAAGTGGATTACTGACAGGTAGGAATAAATTTCCGTGTTACTTCAGTTCTTCTTGATGTGAAAACGCTTGTTTTTGGAATGGGATATTGGGCTCAAGCCTGAAAGTTAAAGAGGGATTACTACATTTTTGTACTGTTTTACACACTTTTTGTTACCTTATATTCGGTGGATGAAATAATATTTTACAACAGTTGGAAGCTATTCCACGATTCATTTTATCGAAGAAAATTTTTTCCTGTTTAAGTAGATTTAACAAACATAAGAACCTTCTGCATTTCTGAGTAATAGATATAATATAATTGCCGTAGTGTGTTCATAAATGATTATTTTATAGGTAATTACTGACACACGCAGCGTTATTTGGTCCTCTTAAAAACTCATTACGTTTTCTCTGCATTACATCAGCGAATGCAGCGAGCAAAATTTTACAAACTTTACCTGCATAATTTTGATCGCTGCATTCGCTGATTCAATGCTGAGTGAAAACAATAGTTTTGATGCGGTTCAGTAATTATTAACCGAATAAGAGGTCCGTACGAGAAAGTATTGGCCTGAAGTTTTCGTACAGACCGAGCGACGAAGGTCTGTTCGAAAAAACCCCAAGGTGAAATACTTTCCACTATGGACCGAGCAAACGAGGTTAGTAAGGTTTTCGTAGTTGATGTTAGTGTTTACCTTACATCGTAACTTGTTCGTATTGTGTCTATTTCCCACCAGTTAAATATTCATTTATTCTACTTTTATTATATTAGCTTTAGCCAAAAGCAGCACTAGTGTTCCAGCAGTTTTTACTATTCAGAATCGTTTAAATTCAGACAAGTAATTCTCCTTAAATTTCGTTAAAATCACTCCAAGATTTTCCCGCCAAAACTCACCGGTCTGGAGGTAGAAGCATGTTGGACCGGCCAATATCGAAAAAATATCAAGTCGTTCAGCGACCAATCAGCATACTTGATTTTGCTTACGGACCGAAAAAAACAAACTCCGGCATATAATAATAGTTACTAATTTGCTTGAGGTTTTCCTACAGACAGAGCGACGAAGGAGCGAGGTCTGGGCGGGAAACCCCTCGAACAAACGAGTTTAGTAGGGAATGTATTGTATGGCTCTGGTTTCCTGCATTAGCCACTTTTAACGAACTATTAGTTTTGCGAGTTGACGGCTTAGGTTTTCTTGCTTGTTTTTGCCCGTTACTTCGATTTGTATCTGCAGTCAACTCTCTCAATGCAGACACCTCTCTGAGGCGGACACAACTAGCTGGTCCCAACCGTACATAACAAATTCCCCTGTGTACTACTCTCGATTAGGCGGACACCTTTCTGCAGCGGACAGCGGACACTTTTTGAGAGAATTTTGGAAGGATATCCAAATTTGCGTGCATCTCATGTTTGACAAATATTTGTGGTCTTTTATGAACTTTTTATTAAAAGTCAGTACATTAGCTTATTTGCGCGACCGTTTAGACATGTTATGAAATTCACTCGTCTTTTCTTGTTCCCTGTTCTCGTTCCTGGTTTTGCGGAAGTTCGTTTGTTATTTTATGTCGTTCTTTCGCAATACATTTCTCTAGCCATTTTATAGCTGAGTTCATGCATTTAAAGTGTGCTTAATATCATGTAAGAGGACTGGGAACGTTTAATTCTGCTTTTAATCAAGGCTGCGTTACAAGTATGACGTCTCAAATGTCTTGTGTCTCGTCTCATGAGTTCTCTATAAGGTGGACACCTCTCTAAGGCGGACACTTACAGCTGCTCCCGAGGATGTCCACTTTAGGGAGAGTTGACTGTACTCATCCAGTTTTGTGCATAAAATCAACATTGAGAAGATATAGCTATGTATTCAGCAGTTTTGTTGTTGTTGTTGTTCTTTTGTTAAACGTACCTGAGTCTGGTTTGTTTGTCTTCATTTGGGCTCATAAAATTTCACGTCTAAACATGGTAGTCTGGACGAAAAAGTTATTGCGCGGCTAACCCGCCAATCAACGTGCGTCATTTTGCGGCCAGACTGGATAACGAGCTGGGCCATATAATAATATGTCGTTAATCATCTTGATCTACTGTAGGTGGCTCATGGTAATTGGACTTGTTTTCGAAACGATGGTGGTCGTGGTCTACATGATTGTTTTGGCACCTGCAAAGCCTTGTAAGTATGGTCCAAGAGTAAACGGGGATTAACACCCCCGACGGAGAAGCTGCACAGTGCTATGAAGACTGGTATCTATGGCAAGTCATAGTGATTTTTCCCGCAGTTTCTGTCGTTGGCAAAATGTAATACTCGTCAAACTCGTTAAAAAGTGACGAAGAAATGACGAAGGGAAGCGTTAGGGAAGCCGTAAATGTGATCTTACTCGGCATAAAATTTGGTCTACCTCCTCCTCGACTTCTCAGAAAACACGAGTCAAATGGGAAGCTATAGAGGTTATTCACTCACTCCCCAGAGGCTCGAATAACAAAGGGCATGGTGGCCATCTTGGTATACGTAATATTTAAAGGCCGACAATGAGGACTAGACCGGGTTTTCAAGTAAGAGTAATTACAAGTACTTGAAAACCCGGTCTAGTACGAATTGGAGGCCTTTGAATGACTTCTCAGAATCAACTAGTGTATTGGCACAATGAATTAGTGTATTAATAACGAGTATATCGATGATTAAACCGATTTTGAGAAATTATATTTTAAGTCCAAGGACTTGAACTATTATTTCCAGTCCAAGTCCTCTGCTCGGTAATTCCATAGTATTTCAAGTTCGCTCGTATGGTGCCATTCAGCGTTTCTGATTGAATGATACACTCAAGAATTACTATTGAATTTGAGAACTTACATTAGAACACGATTAAGTCGGTTTTCGTTGTTCTTTCGAGGGTTTTATCCTCCGAAGATACCTGTCAATAGTAAAAGGGCATTTAAAGAGCTGGCGTCGGTTTTGAATTTTCCCGGGAGAAATAGGAGTTAATGTACTGATCAGCTGACTTACATAACTTGAAGGGACTGTATATACAATACCTGAAATAGATGGGATTGTGTATACAATCCCTGACAACAATTAATCCATGAGGGAACACCAACTGAAAACAGGTTTTTTTTCTTTTCAAAGCAAAAATGGATCATGTCGCCTAACATTTCCCTAAGGAAACCTTCTTCAATCGTGTTTTAAGAAGGATAAATACCTCGAATGACGGCTTTGAGCCAGATAAATCCTCCGCTCTTGGTATTTATCTTATACAATGAAGATGATCAAAATTCTCTTGTTCAGGAACACCAACACGGCGACTGTAACGCCAAGTGCATACGGTCTATATCTCACGTGAAAATACCCCACGAATAGTCTGGGAAGCTTTGCAGACGCTGGTCCAACACACCAGGGACTTTATGCATCGGGTTTCGATCTTTATTTGCGACTTGCGACCGTCACGACGATGCAACTGTTTGACTATTTTGTGTTCTTTTATACTTGATTGACTGAGGCCTAACCCATCGCGTAAGGGATTTCATTTTCTTCACTTCTGAGCTTAACCTCATTCCTGCTTGTAATTATTTTTCAGATGATTCTTCTATTCTTCCAACAATATCAGTTGGAACGATCGTGATTGTTCTTGGATTGCCCTGTCTGGCAGTGGGCGGAGTGTCTCTGTACTCGAAAATTACGGATGAGAGAACCCAAGGTTTGTGCAATCTTAAGGGCTGTTTACACGTGCGATTTTGTGCCTTGCGATTAACATCTTGGAGTATGTGTTTAACTGACGAGAGCGTCGAGGAGAAACTGCAGCGAATCATTAGCGGATATCTTGCTGCATAGACTATCCTTAGTCTATTACATACACCAGGGTGACAATCGCAACGTGCAAAATCGCACGTGTAAACGGCCCTTTAGAATCATGAATTACAAGATAAAACATATTCGGAAGAATAACGCCATCTTGAAAACTAAAGAATACGAAAGAAAAAAAAAGCTCAAGAAAACTCAAGAGACGAAGCAAGACGAAGGAAGGAAACGAAACGAGAGTTGAGGGGATGCGAAATTAATGGATGAGAGTTGAACTGAGCTGAGCGAATATGAGGAGATGTGGTAGTTTTTCCAGTCCGAGTATAACAATTTTATAAAAATTCAACAATATTCATGCGGACACTTCTATTTTGTTGTAAATCTATGAACATGTTCTCAAATCGTAAAACCGCTCTTCCAAATTCAAATTCCCCACGGCCTAAAATGTCAAGTTATGCGCAGTCAGACCATGCACCTTCGGAAGGCTATCTGCTTTTACAGACAAACTGTCACCAATAACAATTAATTTCGGCAGGTTCTTGTGGGGTGCCATCGTAAGAGCCATGAAGGGCGAAACATAACCTTGTAGACAAAAAGTGAAACGTTTTAAAACACAAACATTTTTCCGAAAGCAGGGAAGATAGAGGCGTACCAATTTATATCGTTTACTTAGTAGCATAATGTATGACATAATTGAACGCCTTCTGAGATCTTGCATCATTTAAGTGAAATTTCACCCACGTGGCTAATCCGGACTTCGGCTGCAGTTACTGTAGACACAAGAAACTGAAACTCTTAACATGTGTCAAGTTTATGTACCAATTGTAATTTTCATTTCTACGTCGCTCTTTAAGAATACGTAATGCTCTTCCTCCTGATCCTTCCACCCTTCGTTAGTAAAAAACTGGTTGGTGACGTCATGCTGCAAACCCTGTTCGTACGGATGCCGGTAAATACGGACACTTTTCCTTGTCCCTTCAGTGTCCGTATTAACCGGGCTCCTCTGTATATCATGAACAAGGCTGGTCCAGTGTAGGCAGCGGCGCAACAACACAACACCAAGGGAGGGATTCTCGCTTGCCACAATCTGAAGCAGATAAAAGTATTGGTTAATTTTGTTTCACGTGACTGCTTGTATAGCTTGCAGTGTTTCAATTCTATAGAAAATAGAATTGAAACACTGCACATCCTCTCATGGATAAGCGTTAAGTTGTTGCGAGAATATCTCGTATACTTAAATTGGTTAAAAACTCGCCTCCAATCCCTGTGGACTCGATAGCTCAACTGGTAGAGCGGTGGACCGGTATCCCGATGGTGCGAGTTCAAATCCCGCTCGAGTCAACATTTTTCAGTTGATTTCGACAGTGTCAGATGATCGTGAAAAGTTTCTGTTCTTGCATATCTCTGAGGATGATTCTGAAATAAAAAAGGCGAGTTAACGTGAGCTAAAGTGAGGCAAGTTAAGTAGAGGATGGTGGCGTGATATGAAGTAACCTGAGATGAATTGTGAGCAAGTAAAATGGCGTGAGATGAGAATGGGGCGACAAAGGTTTGACAAGGCAAAGGCAAGCTAGGAAGTGTTTAAGAGTAAAAACGTTAACCAGAGCCGGGGATATGGAAGTCACGTCAGAAAGGTATTAAATGCAAATGAAGTTCTTTCATCTTCTACTAACGCATTCCCTTTTTTCAAAAGGATTTCTGCAAGGAGTTCGTCGTTCGTTCCTTGGCATCGCTACAATTCTGGGAGCTCTCTGGGGAGGGTCGCTTTTCCGTCATTTACACATTCTCATCTCTGTCCTAATCGGGCTGGTCGTGATTGCAGAGGTATTTACACTAACTTGTTACCCTACGCATCCGAGTGGTCTGATGCAATTAGCGTAAGTCGAAGTGTTCGAAATTCATCTTGAAAGTAACAAGCAAAAATACCCTGGTAGGTTTGAATCTAACAAGCAAACTGGGGCGAAGTATATGGGAGTGGTGTGTGTGGGGGTGTGAGACTCCCCACCCCCAAAGTTTTTTATAAAAAATTTGAAAATTCCAGCAAAAATAGACAGCTGGAGCATTAGATTTCGGGCAAAGTTTGGTTTGGTAAGTCAGGTCCAAATCCCTTTTGGTTAGTGGTATATATGTAGTTTACGTATTTGGGTTGAGGAAACGAGACTACACCATACATGCCCTGAATGCACGTCAAAGGATAAATTATTCGGGCAAATTAAGTCGGACACTCCCCAAACAAAAGCAAACTGAAACAGTTTTTTATTTGTCTGAGTGATCCTTTACAAAAAGCCAATAAATTTATTGAGTTCGCTATGACAACTAGAAGGCAAACATTGCAAGGCGTTCCCTGACGAAAACGCGTCTCTTGTGTTCTCAGCCATGCAACGGGGCCTGCTCAGTAATTTTTTAGATAGCAACCATCGATCAGGTTTTTTTCTAATTTGATTTCGTGAGTAAAATTTTATGGAGTTCAATATTATATTGAACGATTATCTTGAGGGTTAAACAGTTTGATGACTAGGATTTGTAAACAGTTTGATGACAGGAAATTGTAAACAGTTTGATGACAGAGAGTTATCAAGCAGGAGTCAAAAGTGAACAAAGCCCACTTGCAAAAAGTGCGAGTTCCTTTCTACTAAAGCAAATCGTCAAATCAATTCGCATTTTGCCAGTTTGCGAATTTTGAACCGTGTCTTTTAGGCCCGCATCCGAAATTTTGATTTCACTGTAGCTAGTGCCAGACAATTTTACTCTGCCAGATGCCAGACGATTGTTACCATGAACGAAAGATATTTCGGATCGGAAAGGGTTAATAATAGGTCAGTTCTGAGCACGATTCCAGCCTAGTATCCGCCCAACGAATATTGGAATTTCGTCTGATCTAAGACGTTTCCCCTTGACGAGGAGAAATTGGCAGTTGTTAGCCAGAGTAAGGTGATAAAAGTCGCATTCGGACCGAAATGCGTTAAAAGTATCTGGAGATATCCTTTTGCTATGCTACAGTTGTTTCATTTTAGCAGCTACTCTCGCCAGGTAGGCATGACAGAGTTAAGGAAGAACCAAGATATAACATGCGTGGAAATGTAGACAAAGTTTCTCAGTTTGGTGACGACACACAGACGTCATCAAAAGCTTTATAATAAAACTCTGTAATTTTCGCTGTTATTCGTCATTTCGCTATATTTTGGAAAGCCGTTTGAACCATAGATCTGCTCCTACGAAAAAGTAGGCATGGTATTATTCAGTAATCAAATTTTAACAAGGTTATTACAATTTTAGTTTATTGTCGTTGCATTAAAACTCCATGTTTCAGGCACTTTTATAACATTCTAAAAGTGTATACGTTCTTTCTTTTTTCTTGAGAAAGGCAGTCCAGACTCTGGTCACAATTAAAGAAATAACGTAACTTAAAAGTTGACAAAAAATATAGGATTTTTCCTATTTGTACACGTCATAATGGTGCCACAAGAGCACATGATCAAAGTATAGAGGTTTAAACGTATCCCGACTGCAGCTCTCCCCTTGACGAGTAGAATCGTCTGGTGTTCACCGAAGTGGGGGGTGAATAGTGGTGGATATTTACGGATCCGCAAAACGGTGGGGTAAATATCTACACTATTCACCAACAAATAATTGTTTTAGCATATACCTCGCTTAATTGTTATGACATATATGTTTTTTTAAATTTTTAAAACAATTTTACGGAACGTCGCCTTGTCGCCTTGTCGTCCGCTCATCATTTGTAAACAAAACATTTTGAACACATTGTAAACAATACATTTTGCACATTTATTGCTAAAAAGTAAAAGAAATTCGTGTTTTTCAATAACTTTTTGCTAAATTTTGTTGCTTTTTTTGAATTATTTTGCCTTCCGTAACAGAAACAAAACGGGACGCCATCTTGTTTTGTACGGAAGTGAATAGTGCAGGATACTCCAAGATGGAGGAACCAATCAGACTGCACAAAAGACTAAACACGTGTACCACATACAGGTTATGATGATTGGTTCTTAAACCTTTGAAGCCGTATGAGCATAAATGTTGATTCTAATCATCCTTAGCAACGTGTGAATGTTTGTGAAGTTAAATATGTCCGAGTCAGGGGACTAATGGAGAGCAGTGGGGCAATTGCCTCTCCCCTCATCGACGAGAAAAATTTTTATCTCCGACAAAACATAGCATTTTTCTTGAAAATTGTGTTATTTTTTCAACATTTCGGCTATAAAATGGATATTTGGATTATTTTCGGAAACCTTAATTTTTTTTCTTTGAATATGGCTCCCTTGAAGATACTCCATGTGCCATCGCCCATACTTCGAACGACTATAATAATTTTTCTAATTTTTTCTTTTTTAAGTAACCAAATGCAAGACATCGTTGTACGGGCATAACCTCTACTTCATTCTTTTGAATCTTGTTCAGTTTTACTCATTGTTTAGAGCTTTTGTTATTTTTCAAAACGCGCGTAACGTCTGTAAGAATCATAAGAGCCATTGTTTAAAAAGGTCTTCAGTATATCTTTCAATATGTCAAACATAACCGAGTTTTAAAGTTTGCCGTATCATTATTTAGGTGATGATGTTTCTGTCATTTGACCGTCTGAAAGAACGAACCAAGAAACCTGAGAATGACGAATTGAACGACGAGGAGAGGCAACCCTTAATTTCCTGACATGAAAATCTGGGGATGTTTGATAAACAATTTAACATTTAAGTACCATCTGGTATTGGGGTTGCGTTACTAGTAAAGAGCCACACCACAATCAGTTATAATTCATTTCACTAACCAATGTTCTGTCGAGATCCTTCTTAAATGCACATGTTAAACCAGCTGTATACAACTTCTAGGACGCTTTTCGAAGTCGTGTATTTGTTGTGAATGTAAGTCATGGTCATCCAGTTCTTTCTGAATGGAACATTTGGATAAGAGTGAAAAAGCCCCAAAGTGCTATGTTAGCAAAAAAGTATGGACAAAAAGGTATATGGAATATTTCGACTTAATTTTAGGGGTTCACCGAACCGCTAAGCGGCGAGGTAAATGTGTACACTATTCACCGACACTGAGGTGAATAACTTTTTTAGTATATACTTCGCATAATTATTTTCACACACATTTTTTGAGATTTTTAAGACAATTTTCCGGAACGGCAACTCGTCCACTCGTCCACTCGTCATTCGTAAAGAAAACATTTTGAACGCAATCTAAGTTCATTTATGGCTAAAAAGTAAAAAAAAATGCATACTGTGAATACTTTATGGTGACGTTTCGTTGCTTTTTTGGTATAGTCTGCCACGGTGGCTTTGTTTATTCAAAAGAATTTTCTTCTTCCGTAAGTGAAACAAAACGGGACGCCATCTTCTTTTGCTCGGAGGTGAATAGTGCAAGATGTTTCGAAATAGAGGAACCAATCAGACAGAGTGCGCCAAAACTATTATTCACCTGCGTGGTGTATGCTTATACCGTATATCTTTTCGTCTATTTTTTTTTTTTTACTATGCAATTTTTTTCCAGAATACAATAAGATCTAGCAAGTTGCGATGAAAGATTTTACTGGTCATAGGGGGACGTCTCTGACCGCAAAGGGTTTAAGAATACTGCAGTTACCTCTTTTCAGTCTGTACCCGACCTTTTTAGTTGTACTCTGGCTCACACTAGGGATGACTATTGGAAATTTCAACTATTGCAATAGTTGATAGTCTATTGCGATAGCATTGTGGTAGTGTTACAACTATTGCGATAATGATGCGATAGTCTTCAGTGGTATTCTAGTCCCAAAGTTTCTATAAATGTCGACAAAGAACTTGGAATTAAGTTGTAGACACGAGATATCCGTTGGTGAAATCTGAAAAAATTCTGTGGAGGGATATATAATAAATACACAATTGACATCTAAATTTCAAAATCCCTTTTAGTTGGCTTGGCTGCCATGCTGATTGAAAAAGAATAAATACCCGGCTCGTCCACAATTGCTTTCACCGCCCTGTTGAAGTGACCCGGGAACAAGCGCAGGGAGACTTAAATCTCAAGCTAGGATACGGACTTTAAACGAATCAGTGATTCAGAAAAATTTTATTTTATTGTTTATCGACGAAAAAGGTGCAGAAACTATCGAAACCATCGATAGTTCACAAAATTCTTGCGATCGTTATCGATAGTTTCATTTACCATCAATACGTCGACTATTGTGCCCTTACTATCGCGATGTATGGATAGTTTAATGTATCGTTACATCCTCAGCTCACGCCAGACGGTTTTATTGGTCAAGGGGATATGTCTCGGATCGGAAAGGGTTAAAACAACCAGTAGCTTTCTAAGTTCTAACTATTAAGACCTCTTCCACAGGCATGTGTTTTCGTAGGAAAACGCATACTTTTTCATCCGTTTTAGCCTTCCGTCAAACGTAAAAGATGAGTGGGTGGAGTCGTTTGTACCGAAAACGGAGACTTTAGAAAATGCTTTTGAAAGTAGAGACTTTTGAAAAACGCTTCGTTTTCGTGTCGAGAGACGAAAACGGAGACTTCTGAAAACGGTGTTGGATCTAGTTCTCTAACATGAAGACCACTATCGAGATCAGTGATTTTGATTGGCCAGACATGATTTAATTAACATTTCCATCGTTTTCAGCGTTGTCGTGTGGCATTGCGAATTATACACAAAAATGCTCGCGTGGACGCAATAATTTTTACGCGTTTTCAGTTAAATGAAAACGCATAAATTTGAAAATGTATACGTGTGGACGTAGCCTAAGGTTCGTTTACAGGTGTTATCTTGTGCAATTTACTCGCGTCGCTTGTATTCAACGCAGCGGCGAGTTTAGAGAAATTGATTGATGACGTCACAGTGATTCTCGTAATTGAGCGTTGACCAGAACGGAGTGCGTTTTGGCACGAACTGTTGCACTCCGTTATGCCAAGCTGGGGACCAAACGGATTTGTAGAACTTGAAGAACTAGTTCAGCAGGAAGATACGAGTGAAGTATGGGAAGAAACAGCACGATGGGTAACGCTTGAGGAAACGTTTGAGTCGCACGGATGGAGCAAACCTCACATTCCCTGTTTAACACTCGAAGGTTTGCGAAGTGTCCGCGACGTTTTAGCTACGTGTCCATTGTTGATCGATTTAATGGAAGTAGACATGGCTTCGATTGTTGATGTCATGGTAGATGAAATGATTTGCTGCGGCGATTTGGAGGAGTCTCTTCGAAATCAAATTGCTGGTCTTTTTCTTCTCAATCATCGTCATAAAAACCGAACCAAGTTCAACCCGCTTGTTCGGCGTTTCCATCGACATTTTTCTATCGGCCCACTAGAAAATCAAGGGCAAAGTCGGAGTCAAAGGAAAGAAGAACTACATTTAGACCTTGGCAAGAGTGATTCAGTTCAATATATCCGATGTTGTTCTCTGTAAGTATAAGACGAAGCAAAATCCGAATAAGAGCGACACCTTGAAAAACCCAAGATATAGATTACAAATGTTGAAATGGTAAATTTTCGACTTTATTGCAAAGTCATCTTCAGACCAACACCATTCGTATTTTGCTTCGTCTTATACTTTTGGTCTGAAGATAACTGCAATCAAGTCGAAAATTTACCATTTCAGTGTTTAGTTCTGTTTATAACCTATATCTTGGGTTTTTCAAGATGTCGCTTTTATTCGGATTTTGCTTCGTCTTATCCTTTTTAAAGTTGTCGGCTGGTTCTGGATTCTGTTCTCTGTAAGTTTCGCCCGACTGCAGTTTAGCGGGTGCAAATGATGCCATCACGAAAATGTACACACCATTGAACTGCCATAGACGAGTTTGGGATTAAGTATGGCATTTACATTAACAAATAAATCGTTGTAGCGAACTTTTAGGGTTAGGTGAAGGTTTGGGTTAGAGTAAATATACATAAAAGTGTTCTGGAAGTTCTAATCCTAGGCAGTTTAGTGGTGGTTTGTAAAGCACAATGCACGCCATGGTCATATTGTACACGCAATCAAATTACAGTATCGTACCCAAGTTTAGGGTTAGAATTTGAATTTTTTGGGTGAGTGTTAATGACATTGCTTTGATAGACTTTCACGATTAAGCCAAAAGGCGTAGGGACCTTCCAAAACTTACGAGAGTATGTCACTGACGTTTCGTCGGAGTGAAACGTGAAGTACTGTATGTATTCGATTAAGCGCACAGTACGTTTATTCAGAACTTTGACATTTATGAGGGTGCTGGAATTCGAGAGGTGTGCTTAAACGAAAGAGAGCGCTTATTCAAAACCTCAGAACATTGGGTGTCGTTTTATTGTTTGGAACTAAAACCATCAACGCAAGCACAGAGGAAAACAAGATAAATTAATAGCTTATTATTATAGAAAATAGTAATGCATCAATGTTCCACTTGAATCCTTAATATCAATCAATCAAAATAATTTATTTTTCCATTATGGCTTTTCAGAAATAATTACAATTCATAATTATGTACATTACAAGTCTCTATTTACATTAACATCATTAATTACCCAACCTACGTGAATTTCAACTATACATTACAACTAATAACAAGGTAAAAATTTAACTATTCATGCAGAGTATAATGACAGCCATTTCAACTTTAAGGAACTAAATATTGATTCATTAACAACTAGTAATTATTCCAACACTCTTTATATATTTTTTTCTTTATTAAAATCTTAAAAGTTCTGATGTTAGAGATGTTCTTAATATCATCCTCCAGTTCGTCCCATAATTTAGTCGCCCTATATAAGAATGACCGTTGCCCCGATGCAGTTCGATAAAGGAGAATCTGCAACTCGTCTTTACATCTTGCATCTCGGTCGTGTTTGCGACCTAGATACAAACCTTCTGGCAAGATATGATGGAGCTAAGTCATTCAAACACTTAAATGTCATAACAGCATCTTTGTATCGCAATATATAACCAACAGGCAACCAATCTAATTGTTTCAACGTCGGCGTTATATGATCATTCTTCCTTATACCTGTAACGATTCTAATATCAATGTCCATGTCATCTACATCACTCTCCAACCAATCTGGTAGTCTGCACACTGTTTCTCCTTTTTCTAGTCTCTTATTAAATTCTAATCAAAAATACCGTGCATATGTTTAGTACAAATATAGGGCAAATGGACTTCAAGGGATGCGTGTAAACGAGAGAGTGTACTTATTAAAAACAAGCAAAAACAAACAAAACACCAGTTGCAAGGTGTGATAATTCGAATAGGGTGCATAATCGAATAAGTACGATAATATATTATGGTAATTTACATCTCATTGCTTAGTTCATTTACTTTTCAATCTTACTAGTTATTTTTTTCGTCACAGGACTTATTTTTAGCTATGAGAATATGATCCATCTGTCAGACAAACCTATACAGAGATTGGGACCTCACCGGGCCTCCCAGTTTTACTGTCGTTCCGACGCCTTTGATTGTATAACTAGTCTTTCAGCAAAATCACAGTGAACTGTTTCCTTACTGATAAATTAGTTAATGTAAAAGCTAATTGCTAGCTACAGTTTACAGTTCACGATTGTTACCCATGAACAAATTCCCAGTGTCCCGTACACATGCGAATTTTTGGTAATATGGTCCGCTTTTAAAAAAACGTGACACCTCTGGCCACAAGGGCTGAGGCCTGTTGCCCAAAAATTTTCTGCGTAGTCCGAATTTTCAACATGAACCAATCACTAAGCCATGCCTTCAACAAAACTACGCTTATTATATATTCTGCGCAATACTAAAATGAAATCGAAATGGTTACAAACAAAACAATATCAACTGACAATACGTTAAGTCTAAAAGTGCTGAGCTTTTCTCAGATCCCAGGTTATGAGAAGATAAAGATTTCTGCCCGAAAAATGGAAATGTCGCCCGAAAAAATTGACTATGCCTTAATCTGAGGGGGCTGCAGCCCCCCCCCCCCCCCCCCGCCTACCGGCTCGTACGCCTATGCATCCGACTTACAGGAATTTTTTCCTAGCTATCCAGGATATTTTGTGCCCCAAGAAATCTCGGCAGCATTACCTTTTTTCGGGCTCTCAGCTACCTTATTCCCTCCCCGTGTTATCTCGGAATTGCACAGCTCTCAGCCAGTCAGAATTGAAATTTTTAATTTTCATTCGTAATATTGATATTCTAAACAATCTAGATGTATTCAAATGTGTGGAAGTAACGAAAGTGTCCCTGGAGATCAAATTATGCAGCCCGATAATCCCAACACAGCCAAGAAACGTGAATCCACCGTTTCTGGACTCCGCTTCCCTGATATGTCCGAATCTACAACAGTTCTAGTTGGATCAGTCGACTACTTGAAGAAACCTATTACTGCGTTTGTTCGCTTGGCTCATGCCTGTTTCCTGGGAAACCTGATGGAAGTTGATGTCCCCGTTCGCTTTATTTTCGTGCTCCTTGGACCTGCAGACGATAAGAATAGATACAAAGAGATTGGTCGCTCGGTTGCAGCAATGATGTCGGATAAGCCATTCCTTGAATCGGCGTATAATTTCAAGGTATGATGTGTACTACTTTACATTTTGCATGTGTGTACACCTCCCAAACAAAGAGGTCTGGCGAGAAGTTACAGGCCATCACTTCTCGTCTATTCTCGTCCAGTTAAATCGCTCACGTGAACATTAGGGACCTTACGATCTACGACGTCAATTTGAACGACGACGTTCTTTGAACAAAGGAATTCTACTTGCAAAACAAAGAGAATAAATAATTTTTATCCTCCAGAGCATTCTCAACACCGTCGTCGTTATGCATACAACGGTACCCGGACCATTTTCACGTTTCAAGAAAGACGTCAGCTCGCAGAGTGAAAAAAGCAGTCGGTTAAGATTGAACTCAAACCCTAGTCTGCATTCGCTTTAGGAGGACTTAAGCGTCTTAGAAGTCATAAAACAACCCACAAGTATGAAGAATGGTGCTCAAGAAGCCGTGGTTTCTTCAAATGCCGAAATTTTAAAGGAAGTCGTAGTTCGAGTTGACGTCGTAGATCATAAGGGCCCGATCAACCTGAAAACGAAACGTACGTACAACTCTTCGACAATATTACGTACGACGTGGCATGCAAACATTAGTAATTTTAAGCAAACATTACGACAACGTGTTCTTATGGGCTGTTTACGCGGGCGATTTTTGCTGCGATTTTTAGCCTCCTACCACATGCGATCTAGTAGATTGACTTACGGATCATTTGTGCAAAGTTATACCTGAGTTATATGGTACAATACTTCGTTGTTTGCTGAGTTGTTCTCTCAATCGCATGCTTCATGGTGAGAAAAATTGCTTTGCTCGGAGGTGAATAGTGCAGGATACTCCGAGATAGAGGAACCAATCAGATTGCGCAAAACGCACTATTCATCTGTGAGGTATATGCTAATAGGGTATACTTCTGAACAATAAAGAAATTAAACTTTCCTTATTATGATTGCATTTTTGTCTTCTAGGAACGCGATTCTCTGTTACGCTCAATCGACGGGTTTCTCGAAGGTTGCGTGGTCATACCACCCGGTGAATGGGACCGTCAGGCATTGCTGCAAACCATTCCTGCTTTAGAAAGTCAAACCAAAAAGATGTTTGAAATTCGAAGGAGGAGGGCCACTGATGTAGTTCAAGAGGATATTGACTTGGTGCAAGAACTGGCGGAAAATCCGTTGGCAAGAACGGGCCGGTTCTGTGGAGGACTCTACAAAGACGTCAAGCGTCGACTTCCCCATTATGTCAGTGATTTCACTGATGCATTCGACTTCCATTGCCTTGCCGCTATCTTTTTTGTATATATGGCTTTACTGGCTCCGGCGATTACTTTTGGTGGAATACTTAGCAGGAAAACCGAGGGCTGGATTGGAGTATCCGAAACTGTGATGGCAAATGCTCTCGGCGGGATATTATTTGCACTCTTAGCTGGTCAGCCACTGATCATCATCTCCTTCACCGGGCCCCTGGAAGTGTTCGAAAGAAGCACTTACGATCTTTCGGGATCCTTTGGGGTAGAATATCTACCTTTTCGAGCATGGATCGGGATATGGGTCATGTTGATCTGCTTCCTCTTGGTGGCATTCGAGGGATGTTTTCTTGTGCGTTATTTCACGCGCTTTACCGAAGAAATCTTTGCTTGTCTTATCGCGTTCACGTTCATCTACGATGCAGTAAACATCGTCGTCGATGAATTCGTCACCACATCCAATGTCACTTGTTTCCCGCCCAACTCTACGTCGCCTTCGTCATCTTCATTGCATTCTACAGCATCGGGGCATCTTGCTATATTACTTGTAATTGGAACATTCCTTATTTCCTGCACATTTCGCAGCTTTCGACACTCGCTCTTTTTAGGCCATCTTGCACGACGTGTCATAAGTGATCTTGGCGTACCTATAGCCATTATTGCCATGGCAGCGTATTACAGTTTGGACGACGACGTGCCCGTTTCGTTGCTCTCTCTGCCAGATGGGTTTGAAAGAACCAGGCCCGACAGAGAAAGTTGGTTTGTCAATCTGATGGGTAGTGATGATAGCATCAATGTCGGATATATTATCGGGGCCATCGTGCCGGCACTACTAGTGAGCATCTTGATTTTCATGGAGGTAGAACTCACCGGAGTGATTCTCGACAAGAAAGAATTCAAGCTGAAAAAGGGTCCAGGTTACAACTTGGATCTTCTCGTCGCCGGTATCGTAGTCGGCTTGTGTTCCCTGTTAGGGTTTCCTTGGATCTGTGCGTCACCGATACATTCTGTTTCTCATCTCCAAGCTTTGATGATATTCAATCACAAGCATGCCCCAGGGAAGCGGCCCGAGCTGCTAGAAGTAAAAGAGCAGAGAGTTACCAGCGTGATCATTCATGCTCTCATCGGGCTTTCCACCTTCAAGTCGCCTGTACTTCAAGCCATCCCAATTGCTGTCCTCGCCGGGGTGCTGCTGTACCTCGGCCTTTCCTCGTTGTCCCACGTACAGCTCTGTGAACGCGTCAAGTTGCTGTTCCAGCCGTCCAAGAATCATCCCGACGTGCCCTACGTTCTCCACGTGAAAACCAATAGGATGCACATCTTTACTCTTATTCAGGTTGTCTGTGTTTGCATTGTAATTTTTGTTAAACTAACACCGATCGCTGAAACGTTTCCTTTCTTCGTGCTCTGCCTGGTTCCCTTGCGCAAGTTTCTAGCTCAGTGGTTTGACGAGGAGGAGCTCAATGTGTTGGATAATGACGAGGAAAAACTTAACGACGAGGAGTGTGACGAGTATGATGGAGTCCACGTACCAATTTGAATATTTTTGGTTACCCGTTCCGCTGCTTTAACTGACTTTAAATTCAGCACAGAACCGAATGGCTGTATAATCTAGTTGACCTTCTTCCACTCATATCTTTCAATTTGCTATTTCATTTATCAGTTTTATTTACCTTTACACCAGTACTTGTGAATTTTACTTTTGCCTCTTCAACCTGTCTTTCCCTTACTGGCTCTTTATTTATGTTGATCATCCAGTGGCGTAGGAACCAGGGGGGGCTCCAGGGACTAGCAGCTCCCTATAATTTTTCAGAGGTAAGAGAGATTACCTCCGGAAAGAAAGAAACGGAAAGGACGAATATTTTTACGCCCACTTCAAGGTGGCGGATACTTACCGTGAGAACCTGAGAACTATTCGCACTCGCGTTTTATTATAATTCAACATGGCCTCTCACCTAAGATTCAGATTAGAGTTAGGATTATGGTTAGGATTAGGGTCGGGATTAGGGTTAGGATTAGGGCTAATGCAAACCTGAATCCTAACCCTAACCCTAATCCTAACCGTGACCCTAACCTGAATCCTAGGTGAGGGAACATGTTTAATTATAATACAACGCGAGCACGAATGGTTCTCAGGTTTGATCACAATACGTATCCGCCATCTTGAAGTAGCCGTAAAAAATTCACTCGAGAAAGGCCTACGATAAACTACCCCGGAACAATGGATAGGGGGATATAAGGATATGGGACAGACCATCCCCACACCCCACCTCTCGTGCCCTTGTAGCCACTTCAAGCCATTACTGGTTCCAATTTACTTGCTACTTTTAGGCTAAATAAACGATAAAGTTACTTGTACTGTTTTATGTCACTATGCGAGTCCATGTGTGTGTTTGCCTTTCATATCGTATTTAAATACTTGAATCTGAATCACTATCCGTTCACCTCGTCGTCACCACTGGGAATTTTGTCCCGTGGGAGTAAAATCCGTGGTGACTTCACTTCGAAAGGTAGGAAAGATGGGGGGACGAAATCCTTGTGACTCTAGGAAGAAAGGTAATTTTTCCCAATATATACTATCAATTCCTTGTCAAGCTCAGCTTTCTTTCACCTAGGTGATTGGGAAACCCTACTATTAGGGTCATACTTTATCCTTGTAAACAGAGCCTTAGTTTAGTCGAACTAAACTAGCAGGCAAGTTTTGACGAGCGGCGTGCAAGCATACAGTAAACGAAATTGGCAACATATGTTTTTGTGTCCGAGTTAGTCACGGCACTTTGTCCAGCTTGATAATTTGTTTTGGATCAGAAATATTTTATGCATAGTAGGAGAACAAGATTATCAACAAGGGAGGCATGTTAATTCTACGCTAACGAAGTACGCGATTGTTAATGACGTAATACCAGAATCACAAATTTTGAACTGACGTAATAATGGAAATGATATTAACAAGCATCATTAGAGATGTTGGAGTTTATGCTTACATGAAGTCTTTCTTAAGTTTTTGAGTTGTTTTGGTCTCAACCTTTGGGAGAAGGCTGACGCTTTTCGCGAGAAAACGTATTAGATATTCAAAATCAAGACCATGAGGGTTACTAGGTAATGAAGGTACATGAATAATGAAGGAGAGAAGACAGGAAAGATGGAATGAAGGAAGAAAGAAACGAGAGAAGGGAGGGAAGAAAGGAACAAAAGCATTGGGAAGGATTAACTTCATTGAAATTGGTCTGCCGACAAACGAGAAATGTCATAGTAAGTGGAACCTCTGAGTTATAATAGTGCCGTACATGATACAGATCAAGTTAAGAAAAAAAATAAAAAATAAAAACAAAGAAGTGGCAAAGAAGAAAAGGAAACCAGCAATTAAAAACATCTACACTTCATATACCAAAAATGATTAAATAACATTTGTACATAACTTCATGCGGTTGGTGAGCGAGTACGATTTTTATTCACGAGTTGTGATGAATCATATCTGAGTACTACATGCTTTATTTTAACGAATACAAGGACTAGTAAAGCTGAAACGTAGTTTTGCCCGCGTCACAACTATTAAGCGTCATTCAATAGTTTTCCTCAATCTAAATGTGATATGTTTACACTTCAATTTTAATCTTTACTTTCCCAAGTTTGTTCCATGCAGTGGCCGCACCAGAGTGGGGCGCTTGTGGGCATAGGCCCACCCAAAAGGTTATCGTTCCGACCAAACCCCCCTGGTTCCAGCTAAATTCAAATGGCAGTACCTGGGGTGCATAGCTGTCAGATGCAGGCTTGGACTGGCCATTGTGCCATCGTACCGTAGAACAATAGTAATTGTTCTGTGGCGCGATGGCACAGTGGCCAGTAGTCCAAACCTGGTCAGATGGGACATATTCCCCCTGTTTCGCTATAGTTACCGCACTGGACCCTTTTTGTTACTTGTCCTATCACGGACTTTGTACCTGTGCAATACAATTGGAGGGGTAAAACGATATAAGTATATATTGCACAACATAATTCAATCTTTCCATTTGATAATTTGAGGTCGAAATTTAAATGCAATGACCCTCATACAGTCATACTCCTCGGATGCGAAAAAATTTCCTTCATTTACTTCAATTTAAAGTGTTTTCCTGTTACTTCTAGCTTAATGATACGAATTTATCGATCTGTCTTCAGCCTGGCGTGGGGGGTGTGTACATACCTGAACGTTTGTTTTGCAATGCAGATTAACCCGTGCATTACCAGTCAGTAGCACCAAGCAAGCTTCTTAAATTGCAATGGCTGTTCAGTGGCATCGGTCAAACAGTTACGAGAGCGCCATGGATTCTGATTTCTGCGACGGAACTGAGAAACTGTGTCCTGTCACTTCCGTGTGCCATGGCCTGAAAGCGGAAAGCAAATCAGTAAGAATTTTGCCGGAGACGGATTTTTGGAAAGCCACTTCGAGGAAAATCCTTCTCGAGTTCTTTGACCTTACTTATAAAGTGAAATGCAGCAGAAACGGTAAGGACGTCATTCTTTAGAATTAGCTAATTAAACAGGCTATAAACTACGTATCAGTTTGGTTTGGTAAGTGTTGTACACTGGTATGAGTTGTATCGGAAAGATAGCACTGAACGGTCATTTGGAGAGTTTTGCAATTCTGCTTCGATAAATTTGTCGATTGTTTTGCACTATCGCATACCGCGTCGTGACGGATCAGCAATGGCGCTAACGAGACTTTTCTGAGGATGAATATCCTCATAAAGCATTTTAACATTTTTATACGACAGGATTGTTTTGTTTGTACAGGAAACGTGCCTTTAATTTGTAGTGACGTCAAGCATTACTACATTTGTTGTCGCAATCTTGGCAACTTCTATAAAATTCACAACTTCAGAATGACGTCGTATACATTGATGTCAATGCGCGTAAAGTAACCCACAACACCCGCTTCAAACATCGTTTAACATCTGTTATTCAACTGTACAGCATCTTGCTTATTTTACGAGCAATCAATTGATATCATTCAACAAGTTCCAACTTGTGAGATCGAACAGAGCATGTTTCTATTTCGTTTGATAGCGTTCGATGAGTTGGCTCGGTTCTTGCAACTTTCAACGTGGTATGAAACAAACAGTCAAATTATTTTCAGCCTCGTGTCCATTGTTCAAATTGATATCAAAGTATAATGTAATTCTTGGAAGAATCATGATTGAAACCCTAACCCGAGGCTTTTTATGTATCCAATGTTTTTGAGGGTGCAGAAGATGATCCCTTCTTAACAGATCGCCTTCATGATATTGATAACACAACGTAGTAGTTAACTCTGATCGACATACAACAATGAACTGTGTGGGGCTGCAAGCTCCTAAGCTCATGTGGGAACATATCTGATGATACCCCAACTGCATGATGTCCTTTAATCATAGAATACGGTGAAGTTATGCTTGAGCATCATCTTACGTGCATTAAATGTGTAACTACATTACTGATTTATTTTGAAGAATAACTTTCTTGAATCGTAAGCATAATTTACACTAACTGGTTTGTCATTCTTTCAAGCCCAAGGATGCACTTTAGAGATTTGTCCTTGCTAACACTAGAATTTTACTGGCAGCTTGGGGTCCCTGCCTCTTAATGGGTTAAAATACTCATTTACACTTACATGGTAACTCATAAAGTTAGTTTAATTTTACTGGTTGTTGGACTGATCGAGCTATTTTATTATAAATGGTAATTTTTACCACAATAGTACTTTCTAGGGAAAACAATTGTTGATCTGGGTCACAAGACAGTCATAACAACAGTTGTTAGTCAGCCCCAGTCATTTACCGGTAAAACCTGTATCAATATAAATTTATCACAACCCTTTCAGTTCTTGGGTGACCTCTTTACAATTTGTATGGCTAATGCCACATATTATTCAGCTGAAGGAGACAATTAGGCATGAGAAAGTTAAAATCCTACTCAATTAACACTTCCCCTCTACTGTTTACAGCTGTTAGGAATTTTACAATGCCAAAAAATTTTATCCAGCTGGGGCAGACATCTAGAACTGAAAGGGCTTGTTTGAATGTTAGGTCGAACAGGAACTTGAAATGAGACTAAAACAATTCATACAAGTTGCATCTGAGATAAAACATGCATTTGTCATGTCAAATTTCTAATAAATTGTGTTCAGTTCAACCAATGAAAAGATCAATAGTTCAATACTTCACTTGGAGACGAGCTCTTGTTCAAATTCCATTTGCTTCAGACTTGAGACAAATTTTGAACTCCTCATGAAATTGATTAACTGAAAAATGTTGAATTACCCTAGTCTTACTGAACAATGTTGCTGGCAAAACAAGGCCATTATGACAATGTTTACCTATATGTTAACTACAAGTGTCCAGTCAAAGTTACTCACACTTGAAGGAGGAAATGGCTGGGTTTTATCAGGTTTGTCTTTTGTTGTAAACTTAGAACTGCCAAAGCTGATGGGCCTATTAAGATTAAAAACCTAATCTTTTGTTATGATGGCTTCAATTTACCTATTTGAGCAGTAAGTCTAGATGGGTGATGGACATCTGACAACATGGAGGATAAATTTCCATATAATTGAGCCTGTGCACACCCAATGAAAAGTACACTACTTTTCATTGGGTGTGCACAAGCTCAATTATATGGAAATTTATCCTCCATGTTGTCAGATGTCCATCACCTGTCCATATCTCTCATGATGTACAAAACTTTGATATATAAAATGGTGAAAAGACACAAGTCACCAATTAAAATGTTCAAAATGTTGACAAAATGTTGACAAAATAAACTGACAAAACAGGAAGACTGGTAGGATGGAGAATAAATTAAGTCTAAAATGGAAATCTAGAAATGGCAGTTGGTAGGATAGAGAATGAAATGAACTTTAAAGCATATGAGCAAAACGTTTTTACCTGCCTCTACTGAACTAAAGTGGGAAATGGAAATAAATTTGTGGGATATAATGGAAGAATGCAAGAGAAGTGGGTCAGTATGGAAACCCAGATAATCCCAAAATTTTAGTTAAGCCATTTCAAGTAAAGCAGCATAAGTGAAAAGAAGATATTAGCAAATGCAGACTGCTTATTGATAAATTATGTAGGAGTTTATTTTATCTATCTATAATTACTAAACGTAAATATATTGATACAGGAGGGGGCACCTTCCTGATTCTGGGGGAGGCCCTCCCTGAGCTTCTTTCTAACTATTTTTGGCATCATTTTAGTAAAATTCATAACAAGAATGCTAGGAGTACTTAGTTGTTACAGTATTAATCAAATAGGGCGAATAGTCGTACTACATGTATTGCAACAGGTGTCATATGACCACAACCCAGATTGATTGTGTCTCCATCTCCTATGTGCAGAACACCAAGGCCTAATCCAGGCAGGTTTGAAAGTTGAGACGTGATGAATCTGGACTAATTTACACACAAGGGCCTTCCGTCGTTGTACAAGTCAGGATGAGCTGATAAGAACTGCGTAAAAAGTGAAAACGAGATATTTCTGTAGCGGTCAATGTATTCTCAGTGCTATTTACGTATTTCCTTCCACGACATTTCATACAGCGTGTCCTTCAGCTATTTGACCTAGAAAGACACGCTGTCGGAAATGTTCTCGAAGGAAATACGTACTATGTACAGTTACTTATGTACTGTTCGACTTTCAGTCAGCTCAGCTTCATTTCCCCTAATTGTTTTTATTCTGCACTGAACTTCAGCCCGAGTTCAGTCAAGCTGTGGTTTCTTCAATGACTTTTTGTATGGTTTAATTCTTAATATCTTCAGTCTGATTTTGATGGTTTTAAGTCTAACCACATCACGTGGTCAACGCACACCATGCCAGAAGGTTGTATAAATAATATATATTACCGGCCTAATTACCGATTTTCGCGTGAATATCCCACATTGCAGCAACTAGTTAAACACGTGTGGCGTTTATACCTTCGATATTGATTGGAATAAGTAGTATGAATAACAACGCTAGTTTAATTAGTTTACGAACTTTGTTTATCAGGTAATAAGCTCAAAATTTTGTCCAGTGATAAGAGAACAGTGTTAAGATGTTAATGCTTGAAATGTGATAACAGCAGTCCTTAAGAAGGAATTCGAAATGAGGGACGGAAAATTAGAATTCATGTTCCGACAAGACACCGCTAACTTGTGGACGTCTTTGGTTTACGTTTTAATGAAAAACGAGAGTTGAGATATTTGGGTATAGATCTCACTGAAGTAAGTAGACTGTTCATAAAAGTTTACAAATCCTGTAAAGTCCGGTCTGCTAGGAAAGTCTGGGCCATGCTCCTCAGGAAATCTTGAAATTTTATAATATGCAGATTAATATTTTGAAAAAGAGAAATGATATTCAAAATGGATTTGCCAATACACAAGCAGTTTCTAGGAAGTAGCTTCACCGACTCGCCACAATCGATTAACATACCGGTGGATACTCAGGGCATCCAGTAAAATAATGAGTTAAAGAGCATTTTAATGGTTAAGGGATCATTGAAAAGGCCTGTAATATTTGTTAGACAAGGAGGAAAAGTTAAAAGAGAAACAAATGAGTAGTTTAGCTCAGACCGAGTGTACGATAGATTATGAACCGTCAAAATGCAAAAGCGAAACACTGAAGGCTCATTTTAACAGTTAGAAAGCGGGTTGAAAAACAGCAGTGATGACTCGTGTGATTATACATTCTTTTTTTACTGGCGCATGATAATATGCTTGTAAAAAAGCTTTATGGCAGAAAGTTTGTGCAGCCAAAAGTAATGAATGTGACAACCTGTCGTCAGCCCGAAATGTCGCTCGGGCACTATTCCCTGCCCCATCCCCCCTTGGTTGCGTCGCTGGGTTACAGCTGCAAAATTTTAACGGAGTGTTAATCAACTTGGTTGCATTCCAATATCCGTATAGTGAGATTAAAGACTTTTTTCTCTGTTGCCATAGATGCGCTAACCCACTTGTATAAGTCAGTCTAAAATGCTTTGTTTTAGGATTTTTGCCAAGTAACGTTCATTAAGATTGTTTAACGAAATATTTTCCTTTCGTGAATTTGCGCTGCACATGTCGTCTGACTCGGAGCGACTATCGAATTTTAATATTACAGAAATTTGTGGTAGAAAGTTTTGAGTTTGGACGTGATGATTGCTAGGATACTGACACCACTTGCTTCGGAAGGTCAAATTTCAAATTTGTTGAAAATACTTCGTTTATGCGTTGCAGATCTTTGTTCACAGCTGGTTTTAAGCGTGTAGCATTACCAACTTTGGGTGTTATTTAATCCTAAATGTGCATCATTAAACGTGGAAATTATGTATCGTTAAAATCATTGCATTGAAGTTTTGTATTTGCCCTCATTCAATTTAAGCCAGCTTTTTTTAATTTCATCTTCTTTTAGTGTATTAAACAGTCATTTCTATTTGCGAGTTCTTTTTGCAAAGCGTCGAAGCACGGTGGTTAGTAATAGTGATCAAAAAACAAATAATTCCTATTTTTCCCGTACAAGTTGGTAAATTCTAAGACTCCAAGTGTACTGTAGGTTATAAACAAACAAAATGTTCAAATGGTGAATTTTCGACTTTATTGCAAAGTCATCTTGTTCTGATAATGACTTTGCAATAAAGTTAAAAATTCACCACTTCAATATTTAGTCTTGTTTACAACCTATATCTTGGGTTTTTCAAGATGTCGCTTTCATTCGGATTTTGCTTTGATTTATACTTTTTATTGTTTTTAAAGTTGTCGGCTGGTTCTGGATTTAACACTCATTTCAGGGTATTTCTAGTAAACCCCTAAAAAACCATTTCCAGAACGATCCTTGGTTACTGCATATATCTAAATATGTACGTCAATAAATACTTCTTAAAATAGGACATCTCCTTTTTCCACATCCGCTGCGATTCATTTATCAGATGCCTCACTTATTACAAGTACAAGAGCGGTCTTTCTTTCAGTGTATTAATTTTCGTCAAGTTAGATATGGGACAGACAAGTTCTATCAAGGTTGATCGGTTTTGTTGAGTGATCAAGTTTCCTGTTTTTGTCCACCAGAGACCTATTGCCAATTTTCCCTCGGGCAATTGTACTTGCTTAGGAGTCTACGGTATGCACTTCTTCTGGACCAGAAATGCGTGCTCTTTTGAAACGCAGTCTCTCGATGTGGACTTTCGACATTCTATACTCGTTTCATTAAAGACATTTCGGTAATAGCCGTGTTCTTGTTGCGGTCAAACCTTGGGATAAATTTAAAACCAACGTAGCGTCTACTACGACGGCCAGCTTGAACGTCCTTTACTCTGGGAGTGTTTACATCGAGGTGAACCTGCCCACGTGGTAGGGCTAGCCCTAATTAGAATACTGGATTTTGCCTCGCTTTCACTTTGGAATTTCCTGGCCCCTCTTGGAGAGTTACATCTAGAGCTCATGTCTACATTAATTTTTTTCCTAGCCCTCCTAGGAGTGTCAACCCTTTTGATTATGTTTGCATGGAAAATTCCAGCCCTCGTAGGCGAGATATCGGGTATCTCGCCAATAGCGAGATCTCGCCTGGAATGGCTGGCCCTCCTCTCATATAAACGAAACCAAACTTCACTGGAGTATCAGAGAGGCGACATCTCGGCAAAAAGGCCCGCCTACTGGGACGGCTGGCTCGCTTCCATATAAACACTATCTTAATTTACTTTACGTTCATTATCCCTGAACTGTCTTCACCAGAGTCGAGTATAGGCACTGATAAGAACTTTTATTTTACATTTTTGTAAATCCTTGATTGTGATTGGTCAAAAACATTGTGAGAAAACTTAATATCTGCATTTAGCCGCTGAATCTGAGCCAACGATGCCATTATCTGTAGGTATTATCTGCAGAAAAAGTTAGCATCGTGCGATTTTTTATGTCAGAAAGCTTGTATCTTTTATTTTATTACCTGGAAATGTATAATAAAACAATTATTGAATTCGTCTTTTTTGATATCAAGAATTATCAAGGTCGAAGTTTGTCGAAGTCGAAGATTAATACTTCTGTAATAACAGTAGTTATTTTGCATGGATGTTTCTCCGCTCACTTTTCCACCAGCTGATCAGAAAAAAAATGACATTTTGTATCCAGTCCCTGGAGGCCAAACGAAGCTTTTAAGAGTGGTAGCGGTGTATTTTGGATCGTTGCGCTGTGATGCTTGAGAAAGTACGGATCAATTGCTAATGTTTGTTGGATTTTTGCTATGTTTGAGCAGAAATCGAGCAACGTCATATTTTGCAATAGTAAATTTGTATTCTTCTAGATCTCCAAGAAGTGTACAGAGGTAAAAATAAATAACCTTTCATGCAAATTGTTGCTTATCTATGCTAATGAATGTTACTTTGCATTAATTTTGAATGAACGTAACAAAAGCGCAAATGATTGTTGATTGAATAAAATGAATGTATTTTGACGTCAGTGAGTTCGAGGTAAGCATTAATGATGGTATATTTTCCGCTAATGAACAGCGAAAGGAAAGGAAAGGCCAGCGTAATAAGGAGACACAATGCAAAAGTCCAACAATAATCTACCGATAAGCCTCAAGACAAATCATGCAATTGCCGCAATAAATCAAGTTGCCCTTTGGATGGCGAATGCGTAGTAGATAACGCCGTTTATAAAGCAACGGTTACTGCAGCAGGCCAAGCCAATAAAGAATACATTGGCATGACGGAGCACGCATTTAAAACAAGATATAATAATCACCAGCAGTCCTTTAAGCATAAGAAGTACTCAACAGCAACTGCCCTTTCAAAGTAGGTTTGGCAATTAAAAGAGTCACAAGCGGATTATTCAATCAAGTGGTCAATCATTAAGCGAGCTCGTGCTTATAGGGGCGGGTCTAAATTGTGTAACTTGTGCCTTGCCGAAAAAATTTGCATATTAAACGCGGATAAACGAACTTTATTAAATAAGAAATCGGAGCTTATTTCCTTGTATAGGCACAAGAACAAATTTTATGGAAATTTTTGTGTTAATTCTTGTGTAAATTCTCATGTAAATAATTTATATGTAAATAATATGTAAATAATTTTAATTCTTACATAACTGTTTGGTAAACAGTTGTGATTTTAGTCTGATGATCGCCTAGAGCGTGAAACTCGAGTTACTGAGAATTTGTTTTAGCCTTTTTAACTTCTTACTATAATATATAAAATATATATATATATATATATATATATATATATATATGTCATATTTAAAACCGAGAAGTGATTTATCGGGATTTAAAACACGAGGCGATAGCCGAGTGTTTTAGACCCGATAAAGCACGTACTGCGAGTTTTTTTGAATTT